>CM074739.1:84098560-84698560 GCA_037367245.1 Phrynocephalus guinanensis
AGGAAAGCAAGCAAGGACCAGCCGATAGATATAGCAGGAGTATGTCAACAGGGTGGCAAATACAATGGAAGCAGGTGTAGGAGCATGAACTTGCAGGCAACAGTTGCTATTCAAGACCTAGCGCTCACCAAGACTCAAAGAATCCAGGAAGAATCCTGGGTCTGATGGAATCCCGTGGCTCCTGAGGAAGCACAGAGGTAGTCTCTCCAGTGGATTGCAAAGAGCAACCAGGCTCGTGAACATTGCAGTAGCATTTCAACAGAGACAAAAAATAGTTATGTTCCAGCTCCCATAAAGATAAGGGCAAGCTGACCTGACAACAACTCAATGTTTCATGCAGTCAAGAGCAGTGACATAGCAGATGCAATTATGTAGCACACGTTTCTAATGCAACCTTAAGTGACTCCTCATTTATTTATTTTTAAACGGCAACGGACAGCACTACCAGGCATGTCTTTTAAGTGTGTCAGTGCTGTGCTTCGCTCACTGAATGCGATGGGAGCTGAAGTTTATGATGACACCTTTTCCGCACTTGCAATCTTCACTTCTTCTCCTACCATGTCATCGTCTTTGTATTCCTTTTGGTTTTAATGTTATGTGTTTATTTATTTTCACCAAGAAAACATGCAGTGGAGTGAATAGCTGCACAATACTT
The DNA here is from genome assembly GCA_037367245.1 of Phrynocephalus guinanensis. Lineage (NCBI taxonomy): Eukaryota > Metazoa > Chordata > Lepidosauria > Squamata > Agamidae > Phrynocephalus > Phrynocephalus guinanensis. The sequence continues at coordinate 84,099,216 of CM074739.1, forward strand.
TTCTATTGCCAGCGCAAGGAGACTTCTGTTTGGACATCTTTTGGAAGTGGATTTGCATAAAATAGTACTAGGAGGGTAAAATCACTTCTACATTCTAAGCCACAACAGAACATCCTTTTTAGAGGCTAAGGAAGACTGGTATCGTGAGTGTGGCCTTCAGATGTTGTTGGTCTACAACTACCATCAGTGATTGCCTTCATCGGTGATAATGAGGCATGACAGAACCTACAGTCCAGGATCAAGCTCCTGTTCTCTGCCGTGGCCATAAGCAGTTCAGATGAACTGCCTATTCTCCCTCTCATTGCTCCTGAGTTTGGAAACCATCCCTAAGGACTTTGGACACAGAAGCTTTAGACATTAGATGTTCTGTTGCCTTCAAACCAGTCTCCAAGATTCTTCAGCCTGTAAGTTATTCTCCTTCCTACATCTCAGAGGACCTCTCATGGACTGCAAACACCAATATGGTTGTGAAGAAGGCACAGAAGAGGCTGTATTTCCTGAGAATGCTCAGGAAGATGAATTTATCTCAGCATCTACTTCTGTCCTACTATCACAGACAGCACCATTGAGAGTGTCCTAACTTATGGCATGCTATCATGGTATGGGAGCAGCTCTGTAGCGGACACAAAAAAAATCTCTACAGAGAATAATTAAAATTGCCCAGAATGTTACTGGGCTCCAACTACCAACCCTGGATGACATCTTCACATCTTGCTGTTTGAGGAAGTCACACAACATTCTGAGAGACTCTACTCATCCTGCTCACAATTTCTTTGAACTGTTGCCTTCTGACAGAAGATACAGAACAATTAAAACTCGGACCACGCGTCTTCTGAACAGTTTTTATCCCAGAGCTATAATTGCACTTACTAATGAACTCAAGGACCACCAGCAGTGAGCACTTGGACAGGATTACCTAGTCTGTTGTGTAGATGCTTGTGTTTTTGGGGGGGGGGGGAGTTGGTGGGTGGGAGAGTGTTTGGGGATTTTTTATGTCTGTGTGTTGAAGGTTTTTTTTAATGTGTGTGAAAGTGTTTGGGGATTTGTGTGTGTGTGTGTGTGTGTGTGTGTGTGTGTGTGTGTGTGTGTGTGTGTGTGTGTGTGTGTGTGTGTGTGTGTGTGTGTTGAATCTGGTCTCTGTGTGTCTGAATTTCGTTGTATGTGTATACTGTGTATATACACACAATGACAACAAATTATTATTATTATTATTATTATTATTATTATTATTATTATTATTATTATTATTACATAGTGTTTTATTTATTTATTTAGAATGATCAGCTGTAACAATCTGTACAGTACTTTACATTTCTCATTATACGATTAAAACATTCTAGCTTTCCATGTTTTATATGCCTTATATTCTTTATCTGCTCATTTTCCCATGTCTTTCTCAATCATCTTCTTGATAAAAAAAAATCCTTGCCTCCTGAGATAAATTCACATTTTAAAGGCTATCTTCTTTTATAGTTGCCTGTGTTCAAGTCCTTTGTTCTATGCCATGTTGCAGAATAAAAAAAATACATGACATTGTGCAATAAATATTCTCAAAGCCATCTTGTGGCATATTTTTCATCTTAAGAAAGTGGCTTGGAGCCATCTCTGTAACAGATCCCATTCTCCTTTCAACCAAGTTCCAAGATCCTCATATTTGTCAAAATGCTCCACACTGAGAAAAATATTCTAGCCTCATATATGCTTTCTGATACCTTGTTCTTCATTTGCTCATCCTTGTACTATTTCCTTTGTCATCCAATGAACCAGGCAGGGTATGCCTATTGGAACACGCTTGTCCATTTTTAATTTACTTTACAAGGAAAGGAAAGCCATGGATGGGGAATTAATCTAACTGAAATTGGAATCAAATCACATTTATTTTGCATCAGAAAGCCAAAACATTAAGCAGCATCCATTGCAATATGAAAAACACTTTGCTGTGAATACATTTTATTTTCTTTCTCAAGGCAATTCCCTTAAAGTGCTCTGAAGTAAAAAATTAGTTCCAAGATTGTTCTTTGGATAGAGGTCTTGATTTCTTCCCTCTTACAAACCTGGGCAAGATGGCCTTGGGTGGTTCCCCTCTCTCTCCCTGCCCTGAGGCTGGCCACCTAAGTAATGCACCAACACCACAAATATTCCTTTGCTAAACCTAGTGGATGATGGCCATCCTTTGGGCAAAACCAAATTGCCACCCACACAGAATGGAGGTGAAGGAAACTGGGGAACCAGCAAAATTGTGGCATGAGAAATGGAATGGAAGGCATGTCAGGAAGAATATGGAAATTAGTTTCTGATCTCTGTTTGCTCCCTACATCTTTGCACAGTTTGGGGAATCCCTGTGGGTGATAGGTTATGGCATAGCTCTTAAAAGTGGCCCCCATTTGCACATGCATGTGCACATGCACACACCAATTCTCAGTGAAGATGGAGTTCAAGAAGATGATGGAGTACACTACAGTGGACCCTTGTATAACAAACGGTTTGTATAACATAAAATTTATACAACATAAAAAATTCCAGAGATAGGGGAAATTTGCTTAACAGAATCGCCTATGAGGCGAATCCATACAACCTAAAAATGGTCGTGATTAGGGATTACTCTGTTTTCAATGCATTCCTACGGGAAATTTGTATAAAGGAAAATTTGCTTAACAGAATTTCATTTGGAACGAATTAATTCCTTTATACAAGATACCACTGTATTTCTGCAGCTAGTACAGTATTGCATGCTCTGTCAGTATTTTGTCAGGTCCTCTCAGCCAGAGTCCTTTATAGCACTGGCTACTTGATCCTTTAAATCGCTCCCAGGATTCTATCTGAAAATCTTCTTGGTCTGTTTTCACCATTCTCTATAATTTGGTACCATCCAAACACACTTATTTACCTCTCTGTTCTTGATTGGAAGTTTCAAGAGTCTCACATGCAATTTTTGTTCACTATGGGATGTGCAATTAATGCTGCTGCAGCTACAGTAGCAGCAGCAGCAGCAGCGAGAAGAAGAAGAAGAAGAAGAAGAAGAAGAAGAAAAAGAAGAAATATCATTTTCATCCTTGGTTTGAGGAACAACCCATTGCTGGTTTCCTACAAGGCCAAAATTCTCCAATATGGAGGTACCCCCTACGTGTATTGGGCAATAAATGAAACCATACAGTAGGGATGGACCAGAACGTAGGCAAAATAGTGCATAACTCAGTGATAGAGAACACATTTCCACTGAAGAGGTATCAGATTCAATCTCTGATTTTCCTTGTAGTGTTGAAAAGGATCTGTGTCAGAAATTTTGGAAAGCCACTGCTAGATAATACTAGGAGCAATTCCCAGTGAGTGAGATGCATTTAGTGGACTTATTTCTAAGTAAGCATTTATGTAGCACTGAACCATTAGTAAACCCATCTGTGAAAAGGAAGACAGTTGTTAACTATGTGGTCTGAAACCCTAACCTTAACGATCCCAAGATACACCCTCAACTTTATTTCTTGTATCTCCATGTTCCCTAAAGAAGCTATTAGCATAACAATTTAGCGGTAAAAGTCTCTATTTTCGAATGTAGTGTTCATACATGCAATCACCTTTCTGTCAGCCTTTCAGTGATATTGACTTTTGATTAATTCTAGAAATAAAGAGATGCATTCAACCCTAAATACCAACCATTTAGTATATTTGATTTGGTTTACTGGCTTCCGAGGGCAGCTTATGGAAACAGTCAATTCAAATACATCCACTAAAAGAATAACATTCTATAGGCCAGTAAACTCAATTTGCTATAGAAAAGTGTGGAAAAACCCTGTTCATACTGAACCAAGGGTTTCACGTATCAGAGTTATTGAGTATATTATTATACCTGGAACACAAACAGTTTTTGACGTCACAGTTTAGCTCCAGTTTGCATTTTGGAAGTTGTCCTGAGCTTGGAGGCAGGTCACCAGGAGCACAAGGTAGTTATCTGGAGCTGTGAAGGAAAACAGCTGCTGTTGGGAATTTTCCTATGGCCAGGCTTTGGCTTTTAGAAATTAAGTCCAACCTCCAAGTGACAGCTCAAGCATCTGACTAGATGGTGCTGTTCCCATCCATTCATTGCATGGGACCAGAAAGCAAAGCAGTCAGAAGTGCTGAAGTATCCCGAAGGCTGGCCGCTGGCAAAGCAAAGCAAAGTAAAGCAAAGTGTTCTGCTTATATACCGCCCCATACCACTACAAGTAGTCTCTGGGCGGTTTACAATTTTTAATTACAGTGTGCAGGCTACACATTGCCCCCCCCAGCAAGCTGGGTACATGTACATGGTCACTTAGAAATTTCACACTGACTTCAGTGGAACCTATTAGAATGCTTAGGAGTGCAAACTGACGTGATAAGTCATTTTACATAGCACATACTTAGTTGCCATGTCGGTCTCCAGTCTAGCATTTCTCTTACTCAAAGGACACAACCCTCGTGAATTTGGCCCACACTTCTTATTTTCAACTGCACTTGGCCATTTGAATGGCAACCAATGGTACGCGGTATTGCCCAGCAGAAATGCAGAAATAGAGAAGTCCCTCTTTCAGCAGATAATCCCATTGTCTCTATGATGACTCTGCTCTCTACAATGCACCTCCACTATCTCCGTTCAGACGATAAAGGAGCAGAAACAGAAATGTTGTCTGTAATGTCAGGCTGCATTCAACCTATGGCAGCCTTAAACAGGGTTTTCAAATTATGGCAGGTGTTTAATGAGGGGTTTTATCATTACTACTCCCTGGTGAGTTTCTGTAGCCAAGTGAGGACTGAACCCACTTTATCACACTAGCTGCCGGAAACAAAAAATACTGGTAGAATATTAAGAAGAGTGATAGCAGGTAAGCAATTGCTGCTGGGGAGACTGTGTGAGTGGAAGCGGAGTAACAAAGTCGTGTGTGGTACCTCAAAGACTAACAATTTTTATCATACTATGAGATTTCGTGAAAATGCTGCCTGCTTTGTCAGATGTCACAGATTACATGGTATCTATCCAGTAGCTCCAAGACAGTGAAGAATATGGGTCCATCTTCCTATTTTGCTTAAAATAAGAAAAGGGATCTGAGTGGGTGCAAGAAAAGTCAGGTTACAAATTTCCCCAATTTCAAATGGCAAATATCATACAGTAATTGGTTACAACAGATATCATAAAAGGGAATGTAGATTCTGTGCCATGCAAACACTCTTGCATAGGCCTAAGTTCTGTTTTCTCCATTACAGTTGCTGGTGAGGTGATGTCAGAACAGAGACAGTGAAAATGTGTTTGGTCTTATTTCTATTCACTAACTTACACAAGTCTTCTAAGGCACACAAGGTACCAGAAATTGGAGGTAGGAGAAGACTTTCCTAATCTAATTAATTTTACTGCCAATTCACCAACACTGTCCCATCTAACTCTGCATTTAGTTTGGTCCTCTGTTCAGAAAAGCCAGTTAACAGAATTGAGAAGTGGATCTATTGGAGAATTTGGTTAATTATCTTTACAGTTAGCAGAATATCAGGTACAAACAATAACAGCAAAGAGACAGTGTGAGAGAATAGCTTAAATTTCAGTAGCATACCTCTTTTCACTGAGACATGTTAAAACCACTCTGTAAGCATTTTAATTGGAAAAAAAGATATCTTTGCTTACAGTTGCTGTCTTTAGTTACAGTCATTAGAAAAATAAGAAAAGTGGTATATCCACATATGGGAGAGACTCTGCCATGCTTCCCACATGCTTGAAGATCAGGAAAGTAGAAAGAAATTAACAAAGGAAGTAAATAAACAAGAAGTGTGAAATGCATGCCAAAGGCAGGAAAAATAATGGTACAATAAAATAGGTTAATCCCTTTAGAACCTTAAAAAAAACACCCCACTAATACTCAGTGCTAGAAAGTATGCAATAGTGTTAATATCTCAACAGGATATGCCCAAAATATGCCAACAGGGTTGGTTGACTCACCCTGCTCTCCCTAATTACATGAGGAGGCAAGGTGATAGAAAAGGTGGCTGCATCAGTGGCATTTGGCACCAGTCTACTTTGAGTGGTAAGATTCGTCCTGCCCCATCTCCCTTCAAAGAGATCTGACTGTTAAATTAGCTGCTGACCAGACAGCATATGACTAACTTGTCTCCTGTTTTCACATTTGGCTGATATGCTTTAAGTATCGATCACAGTATGAGCCATAGTGATGCAAGAAGTTACCCCAGAAGAAAACACACACAACATTCCTTTTGCAGGACTATAAGTTAGATTTATTGTCCGATAGAGATCCGGGTGGCCTAAGGTCTCCTGCCATTCCCCCCCCCCAGTTATTTCTATCTTGCCTCCTGGAATTGACATCCTCCCCTCCAATCCCTTCAATTCCTGGAGGGAGCTGAGGAGCTGAGGTGTGCAGGGTGACAGAAGTGGGGGAGGCACAAGGGGTGGGGTCTTCCCAGAGACAGCAACCAAATTTGCTGCTCCTGGATGCTCTGCTACCCGAGGGAGCCACCCTCTCTGCCCAATGGATGGGTCCGCTCTGGATAGAAATCGGCACAACCACTCAGAAGCCAAGGCAGATTTGAACAAGGCTGCAGTTCTGCCCTGGAAAGGCTGAACAGGTTAAACGTACAATCAGTGAGCCGGGTCGGCATGAGTCTCGTTGTTGGTTTAGGAGGCTTAGTCAACGAGCAGCTGCCGTCTGCCTGGGGTTGAGCCACATACTTTTACGATTCACCAACCACCACCACCGGGATTCCCAGCCACTGCACACACACACACACTCCCTCTTTTCAGCCTTCCAATTGTCTCACCTGTTTGTTTGTTTGGGTTTTTCAAAACCTTTTAGCTGTTTGCAGTCTCTTTCTGGTTCAGTAACCCTGCAAAGGTGGTAGCATTAGTTCTGCTGAAAGAAGCCTGCCACTGAAGCCTTCTCATGCTCCTCATACAATGTAATTGTTTGGCTCATTAAAACCAAGAGACTGACAGATGAAAGGGATACAGACTAGCTCAAGGGGGCCATTTAGTACCCAGCAGTTTAGCAAGTAGGGTATCTTTGTGTGCTAGAATGATTCTCCCCACCCCCATTTCTATTTTCTCTCTCTCTCTCTCTCTCTCTCTGTGTGTGTGTGTGTGTGTGAGAGAGAGAGAGAGAGAGAGATGTCAAACATGAGTGGCAAAGGAGGTGGTGGGTTTGAAAACTAGTTTTATAAAGAGATCAATTGCCTTGTTCCATTATTAGACCATTGCTCAGTTTCATATAAGGTGCTGTTCTCTGCAGCACCAGGTAGCCTGATTTTTCCCAGTTTTCTTCTGTATGTTTTGGTTTTCTTCAGCAAATCACAATCAAAACTGTATTCCTTTGGTTTTTCATAAGCAGTCATAGACAGAACTTTCCTTGGTGGATTTTTTTTTACAAAGAAAAAGGCAACCACATTTCAGATGGCAGATACCTGGGGTAGCAGCTGTCCCCTGACTGGTTTCCCTGAGTATTCTCCATCTTCAGGACACAGATCTGTACCCTATGTAAGCAGTCTTTATCTCCTGAGCAAGTCTTCTGCCCTATGAGAGAAAGGTGGCATAGAAATGAAATACTATGAATGAATGAATGAATGAATGAATGAATGAATGAATGAATGAAATTATTTTTCTTGGGCAAACTTCGTAAGTAGAGATGGGCATGAAATGAGCGATTTTTCGTTTTCGTTTTTTCATTTCATTACGCAATGAAAACGAAACAAATTTTTTAAAAAAAACAAAACGAAAACGAAAACAAAATGACCAAATTTGCCATGTTTTTCGTTTTTGTTGCAGCAGATGCATTGAACTAAAAAGAATGCTAACGAAACAGCAATTTTTTGTTTTTGTTTTCATTTTTTCATTTCGTTACCTAACGAAATGAAAATGAAATTTTTTGCAAAAAACGTCACGAAAACGAAAATGAACCGAAACGGACCCCTCAATGACCAAACGACAAACCAAACACCATTTTTTGAGTCGTGCCCATCTCTATTTGTAAGTGACTTTCTAGGTGCTGATAATGTTCAAAATAGAGCCTCCTCCTAACACCCTTTCAAAACAGTCCCTCGGGGCCATTTTAGTTGAGAACAATGTATATTTTAGTCCAATCCATTTGGAAGGGAACAGGTTCTGGAATGCTGGCGTATAGGAAAGTGATCCCTGCATAATATATAATAATAACCAAAAGAGGCAGGAGGCAAAATCAGTCAGTTACCTTAAATGGCAGATGCTGAGAGGTCGGTGGTAATAATACTGGCCAATACCACCCTCCCTCTTATTTCCCCCAGAGTGCCGCCATTAATCTCTGCTGGGATTCTGAATGCCATACAGCCCATCCTGGTGCCCCTAAGGTAGCTTCAGGTTGTGTTGGAAGAAGTCATCCAGCTGCCAATGTTAAGGATCATCCGTCAATCCATCTGGCTTCTGTAGGTCAGTTGAAGAGGTAGCCCTCAGACAGCAAAAACAGCCCAAACTGGGTGGCAGCTACCATATTAAGTTTCCTTTAAAATGAGCAATGTGCTTACAAAGTCCATTTATGGCAACATCCCAATTAGGCCAATTTCAACATAGAAAAAAATCAGCTGTTTTTAGTTGGCCTAATAAAGGCATCACCTTAATAGGGATGTTGGAATGCCTCTGGATTCTGTGTTTAGGAGACCTCTCAGACACAGCGCCTGGAGGAGGAAGGCAAGAAAGCTGGATTACTGCCTCCAGGTGGATGCCCACTGGAGGAGATGGGACTGGGAAGTGTCAATTGTTTATTGGGTTGATAAACGATCTGGCACGAACTAGCAGTTCCTGCTCATCTCTACTACCTAGGCATAGTTATAGTGCTGAGTTTAAAATCTCCCTCTCCAAGGAAGAAGACAAATCTATTTTAGCACCTCTGATTGATATTTTCCAATAGAAACATACAGTACTTTAGAATAGAAAATGAAAATCTCTTTTGAAGTGCTAGGCAAAAATTGCCTTCGTTTCCATCTTTAGTCACTGGCAGAGTGGACAATGAATATATTTTTCATGTTTTAGATTCAAGTAAGAACCGAGGGTATATGAGAAAATGGGCAAGGCCAACCCAAGATATTTTGCTGACTGAAGGCTTGGTCACACTGCTGATTCTCCTTTGCAAAGTGAAGACGCCACTATATTGTAGATTTCTCTGGTCAGTTTCACTTTAGGAAGGAAGAGATGCACTTTCTCTCGCTTTCTCTGTCGGCTGGTATATTTCCCTTATTTCCCAGCAAGGGGGGGGGCAGATCCTGGGGGAACAGTAGGGGAGGGGAATAAGGGTCTCTCTTTCTCATGCCCTCTTTGTGGGTCTCCTTTCCAGTTAAGGCTCCTCCTCCTCTTCCTCCTCCTCCTCCTCCTCCTCCTCCTCCTCCTCCTCCTCCTCCAGTTTGGCGAGTTACAGTTTCTAAGAATTGGCACATGCAGAATGGGCTTATTACTTCTCTGGAGTAGGAATGAACAACACATGGCCTGGAAGCACCATGCACTTCCTTTGACCATTTTAGAAGACTCTATTGTCCTATTTCCTGCCACCACCAATTAGACCAATTAGAATATATATTCCTTGTGGATTTTTGCCCCACTCAAGCAGTGTGGTCTAATTTGGCCGTTCTCAAGACTGAGCTTCGTCCTCCCTTTGGCAAATGAAGGTTGAATATATATATATATATATATATATATATATATATATATATATATATATATATATATATGTTTTCGTAGATTTTCACGGGTATAGGTATGCATGTTAGGGTGGATTCGGGTTTCTTCCCGTGTAGAAATCTGGTTGTTTTGGCGACGTTTCGACGAGGTCTCACTCGTCATCTTCAGGCTGGTGTTCTGGCTTCTTTCTTCTTGAAGCAAAGCGTGATCTCAGTTGAAGTCCTTCTATAAATACTGCTGGGGTGTGTGGTTTGCTTGCTCTGTTGCTGATTGTAGGTTCGTTTGTTCTTTTGTGATTTGCTGTGTGGCTGAGGCGATCGTTAAGGGCTTAACTGCTGGTGGGTTAGATGGCTGTTTAGAGACATCCTGTGTGGGTGAGGTGCTGGATGTGTGTCTATTAGCCTTTTGTTTCTTAACGACCTTGGTGATGGGTGTTCTGGTAGCATCCTGGGCTTTGGTGGAGTGGGGTCTTGTGTCTTGTGAATTCATTTTGGTCTGGCTGCGTGTCTGTGGTCTCCCAAAGTTTTTTTTGGCGTGTGTAAGTGTGCTCCATGTGGTGGCTGGAGTGGGGAGTAGCGGTAGATGGTGCAGTCGTGGTTTTGTTATTGGATGGTGGTTTCGTTTCATCTGTGGGAAGGGTCTGGGTTTGTGTTTGGTGTGGATGGAAGGTGGTGGCATCTTGTGTCCTTTTGGACCTGGTGTCAGTCTTTGTGACAGAGGCTCGTCTGTTGACCAGGGCTAGTTTCCAGATGTCAAGCAAGCGGGAGGTGTCATCACGTTTATTCATGTTGTTTGGGTGTTTCTCTATTTCAATGGCTTCCATGATTATTCGACTGTTGAAGTGTTCAGTTTTGGAGATGAGTTTGGTTCTTTTAAAATCAATTTCATGACCTGTTGTTTTTATGTGCTGGAAGAGAGAGGAAGATTTTTTCTTCTTTTTTGACTGCGTTCTTGTGTTCTGCGATGCGTGCGCTTATTCTCCTGTTTGTCTGTCCGATGTATGTGGCTGGGCAGACTTTGCATGGTATTTCGTAGACTCCTTGGTTTTCTAGCTCAATCTTGTCTTTGGGGTTTCTTAAAATGTTGGCTATTTTTTGTTCGGTGCAAAAGGCTGTCTTGATATTGTGTTTGTGGAGAATTTTGCTTATTTTGTCTGTGGTGCCTTTGATGTAAGGGAGGAGGGCAGTGCCGTTGTTCTCTTCTGTTTCTTGGTTCTTGGGGGGTGTTTTCTTTTTGGATTAGTTTGGTGATGGTGTTTTTTGGAATCCGTTCGCAATTAAAGCATTCGAGAGGGTGTGTAATTCAGTTTTTAGGTGGTCTTTGTCAGCGAGGCGTTTGGTTCTGGAGATGAGGGTTTTTGCTACGGAGTTGATCTGTGCAGGGTGGTGGTGTGATTGAGCATTTAAGTAGCGGTTTGTATGTGTTTTTTTCCGGTAGATGGTATGTCCTAAGGAGCCGTCGGGTTTTTTGTAGATTAGGACGTCCAGGAAGGGAAGTTGGTTGTTGGCTTCTATTTCCATAGTGAATTGTATTTTGGGGTGTAGGCTGTTGAGATGTGTGAGAAAGTTGTTCAGTTTGTCTTTCCCGTGTGGCCAGATAACAAAGGTGTCGTCAACATATCTGAGCCAGAGTTTGGGTTTATGTTCGGACTTCTGTAACGCGTTGGTTTCAAAGTGTTCCATATATAGGTTTGCGATGACCGGTGAGAGGGGTGATCCCATGGGTGCTGATATATATATTCAGCCTTCATTTGCCAAAGGGAGGACAAAGCTCAGTCTTGAGCATGTTCAGGGTTCTGTGGTGTAAGGAGGGCTGTGGCACTTTCCTGGGTACCCTCAGACACTAAACAAAGCTATCACAACCCCCAACAAATGTTGGTGGTAACTCAGTCAACAGTAGGAATCTCAGTGCCTGTCGCCTAATTTAAGAGCTGCCACTGGATGAGTGGGTTTTTTCAATGTGATCCTTGACACCAGTTCACAGTCCACTCATGCCCTGATCCATTTCCTTGCTATCTTTACACCTTCCTTGAAAGTGTCATTTATTTATTTATTTATTTATTTATTTATTTATTTATTTATTTATTTATTTATTTGTTTGTTTGTTTATTTATTTGTTTGTTTGTTTGTTTGTTTGTTTGTTTGTTTGCCAAAAAATAGCCAGCCCACTACCAAGTCACTCAAATTAAGGGATGTCCAGCACTGCTTTTGACTTTAGAGAGTACTAGCTGTCTTCGAATCTGATGCCAGAGCATGCTTGGGGTGTCTCTGCATGTTCACAAGTTCCTTCTTCCCAACTTATATGCCAGTACTCTTTTTCTGCACATTGGAAAATTCTTGTCACTATGTCGCATGCATCTTCATCCAAACTGCAATTAGGAAGCAAGGTGCTAACCCTGGATTGCACGCCACATGCTACAGACAACTTCTGTTAGAGCCCGGGAAAACTATAGGAGAGAGGCAGATGCACATTCTTCACCAGAAGATCATCAAGCCACAGTCTAATATTTTTCCTGAGCTCAGTCATGACACCAAGTCCTTAAAAGGAGGAGAGAATTAGAAACTCCTTCAGAAAGTTGGGTGGTATAAATAAATAAATAAATAAATAAATAAATAAATAAATAAATAAATAAATAAATAAATAAATAAATGATGAGCGGTGCACAAGACTAGCTCTACTGTTAGGCACGGTGTGGTCGCCAGGCCAGTTCTCTTGGCAGATGCTGGGATGTACAACAAGGTTTCAGAGAGGCATACGCTCCTGAGCCTATCCTGTAACTGCTTGCTGTCTTCAGGAGCAGTTATGTTCCACTGCCACTGGTGAGGAAAGGTGCAGATGCCAGCTTAGTCAGCTGTTGAACAAATAATGAGTCAAGGCACACAATATCATTGTCCAGCTCTGTCTAAGCACATTTACTCTTTCATTGGAGTTTATTCCCATGGAAGAATGTACAAGGCTGCAGTTTTAAATGACAGTGAGATCTTAAACGAGATGCTTCGAACTTCAAACAGATGGTTTTATTTCTACTTCAGCTATATTTTCAACTCAAGTTACTCCTACTACATATTCTCACTTCAGGACAGTCTCATTTAGAATAACATATTGTTGGCAGTAGATATGGGCACGAATCAGAAAAATGGCATTTCGTTTGTCGCTTGTCATTTGGAGGGTCCGTTTCGGTTCGTTTCCGTTTTTTGCGAATTTTTGCAAAAAAATCATTTTTGTTTTGTTCGTTTTGTTACCATTTCGTTACCATTTATTTCAATTTTTGTGATTTTTTTTTTTTTAGGATTTTAAGCAATTCACTCATATTGCAGTAACGGAAATGGAACACCTTTCGTTTCGTTTCATTTTAGAAACAAAATTCGTTTGTCGTTTCGTTACGTAACGAAACAAAAAAATGAAAACGGAAACGGAAAATTGTTCGTTTTGTGCCCATCTCTAGTTGGCAGTTGTAAAAAAAAACTATTGGTATTGATAAAGTTTGCAGCTCAATATAGGAGTATACAAGAAAGCTGAAATCGTACCTCCGTACAGAGGGAAATACACTAGATGAGCAAACCAGTGCAAAAGATTTCCAGGATGTGGGGGGGGGGGGAGAAGACTTTGGAAAACTTACTTTCCAAACTACAATTCTAGGAACCCCCTCGGCCTATATGGGGATTCTGGAATTTGTAGTTTGAATCACTGCTTCTCCCCTTCCCCTAGATTTGGGAGCCCTGGTGTGACAGCCTCGCATTCCTGAACCTTGAGTGAAGCATGCACCGAAATACAGGCAAGCTCCTGCAGATCAAAATCACTGCATGCTCACATCCATCCCATTCCACTCAGTCCTCACAGCATGGAAGAGTGTTTTCTCCGGGCTCTAAGAACTTCCATGAGTACTTGACAGATAAATAAAACTCCCCTGTAAGTTTTCACGATCACATCCACAAAGAGTTTATGCATATTTCAAACACCAAATTAGGAAAGCTGTCTGGTATGAGATGATAATTTAACTGACATTCTTTTTTAGAGACTTAATTCCCTTGAATATATATGTTTTTAAATGGCTGAGAAGTCTATCAATTACTGGGACAGTTTTATGGCACAAAGATTTGCGATATATTTCTTCCCTGAAAGTTGGGGTCTTCCCAAAGCACTACCCACTCCAACCAAAGATATTTGTTGAGATGACTTCCTTGCCCACCAAGTAAAAATGCTTTGTTACACAAGGCAGAAAGTTCCAGAAGAAAATCCCAACTTTCCCTATGTCTGGCAGTAAAAAATAAAATACTAGATGGGCAATATAACCTAGCCGTTTGGTGTTTTATCACCATAATGCCCCAAATCTGTTGCCTGGGGTTTAGTTCTCTGCCTAATGATGTCACCCTCACCCATTATTCTGCCAGGGATATCTTCAAAGTTACTACACAGAGTTAAACAGAAGCCTAATCACATTTTAATTAAATATTTGTAGTAACCCTTGTTGCTGTTTTTTTCAGCCATGGGGGTGCCTGGTAAAATGTTATTGTTTGGTGGAGGAAACGGTGAAACACTCAGGAGCTCAGATTCTTGAACAGATGGGTCAGCTATAGGACTCTGGGCGTTTATACACAAGCCCTAAACTCCGGGGCAAATGGCTCCCAGCTCCGGAGCTTAAAAATGTTTCCCCACCAGCTCCGGAGTTAACAGGAAATTAAGTGCAACTACGCCCACTTTAGCGCGTCCCAGCGCACCTTTCAAGTACCTGCTCTTTGGAGGTGAAAATTATTTGATCCGGTGTAACGATAGTGAGTGCGGGGCTCTCCTTGCTTCTGTTTGTTGTTTTTTGGCTCCCACCCCTTTAAGAGCTACTTTTACAGAGACTGGAATGTTGCCGGCAGGAGCGAAAGGCAGAACGGAGGTGAGCGGCATGCTTTTCTTTCTCTTTTTCTCCCTCTCCTCACACAGCTAGCAGCCAGGAAGTGCGGAGGGGTGGGGACACAGGAAGAGCGACGAACCCCTAAGATCTCTTGTCCGAATTTAAGTGGCCAGCGGATCTTAGGGGTCGTGCGAAAAGGCCCTCAATGGTTAAATGCCTTGAATGGCTGACCTCACCAGTGACAAACAATGATGATGATGATGATGATGCATTCAGTGGGTGACTGATTTGGATGTGAAACCTGTAAAGGCATTGTTTCTCTGCAGGGGCTTGCCTGTATTTTGGCGCATGCTTCACTCACGGTTCAGAAATGTGAGGCTGTCACACCAGAGCTCCCAAAACCAAATTCAGGCCCTCCCCAGAGAGCACTGCACCTGCCCAGCAGGATTCTTAGCTAATAACATGCAAGTCTCTGGGATGTGAGAAAGGAGCAAAGCACGGTCGAAAGGCCAGTGAAGAACACCACAAAGAAAAGGTGGTGCATGAAGTTGTTAAGTATGCGCCCTTCTGTTCTCCAGCAGGCTCTTCAAACACATGCTTATTCTTGTATGGCAGTACATTTTTTGTGGTTTACATTGATGTTTTATTATGATGTTTTACTTAACGTTTATTACTGTTGTTTATTTTATTGTTGTTGTTTTTTGTGTCCTGGTTGTAAACCGCCAGGAGTTCCTTCGGGAAGACGGGCAGTAAATAAATAAATAAATAAATAAATAAATAAATAAATAAATAAATTTCATTTTGTGTGTCAATGGCATGGGGGATTCTTGCAGGCAGCTTAACATAGGTAGTTCCTTGTACAGTTAAGCATTCAGAGAACAAGATGAACACATGGGGGGTGGGAGAGAAATTACATTTATTACATAAATCTTCTCCTGTCAGGGCCCTCCAAGATGATTCTGCTGGCTTGTGATAATGATAATGGGATAACGGGAACTATTGCCTGTAGCAGGCCAAATTACACAGGGTTTATATTGGCATAGTCAGACAAAACTTTGGAAAAAGTTTCCAGGCCTTCCCGTGGATAATGAAAACCATGGATAAGAGAGAACGCCCACCCACCCACCCCAAACTGCTGTTTCCTGACAATAGCTTGCTTTATGACTGCTGTTTTGAGACAGTAGCTTGCTTTATGGCCACTTTTGTGACAATAGCTTGCTTTTGTTGTTGTTGTTGTTCAGTCGTTCAGTCGTGTCCGACTCTTCGTGACCCCATGGACCAGAGCTCGCCAGGCCTTCCTATCCTCCACTGCCTCCCGGAGTTTTGTCAAATTCATTTTGGTTGCATCGATGACACCGTCCAACCATCTCATTCTCTGTCGTCCTCTTTTCCTTTTGCCTTCGATTTTTCCCAGCATCAGGGCCTTTTCCAGGGAGTCCTCTCTTCTCATGAGGTGGCCAAAGTACTGGAGCCTCAGCTTCAAAATCTGTCCTTCCAGTGAGCATTCGGGGTTGATTTCTTTCAGAATGGATAGGTTTGATCTCCTTGCAGTCCAGGGGACTCTCAAGACTCTCCTCCAGCACCACAGCTCAAAAGCATCAATTCTGCGGTAATCAGCCTTCTTTATAGCCCAGCTCTCACTTCCATACATCACTACTGGAAAAACCATAGCTTTAACCATCCTGACCTTAGTTGGTAAAGTGATGTCTCTGCTCTTTAGGATGCTATCTAGGTTTGCCATTGCTTTCCTCCCAAGAAGCAGGCGTCTTTTTATTTCGTTGCTGCAGTCGCCATCTGCAGTGATCAAGGAGCCCAAGAAAATAAACTCTGTCATTGCCTCCATTTCTTCCCCTTCTATTTGCCAGGAGGTGATGGGACCAGTGGCCATGATCTTAGTTTTTTTGATGTTGAGCTTCAGCCCATTTTTTTCACTCTCCTCTTTCACCCTCATTAAGAGGTTCTTTAATTCTTCCTCACTCTCTGCTATTAGAGTAGTATCATCTGCGTATCTGAGGTTGTTGATATTTCTTCCGGCAATCTTAATTCCGGCTTGAGATTCATCCAGACCGGCCTTTCTCATGATGTACTCTGCATATAAGTTAAATAGGCAAGGTGACAGTATACAGCCTTGTCGTACTCCTTTCCCGATTCTAAACCAGTCAGTTGTTCCATATCCAGTTCTGACGGTTGCTGCTTGTCCCACATATAGATTTCTTAGGAGACAGATAAGGTGGTCAGGCACTCCCATTCCTTTAAGGACTTGCCATAGTTTGTTGTGGTCTACACAGTCGAAGGCTTTGGCATAGTCAATGAAGCAGAAGTAGATGTTTTTTCTGGAACTCTCTGGCTTTCTCCATAATCCAGCGCATGTTGGCGATTTGGTCTCTAGTTCCTCTGCCCCTTCGAAATCCAGCTTGTAGTTCTGGAAGTTCTCTTTCCACATACTGCTGAAGCCTGCCTTGTAGAATTTTGAGCATAACCTTGCTAGCATGTGAAATGAGTGCAATTGTGCGATAGTTGGAGCATTCTTTGGCGTTTCCTTTCTTTGGGATTGGAATGTAGACCGATCTTTTCCAGTCCTCTGGCCACTGCTGGGTTTTTCCAAATTTGCTGGCATATCTTATGCAGCACCTTTACAGCATCCTCTTTTAAGATTTTAAAGAGTTCAATTGGAATGCCATCACCTCCACTGGCCTTGTTGTTTGCAATGCTTTCTAAGGCCCACTTGACTTCACTTTCCAGGATGTCTGGCTCCAGGTCAGCAATTACGCTATCTTGGTTATCAGGGACGTCCAGATCTTTCTGATATAATTCTTCTGTATATTCTTGCCATCTCTTCTTGATCTCTTCTGCTTCAGTTAGGTCCCTACCATTTTTGTCCTTTATCATATCCATCTTTGCACGAAATGCCCCTTTAATATCTCCAATTTTCTTGAACAGATCTCTGGTTTTTCCTTTTCTATTGGTTTCCTCTATTTCTTTGCACTGTTCATTCAAGAAGGCCGCCCTGTCTCTCCTTGCTATTCTTTGGAAGTCTGCATTCAATTTTCTGTATCTTTCCCTTTCTCCCTTGCATTTTGCGTCCCTTCTCTCCTCCGCTATTTGTAGGGCCTCGTTGGACAACCACTTTGCTTTCTTGCATTTTCTTTTCTTTGGAATATTTTTCATTGCAGCCTCCTGTACAATGTTACAAGCCTCCATCCATAGTTCTTCAGGTGTTCTGTCCACCAAATCTAGTTCCTTGAATCTATTCTTCACTTCCACTGTGTATTCATATGGGATTTGACTTAGGTTATACCTGACTGGCCCAGTGATCTTCCCTACTTTCTTCAGTTTGAGTTTGAATTTTGAAATAAGAAGTTGATGATCTGAGCCACAGTCAGCACCAGGTCTTGTTTTTGCTGACTGTATAGAGCTCCTCCATCTTTGGCTGCAGAGAACATAGTCAATCTGATTCCGGTATTGTCCATCTGGTGATGTCCATGTGTAGAGTCGCCTTTTGTGTTGTTGGAAGAGTGTTTGCAATGACCAGCTTGTTCTCTTGACAAAACTCAATTAGCCTTTGCCCTGCTTCATTTGGAACTCCAAGGCCAAACTTGCCAGTTATTCCTTTTATCACTTGACTCCCTACTTTAGCATTCCAATCCCCTATGATGAGAAGAACATCTTTCTTTGGTGTAAGTTCTAGAAGTTCTTGTAAGTCTTCATAAAATTGGTCAATCTCAGACTCTTCAGCACCGGTAGTTGGAGCATAAACTTGGATTACTGTGATGTTCAAAGGACTGCCTTGGAATCGTACCGAGATCATTCTATCATTTTTTTAGGTTGTATCCCAGCACTGCTTTTCTCACTCTATTGTTGACTATGAAGGCTACTCCATTTCTTCTATGGGATTCTTGCCCACAGTAGTAGATGTGATAGTCATCTGAACTGAATTCACCCATTCCTGTCCATTTAAGTTCACTGATGCCCAGGATGTCAATGTTTATTCTTTCCATCTCACGTTTGACCACATCCAGCTTACCCTGGTTCATAGATCTCACATTCCAGGTTCCTATGCAGTATATCTCTTTGCAGCATTGGACTTTCCTTTCTCTTCCAGGCACGTCTGCAGCTGAGCGTCCTTTCGGCTTTGGCCCAGCCACTTCATTAGCTCTGGAGCTACTTGTACTTGTCCTCCGCTCTTCCTCAGTAGCATGTTGGACACCTTCCGACCTGAGGGGCTCATCTTCCAGCGTCATATCTTTTAGCCTTTTGTTTCTGACCATGGGATGTTCTTGGCAGGGATACCGGGGTGGCTTGCCAGTTCCTACCCCAGGAAGTCTTATTACAGGCCTCATTGTCACCAGTGTAATTAGCCTTACAATGATGAAAGCAAAGTTCAGCCTGTTTTATTTTGTAGCCTCACTGATCAACTGGGACACAAAAGTAGAAATGTGCCCCATTTATAAGATATTCCAGACTGAGGCACATAGCTTGCTTTACAGATGCTATTTGTGACAATAGCTTGCTTTACTGCTGCTTTTTGTGACAACAGCTTGCTTTACAGCTTGCTTTGATGCTGCTGAATTATTTATTTTTTTCCTCTGCCAACCATGGATAACTGAATCAGTGGATAATGATTCTTTCTTGGAATAGCTTTTCTATACCCTTCTCCACCCCACTTTTCTTCTTGTTTGCTTCTTCCACGTCCACTCTCAGATTGTATCTCTCTTTTTCATAGAAACACAGTTGCTGGTCTATGTACACATTTCCTCTGCAAACCATGAGGAATGCTCGTATCCCAGCTGGGCGTTATATGTTCTTGAATCATGAGGCACAGTCTCCAAGAGGTCCTAAAAAATTTGTGCAGCTCAACTGCATTTTCCACCTTAGGCACTGCCTCTAATTAGTACGTAGAGCCTGTAAGGGGATGTGTGATTTGTCCTGTTTTCATGCAACCTGCAGGAAGGAGCCCACGGTGCCATGTGCAGAGGTGGGGTGGGGTGGGGAATAGAATGTCCCCAGGAATGCTCTGTTGTTCAGTTGGTTCTTGCCATGGGAATGAAGTTAGACTTAGCTTTTTGCTTCTCCCATTCCCACAATCCAGACCAAAATCTCTTTCCCACCATTTGCTATGAAGCCTGAATAGTGCAGAAAGATGTTACCTCCATTAAAAGTGTGGGAAGGGAGAGGTTAAACCTTTACCGTCACAACCTAGTGGATCTATAATGAACAGCTGATCAACAAAGGAAGGCTGCAGGAAAACCTTTTTCCAACTAATCAGCTGATTAATGGGATGGAATGTCCATGGTCACATAAAAATCAGGCAGCGGACTGTGAGGAGCCTGTGTAGATGGTAAATTGCCTAGCTAGAAAGAGGGAATAAAGTAAAGAGCACCTTTAAAAATATTGTCCTTATGACCCCAAAATGTGCAAAGTATGATTAAGAAATGTTATGTTCAAGACTTTTGGGTCTATGTTTCTTTTCCAGAGAACATGGGAAGTGCAAAGTGGATACATTCTTTCTCAGATCCTGTTGGAGATTACATGTAGTGACCAAACAACATCACTATCCCATCAAGATGTGCAATTGGCACAAATTAACCTGTTGTTAGGTTTCATTACATGAATTGTTCAGAGAAATGTGTAGTGAAACTACTCTAATCTTATTAGTATTCTGCATTCATTGAACTTTGATAATTGCTATGTTTTAGGAAATATTATTTATTTATATTTATTTATATATATATATATATATTTCCATGCCACCATTCTTCCCAAACTGTAAACATGGTTATGAACTAGAAACAAATATATTCATTATAACTGCAATGAATGTTCAGACAAGACATAATATTAATCATGTGCGTAGCTATCTCCATGTTTCGGGATTTGAAATTTTTATGTAAGGGTGCTAAAAATGATTGGGGGGCATAGAAAAAAACAGTTTTGAAAACGAAAGTGCATTCAAAATATGTCTAGGAAATTTTTTGCTATAGTTATTGCAAAACATGTTTAAGTGTACCAGAACAATTAGCCAGCTCCAGCATAGCAAGTTGAATTAATCATAAACACTCCTGGCAAGCTGAACATTGTTTTGGTTACATCCGGTAAATATAGACATAAATGATGTATACATAGCACTCTTCCTAGATTCAATGCCTTTGTCTTACAAGATTTGGGTCATATATGAATTATGGTTTCCAAATCTTTGATGCTACAGGGCCATGACTATAAATTCTTTTAAAAGGTTATTCACTCCTCACATTGGAGGAATTACACAGCTCCCGCTGTCTTAAGAAAGCTCAGAATATTGTAGGAGATATCTCTCATCCTGGACACTCTCTGTTTGTACCATTACCATCAGGCAGAAGGTATAGATCTATTAGAACAAGGACAGAAAGATTCAGAAATAGTTTTTACCCAATAGCAGTAACCATGCTAAATTCTGTTAAAAATTAACTTGACGGGTAATATTAGTGTTGAATGTGCTACACATATATTGTATGGGGCATTGTGTATGGCTGTTGTTGTTTTTTAAATTGTAGTTTTTATGGATTGGGTATGAATGTTGCCAGGTGAAAGAGTGTAGGGCTGTGTGTGTATGTTTGGTTTTTATGTCAGTTTTAAATGAGTGTAAATGATGTTCGGCATGTGAATATTGGAGTATGTGTATAGATGGTTTGTTCTTAAATTGTAGATTTTACGTCTCGGATTTTTATGCTGGGTTGTGTGAAAGACTGACTGGATGGCACTTTTAATCTCGTTGTATTTATACAATGACAATAAACTGCATTCCAATTCCAATTCCAATAACAAAAAAACCTATCAGCATAATGCCAGCATGCTGGATTGTAGATAGACTATTAGTGCTACAATATATGCAACAAAAATGCAATTTCCTATTGAATAAAAGTATTCTTGGGTCTTTAAGCATTTGGGCTCACAAAAGCTGCATATAAGGTTTATTTATAGTGAGAAGGAAAGGAAAACAAGTTGCAAGAGTTAATAATATAGGGAGGTAAGGCACACATTTCTCATCATTACAACTCCATGCCCCTTTGGCCACCGGACGTCAAAGAACAACAGTCATGTAACGGTGCAACAGCTGGGTTCATTTCCAGATGTTGACAATAACTATTTAACTGGATATTCCTCTATACAAACTTTAATTGGTTTGGCTGGGTTGAACTCTTAAACTATTCTCTCTGTGTGTGTTTAACATGCTTAAATGATAACTAATGAATTTTACATTATACATTGTGTTTTTACTTTTGAAAACTTTGATTTTCCCCCCATTTTTTTTAGTAAGGCTAAAAATGGCTGAAAGTTATAATGCTTTTACTGAGAGATCCATTCTTAGTATTTTACTTTTGAATGTGCCTTTTGGCTATTAGCTCTTGAATTTTTTAACGGTAACTAAAACATTTTTTATATATTTTCCAGTACTTTTGCTCTTGTAGTTTGGATTGAATTCTGACTTAGGTATTTGCCTAGAACTTGAGTTCATTTTTAATATATTTTGAATTATTTGGGCCTACGGGTTAGACAAAATGAAGTTAGCCTATGAGGTCAGTAAAATCAAGGCTAACTTCAAAGGGTAAGGGGTCTTTTTTATTTTGAGAGGTAATACAGTACTGACTGCATGCAGTCAACTGAAATGAGGCTTCAACAAGGTGGAAAAGGTTGCTGTTAAGAGGAAGCCCTCTTGGGGTTGTCTTGCTTCACATATTTCCCAAATTTCTTTCCTGCCAGACCCCCTCCTACTTTCAAATCGGAACTAGAAAGAAATTGTTAGCATCATTGAAAGGGGGGAAATCAATAGTCAAAGATCTTATTTTATAATCTTTGAAATCCAGCAGCACAATATTTGCTATCAACAACATGTGAGGCTGCCAGAAGGAGAGTATCATTATGAGCACCTTTCACCAAGTGTTTTGTGTTTTAACGCAATCAAAATCTAGAATCACAACAAAGGAAATTCCTGGTGTTGCAAAACAAATATTTCTTCTTCCTTTCACACACCCCCCCCCCATATTTAATACTTATCGTTTCGGTTTCAAGAAAGTATTCCTGGCATGTTCGGGAATGTGGTTAAGTCACTTCTGACCAATCAAGTTGTCTAACCAGTCGCAAAAACCAAGATCTGGGATTTTCCTGATTTGCAATGGACTGGGCTTCCATACTTTTGCAGATGGGAAGAAGAGGGAATTTTGGGAGACACAGCCTCTCATGCCACTGTGTGAGAAGCTTGCCTATTCTTCCAGGTGTTTTGTACATCCTTCTTATAAGCAGAGAGCTGGCCCACCTAATGGTCAGGAGTGCGGGCTTGGAAGCCTGCAGACAGGAACACAGACACAGTTGTTTACTTCATCCAGAATAGGAAACTGCAGTAATCAGCTTCAGAACAAGCCACACCAATTTCAAACCACAATGTATTATCATAGCTTATTCCAAATGTAATAACAATAGCTTAAACAAAACTGATCATTGTGGATAATTGGACCTTTCTGAGATGAACTGAGACAGTCAACGTGCTCTGGATGATTCATCATCTTTCATTTTAAAATATGAATAATAGGTATTTCTCCTACTTTGCAGGGTGTTGCAATGAATGTTGTGAAGAAAAATGAAAAGTCCTTTGAGCACTGTGGCTGAAATCCTGTGACATACCTTTTACCAGTGATGTTAGGAATCTATATAGGTATTGCATGTTGCATACTGAGCTGCACAACTCAGCCTGCAACTGAGAACGCCTATCGAGATTTTTTAAATTAATGGCAATTCACTGCTACAGTTATACCTCTTGCATAACTCTGCAACAGGATTTTGACTTGTATGTAATATAAATCTTTATTTTTACCACTTCATATTACCTTACTATTGTTGTTATTGTCATTATTGCATCAGTAGTTGCAATAAGAAATAAATAACAGAAAATCACTTTTATCCTTACTCGCTGCTTCTGAAACTAGACTGATCAATGGCAAAATTGCCTCTTTACTATCCATGGGCAGGCAAAGATGTGTCTTTGTGTTGCTGTTGTTGCACTCTAATCATGTTTTATTGAGTTCCCCTTCCTAAGACAAGAGCTGCCTAGATTCCTTAAACAAATCCGATCTTGCCTGATTTCAAAAGCTAAGCAGGGTCAGGCTTGGTTAGTACTTGGATGGGCAACCACCAGGGAATACCAGGCGCCTGGAGTAAGAACTGGCAAACCACTCCAGTATTCCTGCTAAGAAAAACTCCATGGACATGGGGTCACAAAGAATCGGTCATGACTGTAACGACACAACAATACTTCCTAAAACAAAGTACTGGCTAGAAAGCTCACTGGCTGGGAGTTCAATTCCCCACAGTGTCTCCTGTGAGTAGAGCCAGCCTTGGGCATGTAGCACGGTACCTGGCTGCCTCCAAAAGAAAGGAATTGTTAAACTACTCCCAAGTACTGTCTTCTGTAGCTAGAACACCCTAAAAAGGGTCACCTTAAGTCAGCATTGACTTGTTGACACCACATGATTAATATTATTGTTAGTCAGTGGGTAGGTCGGAATAGAACGATGAAATTTGTTATTGGCATTTTGGTGTGCTGTGCTTACATTTCCAGAATTTAGCTGAGTTCTTAGTTCGAGGGCCATTCTATTTCCTATCCTTAAGTTCCTACACATTTCAGGGAAAGTTTGAGTTATTGAATTTCTCCCCCCCCCCCCAACTTTTTAATTATTTACGTAACAGACAAGACATTGGTTGTCTAAGATCTCAAGAGCAGGGGGGGAAATGGATGTGGACATACTCTGATTGCTTCCCTTTTTTCTGTAATTCAACAGACTTTACCCAGTCCAATAACTGCATTGTACTGATCGGACTGTATTATAGATCAGAGTGTATTTCCTTATACAGTACTTGCATCAGGCCATAGAACTGTTGTTTCCCCAAAAGTAAGACATCCCCGTAAAATAAGACCTACTTACAGTTTTGCCTCTCACTGAAATATAAGGCATAACCCGAAAATAAGACCTCCCTGATAATAAGGCCTCCCCCGAACATAAGGCCTCCCTGATAATAAGCCCCCCGAAGCTACTGTAACTCTGGACTCTGGACCATAGTGGCGGGTGCCACCGTGCAGCTCACTGTTGGCCGCAGCGCAGCTGGAGTAGACAGGTAGTGCAAGGTCTCTTTAATCAGAGAGCCCGCTCTGCCGCCAGGACAAGCTGCCGCCTGCTGCTCACTCTGCCCTGTTGGTGTCTGGCTGACTCACAATTAGACAGTGAGTCTCACAGGGCAGGAGTCGGGCACATTGTGTGGACACACAGGGGTGACTGAGGTGGGGGGGAAATGTCTGATAAAGGGGTGGGGGATATCTGGTGAAGGTGTCCACTGTCACAGGGGTCAGGCTCAGGGGATCCCTTAAAATGATCATGGGAAAAAAATTACATCCCCTGAAAATAAGACCTAGCACATCTTTGGGAGCAAAAATTAATATAAGACATTGTCTTGTTTTCGGGGAAACAGGGTAGTAGAATCCATTTTAGGTGGATGTTTCTGGCTAGACCTGGTTCAAATCTCTGCCTGACCATGGACACCCACAGGGAGTTGGAAATGATAAAGCACTTCTAGAACATTCACATATAGGTATATTGAAAATCTTACTTTAGTAGCCATAATGGTGTATCACACAGAGGGAGAAAGAGAGACAGAAAGAGACAGAGAGACAGAGAGAGTATTTTATCAGTTAACTTTCCTAGTCATGTTTCCCTACTGATCATGTGCACTTGTTCAGTCTTGCACTGCAAGCCTGTGGACTTTTAACCACATAATATCCCTAATGCATTTGCTTAAATGCAAGTCCTGTGACTCATGTGGGCAAGAACTGAATACCCCTGCCCCTGTCCGGTCTTGCTCCAGCAGAGGGTTCAAGACATTGTGATTGTGAGGTGGCAATTTACATATCACTAAGAAATGTGAAGCGACTCCAAGGCAAAATGGGCAGAGACGTGCATTGAGTTTGCATCCAAATAATGGTATCTATCAATGCAAGTTCAGAAGCACCCCCATTGCTTAAAAGAAATAGATATATCTTCCTTCAGTGGACTCATGGCACTATTGAGCAGGTGTGACTGGTGAAGTGTTTCCTGGCCCCACATGAATTCCAGGGCATTGTAGAAGAGAAAATATATGTTGAATCCAAAGGAAGAAAGGGTTTGTTCAGAATCAAGTGCATTCTCCATCCAGACACACAGACCAAGCGACACAAAATAGCCTAAAAAATAAAATCCACACTTTGTGTGGCTCATTTCTTGACCTCAGCGAATATGTTACACTGGTTAGAATCACAAGTGTCCCCAAGTGGTAACACTAACACCCATGCCTTTCTCATTTCAGTGCTGACAAATGTGTCAGAGGAAGCAAGGATTGTGTGAAGATGCTAGAGCTTCCAACCACTCTACTAGGAAAAGGAAGTGTGTATGGGGTGGGGGGCATTCGGATGTACATGAGAGAGTAATAATGACAGGATCCTTGTACTGCAAGATTTGGCAAGGCTTCTACTTTCACAGAGATGCTGGTGCATCTGCTTGGCTGCTCATGTGTAACCATTATAACAGGACTAGTTACACTGAGACACGCAAATAGGAAAAACAAGGACAGTGGGCCCCAAGTCATTCCAGTTTTGCTACGCCAAGTGTTTTGAATTCTGAAGAAGGAATTCTTGAACCTCAAAACTCTAGTGTAGTTCTTGCCGTGCCATGACCAAAGCCTTGTCCTGAATTTACTAGAAAAGTTCAGGTATTGCTTCCCCAGGAATACTACAAAACCCATGGCCATGGCTCCCGAAACACAAAGTTTTAGCTAAAGAGAACCACCCTTGCTCACAAATGATGCTCCCTGCTGTGACTGGAACCCTGTGGACAAGTTGGACTGGTGCATTGTAGTCTGAATCAATGTCTCAGGCTTCCATTAAACACAAGTTGAATCGTATTTGTTTCCCTTTGAGGTCTGGATTTCCTTCCCCAAATAGAAGATCGGCTAAAGCCTAGCAAGTTTCCACACTAGCCTGTGTCACTGCTTACAGAATGCAACCAGGTGGCCTGTGTTTCTGCTCAGTCTGCTGTCCAGAAGCTTGTTCTAGATAGACCGCTTCAACCGCCTGTTCTCTCTCCTTATGGTCTTCAGTCTTTCAACTGGACAAACTTTCAGCTGTCCTTCGGAGGGAGACTGCCTTCCAGACACAGGGCTATCCTCTTAGTTCTTCAGGCAGAGGATTCCCCTTCCACAAAGTACCACACGAGTCCCACTTAGAGGATGAACAAGCCGGCAGCTTGACCACTTGTTAAACCACGTTCCTGCATCTGTGACCCTGAGCTGTGGCCAAAGGTGCAGAAATAAAAGCTGGTGATGTCTATACCATCGCTTACCACCATCTTATGAAAAGTCCAATTCATATCCTTTGTAGTGTGCAACCTTGCCAACCTTCTTGACAGAACTCAAAGATTTTTTTACCATTAAAAGAGCCTGCCTCTCAACATGCAAAAGGTTCCCCCTTTCCCCTAACCTTTCAGCTTCCCGTGTTGCCCAAAATGAAATCAATCACCATCACAGAAGAAAGCAATGCTCTACTTAAAAATATTTATTTTTTAATATGTTCACCTTAATAGACATAAGGCATTTCTTCGATTTCATACAGAAATACATAAGACATGCATAGACCAATATGGCCAGTTTCAATGTATATTCAACATGGTAAATATAAATGGCAGTTCCACAAATATAAATATATAATAATAGAAAGATTTTTTTAAAAAGCACACCCTACCAAAAATAAAAAGTAAAATTTAAATTTAAAAAAAATCCAGACTTTTTATCAGACAAACTGATAAGCCTCACTGCTACTGATATCCACTTCATTAACCTTACTTTTCAACCACTGCTTGCCTTCCTGATTCTCTGATACTTAGAGATCTAGATAATCTCCATTTCAGCAGAATCAAATTATTAGAATAGGGCTTTCCAAGCCTCTGCATCACACCCAACACAATTAGACCCTTCTCAAAGGATGCACTGATGCAGTTTCATGAAATGACCTCTTATCTATTTACTGAAAATCCCTTATGTCTCCATCCAGAGCACACTCAGTTGAAAGTACGATTCACTGGAACACAATGAAACCTACTCCCTGCACCGCCCAATTCTGGTATATTTAGAATGGAAGGTAACAGATTCTTTCCCTTTTCTGCCTGTAGAGAACAGACAGTACTGATCCCTGGCCTTGAAGATCCACGAGTTACTAGACAGTGAGCTCCTATTTATGACATTTTAAAAAAACACAAGAAAAAGAAAGAAAGAGGTTGCAACTGATGCTTTCAGGTCATGTCGCAGTTATGGCAATATTTAGGCAAGAGTGCAACCCAGAGCTTGTGAGGTAGACCTGTTACACCGGACATGTGTCCTGGTCAAAGTAGCACAGTCCTTTTTAAATTAATTGCAGCCCATGACAGCAATTGACTCTTTCTAGCCTCAACCTCTCCATTTCTGATCTTCTTGATCACGAGACAGCTTTGTTGAGACATTTTGAGACCGTTCTGTACACCAAATGAGACCACGGCTCCTGTTGTCCTCTCTCCTCTGAAAGGGGACCCAGACCTGTCCATCTGACAGATCCCCAATTTTATTTTTTTTATTTTTTGAAAAAGTGAATCAGCTGAAGGGATGTTCTTTGACCCAAGGCATTCCACTGAATTCCAAAGGGATGGCAGGATTTCATTGCTTTGTCATCTGTCTGAAAGGAAGGTTTATTCGGGCCTTCCTTTACCTTGAGAGAGTTAATATTTAGAACAACACTGCTTGATCTTCTCCTGGAGTGGAATGTTAAGAAGTCAAAACAGAGCTCCAGCAATGCTTTGTCAGTAATTCTTGATGACTCGAGGATTACGGCTGGTGATCTTTCCACTACGATGTGGTTTTCAGGCTTTCCCAAACATTTTGCTTTTTATATGTTCGGTTATGCTTCAGCGGCTTTGGTTTGTGCAGGCTGCTCCTCTGCTTGGCAACAGCGAAGGACGCTTTGATGCTGTTGCTGATGGCATCTCTCCTGCAGAAACGAGAAATCATCAAATAAGCTAACAGATTGACAGTTTCGTCTTTTGTATGCATGTGCATATTTAGGCGCATATATACTGTACATTCTGTGCTACTTAGTCCTACGTTCGTTTAATCAATCAATCCATTTTATTCTACAGCCAAAGGCCCCACAAAATACAATATAAATTCATAGATTCTTGGGCTTAACTAATTTTAAGCCTCATTTAATCATGTTTACCATAAATGCAAAATATTGACATCATAACCCCGACTTGTTAGGCATAGATATTTTCAGTACAGTTGCTTTTCTGCACTGTCTTTTGAGGAACCAGGTGACTTTCACACAACTCTAAGCAGAGATAAGAGCATGCAGTGCCCCCACAAAATGTATAGCCTTTGTTCGGACTACACCTCCCCGAATTGCCTAGTCAACATGGCCAGCGATTATGGTCACTAGGGTATTAAGGAAATGAGTAGAAAAATGAAAAGATTATCCCTTTCTTCCCCTACATATGAGCTGGCCTAGATAATCCTCACAGAGATGGCATATTTAACTAGTACCAAGGTAATTTCCCAGGTGGATGGCTGCAGTTTGTTTTAGAGATAGTATAGGAATATTGTCTCCAGTGTTCTCTCTCCCTAAGAGACTTAGGGCTTTTGTATAAGCCAAGCCATTAAGAGCAGATGTGCTTTTATAGATCTGCTACTGCATGTGTCAGCAACAGTAGTGTGCACACAAACTGGCTATAAGCAAATGCTACTTTCTTTATGTCAATATCCCCCTGAGGCCAATACCATTCCCAATGATCATAAGATTCAGTGTGTGTGTGTGCGTGTGTGCGTGTGTGCATGTGTGTGTGTGTGTGTGTGTGTGTGTGTGTGTGTTGCGTTGCATCATTACAGCCGTGACCAACTCTTCATGTCCCCATGTGCATGGAGTTTTCCTGGCAGGAATACTGGAGTGGTTTGCCAGTTCCTACTCCAGGCGCCTACAGCACCTGGTATTCCCTGGTGGTCTCCCATCCAAGTACTAACCAGGGCTGACCCTGCTTAGCTTCCGAAATCAGGCAAAATCGGATTTGTTTAGGGCAGGCCTGCCCAACAGGTAGACCATGGGCTACTGGTAGCCCGCAAAGTGCTCAAAAGTAGCCCGCCAGACATCAGTTTTAAAAAGTGAGGGGATAAGTTCTCCACCCCTCCCTCCCCCATCCCAAGGACCACCAGCACTTGGTATTCCCCGGTGGTCTCCCATCCAAATACTAACCAGGGTCGACCCTGCTAGCTTCTGGAATCAGGTGAGATCAAATGTGCTTAGGGCATCTAGACACCAAATATGTCATCATCGGATTGGGCTTGTCTATGAGCAAAATCCATGGAACCCTTCAGCATAAAGACAATCCCGCTAAATGAAGCTTCATGCCCTTCCAAGTCCTCTTTCCATGTGTAACAATCCCTAGTGCCTCCTGACTACACTTCTATGAAATGGAGTTAGCTGGTCCAACCCTGTGCCACAGATGGGCGGAGTGCTGTGTAGGTAACAGCTGAGGAGCATTTATGACATCAAGCGTCCATCCTGTTCCTGTTGGAGGCCATTTTACTATTAAGGAAAATGTCACTCTTCTCTCATTCCACATATAGGAAGCTGGCTGGCTTGTCCGCCATGCCTTAGATCAACATTGTCGATGGAACATACTATACCACAGATGAGCGCAATCAGATACTTGACAAAGCTCTTGTTTGCCAACACTTCACCTCCACTCTGTGGCTCCCAGTCATCTGCTGCCTGAGGCAACCATTGTATTCTACCATATAATAGGGCACTAGCTTGGAATATGTCCTTTTTAGACCACAACACCCAGAATCACTCAGCAAGCACAAACCTTGAAGTTCTGACTAAAATAGAAAGCTGTATTTGTATTATGACTGGATCCAGATTTAATTCATGCTCAGAGGGCTGTAATCAATGTGACTTAGAGTAGGTGTGATAAACATCAATCCACTTGATTTCTCTGATTTTACCCAAAGTGTGACTAAAGTCTGGATTCAGCCCTCTGTCGGTTTTATATTCAGCTGCAAGCACATTCTTCCTTTTGACCAACCCCTGTTTTGTAGGATACAAACAACCAACTTACCTTCTCATTTTCTTATTGTCAGCCAGTTGCCAGTACACACATTTCAGTCCAAATCCTTTGCAACCTCTGTCCTTGTAAAGATGCCTCTGTCCCTTCTCCATGATGGATTGAGCCCTATTTTTACAGAGAAGAAGGAGCACATGGATGAAGATTTTGCATTGTTTACACATGTTTTAATACCTCTTGTCTTTCATTCCACATCTCAATTTTTTTATAATACATCAGGAAGAAAGAGAGACCCAAACCAAAAACATCCAGTGGGATTCCTAGATGAATTGAAACATGAACCCTCACCTAAGTCCAACACTTTATCTGCTACACCACTACAGTTTTCTAAAGCTAAAGACTTTCAAAAGCTAAACTCAGCCTTTCTGGAAACATTGGCCTTCTGCACACAAAGGAAATGGCCTCATTTCTGCCTCTGCAGTCACATTTTGCCACAGTAGCTCAAATCCCTTTAATAATACTCAGGATACCGACGAAATATATCAGAATGTCCTGCTTTATTTGTTAAAGTAGAGGTGAAAGATAGTAACAGAAGACATACTTGTGTTGTTTTCCCATCTGGCAGAAGTTGCCACACTTCTTGTCTTTTGGGTTAGCACATTGGCATCTGTTGCTTGATCCCTGAAGGCTTCGAAGTGATGAGTGTTCCAGTGACCGCCGAGTTCGAGAAGGACTCCCTAGCCCATAAGGCACAGTCTGCCTATAATGAAGAAAAGAAGGGAAACAAAAGGGAGAGCACCATTAGTTTGACTTGCAGCAACAGAGTTCAGGCATTTTGACTGAATCTAGAAGTACAATGCCTATGTCGTTCTCAATGCTGATGAATGAGGACTGACCCCATTAGAAAGTGGAAGAACTTGGACTGACAGCCGCAATCACTTTGCAGATTTTGTATACAAAATATACAGGGGGTTGATTGAGCTTCTGCTTAGAGTCAAATCATTGAAATCAAGAGGGGTGTTTATGTTTGCCCCAACTACCTTAATTCCCTATGATTTCACTCTTCTGAGCATGACTTAAGTCTGAATCTGCAACAAAGAAGTTTAACTGTCATGGAGATATCTAGAGTGTATACAAAAGAGTGTAAACTGGATGGGAAACTCAGATTTGCTTCTATATAATGGCCAGAGTTCCACTGATGTTTGTGTAAGCTTGTGTAACTGACAAAGTGCTAGACCAAATCTCAATGAAATTCTTGGTTACATACCTTACAGCAGGGGTGCCCAAACTTTTTGTAAGGAGGGCTAGATTTGGTGGTTGAGAATGTGTCAGGGGCCGGTTGCTCCCCAACTCTGCCACCCCACTGCAAGCCTCACCCACTGACCCATAAGCCCCACCCACTGACCCCTTGCAACCCCACCTGCAGGAAAGAAGGCGGGGACCAAGGGAGGGAGGGAGGGAGGGAGGGAGGAAGGAAGGTGGGGACCAAGGGAGGGAGGAAAGAAGGAAGGTGAGGACCAAAGGAAGCACAGGGAGCAGTGGCCACAGGTCACCCCTTGGAAGAGGCACAGCCCGCCCGCCATCCCACCTCAAAGCTCCTTGGCGGTGGCAGAGGCCCGCTGGCCTGCCCACCCCCACACATTCGCCTGCACTGCCGGTGGCGGCAGACCGCCTGTCCCCACAAGCTTCTGCTCACCGGCTGACCCGCCCGCCCAGCCCCTCAAGCTTCCCGGTGGTGTCAGTGCTGGCAGAAGATTTTTTTTAAAAAGGAGGGGGAGGGAGGGGCGGGCTAGCCAGCCGCGGGCCACTCAGAATGGCCTGACGGGCCGGATTTGGCCCCCGGGGCCGGACTTTGGGCAGGCCTGCCTTACAGCATCTTGCCAACTGATCACAATTAGCCACAGCAAGTTGCACAAATAGCGGTAGGCTTCTGGCCAGTGAGTGAGGTGGTTTGAAGTACAGAATCTAATGCACATGTCCATCACTGTCTGTCCCAGTTGAAATTGTGAGGTGCACCACCTTTCTCTAATTAACAAAGGAGCTCAGCAACTCAATTATTGTTTGAGTTAAAGCCAGATGGCATGCAGTATTTGAAATGATTTCCTTCAGTTTTTGAAGGATGTTTCTGACTGCACTACACAATTTGTTTGGTGTCAACATTTTCCTATTTTTTCCTGTCAATCTGCAAATTATGATGATTACCCACAGTCGTCCCTTACATTATGTTCAGCCAGCAATGAGTCCACAAAAAGCAGGGCCAGATTTGATCACAACAGACTGTAATAAATGCTATAATGAACAAGGAAATCTCAGCCCAACTCTACAAACTCTTTCATTCATGGATGAATTTAAAACCCCCATTAGACTAACTATTCCTCTCACATACCCATAACAACACCTGAATAATTAGCTGTGACACTGCAGTATTAAAAGCAATGCTGGGAAAGAGCGAGTTTGTTTTTAAAGTAAAATCAAAGCTTGAAAAAGTTACTTTTTGGATGATAACTGCCAGAATCCCTCAGTCTAGAAGGGAACTGTAGTTAAGAAAGTAACATTTCCAGGTTCTGAACAAGACCCTGCCTCTGATTTCCAGAAGAATTTTTTAAAAGGGCCAGGTCAACCGAAGTAACAAATGTATTTACTGTTTTGTTCATGTTTGTTCAGAAGCAAATCTCGTTCAGTACAATGGGACTCTGCTATTTTGAAAATAAACTGCAATGTAAAACATTATTCAAATTCCAACATATTTAGGAAAGGGCTTATCACATTTTGCTTTTCCTTTCTCCCTGTTGTATCACAGGTTGTAACCTTGCATACTTGAGCCTGTTTCAGCCAAATCCCATTGGTTTCAGGGATTACAGTCACAAGTGGGCGAGATGGCTGCTCAGCATATACACTCTCTGTGGGAGCCAACTCTGTCAGACTGGGAGAGCCAACAAAACTATACTATTAGTGATGTTTCCAGATAGCAATTGCCTTGATGTCTACTTTTATGGCATTTATCTGGGGACACTGAAGGCTTCACTTTCTTTTTAAGTGCCTGGAGTTAATCAGGTGCTTTTCTTTCCAGCCGGAGTTATCCTAAGGTTATGCTAACTCTTACGTACATTTAGATTTCCCCTTGCCCTTCTTTTAGGTCCGCTGGAGAGAGAGCACCAAACCGATAAGAGGGAGATAGGGAGGCATTGCGCCTTAAGGGAGGAAGACGGGCGGCGGGGGGCAGGTCGGGAGAGGCTCATGAAAGCCCCCACTGTAGTTTGCGACCGGACGCGATAAAAGGAAATACATTAATGGCTTAGCTCCAAGGCAGGGAGGGCAGTACTCACTCCGGAGTGTTAATCCAGATGATGTCCAGGTGGCAGAAATAGACGCACTCTTTGTCCATCAGGGAAGAGCAGGAGCAGCGCTTGGAGCGGCGCAGCAGAGAGGGGGCGCTCGAGGGCAGCCCGTCGGCGCCGGGCTCCGCGGCATCTAGAGGAGGCAAGAGAGGAGAGCGCTGAGTGGGCGCTTGGGGCAAAAGCCGGGTGAGAGGGGCGCTCCGATTGGCTGCGGCGGACGGGGACCAAGGCGCGCTCATTCAGAAGACGGCGAGCGAGCGAGCGAGCGAGCGGCCGGGTCGGGCTGGGTGAGCGTCCGGGGCGGGTTGGGGAATTGCTCTTATGCAACGTTATCCAACGCAGTCACAGAGGAGGTCCCTTCTCTGGGTTGCAACGCTTGGAATTCCTCAGCCAATGCACGTGATGAGAGCTGGGGACCCCGAAAAGAAACTCGTTCCAAGCTGTAGTTCCTAGGAAACGCCCTCCGGAGTTACTAGAAGCGAATGATACCAATCCACGTGCGGGAAGAAGGGAAGCCCCAGGACCTGCTCGCCTGATAAAAAAAAGCCCCGGAGGAAACTTCTCTTTTGTCCCCCCCCCCCTTTCCTGTCCTCACAGCGGAGGGGGCGGCGGCATCGGATCGGTTTAAAGCTAGGGCATTAATTGTCCCGTTGGCTAAAATTTGCCTTCTTTAATATTATAATTCCAAGGGGAGAAGGGCGTGAATGGGAATGGTAGCCCAGTTTTTGTGGCGTCCCTTCCGAAATATGGTTTTAAAAGCATGCGGGGCATTTCAAGAACGGTTGAGTTTCTGTGGTCAAACGGGGCTTCGAACCCAAGTCCTCTAAATACTGGCCAGTCAACTGAAGAGCAAGCGGGTTCATTCACAAATTACACTTTAGGATGACAACTTTGACAGGGTTGCAGCGAATGGGGCAAAAAAAACCCCACGCAGGCTGCCCTGACTGCGGGCCATCCATATGATGCTTTTAAAAATATATAGGAGGAACGCGTTTTTAATAAGAATGAATAGAAGGACAAGCCGAAGGAGGCAGAGGGAGATGAGCCGCGGCAAAATGGGACCCAAAGCAGCGCGCTCTCATTGCCTACTTCTGGATGGCTTCAGCCTGCCATTCCGTTCATTCTTCCCAAAAGTAACGTTACAATCGGTGTCTCGCAGAATATTCCGGGAGGGGGGGGGGGAAGTCCCAGTGAATGTCGAATGGCCTCTTGAGCCACAACTAGATTCACCTGCTTGGAAGCATAAGGTTATGTAATCCAGTGACTGTCCACGTGCCGGATCCTCTTGATCCAGAGCGAAGGTAGCCCCCGGCGAGCAGGTGAGGCAACGTCTTTGCACCCCAGTACCTGGCCGGATTTAGGCTGCAAAGGCTACACCCTCACCTCAAACCGGCCGGAAGGATCCTCCTGCGGATTCCAACAAGCGGGGGGCCTACTAGCTGGCATGGGATTGATGTAAGGGTCGATTTATCATTCGGCAGTCGAGCCAATGGGTCTACTCTGAGTTGGGACACCGGCAATCGAATACGTTCGCTGTTTGCAGTAAGCGCGGTGAGATTTATTTATTTTTAAGCCCTTGGTGTGAAACTTCCTCCAGGTCATCGCCTGGAGCCACCTGAGTCAAAGCAGCATTATTAGGACTCCTTGAGATTAAATGAAGCAGAATTGCTCCTGGATGTTTGGCCGAGATGGTAAGAAGAAGCCAAGTTAAAAAAAAATGAAATAAAGATCTTACACATTAAGATTGGTCCATTCGCGTGTCAATTAAACCCAAATGTATGAAAATTGCCTACACCGAACATCCTTTCCTATGAGAACGGGTTAGCCCTCCTTAATGGGGGAATCAATCTGTTTTTTAAATCCCAGCTAGTATAGCAAAAGCTGTCTGGCGGATCGCAGCCCCTGCAACTCCCGAAACATCTTCGCCGCAAAGTTAAGGCAGCGCCCGGCGAGAGGACCAGGAGCTGCTACCCGGGGAGGGTTCCCAAACCAAGGGCATCAGAGTAATGCCTCTTCCTCGGCTAGGCGCAGTCTACCAGCAAAAGGCATGCGAGCAATGGGGACCTAGAAAAGGAGACAGCTCCCGCAGCTTACCTGCCGCGTGAACTCCCGGGCAGATCACGAAGAGCCAGGGAAGGATCAGTCGCAAGTAATCCATTCCGACGACTCCTTTGGCAAGCTGGAGGCAGCGAAGCGAAGCGCAGGGCGATGTTCCCCTGTTAGACTCCTTGTTTGCGCCCTGGGCGCAGGTGCTCGGGAGCCGGTTGGAGGGAGAGAGGGATGCCGCAGGCACCTGGCGATCCGCTCAAGGCAGCCGCGGCGGCGGCGGCAGGAGGTAGGGCTAGCCGGAGAGAGGCTGGGGGCGGCGCTCCTCCCGGGGTGGCTCTCGGCAGCGCTTTGTGGCTGGGCTGGCGCGCTGCCGCTCCTTTTATACGCGCCCCCGGCGCGCGAGGTAAACAGCTCCTCGCTTTATTTTATCCTGAGACAATGTTATTGTGTTGTTAGTCACCGAGAGGCAACGTGCAAAGCGAGATAAGGGCAGGCTGGGGAGGAAATCGCGCGAGCTTCAGAGGCAGACGCCGTCTGGCCAGGCAGGGGCAGGGTTACACAGGAAAACAAATACCCGGCGCAGACCTTTCGCCAGGCGAGAGGATCCCGAGGGCGAAAAGGGCGCCTCCGACCCAGCAGCCAGCAGGGGGCGCGCCGACGCCCGGAGCTGGACCAAGGGGGCCCGGCCCGCGGTGGCGAGCGAGCGGGCGAGCTGCGCGCATCATCTTCTACTCTGCCGGGGGGATTAATTCCTGTGGCGAAGAATGGAGCCTTCACGTTAGGAGGTCAGTGGGAAATTTCGCCAGGATGTGCGAAATGGAGCAATTCATTTGAATTAATTACCTTGCATTAACGACTGTGGTTAATTTAATGAACAATTGACCGGTGGTCAGTGTTAGGTGTTTGCTACTGCGCCTCAGCACCAACTATAAATATCAGTCTTCTAAGACACCTATTAATTCGACTTGCTTGGTCGATCCTCTCCCCCCCCCCAACTTTCACCACAACATTCAAAAGGGCAATACAGTGGTACCTTGTATAAAGGAATTAATTCGTTCCAAATGAAATTATGTTAAGCAAATTTCCCTTTATACAAATTTCCCATAGGAATGCATTGAAAATGGAGTAATCCCTAATCACAACCATTTTTATGTTGTAGAGATTTGCCCCATAGGCGATTTTGTTAAGCAAATTTCTCCTATCTCTGGAATTTTTTTATGTTGTACAGATGTACAAACTGTTTGTTATACAAGGGTCCACTGTATAGCTTAAAACAGAAACCCTCATGCACCACAATTTGTTAGGAAATCTACTGCTATTGAGTGAAATTTGGGATATTTTCAGATATTTCATCTCTCTCTCTCTCTCTCTCTCTCTCTCTCTCTCACACACACACACACACACACACACACACACACACAGACACACACACACAATTTATTAAAGCCTTTTCCGTTGAAAGTTGGTCAGCTGGAAAGTGCCACACCTGGTGTCCATTAGGCTTGATCTTCCCAGGCAGCAGACTGTGAGGGTAGAATCCTGACATGGCAATGTAGAATGCAACTTTTTTGGTAAACATGCCCTACATACATACATGTCCCCTATCCACCCTGTACCTTCTGCAATTAAAACCTCACATCTTGTGTGTTTGGAGAGAAGACCATCCTTCTGCCTGCTGTGCTAGTTTTCTAACTGCAGGGCTTTTGTGCTGTAGAAAGTATTTTAAAATATGCCTCTCCACCTGCATTCTGTAGTGTTACAGTCATCTCAGGTCCTTGCTTCTTCATCCTGTTGCTATGCAGATTCAACACCCAGAAACAAGTGCATCATTCTCTCAAAAAGGGACCAGGTTACTCGCATAAAGTGAACTTCTGTCATTATATTTAGTCAGTCTTCTGTGCTATTAGTGTGTTCCAGTATGTCAGCTCTTTAAGCGATGCTTATCTGTGCCAGTTTCATGGTTTGGTGTTTTGTTTGTTTGATTTTAAAGGGAGATTGCATTCCTCCAAAAAAGCAAACTTGCAGGCAATCTACAATCCAAGTGACTCATCAGTACGCTTCTTCCTGACACCTAAATCATCCTGCTCAAATAATAATATTCTGGGAATACTTGAAGAAACACTGTGCAGGCATTTGTGTGTTGTGTCGTTACAGTCGTGACCGACCCTTCGTGGCTCCAAGTTCATGGAGTTTTCTTTGCAGGAATACTGGAGTGGTTTGCAAGTTCCTATCCAGGCACCTACAGCACCTGATATTCCCTGGTGGTCTCCCATCCAAGTACTAACCAGGGCCAACCCTGCTTAGCTTCCGAAATCAGGCGAGATCGGATGCGCTCAGGGCATCTAGGCAGCTACACAGCATGTCATACATTTCATTAAATGGATGACATGAAGCCTGTATCTTTTATTGTTTTTAAAAGGATAGCTTTAGGTAACAAAGGAATTAGAAAACTAACAGTTTTCAGTGGGTGGTAAAGCTAGGATAGTTGCTGTGGTATTTTAAGAGCAGCAAAGGGCCCATCATCCTAATGCCACTGACACAATTCACCATAGATGAACTGATGGAGGGTTGAAGCATTCCTCACTTCCCAGAAAGCATCCTAGATGCTAGGGGCTGGCACTAAAAAAACATTTGACATCTTCCAAACAATGAAGAAGTTTCTTTTTGTTCTACATTTAAGTACCATATAAGATTATGTTTCATTCACTGCGATGGAAAAACATAGTAAATTGCTTTAAAAGTGACATACTAATGCCTTGTCAAAAAGAACAGAAAACAAAAATTAACACATCAGAAAATGCTTTCTGTTTTTGGTGTATGTCTAGTGTGATCTGCCCAGTTAGAAAATCTTTTGAATGACAAAGCAAATCATTCCTTTGTTTGCAGATCCAAAATATAAAACTGTTCCAGTTGATTGGAAGAAAATAATCATTTGGGAACAGAGACATTTCCGTCCTCTGCATGGATGATTTTCATGTTCCAAAGCTGTTCTGTTAACTTGATACAGGGTGACCCATTGCTTATGTCAACCTTACATTAAATCCATATCGTGAAATGGAGAAGATTCTGAGAATCATTCAACTATCGTCCAATGTTGGTGGTGAGATGTTGGAACAGTAGTTTAAAAAAAAAGCAACATTCCCAAACTCGAGTTAAATCAATTTGTTATATGTGTTGCTTGTCACATGAAACCTATATTATTTTAGTAATTATCTGATATTATCAATAAATACCTTATCTTGTATGTCT
The DNA here is from genome assembly GCA_037367245.1 of Phrynocephalus guinanensis. Lineage (NCBI taxonomy): Eukaryota > Metazoa > Chordata > Lepidosauria > Squamata > Agamidae > Phrynocephalus > Phrynocephalus guinanensis. The sequence continues at coordinate 84,138,483 of CM074739.1, forward strand.
CCTGTTTACTATGATCATGTAGATAGAGGCCGATATTGGTCATGTACTATAAGTACCAATGTTTGTCATAAGTCAGAACTGGCTTGCCAACAACAACAAAACAACAACAACAACAACAACAACAACAACAACAACAACCACCATCATCACACAGTATATGTAACTGATCTCTGAAGTAACAATACTGGTTGCAGGGCTCAACCCTGTATTGCAAAAAGCCACCATGAAACAAATATGTAGACAGTATGTCTATGAAGATTCTCACTTATCCAGGTGAGTTTATGTGGAGGTTGAGTCATGGCAACTGGACTTCTTTTTCTTGAGAGACTGAAACATTTCACTGCTCACCCAAACAGCTTCGACAGTGTGTTTGGATGAGCATCGAAACGTTTCAATCTCTCAAGAAAAGGAAGTCCAGTTGCCATGACTCAACTTCCAGATAAATATGCAGACATTTGAATTCCCCGTTTCAAGTTGGAATTCAGACTGCAAAAACAAACCACGGTCTTGTATACTTCTAATTTGTTTCATGGTATGTGGCTTTCTTTTCACAACATGTAGCCCTGTAGCCAGCTACAGCGGAGTCACTTAAATCCAGTTTCTTTTTAATCAACAACGCCATATTTTGAAACAAAAGGGGAAAAATGAACCAGTCCAAAGTAACTCTCCAAAACAGATGGAGCTGAGTTTTGGGAGGAAGAGGAGATAAATTTGCCTCACCTCTCTACCACTAGATCATCACAAACACACAGCCTTCTATGTACCACTAGAATGATTGAGAGAGGAACTGGCCAACACAAACCTTGTGTTTTAGAAATTTCAAGTGATGGTGGTGCCCCTTCCTCCTTTCCTTTCCTCAGGTATTTCTTCAGAAAGAGGACACAACATTCCCCCAGCCCTGACATTGCCCGTTATCCCTTCTGTCTCAGCTGTCAGTGGTTCAAGCTGCCTCACTTCCTTCTCGCCTTCCTGTTTTGCCCCTCAGCATTCCATGCATTCTAGATGGCTGCATCACGTCCTTGCCGGATATGGTTTTCTGGGTTTTGTTTTGTTTTTAAGTTTCTTGGTCTTTTCATTTACCACATCCATGATAGAGCGCATATCTAGGAAGTCCCCAAATAAGTAGAAACCACTACCTTATTCTAGAGGGGCTTCTCTACTGATAAGTACTCAGCCATGCAAAGATGCTGTTAGTGGGAGTGGTTAGGAAGTGTCCATATGAATGGTCAAAGTTTCACTGTGTGGACTTGCCGTTAGTGGCGGTATGTATTGTGTCTAAATGAAGAATGCAACTGTGGTCCAAAGTATTGGGAGACTAGCTATCATGGGAGTAAGCACAGCATAGAATCATAGAATCATAGAGTTGGAAGAGATCTCAAGGACCATCTAGTCCAACCCCCTGCCATGCAGGAACCCCCATCACAAGACGCCCGACAGATGGCCATCCAGCCTTTGCTTTAAAACCTCCAAAGGAGGAGACTTCACCACCTTCCGTGGCAGCATATTCCCTTGCCAAACAGCTCTAACTGTCACAAAATTCTTCCTAATGTTTAAATTGAATCTCTTTTCCTGACGTTTGAAACCATTGCCCTGCGTCCTAGTCTTCTGAAGCCATGGAAAATAAACCAGTCCCTTCAGCAGGAGTCAACCATGCATACGTAGGAACATGAAAATAATATACCAGAGCCTGGGGAAGCAATTGGACTATAACACCCAAAATCTCCCAGGCAGGCAGCAACCAACGTTGATAAACTGTATGCAGGGCAAGTAAGATTTGCTAGTGAATAATACAATTATTTTAGTGTAGTCATGAGATAAAACAAAACAAACCTGGTTAGTTGAAAATCATTCTCCCTGCCTTGATGAATAATGCATCCTTTATCTTAATTACAGAGTGTAATCCAGACTTACTGTGTGTGGCCTGAAGTATACATATAGATGCACTTCTCCCATATTAAGGTCTTCTTCCCACCTCTCCACAAAAGTAGGAAAAAAAACAGACTTGATGTTAGAGGGTTTTCAGTGTGGTGTGGTGCACAGAGTGATGGACTAAGACTAGAAATGAGGATGAATTTTAAAAAGTGTGCTGTTGTGATTTGTGATTCGTCAGGGCTGACAAGTCAATGAATTTCCAGTGACAAATTGATAAAACAATGAAGCAATTCATGTCCCCTTTAAAAGGCTAGAAAAAACTCCTCTCCTCCCCCCCCCCACCAGCATCTAAGGCCCCACATTTTCAGGGGTCCTTCATCTGTCTGTGCTCTGCAGGCCTGGCATGTTTGGTGAAAATGGGAGTTCAGACATCTGAGCTATGTGCCCCCAAAAGATCCCCCCCCGGGAGATTGCCCCCCTCCCCTGGAACCTTGAGACACTAGACTTGCAGAGCGGCTTCTCCCAACTCTCCTCTACAATCCCGCTAAGTTTGGTGAAGGTTGGGGTTTACTACATCTTGAATTATACACCCACAAAGTGAGCCCCCCCCAGGAAACTATTCTTTATTAACTGGGCCGGGGAAGCCCATGAATGAAGTCTTAACCAAAGTCAGTTTAGCGTAAGAGTCATTTGATTCCCACAGTGGCAACTTAAATGCTTTAAGCCAGGCATGTCCAAAGTCAGGCCCGGGGGCCAAATGTGGCCCGTTTTCAAATTTTGAGTGGCCCGCGGCCTCTTCTCCCCACCAGCGCCTCTCATGCATCCCCGGCAGCTGCCCCCTCCCCATACTGGAAGGAGACATCAGCTTGCAGATTTACGGTATGCCTGCCCTCCCTGCCTCCGTCCATCCCCCCCCCCCCGCCACCCGCCCAGTCTACCCGCCCCCGGCTCTGTTGCTGCAGCATCCTCCCTGTCTCCTTGCATGTCCTAGAGGTTTGCCCAAAGTCTGGCCCAGGGTCCAAATGTGGCTGGATGATCGGCCCCCACAGATTTCCACCTCACCAAATGTGGCCCTCCTTGCAAAAAGTTTGGACACCCCTGCTTTAAGCAATGCACAGAACCAATTGCCTTATCAAGGAAGAGAGGCAGAAGCAGGGAGTTATAGTGTTTCTATGCCTTTGATGTACACAAGGCAGCATCTTAAAGAGCAGAGACATCACTTTGCTGACAAAGTTCCAAATAGTCAAAGCTATGGTTTTTCCAGGAGTGATGTATGGAAGTGAGAGCTGGACTATAAAGAAGGCTAATCGTTGCAGAATCAATGCTTTTGAGCAGTGGTGCTGGAGGAGAGTCTTGAGAGTCCCCTGGACTGCAAGGAGATGAAACCTATCCATCCTGAAAGAAATAAACCCTGAATGTTCGTGCACTGGAAGGACAGATTTTGAAGCTGAGGTTCCAGTACTTTGGACTCCTTGGAAAAGTCCCTGATGTTGGGAAAGATTGAAGGAAAAGGGGACGGCAGAGAATGAGATGGTTGGATGATGTCACTGATGCAACCAACATGGATTTGACCAAACTCTGGGAGGCAGTGGAAGACAGAAAGGCCTGGAGTGCTCTGGTCCATAGGGTCACGACTGAATGACTAAACAACAACACACAAGGCCTGAATTCTCTCTCTCTCTCTCTCTCTCTCTTTCTCTGTACTACTACTACTACTACTACTACTACTACTACTACTACTACTACTACTACTACTACTACTACTACTACTACTACTACTACTACAGCAACTCAATAGAGCTGTTAAGGTGAGGTATTTAAGGAGTGCTGTTACCAATTCTACTTGCACATCCAGTTTCTGTGGCTAATAAGGGATTTGAACCCCTTCTCCAGAATCCTAGTTAGAGATGGGATGAAATGAAAAACAAATAACATTTTCTGACGAATATGGCCAGTTTATCAAAATTCATTGATTTGTATTAATCACAAATGGAATCCCTGGATGAATATGAATTGATGAATTTTAGCAATTCTTGATTTTTTACTTCATTGGCTATAAAATGGCCCACAAGTCACCTAGAGACACCAACATTGGAGGGAAGCAGCCCCTGACTCTCCTCTACAATATATCCCAAGTTTGGGGGAGACTGGATTTTTTAAAAATGTCTGAGTTATGCACTCCTAAATAGGGGTCCCCTAGGAAAGTTCTATCCAGATTGCAAACTTGCAGAGAATCTTCTACCACAATCCCTCCAAGTTTGATCAAGAATGGGTTTCCCCAACCAAGCTGACAAAGGATACCTTCCGGGGGGGGGGGCTTTTAAAATTTTGGTGAAAGACTTGTTTTCTTGAGCAGTAAGAAAGGTGGGACTGTGGGGGCATAGACAGGAGTCATTTTCAGTGATCGATCTCAATGGGGCAGAAACAGGTCCATCTGAGTCTCTGTTCCCCCAAATGCCCATGTCTCTCAACCCCCTTGTCCTTGAGCATGAATAACCTTTCACTTTGTCCAGAAGAAGGGAATGGCTATCCTTCACACCTATGGAGAAAAGTGGAAACCCTCTATTGGCAGGCATGGTTGTGAAGAAAAGCCTTCGTTTTCCCCCTTGCCCCAGAACAGGAAAGCCTGCTTCAGTGATACAAATGATAAATTCAGAGGTGCACACACATTAATGTTGCATCTCCTTCCACACATAAGCAGAGTAGGGACACATATAGCTCTCTGGTGGGCAACTATTTTTCCCAGCATCTTTCATCATTGGTTTGCATCTCACAGGAACTGGACAAAAACATCTGAAGAGCCACATGTTCCACAGTTTTCTCTTCAACCCAAGTCTCTCCCCATATATGTTTCACTACAACTCTCATCATCCCCAGCCACCAGCCGCTTGCTTGTGTTGTGGAGAGTTCTAGTCCACCAGAACACCTGGAGAGTACGAGATAGGGGACTGGTAATATAATAACACATGGCGCACAAACTGCTCTCTGTAGAGTAAGTTGTTTTGTTATGTTCCTCATGTTCTCCCCTCCCTTTCCCCAGGCTGATCTAATAGAGCATGTTTCTGCAGATCTGTGGGTCTAGGTAGAAACGCAAGCCAGAATCCTCTCACGTAGTTATGTTGGCATGCTGTTATGAGCAAAACTCTGGGAGATAAATTGCCTCAAAGTCAGAAATCACCATCAACATTTCTTGTCATACGTTTGAGTTGTATAACTCGGAACAACACCTGTGCTGCCTACAAGGATGTCTGAACATGAGGCAAAAATGTTTCACAGTCAGCATTATGCCATCCTAACTATTCAAGAGGTCTTTGCTCAGCAATACAGGCAACTAAATGTTTTGTCCACCTATCTACCCAAATATGGATGCCTACATAGGGTCATGTGGAATCCATCTCTCTTTCTCATTCTCTCAGAACAGAAGTACCTCAGTTTCCTTTGAATTATAGAACTTCGCCTCTGTCTGTGATCTTGGCTCAAATGGTTTGAAACAACGGGGATGAATGTTTAATCTCCTCATTCTTCTTTTCCCTCAAGTCAGTGGACGTTTTTATTAACATAATTAGAAGCCTCATCGCTCAGAAGAGGGTGTCCCCAGAGGTAAAGGCCTCTGCATCTCTCCTCCGAGCTCCTCTCAAAACTCCCCACACCAATTGTCTCTGTGTGCTACCTCCGTGCGGATTAAGCCGGGCTTTGAAGTTAGGCTCCTCAGCCCCACTTCTTCTTTTGTTACAGGCCCCAAAATGGGTATTCTTAAGACATCAAACATCTGCAGGCTCTGACAGCTAATTACAGCAGTTTGCTTTTTAAGGGTGTGAGGGTTAAAAAGAGGAAGAAAGGAGGAAGCAGCAGCAGCAGTGACTTTGTGGAGTGTTCAGCCTCACGTTCAAAAGGTGGGCATCCTTTCAGAGGTGATTCAACTTGACAAGCTGAAGGCGCGGGCACTTAGGAATTACAAGACTGCGAAAGGATTTAGTGATCCGTGCCTCCTGATGAAATAAGGAAGGGTGAGTTACTTCGTTTGAGGATCAGCCCACAGCAGAGGGCTTGCTTAACTGTGGTGCACCCTGTTTTCCCTTGCACTAGCCAGTGCTATGCAGTGCAAATTAATTAGTTTTCATTGCCGAAACCTCTTATTTGTTCTACTGCAGTGGGGGAAGGTACTGAGGGCCAAATCTCTGTGGTTGTCTCCTCTCTCACATTTATTCATTCTCGGGGGCTTTCCTCTTTCTTTCAGACACCGTGTTTATTCCGTGTTCATGTGCTGATAAAGCACAACATTGTTTGTGAAGGCCTTAGCCTAGATGTATTTATTTTTTTAAAAAAAGCAAACTCCAGATATGCTATTGTGTTTGCTCACCAAGGAAGATGTTTCTGCTCCCCCACCCCCATACATTCCTGGGCAATGTCTCCCAGTACCCACTACATTCCTCCAGGACCACAAAAGTGGGAATACCATCGCAATTCAGGTTGCCTGTTCTATCCTGCCCCCAAATGTCACACGGAGGGTGAGAAACACAGTGTGTCATTAAGAATAGATTCCACCCATTTTTAAAAGCCGAAGGCAAGGTTACTGGCATTTGTTGTGGGTACATATAAGGTCACAACTTTCTTCCTCTGGCAGTTTTCATGGGTGCTGAAACAAGTATGTGACAGGAAAAGAGTTCCGTTTCTCCTCATTTCCGTTTTTCCTGCAATATGAAATTTGGCAGCATGAAAATGACAGTCGTCATCGTTTTTGCGTGTGTGTGTGTGTCCCGTTAGTATCAGTTTGTGATGGGGGTACATAGTATTCCTTTTTGGTGGGGCAGGCCTGAGCCATTAGATTAAGTGACGGACATGGCTAGACTCTTTGCAGGCGCTGTGTTCTGAGTACTGTTTGTGGTTATAAATAGAGATGGGCAGGGTTAAGAGGGAAAATACGTTTTCGAGTTGTCGTGTGTCGGAGGCAGTCCGTTTCGGCTTGTTTCCGTTTTTTCGTGAAATTTCGCAAAAATTAGTCGGTTCGACTGGCGTATGTTTTTTCGTTGTCGTTAGTACTGGTTTGGGAGGGTAGTGGGCTCCTGGAGGGAGCTGCAGGAGTCAGCCAGAGCCACAAGTGACGGACTGGCAGACTCTTTGCACCCGCTGTGGTCTCACGTACTTGCATGTAGTGCAATGCAAGTAGATCTGGCTTAGGGTTAAGGGGTTAAAAAAAGGGCTAGGGTTAGGCTAGTTACGGGTGACTTTTAGGGTGAGTATTGGGGTGCACCTCTGGGTGCCTCTCTGACCCACTTAGAAGGACAGTGTACTGGCGTATGGGTTAGGCTTAGGCTTAGGGTTCGGGTTTGGGCTACGATTAGTGGGCTTTTTTATGCCCGCACTGCATTGGCACATCCCAGAAGTCTCTGTGGTCAATCTGGCCAAGTGGCCATGCGATTGGTGGTGGCTCCAAAACTTTGCATGGTCCACTCCCATGGGCAAGCCCATCATTGCGAATGTGCAGGTGTAAAAAAAATAAAATAAAATAAAATAAAATAAAATAAAATAAAAAACGGAGACTTTTTTTGCAAGAAAAACCCACTGCTGCTACTGTAAAAATTCAAGCATTTAAAATAGCTAATTTTCGCACGTTTCTGTGGTGCTTTGGTGGGGTTTTGGGCAACGATTTCAAAAAAAAATATTGCGGTCGCCATTTTGGATCCCCCGCACTGCATGGCAAATGGATGCGCCCTCCCAGCCTGGTACCAGCAGCGCAGCAGTAGCAATAGCCAAGGAGAGGGGGGCGGGGAACCCCCCCCCCCAAATAAAACACCCTTCTGGCCTGGTAGGTGCCCTCAGACAGTTTTCGCCTACTTTTAGGGCCGGGAATCGGGTTTTTTTAAAACTTTTAAAAACTTTTTTTCTGTGCCCGCTTGGCGATTGCACGACAAATCAGACCAAAATTGCGATCGCCGTCGATGCGAAAGTAACGAGCGTAGAGTAACGACAAATCACGGAAACGGGAATACCTAAAATTCTTCCTTGTTTGCTCGGTTGTGAGCTCCTCGAAATGGCAGCTGGCGGTGTGTGTGTGTGTGTGTGTTCTGTGTTACCGTTGTCCGTAGAGTAACGGTATGTGACGAGTAACGTAAACTTTTGGTGGGGAAACGGGAATACCAACACTAAACCAGGCAAGTCGTGCCCTGTTTGTAGTTATAAATTCTCTTAATTAATTTGTTACATTAATCTGCTATTTTTCCCCTCAAAGCAAATGTGCCAGAGATTGGGGAAACAGAACAGGGATCCTTCCTCTGTCTCTCTTCTACAAACTCTGCAAGTTTTGTTAAGACTGGGATTCAGAAGTCCAGGCTAACCATGTACCCCCAAATAGGGTCTCCCCAGGAAAGGCCCCCCAGGCACTTAGAGACACCAAACACCCAGAGAGACTTCTCCCGACTCACCTCTACAGTCTCTTTAGGTTTGGTGAAGACTGGGTTTCAGACATCTGAGTTCTACACCCATCGAATGGGTGTACCCTAGCAAAGAGCTCTTTAGAAACTTTGTCAGAGAAGCCCAGTCTTCACCAAACTTGTAGTGGAGAGTCAGAGGTGTCTCTAGGTGCCTTGGGGGCACTTTATAGCCTGACGAATTAATGAATAAAAATTGCTAAAGTTAATCAATTTGTGTTCATCAGGGGATTCCGTTTGTGATGAATACAGATCAGTGAATTTTGACAAATAGGCTACATTCATCAGAAAACATGATTCATTTTTCAATTCGTCCCCATCTCTAACTAGGTTTTTATTTATTTATTTATTTATTATTTATTACACATTTTTGTTCCCTACAAAATGCATTGTACATGGCTTTTGAAACATAATATTTTCACTTGCTAGTAGTGAGAGTAATGAAGAATCTCTTGGCACCTTGATAAAGAAGATTCATTGGCCTGAGTTTTCAGGGGTTCCGGTCCATGTGCATCTGCATCTCCTTACAGAGGCTGAACTTTATGTGTCTGAATGGGTGGTGGCTGTGTTACTTGGGTGTCGGAGTTCTAGCAAAAGTCTTAAAGGGAAATCCTCCACAAAGTGAAATGGAGGTTGAAGACGGATCTCCAGGTGTCCCAAGATACAACAATGTGAAGGAGCACACTGGGTATTTAATTGGGTAGTAGCAGGGAGAGCCAAGTCCTTGTGTACAAGCTAGAAGTATTGATATTTGGAAGGATCTGGGGATGTCACATTATGAAACAATTTAACTTCTTTCTAAAAATAGCTTTTTCCAAGCTCCACCCAACATACGTATGCTCATGTGCTTGTATGGTTGAACTGATGCAAACATTGGTTAAGATTAGACAGTTATAGAAAGAAGTCCAGGTTTTCTTTAGGCTTGCTGTGGTACTTGGTCTTGTTAGCTCTTGGAGGTGGTCATAATTTTGCCACATTTACTATAATCTGATATAGTGTATGTTTTAATTACTAAAATCACACATGTGGAGGTTTAATTCAAACATTTCAGAAGGTGCATAGCCTTTCTTTCCTTCAAGAATTGCCAAGCAGCTTTTTTCATGGATTAAGCTCATACAAAAAGGGACTCACTCTCACGATTTGAGTAGGAAGAGATTGCAGGTTTCCTAAGCCCAGGTGCCACAATGTGCTAGCCCAGTGCATTCCACTCTTGAGACTACATATGTTGTAGAATCCCTATGACAGTGTTGGCGAACCTATGGCACAGGTGCCAAAGGTGGCACTTGGCGACCTTTCTGTGGGCACTTGGCATCACCCCTTCACAGCCACCTGTATTCAGGTTAAATTGCTGTATTGGCACTTAAGCGAAAAATTAGTGGGCTTTGAATTGCAGATTAGGCACTTGGTCTCTAAAGGGGGTTTGCCCTCATTGCCCTATGATCATCACCCCCAAATGGGAAGGCTCGGAGCTTGGAGATGATGAGACATACTTAACATCACCTGAGGAGCTAAGGTTGGGGACCATTACAATAGTATCTACTATCACAGGATAATCTTAGTTAATCTTAGAAGAGCAGGGCTGGAAGCGAGCCTATGGACCGTCACGTCCAACCCCCCTGTTACAGCAGGGAATCAAACTCCCAACCTCTGACTCTGCAACCACCTCCCTAAATCATTGAGCAATCTATCTTTACACAAACCTAAAAGCAGTCAGCAGATGAAGTGGAAGGGCTGCCACATTTCAGAGCTACGGGATCTGGGAGGTGGAAAAATCAATTGTCTTGCCATTCCAGGAACGTACTGCAGAATCCAGGACAACTCCAGATTTATCAAATACCCCCCCTCCTGCCAACAGTGGTTGGTTTGTATGCTGAAGCCTGAAGAATTCAAGCTTTAGTAAATGCATTAGACCACAAGGTGGTGCTTTGTTCTAACTTTCAAAACATAGAAAAGGGACAAGAGCAAGCTAGTTGCCATAGAATTCCTCTGCAATGTTTTTGTTGATGAGATGCATTGACCGTGCCTTTATGCTATTTGGATAAAATCAAAGGAGAAGGTGGTGCCCCACTTTCAGAATGGTGAAGGCTGAAGGCAAGAGCTCCTCAACAGATAGAGCCTCTTGTGGAGGACGTGGTCTTCTTGGAAGGAGCCTCTTCTTCTCAGGAAGACCTATGGCTATAACCCTACCATGGAGTTCTTCCCCACCCCCAGCTGCCCAAACACAGCTGTCAAAAACCTTGAGTGAAGTCTGCAAGCTACTGAAGACAACATGTCTACCAATTCCTTTGTGGGTTCTCATATGCCCGGACTTCAGCTTAAGATTTCTAAACAGTGCCTGATTGTTGTACTGTACTTTTGGACCTTATTGCTGCCATGAGTTGCACAACCCCCACCCCTTGTGGAGAGAATTGCACTATAAGGTGGTCAGGAAAAGCACTGCCCATTGCTGTTCATCATCACACGTTTCCTTCATAAGTATTTGGGGATCTTCCTGAGTTGTTGCTTTTTAAAAATGTGATATTTGCTTTGTTAGGTTTCCTGGACGGGCCAGCCCTTGATATGGTTCTGGCAGGAGCCTTTTCTATATCATCTGTATATACAGTTTATGGAACCAAGCCTCAGCCCGTCTTCTAAAATGGTCTGAGAAGCCTCCAGCTTTTGCTGCTTGCCCACAAAGACAAAACTATAGCTGGTTGTCCTGCCACTGATAAGGCCCAGAAGCTGTGGGGGGTTCCGGCTTCCAGTTAGAGAGAACACATGCTGTAACGGGCTGACTTGACTAAGGGACATGGTGTGCTGAAGGGACATATCAGAGACTACATCCATGACCACATGCATCCGTCCCCTAGGCAAGGAATGTTCTGGACTGGAACACCTGACCATCCCTTCCAAGCAGGCTTAGAATGAGGGAATCTTCACAAGTAGGTGTTTGGTTAATCGTGTGGTAACAGCTCTGTACAGGTTTGGGGTTTGCCTTTCATTGCAAGGCCTTTGACCTGTTAATCCCTGCGAAATACCCCTGCCCTTTCCCCATGTTTGTTTTTTCTACTTCATTGCGTTTTAAGACCTTTACACAGGCTTTTGACATTGCCCCGGGCACTTCAAGCCTCACTCTTTTTTGGCTCCCTTGTTCACGTTAAGTAGTGAGAGCTCGTGGGGAATTGTAGGGAAGCCCGGCAAAACTGAGCAGCAGGGTTTACTATTAGTGTATTGCAAAGGCAGAATGTCCATGAATTTCTGTATGTAATCGGGATTTCTAATGATTGTGTAAATTACAGAGGGATGGGATGTATGCGTATCAGAGGATAAAAGCAACCCCATCCTGTTTTTAGGAAAGCACATACTGTATATTGAAAAGGTTCAGTTGAACTCAAATGTTTCACACATGTATAGATGGTTTCTAGGTTAGTTTGGCCACACAGTTACAGATCCATTTTGTGGTCAGCCTTTTACAAACCCAATGGACATGTGAAGAGGATGGTGGAAGGGCGTTATGTAAAAGATTAGGAAACTTTCACTGCCCAGCAATTATCTCTAGCCTCCCTCTCCCCATAAGGAAATTAGGCTGAACTCACTCAAACTAGGGTAGCCAACTAACACGGGCAAATAACGTAGATTAGAGGCAATTTAAAAAGCTAATTTCAAAATCCAGGTGATACAGACTTCAACTTTTTTGGGTCTAGAAACTCTGACCAGATAATAGTTATCATTGTAGAATTTTTCAGTTTAAGGGGCCTGGTTGAAGTCTCAGGGGATTGCCATGCTTGGCTGGTCTCAGTTGATGGTGGGGAAGCAAACCTCTTGGCTAGTAGAACTGAAATAGGACGTAGTTGGACCTGGGTGCGAGAGGTGGTTTTAAAGCAGTGGTTCCCAACTTTGAGTCCCCAGTTGTTCATAGGCTGCAGCTTCCAGAAATCCTGGGCAACAGAGCTAGTAGTGAAGGCTTTGGCAATTTTGACTCCAAGAACATCTGGGGACTCATGGTTGGGAACCACTCCTTTGAAGCCTCGGTGCTCTTCTCTAGCTGTTCCTAGATGGCCCAGAGTTCACAGGTGCAGTGCAAAGAGCTTTCTGTGTGTATTGTATCCATGTTATCCTGACATACCAAACAATGAGGGAAGACAAAAAGGGATTGGGGAGAGAAAAACAGACATGCTTAGATATAACTCTGCACTGTTTGGAGCAAGGCAGAGAGTGGAGTCCCAGCGTTGTGATCCACAAGCCTTCTTTTCCCCACGTGCCTTGTGTACTGTTGGTCCAGCCCTGCATGAGAGCACAAAAGGTAGCAGCACCTGCATGGCATGTTTTATGATTCCCCAGTTGCCAAATGAATGAATGAATGAATGAATGAATGAATGAATGGTTTCCCTTTCCCCTTGTGTTGCCATATTACCTGGTTAGCTGACTTTTACTAAAATGCTATGCCCATCTGCATAGGGTTTAGAGTTGTTTTACTGGGACTGGAGTGATCAAGATTCAAGTTCTCATTGAGCTATGAAACTCCCTGGATTGCTTTGGCTGGCTACTCTCTTTTAGCCCCGATACCAAAGACGGTAGGGAGTGTGGTGGCTCAGCAGGCTGAGTGCGTTGAAACTGTCGGTTATAAAGGCGGCAGCTTGGTGGTTTGAATCCCCGGTGCCAGGCAGTGGAGTGAGCGCCTATTGTCAACCCCAGCTCCTGCCAACCTAGCTGTTCGAAAGCATGTAAAAATACAAGTAGATGAATAGGTACCGCTGTAAAAAACGGGAAGGTAAACAGTGTTTCATGTGCAAAAATGCATAGCCATGCTGGCCACATGGCCACAGACTTGCACAGCACTGGCTCTTTGGCTTGGAAGCAGAGATGAGCACCACCCCTAGTCAAACACGACTAGCATGCATGTGTGGGGCGAACCTTTACCTTTACTTTTGCCTAAGTGAGTAGTTGGGAAAATAGGAAGGGAGAGCAAGAACCATGTGCATCATTTTAATTAAGCTCAAGGGGATGGAGATGGGTTTCGGATGGCAACTCAGAATTCTGAGCCTAGATTGCCAATGATAAAGGATGGTGGGAGGTGGCATCTAAAACATCTGGAAGGCTGAAGCATTCTTTGATTTTCTGGTCTCTCATGGTAGCATTTGCTGCTGGATTTACATCTTGAAGATCAGTGATACAGAAGATCACAAATATTTGGGCCCTTCATCGTATTCATAGTATCTTGGACTTCAAATGGAATAAAAATGTATTATAGGCAAATGACACTCTTCGCCTTATTTGTAATCACTGATAATTAGCCCATTGCAGTCTGTTGCTGCCTGTTTCTGCTGGCAAGTTCGATTTGATGACTGACAGCCCTCTCCCTTCCATTTTTTTACAGTGGTATGTTGTGCTATTTGAATACAAAAACAGAAGAAAAATATAATAGGAGGAGGCCAATAGGAAACAGAAATGGGACACCATGTATTTGTTAACCCTTCAGTCAACATCCATCAGAATCAGTCGAACAGAAATGCTATACAAATTGAGATCCCTTTCAATAAACTTGGAACAGAAACTGAGATTCAACAGCTCAGATCTGTCTGCTACTTCCCCAATTGTATTCCACAGGCAGTAAGGCACACAGGAAACTTTTTTATGATTTTATTATTCCCTTTTATTGTTTTTCAGTTGCAAATCAAATCTTGAGTCTGGTCCTCCCCACGTTTCATAGGAAAGCTTACTCATGTGGTGTGAAATCACACACCACTGCTTGTTAGCCAGGATCTCACCGAAGACCTGATTTCAAACGCTTGATGACTAACTTTTTAATATTAATAATCCTGTCACGTTCAACTGAACTCTAACACTTGTAATGCTTGAGAAATAATCATTTGGAGTCTGAAGGTAAGGCAACATGAGGGTTGGTGGCAGTAGGATTTACCATTATTTTGGATAAGAAATCCACTTAGATTAGCATAGTACTTAAGATTTCTAAAATGTATTACAGAAGCTCTTAGAACGGTGGTGGCAAACCTTTGGCACTCCAGATGTTTTGGACCGCAACTCCCAGAATTCCAAGCCTGTATTGCCCATGACAAAGGACTGTGGGAGTTGTGGTCCAAAACATCTGGAGTGCCGAAGGTTCGCCACTACTGTCCTAGAACTGGTTCCCATCTTCGCAGGCCTGTATCTCTAACTAAAAATGGAAGAACAGAATGAAGCAGAAGGTAATCACACAGAGAGAAGTAAGGAAGCCCAAGTACACCAATCTTCTTGTAGATCTAGAGACAAATTGAAGAAAACATTTGTGCTTTTTATCCGTTTGCCCATCCTGAGCCAGTCAAGGTCCTTTTAAAATTCTTCTCTGACAACACAAACAAAAACCAACAATAGATGAGAGCAACTGAATTTCTCTGCTCATCTTAGATTATCTGTTGCTTCTTTGCTTCTTTGTTCAGTTTTGAATCTTCTTGAAGTTCAATGGATTGTCTTCATCCCAGACTTGAAGGACTGCTACTTGATATCACATTACCTAGCGATGGGCATGAACTGCTGAACAGGTACTGGTTTTTATTTTTTTAACCAAACAGTTGTTTGGTGCTTCTGCGCTTCACCTCCTTCGGCAGGCACTCATCCAGAGGCAGCACCTGGAGGGGGCGGGGGAGGGAAGCCCTGAAAAATAGAAACAAATACAAAGCAAAACGACGAAACTGCGTTTCGTTTTTCATTTTGTGCCCATCTCTTATTTTTCAGTGCTTTCCTCCCCCGCCCCCTCCAGGTGCCCATCACTACAACAACAGTTGGATGTTACAGCAGGTGTGCACATCTTACTCACTGGTCAATTGAGCACAAATGTCAGCCCTTGATGCATGCCATCAGTGCTGCTTTCGGCTGTAATCCTATGTATATGTAGACGTGAACTGCCAGAATTCCATCAGACCAATGTCTGAGTAAACACCTGTTAAGACTGATCTCATAACCATTGCAAGCCACTTTGCTACTGTAGGGGCAAGACATGAACGATCACTCTTTAGTGATTCAGAAATCTGCTGGACTGGCAGTTCAATGTTACTTTATCACTGGAATGCAGAAAGTCCTCCAATACAACAGAGACAATATAGTTTAGAGGGCCCAGTGTTAGTTATGTGAAAGAGAGGATTTGCTATGGTCTAATAGCCAGAGGATCACCCCTGGTACCCCATAACATTTAGTGTATGAAGCAATCTCACCCCTCTGCTTTACGGTAGAACAGGCCCTTGCTGGGCCAGGCAGATGTCTGAAGCCCCTTGGAAGCTTACGAGGTGAAAAACTTGAACGACTGCATATCAGGAAAAACATCCTGTTAGACTAGAGCAATTTGACAATGGAACCGATGACTTCAGAAGGTGGGGAGTGCTCCAGTTCGGAAAGCATTCTACTCCTTTAATTTGCCTTCCTGTACTGAGCAGAGGGTTGGAAAGCCCCTTCCAAATATGATTCTATGAACCCCCTTTATGCTTGTTTCCTTTTTGAGCACTCTTTGGCGATGGCAATTCTTCAGTGCTCTTTTGATAGCTGTATTTTGAGGCAATTCTTTTAAATTGAATGACAAAGAACATCTGGGTTGCAATTCTATACGCACTATCCAAAGAACATGCCCTAAGGAACTCAGTGGGCTTAGACATACACAGCACAGCCCTGTTTGTTGCTCTTGCAGGAGAGAGAACCACTAGAGAGTCTAATTCACAAGACAGTGTCTTCTCTCTGAATCGTCTCCTTCCCATTTTTTCTTGCTGCCTCTTCCATCTTTTTTTTCCTACAGAGGATCCATTAAGGAACAATAGAACAGCAGCACTGTGCCAAGAGTCCTCCAGTGAATTCCCACAATTACACAGCCAGTTCTCAGTAACAAAACTGAACGTGGGCATATTCCACTATTAGTCCAAGCTATCATTGTCTGCCAAGCGGACAGGGTTTATCTGTTACTGTCTTCCTGACCTGTTTAGTGTTTTAACGTATTGTCAGCTACTCTGGGCACCCTTGTATGGAAACATTTAAATTTAAATAATATATTAAAATGAATATGAGATTCAATAAGTGAGAAATGTTAGCAGCTGCTGAATGTTGCCCGAATGCCCACATCTCAGAAGAATTAAATGTATGAGTTATTACAAGCTGTTTACTTCACATTCTTTGGGCTCTTAGACTGACCTGGTGAGGCAGCAGCTATAATGATGCTAAACTAGGCCTGCCCAAAGTCCGACCCGGGGGGGGGGCAAATACGGCCCGTCAGGCCATTCTGAGTGGCCCGCGGCTGGCCAGCCCACCCCCTCCCTCCCCCTCCTTTGCCCCATTTTTTTTTAAATCTTCCGCCAACACTGACACCGCCGGGAAGCTTGAGGGGCTGGGCAGGCCGACTGGCAGGTAAGCAGAAGCTTGTGGGGCTGGGTGGGCGGGCAAGGGGATGGGCCACCATCACCAGCACCGCCGGGAAGCTTGTGGGGCTAGGTGCATACGTGGGGGTGGCGCGTAGGCGGGCCGCCACCACCAGCATCACCGGGAACCTTGTGAAGCTAGACGCGTGCGCACGGGGCGGCGCATAGCTGGGCCGCCTCCACCAGCATAGCCAGGAACATTGTGAGGTTCGGCACACACGCAGGGCAGTGATCGGGCGGACCGTGCCACCAGCACCACTGGGAAGCTTGGGCGGCTGGGCGGTATGCCGCCACCGGCACCGCAGGGGAATGTGGGGGTGGGCAGGCCAGCGGGCCTCTGCCACCGGCAAGGAGCTTTGGGGTGGGCAGGCTGGCGAGCCGTCACCACCGCTGGAGAGCTTGGGGGTGCAAAGGCGCACAGATCGCCTCTTCCAAGGGGTGACCTGTGGCCACGGCTCCCTGTGCTTCCTTTGGTCCCCACCTTCCTTCCTTCCTCCCTTCCTTGTTCCCCACCTTCCTTCCTTCCTCTCTTGGTTTCCACCTTCCTTCCTCCCTCCCTTGGTCCCCACCTTGCTTCCTGCGGGTGGGGTTGCATGGGGTCAGTGTGTGGGGCTTATGGGTCAGTAGGTGGGGCTTGCAGTGGGGTGGCAGGGTCAGGGAGCAACTGGCCCCTGACACATTCTCAGCCCAAATCTGGCCCTCCTTACAAAAAGTTTGGGCACCCCTGTGCTAAACTCACCTGCATTTTGTTGTTTGTGTCCACAGTGGATATAGATAGAAACAGAGACAGGTTTGAAAGGTATATACTATATATTATATAGTATATAGAGTACTATAGTATATGTAGTATACCACACTATAGTTTATATAATATAAATATTGTGTTTGCCCTGATTCAAAAAGCACAAGGAAATCTGGTTAGTCTCTGAACTGGAAACAGATGGTGCCTCCGATACCATCTTCCTGATCAGGTAAAAGGAGGAAGAGAAAGTACACAATCCTTAGACTTCTGAAAATCAATGCCAAAACTATGACTTCCCATTGAGATGTGGAAGAGAAGCTATGAAAGAATGAGGAAAGGTCCCCAAAGGTAAAGCTGTCTCTCTGCAGACCGTGGACTAAATAATTGACACCACTGTATTCCCAACTACTAGGAACAGATGTGAAACCTGGATAATGAAGAAAGCAAACAGGAATAAAAATATGAAAGGGAAACAAAAATCAGGACATGGAGGCTGCCCTACTGTGGACACCTTATGAGAAGACAAGACTGATTCCACAAAGGAAGCCATGGCAGGAGTTACAGAGTGTGACTGGTAACAATAGAAGCTTTTGGAATTCACCTCTTCATAGGACCATAAGCAATTGGACACATATAACCGCAAATTCGAAACTTTTGAGCACATAGCAAGATCAGTCTTAAAGCTATTGGAACATTAAATCCTGTGAATATTACAAACCTTGAGCATGGATATCAACTGATCCAGTGGCTCACGAATACTGTCAAAGATAATCTTACGCAGTCTTGATTTTTCCTAATCTGTTAAACACCATACTGTGTGTGTTGGGTTTTCAAATAGTGGTTGGAGTCTGCAACTATCACTATTTCTCTTCCTGGCTCGGCGGATTAGTTGTCCAACAATGCCTGAAGGATCAGACCTTCTCCATCCCATTCTCAAGTAAATGAAGGCTAAGTATCAGAATCAGTTCCCCCTGTAACGTCTCTCTCACACTTACCAAGCCAGACCTGCTAATCCAGCATTAAGGCTCTTGGATACTGATGGCTTTTACCTCTCACCTCTAGCTCATCATCGGAGTGATGCAGCCCACAGAGCATCAACCCTTTGCCTCTGCCTGCACATTGGCCATGTGATGGCAAGACACTGTGTAGTTCTGCAGCTGAACATGTTCCGCAGCAATTTGCATCACAGAATGACTTAGGCCACTTGAAAGGAAGGCATAATTTTCAAATTAAAAACCTTCACCAGTTACTCAAAGTAAAATAAGAAGCGCTCTTTGGAAGCTACAAAGAGAGCTTGAAATAGCTAGCAACCAAAAACGCAGCTGCTATAACTTTTTTTTCCGTTCGTTCTTTGTTGACTCCTGCAGACCAAACTAGAAGTGTGTTTTCCTAAAAGAAAATAAAAATGGAGGCCATATCATTGCCATCCATTTGGCTTTATCTAGCAAAAATGAAATATGAACTAAAGGGTTGTCTTGGGGTTTTTTTTGGGGGGGGGTCATTGTCATAAATCCAAATAACCTCCTTTGTGACAACGGCTTTAATTTCACCCAAAGCAAGAAAAAAATAAGTAGCCTTTAAAAACACCTTGCACTCCTTGTAAGAGGCCTGTTCATTCCTTGTGGATATTAAAAACCATCTATGGAAAGAAGTGGGGGAAATGCCACTCGCTTTCTTTATTAAGAATGTCGCAGGATGTTCAGTAGTCCTCGCCAACCAAATGTCCATCCAACACTGTCAAAATACAGCTCTCAGCTGGCTGAGGGCTTCTGGGTATTGTAGTCCAACTTCTAGGTGGCAGCAGGTTGGGAAAGGCTCCTTTAAAACACTGTAATTAGTCAATGCATCAGTATTTCTAAAGGGGGAATAAGGGGAAAGTAATTCTTGTAGGCTTGCTTTACATGAAGAAGGCACAACTTGAACCGTAGTAAAGTCAGTAAAGAAAAAATTTACTGAAATAATTCAATAACACAGATACTGGATTCTGTTTGAAGTGTAAAGCTAATTCATACACAAGAAAGTTGAACAGAACCCTCTCCCCAAGACTAATATGGATATACAATAAATATGGAGTTGTACATATTCTGTACACACAAACTTTGCCCACAGCCATAAAAATTTACATTTAACAGTGCAACATATAATTTAATCATTTATTTCATCCGACATAGGTCTTTAAATGTTATTTTACTTACGAAACACAAATAACTACTTGGTGTTTTTTTTTAAATATACATATAATATATAATTTTGATAATCTGTACAGTTTTCTAAACATAAAACCAGGGGGGAAAGATTGAAAGAAAAAGGCACAATTGTCTATACAACATGTACAAAAAAAATGGCCGGAGCTGACATGAAACAACAATTATTGGTCAAGAGTTCATGATTGCACGAAGATTTGTAATGATTTGTGTCAGGAAAAAATGTGCTTTAAGTAAAAGGGAGGTTTAAAATGAAACCTGGCTAAGTGTGACTTTAAAAGAACACACACGCACACGTACGCACACACACACAAAAACATAAAACACACACACAACTCCAACGTAAAACCATAAACCCTAGGTTGCGATTACAAGTCTGTCTTCATCGTCACTACTGCCATCGCTGAACTCCACTGTATTCTGCCTCTCAGGCAAAGCTTTCCGCCTGTGTCCCTGTCTATCGCGTTCTCTGGGGGGACCGGATAAAAAGTCGGAATTCACCTTAGTGGGAGGCTCTGATAAAGAAACCTGCTCAACCACAACAGAGCTAATATTGCACTTTGGTTTCGCGTGACTCTCGGAGTCAGACTTTTCAGTGTCCCGTTGAGCCAGTCTCTCGTGCCGCTGGTACCTGCCGGAAGGAGCTGGCAGCTGTGACGGGTTTCCAAGGCTGCGCTGCTGCTCAGCAGAGGCCACCTGAGGAGACCGAGCACTGGTGACCGGAGCGAGATCGTCGTTGGCAAGACTCCCAGAACTGTGAGGATCTGGGCAAGTTTCGCCGGCCTTGTTCTTGGCCGCTGGTGCCTCTGGAATCCCCTGTCCCTCTGTCGTCGCAGGACTGACCGAAGGGATTAACGTGGGCAGTGCTATGTTCAGTATCTGCAAACTTGGAATGTGTGCCTGAGGGCTAGAGTTGCTCGGAGGGGAAGGGTTAGCAGTCAACACTTGCAGCCCTACCGTGTTGAGGGTCAAGCCAGAAGGGTGCATTTGTGGAGCAATGTTGGTATTGGTTAGGCCCAAGATGTTCATGGTATCCATACTCAGAGATGGAAGCGGCTGCAGGGTGGGCGCGTTCAGACTCCGGATGCTGGGCACGTTAATCTGGCCTATTGGGACACACGGGACAACACTGTTCACTTCAGCTACGCCGAGGGCATTGGCAGTGCTAGAGGCAGCACTAGATGGGTCACCTAGGGAGCTTGTAGTTCTATGGATCACACTAACAGCAGGGATTGTAAGTTGGACCGGCCCAGCCTGAATAGGTAGAAAAGTAGAGTATGTGGCCAAGCCAGCAGGGACCACGTGGATCCCACCCACTGGAATCATCCCACGATAAGGGGTCCTGGTTTGCTGCTGGGAGTGCAAAGGGAGGTGGCTAAACAGGTGCGTCTGGGGAGATGCCAATTTCAAGGTCTGGTGCTCCTCATGCTTCTGCTCTTGGATCTCTGAGAAAGGGGAGGCTCTTGAAGGAGCCACTGTGGTGGTTTGTGTAGTCCGGTCCACGGGTGGGGAGGGAAGTCGCGTGGAAGCTGTGCCCTAGCAGAAGACAATACAAGAAACCAGGTGGTCAGTTTCACATCCCTTGTGTTTCATATAGTGCGAAAACAACCCATCAAATCACAGGAGAGCTGGAGAACAGATAAAGGCATGCTAGGATCTGCCAGAATAAGCCTTCCCTCTTAAGCCTATGTGCTGATTTTTTCCCCAGAATCCAACTGATATGGGGCCTTTTTACACGACCCCTAAGATCCGCTGGCCACTTAAATTCGGACCAGAGATCTTAGGGGTTCCTCGCTCTTCCTCTGTCCCCACCCCCCTCCGCACTTCCTGGTTTTTCTGGCTGCCCGAGGGAGGGAGCAAAAAGAAAGAAAAGCATGCCGGTTACCTCCGGTTACCTCCGTTTTGTTCAGGGCAGCATTCAGATCTCTTAAAGGAACGGGGCGCAAAAAAAAGAACAAACAGAAGCCAGGAGAGAGCCCCGCACTCGCTATCCTTACACCGGATCAAAATTTTGTCACATCCAAAAAGCAGGTACAAGAAAACTGCTGTTTAGTCGCACTAAGTGGGCGGGGGTCGCACTTAATTGTCTGCAAAGTCCGGAGCTGGTGGGTAAACATTTTTAAGGTCCGGACCTTGCAGCCATTTGCGGCGGAGCTTAGGGGTCGTGTATAAACGCCATCAAATGTTATATATTTTTTTCTGCTTTGGAACATTTAGAAGTATTTATGCCTCTATCAGGCTAAACTGCTTCTTGTAATGGATTCTCAAACAGCCACCAGTGGAATTTTCCCCCTTCCTTCTCTTCCTTCACATTCTACTGAAGGAGCCAAATTCGCCCTCTCAGTTGCCACACCTATCACACAAGTCAAAAATCTGTTCTCAGAGGAGAACTGTTAAATAATTCCTGAGTGGTGTAGAATACGTAAATAGACAGTATACATAAAGCATGGCATAGATTTCTACAGTTGACCATAGTAAAGCCCTGCTGATATTATTAATGAGACAGCTTATCCAGGCTAAATTCTTTGGGGTGAGGAGCAGTGCACACATGTGTAGTACACATAAAACTAAGGGCAACATATGATTTGAAATGGTTGTGCATGCATCTAGCTATATGTGAAGATACACAAACATATCACGGTGTGTTGGAAACAAAAATCCTATTCATGTCTTTGTACTGATGACCCATGGCTAGTAAAATGATGAACTCTAATCTGGTCTAGGTTCGTTTTTAAGTGCTTCAGGGTGCAACTCATCTTCAAATGCTACACGTTTCACTGATATCTATCCCAGTCAGCGTCTTTCAGAACCACAGTCAAGGACACCTACGCATCATTTTGCCAAGAACATAGTAAACATTAGTTTGTCTGCTTACAATGATTTCTGAAAGTGGGGGGTGGGGTGGGTGGGCGAAATTGCAACTTACCTGGGAAGTTATTTCGGTAGGAACAGTAAGTGCGGCAGCAGGCCTTCCTAACGCCTCTTCTGCCTCTGGGTAGTCCACGTACATCAGATGGCTTGGAGACTTGGGGACATGTCCCAATGGGTCAGTGGGCTCTGTGTCTATTGCTCTGTCTTGTGCGTTTCCTTCGCTCATCCCTCTGGGTGCAGCGGCTCCTAATGGCCCCGAGCTTCTGCAGTCTGACTGCCCTGTACTAAGTACTGTCATCTTTGTGAGAAGTGCTTTTGGCAGGCCATCCATAGAGTCGGTGTGAACCCCAGCGAAGCAGTCGGCGATCCTGATTTCTTCATCCGCACTGGAGAGCTCCTGAGAAATGTTCCTAGACGGGTGGTGCTGCGGACTAGCTGAAACCGAGGGGGTAGCCGACAAAACCGATTCGGCTTGGCTGTCTTCGTCGTCGTCTTCATTGTCGTTCTCCTCATCCTCTTGCCCGTCTGAATCCTCCCCATCAATTCCCGACCGATCATAGCCCAGGCGTTGCTTCTCCCCTGTTGGAGGAGGACAAAATTAATGGTCTACCCTGCAAACTTGGCAGCTCGGCGGTTCGAATCCCGGGTGCCACGCAGCGGAGCGAGCTCCCGCTGATAACCCCAGCTCCTGCCAACCTAGCAGTTTGAAAGCATGTAAATGCAAGTAGATAAATAGGTACCACCGTAAAAATCGGGAAGGTAAAACAGTGTTTCCTTGCAGCCATGCCGGCCACATGGCCATGGACTTGCACAACACTGGCTCTTCCAGCTTGAATATGGAGATGAGCACTGCCCCTAGAGTCGGACACGACTAGCACGCATGTGCAGGGGGAACCTTTACCATTACCTTTTACCTGAAGACTTAAAATATAGAGGGGAGGCTTCCTAATGGATTTTTATACTGCCCAGAGTGACCTCGCTGCCAGATGGGCGGTATTTAAAAATCAAATAAATAAATAAATAAATAAATAAATAAATAAATAAATAAATAAATAAATAAATAATGGCATTGCTGCAATTCTTAAACATGGGCAGAACTGTTTAATTCCACCAAGAGAAGTCACAGAGAAATGCATGTCATGTACTGTGATATTTCTCCTTCCAAACATTTACTACATACAGGTGACTTGTTTGGGAGTTCCTATTCAAACACTCCCAAAGGAACCCTTCCATTAACAATATGAAGTAAAGAGAGTTAGCATGTCAGAGAGAAGTGCTTTCAGCCTCACCTATTTCCTGATATGATAGCTACAAATAGATGCTTTTACATGGAAATAAGCACTCAGGTAAGTAAAAGTGCCACCCTGCCTGCAAAACAACAACTCCAAAATGATACATTATTAAAATGTCTGGCGCATGCTTTAAAATCATCCAGAGGTTGACAGGATTAATGAGGCACCTGGAGTAGGAACTGGCAAACCACTCCAGTCCTCCTGCCAAGAAAACTCCATGGACGTTGGGTCACGAAGAGTCGGTCACGACTGTAATGACACAACACACACACACACACACACACACACACACACACACACACACACACACACACACACACACACACACAGAGTAAAGCTGCATGAACAGGTGCAAAGAATGACAGACGGATATCCTCAACTCTTCTTAATGATCCATGGATATAGTGGAACCTTGACTTACATACTGCTTGACTTGCATCATATTTGACTTGCAGCAAGAAGGGGCCTGTTTGACTTGAGTCGCAGGCTTTGACTTACATCTCGGAGCACGGCGCAAGGCACCGGAATTGGGCGGCAGCCACAACCCAGCATCACGGCTGCTGCCTCCAAACTGATCCTGCCTTCTTCCCCTCCTCCGGCAGCGGCGGCTTCGGCGAGGCCAGCTCAGAGCACCTGGGGCTGGCCTCGCTGGTTAGACAGTCGGCTCAGTCTTGTAAAAACTCTGGCTGCAGAAGTCTGGTCCACATTAGAAGCATTTTAGTTGGGGAGCTGTAAAGTTGTGGGACTCTAATGGTAAGCATAGAGTTGTTCAGAACTTGGAATGTCAGGTTAAAAATCAGTAAAACTTAAATGTTAGACATTGTTGCTATGAACATTAAAAAGTGGAGGCATATAACTTGTGGGCTATAATTCCACTGCCTCCTCCTCTCTTTGAAGAGACATTTCATTTACATCCCCAGAAGGAATCTCCTATCCCAGTCAAATTTGTGTTAAATTGCTGTTTTCGGGGGTCTTTTTCATCATCTGGAACGGATTAATCCGCTTTCCCATTACTTTCTATGGGGAAACGTTCGTTTGACTTAAGTCATGTTTGACTTAAGTCTAGACCACTGGAACGGATTAATGACGTAAGTCAAGGTTCCACTGTATAATGTCCTGACAATAAATGAAAAATAATTACCCCACCAAAAAAAGATAGGAGCACTTAGTCCTTCAAAGGAGAGCAATGAAGGGCTTTAAAGTTAATACCATCACAAAAATCCGACGCTGGCCGCACTGCACTGGCTGCTGATCCACCACCGCATTGACTTCAAGTTTCTAATGTTGACATACAAAGCCTAAATGGTTTAGGACCATGCTATCTGTTGGAACGAAAGGCTCCTAACACAAAGCTTTGCCCGTAACATTCGCTCATCACAAGCAGGTCATCTGACCGTCCTTAGCTTATCTTTGATCTCTGATTTTTATGATTATGCTGTTTAATTTACTTATGTTCCATCATGTATTCCTATGTTGTGTTATTTTTATTCCAGTGTATATTGTATATGCTTTATGTTGAAATTATTGTAAACTGCCCAGAGTGACACTGTGTCATATGGGAGGTATATAAGTAAAATGAATGAATGAATGAATGAATAAATAAATAAATAAATACTTTGACCTACCAGGACACTCTTAACAAAACATGAAACATGCTATTCTGGAGAAGGAAATACACAGAACAAGAATCAAGAAGAAAACAGTTGAGATAAAATATATACACATACTAGACTCCCGTCTGGATTAAACACTGGCCAGAGTTTCTTAATTCTTGTGATAATTATGTTATCTACTGTTATTCCCCTTTCCAACTGATAAGACCCATCTTTTCAGAACTAGGTTCAAATATAAGGTCTATTGTTCTCTACTACATGTTATTCCTCTATTATTTCCTTTAATCATGTTGATGCTTACAGAACTAGGTTTAAAAGAACTAAATGCCCAATAGAGGTCATAAGTCATTACTAGGTGTGAAATGCAATCAAACACCTGAATCCCGTATAAATGTATTCTAGCTCATATCGCTGACGAAATAGACAAGTTCCATGAAAGCTTATGTTAAAATATAACAGTATCTAAGGAGCCCCAACATCTTTTTTTTTGCTTTTGTTTTGGCTAGAGCGTAAACTGGGGTTACGAACGACCCCATAAGCCGCTGTCACCCCTTCGCCTGGCTCTCTGCACAGAGCACAGTGGCATGCTCCGAGTGGAGGGGGTGAAGTGCCGTGGCTGTGAGGGGGTGATGTCGCGTGCCCAAAGAAAGGGCTCCATGTGCCACCTTTGGCACCCGTGCCATAGATTTGCCAACACTGCTGTCGGGTAATGTTGAATGCTGTGATTTTAAAACCTGAAAATTTCCAGTAGCAATGTTGATGGTACAGTATAAGACACGAGCAACCCCCTTTATCCTCACACCCGACTAGGTAAAACATGAAGTGGTAGACAAAATGTGCGTTCAGTCCAGGTATACATTCTGTGACAAACAGTTATAAAACCCCATTTCTAAACAACCACAAACCAAAAATACAGATTGTAATGGTTTTCCAAGACTTCCAGTGGGAAATAATCCAGCAGTCTTAAGCTTTCTAGCTAAAATGAGAAGAAAATCACAGAACCCACTATTGGTCCTAGGTTCTAATATAGGACTACAGCCCAAATCAAGCTTACTGTGAGTCCACTGTCATAACAAACAAGTAGCAATGATAAAGTAATGCGATCCTAAGGTGGCAAAAGGAATGTAGAAACACTGGGCAGCGAATCTCAGACAATTAAGAAACCTTTCTATTTCTTGAATATAAAACACAAGTATGACTCATATTAAACAACTTTCACTATATTGCTAACTATTTGTATATGTCACTGTGAAACGCTTTGTTTTGAAACTGAAGCAAATATCTGAACATAGCAGTATTGGCCAGCAGGAAAAACATAAAGCTCATGTCTTGTTGCAGGCAGGGCCGGTGCTAGGGTTTTTCGCGCCCTAGGCGGGGGGGGGGGGTCGGGGTCGGGCAGCAGGGTCGGGTGGCGGCGGCGGCGGCGGCAGGGGGGGGTCGGGCGGCGGCGGCAGGGGGGATCAGGCGGCAGTGGTGACGGCAGGGGGGTCGGGCGGCAGCGGCGGCAGGGAGGTAGGGCGGCGGCAGCGGGGAGGTACGGCGGTGGCGGTGGGGGGGTAGGGCGGTGGCGGGGGTGGCGGGGGGGTCAGGCGGCGGCGGGGGGCATCGGGGGGGCAGCCGGCTGGGCAGCACCCCCTGTCCATTTTGGCGCCCTAGGCCAGCGTTTTTCAACCACTGTTCCGCGGCACACTAGTGTGCCGTGAGATGTTGCAAAAGCAAAGCAAAGCAAAGTGTTCTGCTTATATACCGCCCCATACCACTACAAGTAGTCTCTGGGCGGTTTACAATTTTGATTACAGTGTGCAGGCTACACATTGCCCCCCCAGCAAGCTGGGTACTCATTTTACCGACCTCGGAAGGATGGAAGGCTGAGTGAACCTTGAGCCTGCTACCGGGGGATTGAACCCAGGTCGTGAGCACAGTTTTACCTGCAGTACAGGCATTTAACCACTGCGCCACGAGGCTCTTACCTGGTGTGCCGTGGGAAAAATTGAAAAATTCTAAAGAAATTCAACCCAGGGCCGGCGGGCGGCCCACAGCTGGGAGGCGCTATAAATACCATCCAAGGGCCAGCTTGGCTCCTCCCCCCTGAGGCCCGCGGCGCTGGCGTCACTTCCTCCCCGGCCAGACCTGGCCCCGCTCATTCTCTTAGTGTTTGCCCTGTGCCTGCCGCCGCCGCCACGACTCGCTCGCTTCCCTCTCCCCCACTCCTTTTTTTACCCTGGACCACCACCACCACCACCCCTTTCCTGGGAGCTACCAATGGACTGAGCCGCCCGACAGCCCGCCTGCCAACACGAGCTGGCCCGGGAGCCCCAGCCCAGAACAAACCACCAGGTGAGGGGAAGGGGAGGAGGGCGCCCGGCTGCCCCACGAGCACCGCGGCAGGGCTGCGAGGAGGAGGGGATGGAGGAGGCCTCCGCCGGGCCTGGGCTGAGGAGGCGGGCGGGCGGGGGGGGGCTACTGGCACGGCTGGACGGCCGGCCTTTAGGGTCCGGGAGGGGAAGAGCTGTCTCTGAGGGGCCCCG
Organism: Phrynocephalus guinanensis; assembly: GCA_037367245.1. NCBI lineage: Eukaryota > Metazoa > Chordata > Lepidosauria > Squamata > Agamidae > Phrynocephalus > Phrynocephalus guinanensis. Next base: position 84,166,405 of record CM074739.1, read on the forward strand.
CAATGGGTTCCTTGAAGTCTTGCCCCTTTCTTTCTGTCTTGGGTCGCCCTCTTCTCTCTCTCTGACTTTTCTTTTGTTTTCCCCCCACCTCTCTCTTTCTATTCATACCCTTTCCCCTCTTCATAGAAATGTGCTCATTTCTAGCCTGCATATGTGTATGTCTAGCAGCCTGCCTACTGTAATTAAAACTGTAAATCGCCCAGAGACTCCTTGAAGTGGTATGGGGCGGTATACAAGCAGAACACTTTCTGCCTTCTTTCCTTCCTGCCTTCCTTCATCCTCCTCCCCTCCTGTCGCTGGACTTGCTGAAGGCATCTGCCTTGGCCACAGTGTGGAGAGCAAGATGGGCTTTTGGGTCTTATTTGTGTTCCTGGAGAGTCAGTGCCCCTTCTCAGGTCTCCACTGGACACAGAAATCCACGCAGGGCAAAATGTCTTTAAAAACAACACAGGTAAGTGGGAACTGGGTGCTACAGAGTGGGCTGCCTCAATCTGTGGCCCCTCTGTCCTGCTTCTCCCTACACCAGCAATGGCGAACCTTTTAGAGACTGATATAGGCACAGAGTTAAATTTTTTAACATTTTCTAATGGTGGTGTGCCTCGTGATTTTTTTCATGAAACAAGTGTGCCTTTGCCCAAAAAACGTTGAAAAACACTGCCCTAGGCAACTGCCTAGTTTGCCTTAATGGACGCGCCGGCCCTGGTTGCAGGTACTTCCACTAATAAGGACTTGCTAATTATGGTGCTGAAAGAATTCTAACCCGTTTCTTCCCTTTCACTGCCTAAACATCCCTTAAAGCACAGCCAAAGGCATGCTAATACAATTAACAGAACATTAACTGCTCTGTCAAAGTTGGTAGCAAGTAATAGATCTGTTTATGTTGAAGGAAATGAACCCACATGAGTGAAACAACTGGGATTTCAGGAAACTCTTTCCATTAAATTTTCAAATAAAGCAGCTCAATTTTAGAGTGCCCATTACTGTACTACACAACTGGTAGCTGTAATCTATAGTGGACTCTGGACTTGGTAATGCAATGTAAGTCTACCCATTGAAATTGAACATATTACACTTGCTTTTAAAGCTGACTAGATTATGTTTATTCTTATTAAATTTCTGCTCCTTTCTGTATCACAGACTAATACTGACATCTGCTGGGGAAGCTCATACTCAGATAACCAAAAAGTCCTAAAGATTAAAAGGGCTCTTTGATGTTTGACTTGACCTGACAGAGAGTAAAAGGCTGCCTGCCTGTCAAACTCTATTTCATAAGATGTGCTTAAAAGCTTGTGCCAGTGACACCCTGTTGGCTGCTACAGGCCTCTGTGAAGTCATGCACTGAGCACGCCAACCAGCTGCTCAATGAGAACAGCAACTGAAAAGGTTAAAGGTTTCCCCAGCACCACCGCCATTGTCTCAGTGAGAAACTGGAGTGTCACCAGATGATTATGAAGCTACCAACACCGCTCATTCTTTATTGATGTCCATGAGTGTTTCTTTCTGTACAAGTCTGACCTTGTAATGTAAATGAATCACATTTCTAAGAATTATTTCAGCTTCAAATCAGCTTACATCAGCATCCATTTTGATCATCCACTAGAATGTTTTAAAACAAATTTCTAAAATCATTGTGTTAGTCCATTGCTGTTGCTCCTACTTTATTAATTTATTAATTAATTAATTTATTAGATTTCTATACCACACCATCTAGCCACAATGGCCACTCTGGGCAGTTACTTGCCAGGGAATCTTCCCTCGGCCTATATAGCCTTGGGTAGATCTCATGATCTTTCTGATATGTCAATGTTTGCCATCCTGTAAGTTCTTATGTGCCAAATACTCCCTGCTGCACATCTTGCCGGCTCTAATCTGAACATTTATTATGAAACGGAATTCACTGATCCACAGGCTTAAGATGGGATCCTAAACCTGCTGGACTATGCTTCACAAAAAAATTTAAATGGTTTTCTCCTCCGAATAAAAGTACTTGGGTTTGGGGACATTAGTTACCTAATTAAGAGGAATGCACAAAGAAAATGCGGGCCAGTCCTGTGAAAAACGATATCCCCTCCGTGTTGTGCTATGTCACGCTGAATGGTTCACCTGGTCTGACAGCTTAGTTCAGAAGCCAGCATTCCAAACATAGTCACCTTGTATTTGAGGTGGAAATGGCATTCTTTGGATGAGGAGATGAAAGGTCCAAGGATGAGCTTGAACATAAAAGGTGAATCTAAACGGTATTCACTAATACCTGAACGAAAGCAAATCCGAAAACAAAGGGCATTTTTCCAATCAACCAAGACCTGTTGCAATAAGTCCTTCGTTCTTGAAAAGTGCAGGCCTTACATAAATAAAATGGTTAACTGTGGAAGAGGCCCAACACAAGTGCTGCATATGAAGAAAGATCTTCCCATTTATACATATTCTGTTTCTTATTTGCCTCCGCTGCACCTCTGACACCCAGCAACCCAGCCATCCAAGCTGGCTTAAAAATATATGGAAAACAAACAAGAGATAATGAAACACATTGAAATAGGGGTGGGGGGGATGACATAAGTGTTTTGCATTTTCTTCAGGCATTTTTCATCAAAGTTTCTTCTGATAGCACGCTGGAACTCGGGAAAGGGATCAGTATTATTTTAAAACATATTGCTTGATCGATTTCATAGCCCTGTGTACTGCCCAATTAACGCTAGTCACTACAGTGGACCCTCGTATAACAAACCATTTGTATAAGATAAAATCTGTACAACATAAAAAATTCTGGAGATAGGGGAAATTTGCATAACAGAATCATCTATGGGGCGGATTCGTACAACATAAAAATGGTCGCGATTAGGGATTACTCCATTTTCAATGCATTCCTATGGGAAATTTGTATAAAGGAAAATTTGCTAAACATAATTTCATTTGGAACGAATTAATTCCTTTATACAAGGTACCACTGTATTTTGGTCAGTTTACGTCCAAAGTCAAGACAACATAAAATATATATACCAAAGAAACTACTACTTGCACACTGTATCTAATAGTCCTAAAAAAAAAAAATCAAACCTCAACTCATAAAGGAAGCATACCAAACAATGGGTAACTCTGGTATAACAAGATTGTAAACCCTTTGGAGAGGATTCCCTCAAAGGTTCCGAGTTAACAACAACCTTGTTTTAAGCCTCCTCTTGAAGGCTGGGGGAGGGGGAAGTGCCTGGCACAGCTATACCAGGAGCCAATTCCATATTATTATAAATACTATAAATTATAAATTCATCACCCATGATGATGACAAGCTACCGGAAGTTTAAAAGCCTCCAGGATATTTTAAATCACACATTTCTATAAAGATACTGGCTGCTGTCCAGGAGAACCGTATGTGCAGGAGGATCAAATTGCAGGCTGGAAGCAGAACTGCAAGTGCAAAAAAACACACAACACAGCTGAGCATGGGAAAAACAAGCTGTTGCTAAGACTTCTGATTGGAACACCTTTCTCCTTGATCAAACTATTGCAATTCTAACCATCCAGGTCAGCCCATGGCTTGCTGACATGACACTGATATCAGTCATCCATGGTGGCAGAGGTGAGCTCAGCCAATGTAAGGGGGATGTGCCAGTATCAAGGCATCTGCCTATTCAAAATACACTACAACCAGACACCGATGAGCCTGTAAATCATAATGCTTCACTTAGAGTGGGGTGGGGTTTCAAGTGTTCTTCAACTACAACTAGTAAAGCTCCTGCCCAGTGGCTGTACTAGCTACAGTTTCTGGGAGGTGTACAGGTGAAACTCGAAAAATTAGAGTATCGTGCAAATGTTCATTTATTTCAGTAAGTCAACTCAAAAGGTGGAACTAATATATGTGATAGACTCATTACATGCAAAAGATGTAAATGAATGAATGAATAATTACATGCAAAGCATGTAATTTAATAAATAAATAAATAAATAAATAAATAATAAATAAATAAATAAATAAATAAATAAAGCAAGATATGTCAAACCTTACTTTGGTATAATTGTGATGATTATGGCGTACACCTTATGAAAACCCCAAATTCACAATCTCAGAAAATTAGAATTTTACATGACATCAATAACACAAGGATTGGAAATAGAACAATATCAGACCTTTGAAAAGTATAAGCATGCATGTGTACTCAGTACTTTGGTTGGGCCCCTTTTGCACCAATTACTGCCTCAATGCAGCGTGGCATAGATGCTATTAGCCTGTGGTACTGCGGAGGTGTTATGGAAGACCAGAATGCTTCAATAGCAGCCTTCAGCTCCGCTGAATTGTTCGGTCTCATGTCCCTCATCTTTCTCTTGGCAATGCCCCATGGGGTTCAGGTCTGGAGAGTTTGCTGGCCAATCAAGCACAGCAATCCCATGGTCACTGGACCAGGTTTTGGTACTTTTGGCAGTGTGAAAAGGCGCCAAGTCCTGCTGGACAATGAAGTCAGCATCCCCATAACGCTCATCTGCAGAAGGAAGCATGAAGTGCTCCAAAATCTCGTGGTAAATGGCTGCGTTGACCCTGGACTTCATGAAGCACAGTGGACCAACACCAGCAGATGACATGGCTCCCCAAATCAACACAGACTGTGGAAACTTCACACTGGACTTCAAGCATCATGCACTGTGTGCCTCTCCATTCTTCCTCCATACTCTGGGTCCTTGGTTCCCAAATGAGATGCAAAAGTTGCTCTCATCAGAAAAGAAGACTTTGGACCACTGAGCAACAGTGTTCAGGAGCGGCTTGACAAGAGGAATATGATATCTGAAGCCCATGTCCAAGATCTGTCTGCGTGTGGTGGCTCTTGATGCACTAACTCCAGCCTCACTCTGCTCCTTTGAAAGTCCCCAAAACTTCTGAATGGCCTTTTCCTGACAATCCTCTCCACGCTGCGGTCATCCCTACTGCTTGTACAGATCTACATACCCTCTTTTTTATTCTTTTCAAAGTCAGCACTGCAATGCACCCCTTCCAATTTTCTCCTTTTCTCTGATTCCTCCCTTATTAGTAACAAGACATTCTTAAAGGTGGGCATGGTGGCTCAACAGACTAGAGCGCTGAAACAGTTGGCTGCAAAGTCGGCAGCTCGGCGGTTCAAATCCCGGGTGCCACGCAGCGGAGTGAGCTCCTGCTGTTTACCCCAGCTCCTGCCAACCTAGCAGTTTGAAAGCATGAATGCAAGTAAATAGGTACCACCATAAAAAGCGGGAAGGTAAACAGTGTTCTGTGCAGCCTAACCCTAACCCTAACCCAACACTGGCTCTTTGGCTTGAAAATGGAGATGAGCAGCTCCCCTAGAGTCAGACATGACTAGTATGCTTGTGTGTGGGGGGGGAATCTTTACCTTTACCTTATTCTTAAAGACAGCACATACAAACAGAATTAGCCAAACATTACTTCTCTATTATTTCCACCAATAAAAACCAACGGTTTGCTCTGTAAAAATGATATCAATTGTGAAGCGTACTATGAGTCACACCAGCTGCAACAGCCAAGGCATCTCTCTGAGATCTTGGAAAGCTGAATTCACCTGGATTCATTTACTCTGCTACTGGAAACAAAATAGGAACAGGTATTTTAATATTTTGACCTTGATGTCTCTTTCAATAAAATCGCCACTTCAACTTTAGAAACCTTCAACAACTCCATACTATGCAACATAAATCAGAAGTATACTCAGAAAGAAAGAAAAAAACTCATCCTGGAGCAAAAGTGAACCACAACACAAACACATCATCACACTGGCTGTGCCTTAAATCCTTGCTGGGTAAAAATGCAAAATTAATATTCAATGTCTATCTTAGTTTATTTCTTTCAGTTCAGTTCAGGGGGCCCTCTTGAAAGAGCCATCCCTCAAGGAGGTGTGAGGGATGGCTTGTAGGAACAGGGACTTCTCGGCAGCTGCCCCCAAGCTATGGAATGCCCTCCCAAGTGAGATCCACCTGGCGCAAACACTGATGACATTTCAGCGCCAGGTAAAAACCTTCATGTTCCAGAATTTTTTTAATTGATACAACATAGACTGTGGGTCCTCTGATGGCAATTTTAGTGTAATGATTTTAGTGTAAGGTTTTTATTATTGTTTTAATTATTTATTGATATTTTAACTGTTTTAATTCTTTATTGTTAGCCGCCCAGAGACCTTTGGGTAGTGGGCGACATATAAGTTGTAAAAATAAATAAAATACATAATTTTTTGCATCTGTGCTCCAAGCACTTTAATGTCCAAAATTATATTATGCAACATCTGGGTCAACAGAAGCATAGGACTCTATATGCTCTTAAAATAATGCAAATTAGATCCTTACCAAAAACAATGGGTCTACCCAGTGTGTGGCAGAGGTGAAGAAGACCAATCCCATGGTAGAGATGATCAAAAAGGGGATTGAAAATACGGTAAATGCTATTGTACAAAATGATAGTAAGGCCGCACCTGGAGTATTGTGTACAGTTCTGGTCACCACATCTCAAAAAAGATATAGTGGAATTGGAAAAAGGTGCAGAAGAGAGCAACTAAAATAATTACTGGGCTGGGGGACCTACCTTAATGAGGAAAGGCTAAAACATTTGGGGCTCTTTAGTCTGGAAAAAAGGGTGCCTGAGGGGAGATATGATTGAAACATACAAAATAACGCAGGGCATGAGTAAAGTTTATAGAGACACTCTTCTCCCTCTCACAAAATACCAGAACTATGGGACATCCACTCAAATTGAGGGTTGGGAGAGTGAGGACAAAAGAAAATAGTTTTTACCCAGTGTGTTGTTAGTCTGTGGAACTCCCTGCCACAGGAGGTGGTGATAGCATTTGGCCTGGATGCCTTCAAAAGGGGATTGGACAATTACAGGTTACTGTACAAACTAGGATGGGGATGTGTAATCTTCCAGGCTTAAAACCAGGGTACTTCAAGGGCCAGATGCAGAGGAGTGGTATCAGGAGACAGATATCTAGTCTCGTGCACTCCCAGAGGCATTTAGTGGGGCCACTGTGAGATACAGGAAGTTGGACTAGATGGGCCTTTGGTCTGATCCAGCAGGGCTCTTCTTACGTTCTTATGGCCCAGGGGGTAAATATGCATTACAGGAAGAGCAAGGAAGAGCTGTCTTTTAGGACTAACATTCCCAGGTGCCTCCTCTTTCCCTTCCACACCCTGGGAACACTGCTAAATGGGTAGCCTGGGCCTTTGCTTCTCAGCTGCTTGGACCAGCAAGTCCCCTCAACCCTCAGTATAAATTTTCAAGCAGCTGCCATGGGTAGGTATTGGAGGGCAAAATCCATTTCCAGCAACTCCATGACAGTCTATCTCTAGATGCCACCCTCAACTGCAATCTTGCAGAAGTTATCTTACAGTGCTCATATATAGCAACACGCCGAGTACCTTTTATCTTTCTGACATCTGTTCTTTTCATTTTAAATGTGCAAAGCAAAAAATTCACAAAATGTTTATTAATGTTTTCCCTATGAGTGGAAAACTTGACATTGCATATTTCACAGATGGAAGCTGTGCATTTTACATAACTACCAAAATAAGCCCCGTGGAACATGTTGCAAAAAATAGGCAACGGTGCGCTCTTATTACATATTTTTATTCTTTCTTCAACATTCTGGGGAATCTGCTGCTTTTCATATACTGAAGATAAACCTCTTACTCAAGTCACGGAGGAGAACCAGTCCCTTCCTGGTCAGTACGTGTAGCAGAATGACACAGAGAATGGAATGAAAGCAGAAAAACAAAATCCCGTGTCCTATATTTTCTCCAAAACAAAATAATTAGCCACTCAGAGGAAAAGGCATTAAAAGGCTTTTCCTTGCTAGTTCTCCAGTGGTTCATAGTTCCCCCCCCCCCGAAACACAAAGGGGTATTTCAAATCAATATAACCTTCAGCCTGATGTAGTAAAACCCATTTTACTTGATCCCTTTGGACACCTGTTAACCCCTACCTGTTTCATATCCAACTTTGATTCCCTGATGAACAGTGGCAAAGAGGGAATCATCCTGAGATTTATTTTGGCTTCTTAGATTCATGGGAATCAGATTTATTGACTTTAAGGGCTAAAGCCCAACATAAGGGGCAAGAGTATAAGGGGTTCCGGCCCATGAGGAATATTCAATGAGGACGTGAAATACATCTTTCCTTGTGACTGCCCTTAGGCCTGGGAAGTCCTGGCCAAAGCATGGTAGACGGGCTTCCTATTTATTGTGGGCTTCAAATTTATTGTGTTTCCCCCGGACAGGTAAAGCCCTTTCTGTTCCGGCATTTATCTTGAGTTTTTGTTGAAAGGGGGAGCTTTGATCGGTTGTAGGGGTGCTATTTCTTTCTCACTGTTTTATTTTCACTGTGCTTTCCAGTTGCTTTTATGTTTTAACTGTATTTGTTTCTCCTTCAGTTTGCTATAATTTACCACTTAAGGCAGATGCCTTGTATCCGGCAGGATATAAATTAAGCCAACAGCCCATTTGAAACACTGCTACGTTAGAACTCTATGTCTAGTTTGCATCAGTTCTAATCTTCAATGAATGTGTATCCTCCATCCCACACTCTTGTTTGACATAAAATATACTGTATTTTTCACTCTATATGACACACTTCCCCCCTCAAAAGTAAGGGGAAATGTCTGTGTGTCTTATACAGCGAATACAGTAGTCCCCCACTACATATATATCACAGATTTTTATTTAGAGAGAGGTTACCTGCATGGAGCCTCTCCCATCCCCTGCAGCAGCTGGGATTCCACAGTTCCAATCACCTTGTTTGCAACCCTCCCCTTTTGCAGTCAGGATCCCCAGTCCCAGTCACCTCATTTGCAACCCTCCCCTTTTGCAGTCAGGATCTCCAGTCCCAATCACCTCATTTGCAACCCTCCCCTTTTGCAGCCTGGATTTCACAGTTCCAATAACCTTGTTTGCAACTCACCCCTTTTGCAGTCAGGATCTCCAGTCCCAATCACCTCGTTTGCAACCCTCCCCTTTTGCAGCCAGGATCCCCCCGCCATGAAACCTTAGGCTAAATATTTTTTTCTTGTTTTCCTCCTCTAAAAACCAGGTGCATCTTATAGAGCGAAAAATATGGTAATATATGAATTAAGAGAAACTGATCTTGGAATATATTCTAATGTGCACTGCAGAAGAAGATTCTCATAATCAAATGAAGGTAGTGTCTCCTGGTTCAAGTATTACACTCTATATGCAAAGGGGAGAGAGAAGCATGCAAGATCTCAATAACCTTTTCCATTCTCATTGCACAGAGATCTTTAGTACGTGAAAAAGCTTCTATGAGAACAGATCTGATCCACAAAAGTCACATGGTGAAATGTCTGAATGAAGGAAGCAACGTATGTCGATGGCAGTGTCAGATTCCATAGAAAGTAGAAAAGAAAAACACTTTACCATATTCTTCTATATCCTGATCATCTATTAATCCCACAGAGACTCCCAGATCCATGCATTTCTTGCTATGCGCCTTGGACTTCATATGTTTTGTCAAATTTCCTTAAGAAGAAAAAAAGGACATTGCATTATGATCAAATAACTTGTGGCATGTGCTGCTTTGTACCATTAGGGTTATAATGCCCATTTGATGATACACTTCTTTCTCAGAAACATACTAGAATGGCAAGAGATGGATATTGAAAAGAACAATGTCTTAGTGGATCTCAGCCTTGTATAACCTGGATGTTCTTGGACTGCATCTCTCAGAAACACCAGCCAGTACAGCTGGTGGTGAAGGCTTCTGGGAACTGCAGTTCAAGAACATCATGGTCACCCAGGGTTGGGATCCACAGCCCTACAATCATTTTCCATCATTTCCTTCACAATAATCTCAACAAAAGTCTCTGTACTGTAAGAAACAAACAAATTAACAAATCAGAATCCTGTTGAACAAGTGGTGCAGAAGCTAAAAAAGTCATCTCCCCCAAATTCCTAAAATATCCTGAACCTGAGCAAGGACTAGTCTACCAAGAAAAAAATTATGAAGAGTTATTTTTCGGGTACAACTTGCCAGACAGATGCTTGCGCTATGAACTATATACATAGGATATCCCTCAATATATGACATACAGAAGGACACCCCCCTCCGTATCAACTGATTCATTATCCACTGATTCAGTTATCCACAGCTGACAGAGGAAAAATAAATAATTCAGCAGCTGCAAAGCAAGCTGTCATAAAACAGCAGCCATAAAGCAAGCTACCGTCACAAACAGCAGCTGTAAAGCAAGCTACAGTTGCAAAACAACAACTGTAAAGCAAGTTACTATCATAAAACAGCAGTTTTGGGGAACATTTTGGTGTTCTCTATTATCCACGGTTTTCATTATCCACAGGAAGGCTCGGAACCAATCCCCAGCGGATACTGGGGTCCTACTGTACATCTCTTTCCCAGGGACAAACCCTTGCATTGCCCTAACAACGGGCAGTGAAGAGTGTTCTGTTCAGATATTTGGGCATCTTGGGTTCTTGAAACATCATGGGCTTGACAAACAGCAGGAAATGGATTCAATGGATTTACTTTGGTAGGCCACTGTTAAAATGCCCTTCTATGGGAAGTAAGCACCTTTATGCCCTCCCAACCTTTCCTTCTCAGGCAGGTCAAGATCCTTTCCTTCTTCTCAGGGATGACTCTTTAGCTGCTGCTGTTGCATATCTGCACCTGCCTGACTGCATCTGTGCATTTTATATCATTTGCTGTTCATGACTCCAAAAACATTATTGAAAAATGTTCACTGATTCTCCCTCCCCATGTACAAATAAAAATGTATCCTAAAATGTATTAATGATTGTCCCGTGATGCACTTCTAGCAACGCTTTGAAGTTTTCTAATCGGCAGATATGACTTATATCGATGAAATAATAATCAAGATTAGAAATTCTCATAATAATTGCACATTGTCAATTCATTTTTGTCACACCTTGGCATCCTCTTTTGAACAGGTTAATCAGGAAAGCTACTAATAAATAGGCTAGGGATAAGTGAAAAGCAGTGAGCTCTAACAGCACATCTACCTTTAGTCTTGAAGGAAAAATTACAATAGTTGCAGTGGTAAGGACGGACATCTGTGTGTGTGTGCGAATATGTTTCTTTAACATACTGGGCTTTTTACAGCGTATTCCACACTCTTCACATATATACTTCCCTCTTCCTCTCCCACGGACATAAACATATTCTTCATTTGACTTGTACCTAATAGAAACAAAATGCATTAGGAGCAAAAGAATTCCGGGTATAGATGGTATGCTACAGCAGCCAAATGGATACATCATTGCATGGGCCTAATTCATATTTTTGCTATTTTAATACAATGATAAGCTGACACCTTCAGACAATGCCTTCTATAGACCTGAACTTTAGAAATGCTTAACCAACCTGCTAGACAAAAGCGGCAATTCTAAACTTTTTTTTTGCAGTGGCCATAATCACAGCATGAAAGAAATAAAAGACAAATCAGGATTGTTTAAGTTGTACAGTGGTCCCCAGCTCTTTCGCGGTTCATATACTGCGGTCCCGCTATATCGCGGGACTGCAGTATATGAAAAAAGCCCCCCTAGGATAAGGGGGGAAAGTCCTGCTTCAAGTCTCCCATACTTACCCCAGGACTGGAGCTGCCCCGAACAGGCCTGTGAGGGCGTTCCTGGGCCTTCTGGAGGCCCCAAAAGGGCCTCCCTGTGAACCAGAAGTGACTTCTGGATCGCTAAAAATCATTTCTGAGGCCTCTGAGAGCCTTTCTAGGCCTGTCGGAGGCCTCAGAAATGATTTCCGGTTCGCAGAGAGGCCCTTTTGGGGCCTCCAAAAGGCCCGTGAAGGCTCTCACATGCCCGTTCAGGGTAGGGCCAGACTGGGGGTAAGTACAAGAGCCCCCAGCTAGCCCCCCCCCCCCAGACCTGACTCAACCTGCATCTGCATATCGTGGATTTTCAATTATCGCGGTCAGGTCAGGTCCCTAACCCCTGCGATAGGCGGGGGATCACTGTATTTAAAAGAACACCTTATAATGTGATGTGCGAAGAAGTGCTTCTGGCCCTCTTCAAATGTGACAGGGGCCCCAGTGGTTCTCAACCTGTGGGTCCCCAGATGTTCCTGGACTGCAACTCCCAAAAGTCTTCATCACTAGCTGAGCGGGCCAGGATTTCAGGGAGTTGCCGTCCAGGAACATCAGGGGACCCCACTGGGCTAGACTAAAGCATCTCACAGGGCTAAGTCAGAGATGAACTGCAAATCCCTTCTTTGATGTGGTTTTCTTTTTTCATTCTGTACTATAGGTAAGTGCTAGCTGGACAACTCATTGAGTTGGTCCACCAGCAGAACCAGGAGTTGCATGTCTTGATTCCCCAGTGTGTATGGCCTTGGGCAAGCTATATTCTCATGAGCAATCTGAGGAGAAATAGTGCCTGGTAAGCCACTTCTGAATACGTTATAAGTAGAAAAATCTGGGAGCTTTTTCCAGAACCAACACTTATGGGTTTGCTTAGACTTGGCATGTTTTTACCTAAGTCCATGTCAAAGATGTACATAAGCCCTGAACTACTTACTAGGATGAAAAGCAACCAGAAGAATGAGAGTTGATGAGGTAAGTATGGTTAGCAAGTAATTTGTATTATTATAATGCTGGATCTACCAAGTAATTTTGGTTGGTTGAACGCATATCTAATGATGGCCCCTCAATTCAATTACATTTTCCATAGTTGACTTGAACCCACTGCAGATCATTTAAAAAAACCCACAATCTGGCTTACCTACAAAACTTTCAATACAGTACACTATAATGCTACTTTGAGGAAAGAAAACTACTGTACTTACCCTCCATCAAATATTTTCACTCTTCTTGGCTCACTTTTAGTGGAGTTCTCATTATCTTGATCAGTGCATATTTCAGAGTTTTCTTTATTGCTGAACTCCCTTGCTGCCTTTTGTTTAACTAATGCCCTCTAGAAAAAAAGTATATATTTAATTTTCCTATCAGAAAACATATGCATTTCTGTCTATCAGAATTTTATTACTAGAGAACATCCGATAACACAGGTACCAAACATTGTCATTTTATAGGATAACACAATTAAAATTTATTTGTGTAGCCCATTTAAAAAAAAACACTGAGACAAGCGTGCCAAATACAGTAACTCATATTCTTTACCTTGGAGAAAGCTAAACTGAGTTTAGTTAGACTAACCTTCAAATATCTTTATACAGGCTTATATTGTTAGAAATATGGCGAGTAAGGTAAAATAAATACCTGTACTCTACACAGTGTGCTCTTTTCTTTTTAAAAAAACTGAGTTTCCAGCTATTATCTGCAGATTTTCCCTTTTTTGCCCCAGAGAAGCTTGGGTTGCCTTTTTGTTTTAAAAGGCGTTCAGAATATGTTTAAAAATGACTTCCCCATGAATAAGCATGAATAATTCATATTATAGTTGCAAATTTAACCAAACTGCACAATTTGTGCATATAATTGAATGCACATTTTCTTGGAATACAATGTTGGGTATATGTGTATATGCGCACATATACACACCAAAGTAGTGCAGATTATAAACAATGCTTCATATGACATTGCCATATACAAACACACAAAAACTGAACACAGTGTAATATATTTTGATGCAAGTTTGAGGTGGGCAGTTGTGTTACAACACTAGCACTGTTGTAGTACCTGAAGTATTATGTAAAATATGGTTGTTTTTGTAGAAGTGTTTTAAAGAGGATTCCCAGAGTGCCAAGACAGCCTGACCACTTGCTAAGAATACAAAAAGCAACTGTTCTGTTACTTCTGTTACACATGTCCTAAAGGAAGCAGTGGCAATCAGTGATGCCGAGTGGTGGTGGTGGTGGTAGAAGGATCATTGGCTAGGCAAATGAAAAGATGCCTCTAGGTGCAAAAGACGCAGCATGAAAATGGTCAAAATTTCAAACATTTTGCTGCACCCCGTGGTGCAGTGGTTAAATGCCTGTACTGCAGGTAAAACTGTTCACGACCTGGGGTTCAATCCCAGGTAGCAGGCTCATGGTTGACTCAGCCTTCCATCCTTCCGAGGTCAGTAAAATGAGTACCCAGCTTGCTGGGGGGGGGTGTTCAATGTGTAGCCCGCATAATGTAATTTAAACTGTAAACCGCCTAGAGACTACTTGAAGTGGTATGGGGCGGTATATAAGCAGAACACTTTGCTTTTGCTTTGCCTTGCTTTGCGAAATATTGCTACTTTGCTACTGTTGTGGGTTAAATATGTCACTTCATGACATTTTCTTAAATTCTACTTCCTAAAGTGTTTCATTTCCAGCAGATTTATCAAAAAGAAACCAAGCAAAGATTATGGGGAAGGGGAGGAAACAGAAAAAGAACCAAGGAAGATATTGTTATAAAAATGCTCATAGGGTTAAATTCTTGAGAGAACATGATAGGTTTATGGTTTCATACAGAAGTAGCTGTCTGTGCATGACTAAGTAGCTGCAGAAAAGATATTCCCAAAGCAGTTTTATTGCTCTGAAATCTATCTCTACTGCCAGAGAAAATTAGCATCCCAGTTTATCGAAAAGGGCAACATATGTTTCAGCTTCCCTTGATTATCATTCCCTCCTCCCAATAATTTTTCTCTTTGTCAGATGAATTCTACATTTAATAACAGAAAACTAATCCCTGTAAACTATAAATTTGCTCAAAACACAGGCAATGTTCCAAAGTAACTGGTGGTGATTATAGCAATATAAATAATACATACATCTATTTAATTGGCATTCTTAGCATTTGCTTATTCACTTAATATGCCAAGTAAAAGATATTTAAGCTCTGAAATTCTTACTGGCTACACAGGCTCATTTACAGTAAAAGCAAAGTGTTCTGTTTATATACCGCCCCATACCACTTCAAGTAGTCTCTGGGTGGTTTACTATTTAATTACAGTATGCAGTCTACAGATTGCTCCCCCCCCCAGCAAGCTGGGTACTCATTTTACCAACCTTGGAAGGATGGAAGGCTGAGTCAACCATGAGCCTGCTACCAGGGATTGAACCCCAGGCCGTGAGCACAGTTTTGCCTGCAGTACAGGCATTTAACCACTGCGTCACGAGGCTCTTTAGTACTCATCACAGCTCAATATGTACACAGGTGAAGTGTTCTCTTGAAACTGCATTATGCCAAGCACAACATACGAAGAACCAGCATTGTACAAGTGCACTGGCATGAATGTTGCAGAGCCCTCACACAAGTCCACTCATGCAATGAAATAAAGATGGAGATGGCAGAAGACATGATAAGAATAGGAGAATATACTGTAGCTACCTAGTCATGTAGCCAGCATATAACTGATCAATCTAACTTCTGCAAGAATTAAGAGTGGAGGTTTGTGTTGATATTTCACACCAAGGCACAGTAATACTGTATATACTTGAGTATACGTTGACCCGAGTATAAGCCGGGGCCCCTAATTTAAACCCCCCAAACTGGGAAAATTTATTAACTCAAGTATAAGCCTAGGGTGGGAAATGCAGCAGGGCCTGGCAACTCCTCCTCTGTGAGCTGGGTGTGTGTGTGTGATGTTTAAAATGACTTTTAGCCACCGAGGCAAGTGCTTGAGTTGGTGGCTAAAAGTCATTTTAAACATTGTTTTTTAAAATAACCTTTTAAAAAGTCATTTTAAACATGGGGGGGGTTCAGGAGAAGTGGCGCACAATGTTTAAAATGACTTTTAGCCACTGACCCAAACTTGCCTCAGTGGCTAAAAGTATTGACCCGCATATAAGCCGAGGACCCCTTTTTTCGGCCCAAAATTAGGGCTGAAAAACTAGGCTTATACTCGAGTATATACAGTAATTGGTATTTCAAACCAAGTGTTACGAATAGAGTAATTCCTGTTAACTATAAGACACAAAGGCAAGGAGGTAGAAACAGTGTATCTTGACTGTACTGCCAGCTTGCCCCATAGTAACCAGACCCAAAAGTTGGGACCACTGTAACCTCTAATTGCCTAAAATCATCTGGGGATCCACTACTCTAGTTGCAAATAATAATTAGCACATCCACAGAAGGCATGAGGAGGAGGGATGAAATCTGTATTTTTCATGCAAAATTATTTTGCATTTCTCATCCTCTTTGCTCTCCAAAATACAAGAAAACCTTTGATTTTCTGATAATGCTACTCCTACTTCTCTGTGTCACTGGGTTCTCCCTCCTTCTATTGTTCACTGCACCAGTTCAGGTAACATACCTTATGAAAGAAGCTAAGCTCCCTTTTATTTTAGGAATATGGTAGTGGGTCTCAAGTAGGAGTTGTCCAGATACACCAGTTGTCCAGAGTGACCTCGCTGCCAGATAGGCAGTATAAAAATTCAATCAATCAATCAATCAATCAATCAATCAATCAATCAATCAATCAATCAATCAATCAATCAATCAATCAATCAATCAATCAAATCTTTTTAAAATCCAGGTCAGCTGGACCTGTGACATCCTTTACAGAGGGCATTGCTTTTATTTATTTATTTATTTATTTATTCATTCATTCATTCATTTAAAGCTATACAGGGCCTTCTAGTAGACAAATGAAGATATCTAGTAAAGGGAAACCAGCAACAATTAGCAGCAGGAGAGCAGATTGGTCAAGCATGTAAATCTTCACCACAGTTGTGAAACACAATATATTTAAAATTCAGTCATTACTTTTAGATTCCTACAGCACATGCAAATCTTTATTATCTTCATGATGATGGATCTGCCATTTGGAGGGAGGTGGTAATGGGTGAACAATCACCCTAAGCCCAGGGTACCCAAGAATGGGTACCAGAAAAGGAATTATGGCTGTGGTATAAAACAAATTTAAGCTTTAAGGTTTTATAAAACCAGGCTCCTGATATTAATAGGTGCAAATAATCCCAGGGGTTCCTAATGGCTGCCTAATGGGCTGACTTGCACACTCCTGCCCCCTATACCAGTTAGCTGAACAAAGAGTATTTATTTCAGATTGCTCAACGCGCTAAATCTCAACCAAAAGCAGCAAGTCCACAAGACTTAAGCAGGTGAAAGAAAAAGAAGGCGTGCCTCGTGCATCTGCTGCTCTACAACATATTGCACTGTATGAAGCCATTTTTAAGATACTGGTTTTCCAACAATAAATCTCTATAAAAGATGACTTGGATGCACGGCTACCGTCAAGCTTTGCCCTCTATTCAGTGGCTCCATAGTGCTTTCAGTAAACTAATGCTACATGAAGTCCAGTTGATATAACAATGCCACATAAACGATAATGATGCCATAATAATAATAAATAATAATAAACTTTATTTTTATGCCGCCTTTCTCCGCTTTTAATGTACCAATAAACTTTATTTTACCTTAATTTGGAGTTTCCTATTCCTCCATCCCTCAGTGAGGTTTAGAAGCTTCCCTGGGGATTCCTGAGGAAGGCTTTGGGAATCTTTGGGAGTCAGCCAGCCTTTACAATCAGATCATGACTGGTGGCCACAATCAAGCAGTGACTTTCTTATTTTAAAGGCTTGAGACAAAACCCAAGGCTCCCAAAGGCTTCCTCAGGGCAAAAGAAGCCCTGGAACCTGGAGAGCAGCAGAGAGGAAATTTTAAATTAAAATAAAAGAAAGATTAACAGCGCTAGATTATGACATCTTCACCATTTAGATGGCAAAGATGCACTACAGCCACTGACTTGATTTCTGTTCTGCTGAGATGATAAGGCTATGTAAAATACTTAACTCAGACTGAATGTATGAATCCATTCATCATCCCTCTTCATTGGCATACACAGCCTACAGCAGATGGAAGCCTTAAGTCCATCACCATTCTTCTACTGAAATATCTGAACACTACACTCTAGCTTGTAGCTTCTGCCAGAAAGTCAGGCAAACACACTTGTAGCTGGCTGAAAACTCTGGCTTTTAGGGATAGACACATGCCAGACTGTTGGGTTCAGACATGACAACAAACAACCCAGAAGGAACATCTGGCTTGTTTAACCACTCCATCTACAGTGGGAGCAAATAGACTGTGCATATTTGTAATTGATAATGCAGAAGTCAGAACTGGGCCTGCATGTGCTACATTTGCATGGCCCATTATATTCCCTGGCAACCTCTGATAAATGTACTCCATACAGGTTAACCAGAAAAAAAGGGGGAGTAGTGATATATTGCCAACCATTAACAGCACTCAGGGCAGAAAAAGGAAGCTCACATGTGATCCCAAACAAAATGGAGTACGGAATATTTCCAAAATAATACCTCATATTTTTGAAATCCTATTTGTAAACACACGCAGATGGTTTCTCAATTTTTGACTCATTTTTAATCAATTCTGTTGAATTACAACAAACAATATATGCAACTCCAAGACAGATATAAGACTGTCAGATCACCACAAATGCTATACCTAGTTCAGGAATGCATGGCGCATGTTTATGAATAAGTAGTAAAAAAAGAGGTTTGGAGCCATGCAGCCATTAAAACAAAAACAAAACTAGACCAGGGCCAATACCTTCATAGGCTGCTAGTAGGAAAAAACAAAAAAAATGCTGAGCTTTTGAGAGCAAGCTCTTTTTCAAAGCTGGTATAGAAGTCCAAACATGGCAAGGGATGTCATTTGCCAGGAGAGAGTTCTCAAACGTTCACTTGGCAAAGATGGATGCCAGGCTGCTTCTTGGAAGGCACAGAGCAGCATGGTCCGATGGGGCTGGACTTGACAGGCCAGTTCAAACAAAGAGCTGCATGGTATGGGCACTGTCTTTAAACGGTGATTTTATTGTACATCTCTTTGGAGGACAGCTGTTTACAACTATTTTAAACAACCAAACAAAAATTACACATATTCAGAAGATTAATCTGATCTACCACCCATCTTTTGCCATTTCCATACAAGGTATTATGTTAAACAATAGTATATTTAAGACAAAACACAATGGTTGGATTCTAAGATATTAGAAAAATTGAAAAATTATTTTTTAGCCCTCAGAATTCCCTGACCAGCACAGTCACAAGATTACTGAAAAGCAATTTTCCTAAGCCCTGAAGGATGCATAGAGAGAATGCATCGTAGCACTAGTTTTTAATTCAGTACAGTAGGACCCCCGTATCCATTGATCCAGTTATCCACGGTTGGCAGAGGAAAAAATTAAATAAATAATTCAGCAGCCACAGAGCAAGCTACTGTCTCAAAACTGCAGCTGTAAAGCAAGCTACTGTCACAAACTGCAGCCATAAAGCAAGCTACTGTTGCAAAACAGCAGTTCTTGGGGATTTTTTGGTGTTCTCTCTTATCCACGGTTTTCATTATCCACGGGAAGGTCTGGAACCAGTCCCCAGCGGATACCGGCGTCTTAGTGTAATATCTGCCCTTTGGGGATTTAAATAATCTTTAGCAGGGTGGCCAACATGCAGCCTGCAAAGTCAAATGCTGTTCACAACTTCCATTTTTGAGTTGCAGGGGAACACTTCTCCCAGCTGGGAAGTTTTCTTTTTTTAAAAAGAAGGGGAAAGAGAGGTTCTAGAAGCCTCAGGAGCAGTGATCCAACCCGTACCTCCATGGACCTTGTTCTGCCTGAGAAAGAGGGTTTGGGGGAAAAAAGAAATAGCAATAGGATTTGAGCCTGCTTCTGGTTTCAGAGGGAGTGACTCTTCTGTGGCTCCCAGGGGAGGGGGAAATTAGCCCCTCAACTTCTGGAGGTTGCCCAATGTTGGACAGTTCTGGAGCCCGAAGATTAAGCTAGTCCAAACAGCATCATCAAACACCAGAAAGGTAGGAAAAGTTGATGGAAATGCCGGCCAAGCAACACAGCGTGCTGATGGAGCAAATGGGATTTCTAAGCAGAGCTATAGAAGCACCTATGAACCTGAAACTGGGGGGAACCTGTGGACTGGAGAGCTGGCCCTTAGTAAAGTGCACCCAAAGATGATCCAGTTGTATATTTACATACATTTGAAAGGGTGGCCAGTGTGGCAGGATAGCCTAAAGAGCATTGGACACTTATTCTTAACCCTTGTCTAATGGGAGGTGGTTGACAGCTTGACTCCAGAGGAGTCAATATGAGGTTATCAAGAATGCCATTTCATATGCCTTAAACTTAACTGAGGAATCGTATCATGGGTGGTTCAGAGAATTATGGATGAAACAGGGTCTGCATCGAAGACAGAATGACTATGACTAAATGACTAAAAAATGAGAGGTAATGCAGTCTGGTGGTTGAAACAAAAAGTCCAAGGACCAATTAATTGATACATTGGTGATGGAGCAATTGGTTACTATGTTGAATCTGGCCACTCAAATTTGGGTTAACAAACAACATCCATTCATGTTGGAAGAAGTGGACTGCCTAGAGGAGGATTACACTGATGCTGAGGAAGAACCCAGAGGGAGCTCCTCCCAATTCATCAACAAGACACACAGCAGAGACACAATGTTGAGTGGACCTGCTCCTAGAAGACCTGCAGCGGTGATAGTACCGAAGCACAAGGTTGCGAAGATGCTTGTTCAATGAGGAATGATTGGGAGAGGACAAGGACTGCCAGTGATGGTAGATCAACACATTTTAAAACCACCATCAAGACAGAACACGTTTGTTTTGAATTCAAGCTGGAGGGGGCATCATAATCAAGAATGTCCAGTTTCTTCATGGATTGATATAGGTGCAGTGAAGATACAGGTAGGTGGGATTGAACAGTTGGATTGGGAGATGGACATGAAACAAGTTGAAATGAGCACATGTGGACACTCGATGTGGGAAAACACTTGTCTGAGACTTAAAAGGAGACATGTTAGGAGAACGGGTTTTGGTGAGGTGCATCCATGGAGGCTTAAAGCCACATCAGAGGGCCTGGGCAGACAAATAAATTCTGGGGGGAAAGAGGTGATTAAGGATAGGGATCATTATGGTTCTAATCCAAGACATGCTATTGGGCTGTGATGGGGGGGAGGGCAGAGACAGGCTAATAAGAGTGAAAGAGGAATTACAGGGAGAAACTGCAGTGGGATATATTTATGGAAGGTTCTTAGAGGAAGTCTCAAAAGAGGAAGTGAGGAACTGGAAACTGGACAATTGCTCGTTGAAAAATGTCCTGGAGAAAGTTCAACCTGAAGGGTATCTAATACTGGGGACTAAGGGTTTTGAACTGAAAAGATTGTTGTTTAAAATTTCATAAACAAAGAATGAGGGGAAGGGAGCAATTGGTGGTACTCTCGAGATTGAGGAAGAAAGTGCTAGTATGGCACATGATGCTCCTATGCCTGGTCATCTGTCTTCCCAAAAGATGATTCATTATGTTCTAGAGGTTTTGTGAATAGTCCCCTTTATGTTTGCTATATGGGAGGTACCTCGGTCACCAATTGGTTTCTCTCCATTTGAGATGTTTTATGGTCAGAATCATAGAGGGATGTTGGATCTGGTGAAGGAGAAATGGGAAATGGAAAAGATGAAGCTCAGACAGTGATGAAGAAAAGCAAAGTGTTCTGCTTATTCATTCCTTGGCATCCTTCAGTCTCGAAAGACTATGGTATCATGCCTGGAGTAGAGATCTTAAGAACAACACCTAGTGTGACTAAATAGACCAATTTGGGAATGGCAGTCTCTACCGCACTGGGGACAGATGTATTCTGTTTCTTGCCCGGTCCTCGAGTTTCGTTCTTTCCATGCCTGCCTCTTTTCCTCTGCCTGTTGGACAAATGCCTCTTCAAATTTATGTAGACCATGCTGTATCTCTTGCCTCCAGACAGCGCGATCAGAGGTCAGGGTTTCCCATCTGTTGAGGTCCATTCCCAAGGCCTTCAGGTCCCTCTTACAGATATCCTTATACCGCAGCCCTGGTCTCCCTCTGGGGTGCTTTCCCTGCACTAGTTCTCCGTATAGAAGATCTTTGGGGATCCGGCCGTCATCCATTCTCACAACGTGTCCAAGCCAGCGTAGGCATCGCTGTTTCAATAAAGTGTACATGCTAGGGATTCCAGCTCGATTCAGGACTATGCTATTTGGAACTTTGTTGTGCCAGATAATGTTGAATATTCGCCTAAGACAGCGCATATGGAAGGTATTAAGCTTTCTTTCCTGTCGGGCATGGATGGTCCAAGACTTGCTGCAATACAAAAGTGTGCTCGGTACACAAGCTTTATAGACCTGTATCCTTGTATGTTCTGTCAACTTCTTATTGAGCCATACTCTCTTTGTTAGTCTGGAAAACATAGTAGCTGCTTTACCTATATGTTTATTCAGCTCAGACTCTAGTGAGAGTGTATCTGAGATAGTTGAGGCAAGATACACAAAGTCATGGACAACTTCCAGTTCTTTTGCAGAAATTGTAATGCGAGGAGGAGTCCACATTCTGGCCCATTATTTGTGTTTTTTCAGGCTGATTTCTAGCACAAAATCTTTGCAAGCATTACTAAAATGATCCATGAGTTGTTGGAGATCTTCGGCAGAGTGAGCAGTAATGGCGGCGTCATCAGTAAAGAGGAGATCCCACAAACATTCACCTGTACCTTAGACTTTGCTCTCAATCTAGAGAGATTGAAGAGTTTTCCATCTGATCTGATCCGTAGATAGATACCCTCTGTTGCAGTTCCAAAAGCATACTTCAGCATGGTAGCAAAGAAGATCCCAAACAAGGTTGGCGCAAGGACACAGCCCTGCTTCACTCTGCTTCGGATGTCAAAGGGATCTGACACTAGGCCATCAAAAACTACATTGCCCTTCATATCCTCATGAAAAGACCTAATGATGTTAAGGAGCTTGGGTGGGCATCCAACCCGGAGGAGTATTTTAAAGAGTCCGTCCCTACTAACCATATCAAATGCCTTCGTAAGATCTATGAAGGCTACAAAAAGTGGCTGTCCTTGTTCCCTGCATTTCTCCTGCAACTGCCTTAGGGAAAATACCATATCAGTAGTGGACCTGTTGGTTCGAAAGCCACACTGTGATTCTGGGTAGACTCTCTCTGCAAGTATCTGGAGCCTCTTCAGTATAACACATACAAACAGCTTCCCGACAACACTTATATACTGCTTATATACCACCCCATACTACTTCAAGTAGTCTCTGGGCAATTTACAGTTTAATTACAATATGTAGCAAAACAATACACAATCTACAGGTACAGTAATCCCCCATTTATTGTGAAGGGCAGGGACCCGACCAAACCTGCATTAAAGGGAAATCCACATTATGCAGATGCTGGATCAGGTCAGTACTAGAGGGCCTCCTGCAATTACCCAAGGCCTGCCCCTGCCCCAAATGGTCCTTTCAGAAGCATTAGGCCTGGGAAGCCCACCGGAGACCCTATTGGGGCAGCACCAGGCCTGGTGCAGGAGGCCCCAAACAGGCCCACACAGGTTGCCCCCAGAGCCCTTGCCTTCATATACTGCGATCCTGTGATATACCGGGACCGCAGTATATGAACCGCAATATAGTAGGGGACGACTGTATTAGAGATGAGAGAACATTTGAAGATAGGAGACAATTGTATTGTGCTGATTAGTGTTCAGATGAGGGAGACAGAATGGAGATATAAAACAGTGACAAAGAAGGTGTGAAAGTGCTTTTAGAGGAGGCCGAACCAGTGCAATGGAATGTGTATGTTTATCCAAAGAAAGGAGAACACTGGAGGTAGGAGGTGCCTATGAGGACAATCAGTCACCAGGAAACACCAGTCAGGGCAGAGTGGGCACACCATCCTTGCTGAGGTACGATCTGCCCCAAGCTGGGACAGCTGATTCAGAGCCCAAGCGATCATGAACGGTTTGGGAACAGCTACTGATTTAAAAGACTGTTGATCAAAAAAACCATTGTTAAGTGGTCCTGTTGGACCTTCAGAAGTTGTGGTGCATGACAGCAAGTCGATTGTTAATAAACCATTGGTGCATCACATCTCTTTATGTGAATAAATCTTGGGAGGCATGGGACATGGATTCTGAACCCATTCACATCACCCCTGGTATAAAGAAAAGCTCTTTCCAAAAGAAGCCCTTTTTGTACAAACCATTGATAGACCACATTCATGAAATACAGTATCATTCATGTTACATAGTAAAAGTAGCCAACATTTAGACAGTGAGAAATATATTAAAAATACATAATCACATAGCATTGTTATGCTTTGTTTCAAAACTGCCAATATTGAGTTTTTAAACATTTATGCTTCAGTATAAACACCAGGCTTCCCCCCCCACCTAAAAAAAAATAAATATATGTTATACATATGTCAAGTACCTTAAGCAAGTTGTTCTTCCATTTGCTTGAGTAGACCAGTATGTCAGCAGTAAAGCTAGTACTTATTGCTTGAGCGTAAAATGGCTTCCCAGATTTCTGCTTTGAATTCAGGAGGGAAAGAGCCACCTTTGTTTGCAAACCGAGTGGATTGGGATTGTTGGGACTGATAGCCCAGGAAGAATATACTGAAGTCTTTTGTTCATTTTGTAACAGATGTACGGGCTTTCTCTTTAAAAGGAAACACCAAGTAAAATTTGTTGCTGTTTTTAGGCTTGGAAAAGATAATCGCTGTGTATCGCTTGCATTCGCCACAGCCAGAGTGGCTCCAGATTTTGCCTGGCTTGGGATACTGGATTGCTTATTCTTATTATTAATTCCAGGGGACATCCTTTCTTGGCCATCACCTGGAACGTTTAGAAATGAAGTTTGAGTATTCAGTGGCACAGCTTCAAGTGACTTCCCAACTACCGCATCTGAGGTTGGTAGCTTATGTTCTAGAGGTTCTGTTACAAATGGAGAAGTGCCAGATTGAGCCAACTCATCTGACGACAGGATGTCTGGCAGTTTACTGACTCCACAACTTTTGTCATCTTGATCCAATGAGAAACTTTCAAGGGGCTCGGTGGTGCAAATCTGTCGCACTAAGAGTGGCTTCTTTTGCTTACTCGGGACACTAGCATCTGTGCTCAATGGATGTAGTGACAGAGCACCTGTTGTGCAAGCAGCTCCGCTTTCATCTTTCACACGCTTCTGTTGTTTTTCCATCGCAATATCTAAGCTATTTGCAGGGGAGAGCATTCGTTTGGTTGACACTGTGGCTTCCTGCTGAGGAAAGAGTCCACTAACTGGCACATTCTGAACTGTATATAAGGAGCCCAGTGGAAATGTGTTTTTACCACCTGTCTCGGAAACCAAGCAGTCAAACACAGTAGAGGGTTGTGAACTTGACAAACACATGAACTGATCTTTGTGGGATTTTGGCAGATAAACTTGATCTTTGACTGTTGGCACAGACACAGTGTTTGGTTTACAAAGGGACTGGTTTGCCTGATCTCGGGTTACTCCAATTTGGGGAAGAGGCGCAACAGCAGCTAAACCATAAGATGGAATATTACTGTGAATGCGCACAGGGACAACAAAGGGAGCAACCCGATACATTTGACCACTGCAGTTATCAGGAATAGTTTGTTGCATGGGTTGTGTCACATACTGCTTGGACACTTTGTCATTTAACTTTGCGTGGACGTCTGATAGAATCCCGACCTGCTCTACGCCAGCTGCACCTGGAAGACCTGGAGGGTATTGCTGTCCTATGTGCAATGCTCTAATCTGAAGCTGATACTTTGGAGCAAAACAGTCCTCTTGTACACCATGCTGTCCAGCACCCAAGCTCCTGGTTTTCTGAGTTCCAAGTGCTGGGCCTTTGAACAGCGTTTGGGAATGGTGACTGAGCCCAGCTTGCTGATCGTGCTGGTTCGAACTAGAGCTTAAAGAGTGTTCAGTGGAAGGCAGGTTAAGAGAGTCACGCAAAGGCTTCATATAAGTCTGGGGGTGCTGAGGATTGGAAGAACATTCCTCAGAAGTATTCCCAGAACCCTGCAACCTCTGAAAAGACACCATAGACATATTTGTTGTGGGAGTTGGGTGAAACAAAGCATCTGACATGGCATCAGGCTGATTCTTTTCAGGGGCAATGTTCAAGGATATCTGTCTTACAAGGGTCCCCCTCCTCCTTTCCAACAGAGGTACATGGCCAGCACCACTGTTACCAGAAGCCAGTTTGGAAACAGGTATCTCTACCAGTGAAGCTGGTGCGGGAAGAGTCATCCCTCCACAATCAAAGGACTTGCTGCGGAAATCTGCAATCTCCACAGACGGCTGGGTGCAATTTATTTGCTCAGAAGCTGCGCGCCGCATTTCTCTGGAGTGAGAACCTGGTACACTGAGCGTCTTTGAGCTTGCAGGTATTGCAAGGAATTCCAGGGGCTTATTGGTTGCTTCTGCTTTGGAGACACCCTCATTTCTACAGGCATCATCTTTATCAAAAGAGGCAGAGAAACTGGATGTACGTGATAAGCTACTCTCTCGACTCAGACTCCTAGAAAGGGTAGAATCAAAGCTGGATTCAGCTGAAGAGTGCTCCATCTCAGCCAAGCGGATTCTTTTCTTTTTGGGTGGAAGTTTTTCTGTGGGCAACTTGGAGAGTGTTTCACTACGCTGGGGCCAATTAAATTTTTCCGTTTTTTCTTGATCACTGCCTATGCACTCTGGGTCTTTGTCCGGCTCTTCCGTGACCAGGATTTCAGGAACTTGGATGTTATGTTGGCGAACGAGCCTTAGCGGTGGCACTGGTGCATTCCTTTCATTGGGAGTGACCTGACGCTCATGAAGCTGAATTTTTGCTGCTTCTGCTACTGGCGGAGGCTGGGAGGCACTCGGGAAAGAACAGTTCTCTTCTTGCACTACAATGGCATTCAAGGAATGGAGCTTCAGAGACTTGTTAGCTTCCTGAAAGGAAACGGGTGATACTCTTTCAAATGAATCTGCTTTTTCAAAAGAACTAGGCCTGCTTAAGGAATTGGTGTGCTGTATTACTGAAATCCCAGCCCCTTGTCTTTTAATTTCATTTTTTTCTTGCACAATGGGAACCGCCTGATTTGCCCCATGCAGCAACATCTTTCGTGCTGTGATCTGTTCTGTGCTCTTGGCCTCCAGCTCATTATGTGACAACTTCTGAAGGGAAATGCTGCTAGAACCTAGGACAGTGGAAGTATGTTTTGAGACACTGGCTGCATTCCTTAATTTATTCTGGCACTCTGACTCCGTTATGTTCTTTGACAAATTACCAGTATCATTTGTCGGTGACTCATCATCATCATCTCCAACACTTTTCATTTTCCTCCTTTTTCTTATCTGAGATGTTTGCTCCCAGATCCCAGTTGAAGTGGCAACTCTATAGTGAAGGATTTGGGGTTGTGTACTGTTCAAGGCTGTTTTATGTTCAGAATCCCGAATAGCTGCCTTGGTTTTTGGTCCATGCAACTCTGAACAATAAAACTTTTTATGGTTCTCAAAGTTTTCCAGTTTTCTGTACCTGTTTCTGCAAGTCTCGCACTCAAACATTGTCCCTCGGCCTTGATGCGACTTTTTAATTTTATCCAAACTTGGCCCCTGCACAAATGACTTGCTTCTTGCCATTGAGAATTCATTTGATGGACTGCATCCATAGCTTTCATCTACAGATCGCGCTGGTCCAAAAGCATGCCCTTCAGTAGCTGAAGAATCTTCTATTGCTGCTTGCCGAACAAGAGTGCGAGTGTGCCCACTTTGGAGCTGTGGAGTTGCAGGGCCTGGCACGAAAACATCATCATACAGAGAGCCAATTTTATCATCAAAAGACTGACTTCCGCGTAGGGGGTGGGGGGGAGGTATTACATTTGTGGGTACTGCTGAATAACTGGTAGTAGGCATGGAATTACTTCTGGTTATAGGTAAGCAATCAAGAGTGGGTACAGACAGAAGAAAAACTTGCTTTGACTTTTCAGTTGGCGTGAAAGGAGACTTTGGTATATCAGAGCTCGAGCTAGTTCTTCTACCCATTGGCTTTAGATCAAACTGGAAGGAGTCTTTAAAAATGTAGGACTTTGGAGAATCAATGCTGCCTCTTCTCGAAAGGGATGTTCTCCGTGGCTTCACACTGTCCAACTGTTTGTCATCCACTACAGCTTCATTATCCGATATTAATTTTGAAATGCGTTCTTCAAGCGTTTTTGTGGCTAAAGGGGGTCTCATCTGACCAGAGGAGAGCAACATCTTGTCTGGGCAAACAGTTTGCACCACGGATGCCACAGGAGTATTCATTCGTGGCACACAACTCTTACTTGGGTCCTTTTCAGATGTGGGCAGTCCCTTCATAAATGGAGCCGATGGACTCATGGTCTGGTCTGCGCTTTCTGAACGTGAAAAGTAGCCCGAGTCTGTGCTGCCTAAACTTCTAGGGCTCAGGAGAGATTTTCCTTGCTGATCCTGAGAACCATCGGTGGCCTGCTGCCTTTGTAGCTGTGCGTGTATTGTTGTTCCTACAGCCGTTCCGAGCTGTTCTTCAGAAATGTTTGCCTCTGCCTTCTGATGCAACTTTGCATCAGAATCCTTCACAAAGTCTGCTTGCATAAAATTTGGTTTCACATTTGTGTCTTTCAAGTCCCCTTGTTGCCGCGTTGCAGGAAAGGTAGACGTGGGGTCTGCTACTTTAGGGCTATCGGACCTTACAGGAGAAACTTTTACAGGGTAAACGATCACTTTCGGTAAACCTGTACCCGTTTGTGTAGCGGAGTCCTGAAATGAAGAGTCGCCCAGTATACTTTCTGGATTGCTTGCTGAGATGGGACTGCCTTTGTGCAGTGATTCTGAAGTAGAAGGCACATGTGGAGGTTCCAGTTCTAATGATCCTGGATCATCTTGCCTTTCATCAGCTGTGCCTTCGTCGTCACTGTCTCCACTATCCTCCACATCTGAATGGATACTAAGTGCTTTGTCTGACTCATGGGAGATGAAGAGCCCACTAGAATCTGGCTGGAGGACAAGTCCAAGTTTGATGGCATGGGCATGAGACTTTTTGTGCTTGTAGAGATTGCTTTTGGTCTTGAACGAAAATCCACACGTCTCACAAGGGTACGGCCGTTCACCGGTATGGGAGCGGATGTGTTTTAGGAGGACACTGGGTTTGGCGCAGGCCCTGTTACAATATTCACAGACGTACTTCCCCAGCTTTTTGGGCTTCTGGACTTTCAGAAGGTTACATATTTGTTCTACTGAAGCTAAGCTATCTGGGTGGAATTATACAGAGGAGCGATAGGTAACTGGGTGGCAGAGCTAGGTGGGTGAACTGGCAAAGGCAATGGAGATTTTGCTACTAGCTGGTTTTGAGAAAAAGCCTGAGCAACAGAAGACTGGGGGCTGATTATTGAAGAAGTCACCGCTATGCTGTATATATGCTGAAGCTTGAGATTCTCCTGATTTGGCTGATGTACCAGCAAGTTTGTAAAACTGGGGCACACTTTAATTGGTTGTTTTTGTTGCCCAGCTTTGGCAGGGACTTGTTCTTGTGAGTGAGCAACTGAGTGTATCTGTGCTTGTTCACTTTTCCCTGATGTTGCTACATGCACAGTCCGTGAAGTGCTAGGAGAAAACTGGGATCCAGCAGCATGACTTTGGACAGTCGGTGTATTGGATGTGAGAGAAGAGGCGCTTACAGTTGTATTTGGTCTTGGTAATTCTATTTGCATCCCACTAGAAGGGCACTCTTGTGCTAAGGTGTTCAGCTCGGGTTCCATAGCTTTCAGTAAGACATCAAATGCAGTATTTGTACATGAGGATGAATCACTACAATCGGTGAAATGAGTACATTCATTATTGTCACCCGTGGCTGTACTTGAAGAGCTAATGGGACCCTTCTGCCCAGGCTGAATGGAACCGAAGTCTTCGATGGGCCATTTATTCAAGTTCATGGATTGAGGTAACAGAGACAATTTGCAATGGACTGAAGTCCCAGATCTGCACGATTTGACAGCTACCTCACTGCTAAGCATCCCCTCGTTCTTTTTGCCTTGCCTCCCATTGTGTGTGGCCAAATTGTGCACTTCTTTTAGGAGCTCCGAAGTATCAGGAAGGATATCAGAAAACGAAGAACGGTCTTCTGCTTTGTCTTTCGCCTTTGCCTGGGCAGGAGTCCTCAAAGGCGATTTTGGTATTTTTGTCTGATGATTCCCAGTGACAATCTTTTTGCGCTTCACGCCTTTGACTGCGTCTGTACTGCCCCTTGCAACAGCCTCGGAAATGTCTGTCCAGATACAAAGAGAGGAAGTTAGGTGGTTAAATACACTGCCACTTAAACATAACATGTCAACATTAACTATCCTCTATTTTGTGGGACCAGTAACTGTTTAACATCATTTACTGCTGACATTTAGTAATTGAAGTTTAATGTACCAAATGTGTCATAGGAATAAGCAGTGAGGTGGCCAAGTTTGTGGATGACATGAAACTTTTCCGTGTGGTAAAAACCAGAGAAGATTGTGAAGAGCTCCAGAAGGATCTCTCCAAACTGGGGGAATGGGCTGCGAAATGGCAAATGCGTTTTAATGTAGCCAAATGGAAAGTAATGCATATTGGGGCAAAAAATCCAAACTTTATCTATCAGCTCATGGGCTCTGAGCTATCCGTGATGGATCAGGAAAGAGATCTTTGTGTGTTGGTAGTCAGCTCAATGAAGGTGTCTACCCAATGTGTGGCAGTGGTGAAGAAGGCTAATTCCATGCTAGGGATGATCAAAAGGGGGATTGAAAATAAAGCAGCCAACATTATAATGCCATTATACAAAACAATAGTAAGGGTGTACCTGGAGTATTGTGTACAATTCTGGTCATCGCATCTCAAAAAAGACATAGTGGAACTGGAAAAGGTGCAGAAGAGAGTGACTAAAATGATTACTGGGTTGGGGGACCTCCCTTATGAGGAAAGGCTAAAACATTTGGGTCTCTTTAGTCTGGAAAAAAAGGTGCCTGAGGGGGGATATGATTGAGACATACAAAATAATGCAGGGCTTGAGTAAAGTGGATAGAGAGAAGCTCTTCTCCCTCTCACAAAATACCAGAACTAGGGGACATACACTCAAATTGAGGGCTGGGAGAGTGAGAAAAGACAAAAGAAAATATTTTTTCACCCAGCGCGTTGTTAGTCTGTGGAACTCCCTGCCACAAGATGTGGTGATGGCATCTGTCCTGGATGCCTTCAAAAGGGGATTAGACAGATTACTGGAGGAAAAGTCCATCACAGGTTACAAACCATGATGGAGATGTGTAATCTCCAGGCTTAAAACCAGGGTACTTCAAGGGCCAGATGCAGTGGAGTGGTAGCAGGAGACAGATATCTATTCTCGTGCACTCCCAGACGCATCTGGTGGGGCCACTGTGTGAAACAGGAAGCTGGACTAGATGTGCCTTTGGCCTGATCCAGCATAGCTCTTCTTATGTTCTTATGTAGGTGAGCAGAATTCAAACCTGACATGTTTCATGAAACAACATCAGTTCTGAATAAAACTGAATTTTCTTCAGAGTCCTCTCTCCCAAATTTAGTGCTTGAATCTGTAACTTAAATTTACCTTAAACCTCTAGATGCTGAACAAAAGCTTGTCTTCTATTTTGGTTTCCCCCACTTTTTTTGTTCACCCTTTTCCTACAAATTCCTTCATTAACTGGCAGAATTCACTCATAATAAAACCTATCAAAAATGTATTAAGGTGCTATGGAGCACCCAGAATGTAATCTGTGACTTTGAGCCAAACATGGGGGTGGGCGTGGGGGGGGGCAAGAAAAACAGCTTTGCAGTGTCTGCACCATTTATTTTCACATTTCTGCCCTTCCAGGTTCGTAGAATCTGCACTTAGTAAATGACTCTTGCACAACTCTGCATAACCTCTGAGAGTATTTGGCCAAAATGCATGACCTGTGCCCAGCTGCACTGATGAGAAAGGTACTACAGGCCACATGAATCATAGATCTATTTCTCTACAGCCAGCTGTCGCCCTCTGTTCCACAGGCTCTTTTCTGCAACATATCCATGCCCATGACTCCTGACATGTTCAACAGTGGGTCGCACAAATTATTCTGCAGTGGAAATGATCCAGGTTGGACCCATCAGAATCCAAGATTCTGTCTTCAAGCTAACAGGGCTATTTGGAAGCAAGCTGCAGTCTATTTTATTCAAATAAGCGTATTTCCATGTGAAATTGAGGCCCACTAAGATGGCGCGCACACAGTTATTGCCACCAGACCTTCATTTGGAAACAGGGAAACACTTCTGGCCTCTAAATCTTTATAATACTTATCTGAAAACATTTCAGCACAATAGCCTGTTTTGTTCTTATTTTGCTGCACTCCTAATCAGAACACTCTTGTTTTCCTATCCATATTTAAGACAAAATTGCCAGGATAGTTTTAGAAGATGAAGTGCTAAATGAATGTACTATACATGCTGTATTTTCTCTGCTATGGTAAAAACAAGCTCAGCTCTGATGGGTCTGGTATACAAAACTTGTTTTACTAAGTAGATTTCAGCAGTGAAAGATTTAGAACACATGCACTTACAAATACTACGTTTTCTTCAAGAAGCATTTAACATTTCCACTCAGATAACAATTAAGGACAAAAGTAAAGATCTAGAATTAGAAGCAAAGACTTGTGCTGTTAACTAATATCACTAGCTGTTATAGTTTTGAAGGAGTAGTGGAACTGTATCAGACAAAACATAAAACAAAAGAACCGAGGGAAAAAACCCGAGATAATAATGTTGCGGCACCTAAAACACTAACTACCCATTTTAATG
This sequence comes from Phrynocephalus guinanensis, assembly GCA_037367245.1. Taxonomy (NCBI): domain Eukaryota; kingdom Metazoa; phylum Chordata; class Lepidosauria; order Squamata; family Agamidae; genus Phrynocephalus; species Phrynocephalus guinanensis. Next base: position 84,198,976 of record CM074739.1, read on the forward strand.
CACAACATGTCTGTGTTTATTTCAGGGCTGGAGGGGGGTTGTCTGACATAGCAGGTTACTATTACAGTGGTATCTCTACTTACGAGCAGCTCAACTTAAGAGCAATTCGACTTAAGAGCGAAAAGCCGCTGCCATTTTAACTGCTGCCTTACAAATTTTAGATGCGGTCTGCTCTACTTACAATTCTTAATTTTATTGATTTATTGACGTTTTTGGGTGGGTATGATCTACTTAAAGAGTTTTTCGACTTAAGAGCATGCATTCAGAACAGATTAAACTCGTAAGCAGAGGTACCACTGTACTTCCTTTTTTCCAAAAATGGAAAATGAAAGTAGAGGTAGATTGTACTCCTATTGTAATTCCATTCCTTTCACAGCAGAACGTTGTGTTCCAGATCTAGGGTACAATGAAAATTGTGACCATTTCATTTACTTTCCTTCAGTGTGCACTGCGGACTGCAGCTGAACAGGAAAAGAAGTTTCTACACCAGGTTTCTGTTGACCACATTTTGCATTCATGATCTTAGCTAACTGATCCACTTTCCTCTTACAAATAGGCAGCCGAAGTAGGCATCTGAAAGAAAGTGTTTCTGAAGCTGAAGCTTGTGTCTCGAAAGACGTTAGTTCAATTCCCTTTCCCATATACTTTTGTTGTGTGGCGAGTAGACGTTAGTTCAATTCCACTTTCCCACATACTTTTTGTTGTGTGGAGTATCATCTTCCTTGCTATTACCACCAACAAACAGTCATGCCACATGCCCTAGTGACGTCCCGGCTAGACTACTGTAATCCGCTCTATGTGGGACAACCAATGAAAAGTCTCAAGAAAATTCAACAGGTCCAAAATGCAGCAGCCAGATTGCGGACTGGGGCAGGTTACAGAGAACACATCACACCCCTATTAAAGCAGCTCTATTGGCTACGAATCAACTGATGGGCACAATTCGAAGTGCTGACCGTAACCTACAAATCACAAAATGACCTGGGTCCTAGCTACCTCAAAGATTGATTTTCACAGTATGAACTGGCTTGGGTGCTAAGGTCATCAGGAGAAGCCTTTCCCTCACAGGTATGTCTCGTGGGAACACATGAAAGAGCCTTCTCGGCTGCTGCACCCAGACTTTGGAACTCCCTCCTGCTGGAGGCCAGGACTGCCCCACCTCTGCTGTCTTTCCAGAAACAGGCAAAGACTCTTCAGGCAAGCTTTCCCTGAGAGATGGACTATCTATTATGTGTCTTTTATATAAATCTACCATACATGATCACATAAACTTTGTCTTAATAACCACTTACTTTGTGTTTATATCTCCCCTTGTGTGGTTGCATTGATACAATGTTTTCAGTGTTAGTTTCCATCCCTCATAACTTTTGCATGGGATTTTACTCTCTCTTCAGTTTCCATCTTATTCAATGGAATTTCAAAGCTGTGCAAATGCTTACAGAATAAGGAACCACACATACTGGTAAGCAACCTCTATCCCTGATGGAATGCACATGCAGTTCATATTCACAGGTGTACTTGGCAATAACAACAAAAATGAATAGCTCTGGTTTCTGTGGAATGGCTTTGCTACCTAAACATTAACATTCTGTAATAACTGAAATGTGCGTTTTTTAACATTAGACAGCTTTATGCATCAATGTCATATACAGTGGTACCTTGTATAAAGGAATTAATTCGTTCCAATAAAATTATGTTAAGCAAATTTTCCTTTATACAAATTCCCATAGGAATGCATTGAAAAAGGAGTAATCCCATTTTTATGCTGTATGGATTTTCCCCATAGGTGATTATGTTAAGCAAATTTCCCCTACCCCCGGAATTTTTTATGTTTTACAGATTTTGTTATACAAGCTGTTTGTTATACAAGGGTCCACTATATATAGAATTTGTGGGGGCTAAGAAAAGAAAGGCATATAAACAACAGAGTGTTTTACCTTTCTGTAGGTCTTCTGTTTCATTAAGTTCTTTTTGTGCTTCTTCAATTTTGTCTAAGAAAAAAAAAAGTAAAATACATATTTTACTTTTAAAACTGTGCCAAAACATTTTATAGTGTAAGTGGACTATTACTGACCCACAAATGACAATCCATTGTTTTTTCTTTTGACATTACAGTTGACCCATCTTCCCATGCAATGCAAAGAGTAGCAAATGAAAGTGATCCCATTCATAAAGCTCATTGCAAGTACCACATTTGGGTATCTGGTATAATAATAAGATACAAAACAGTCATTTATTGCAACTCATTACTGGCTTTAATTTTCCCTACAAATATCCAACAAAAGATATATGGCTTAATAACGTCTCTGAAAAGCAGGCTCCAATGAAAATCCCCTAATGTTTCCCACCCCATGATATGCTAAACGCAAAGTCTTTCTGGTGCATCAGCAGGACATGCCCTGGGTCAAAATTACAATACTATATACATTTAGTGAGTTCCAACACCACATATTACATCTTATCTCTTCACATGCTTGATCATTATAACTTGCACAGCACATTCAGCATTACACTTATAGTAATTTCTCATAGGAAATGAGAGAAAAGATGGGACCGAGCACATGGTGTTTCAAGAGGATCTTGAAACTCCTAGACGGCAAAGCGATGCTTTTTTTTCTTTCAGTAACTGCTTCTCCATTCAGGAACAGTGGAATTTCAGGATCCGAACAGCAGACCCCTGTTCGGGGTCAGCTTCTCCATTTAGGGTCAAGAGTTTGCATATCCATAGTAATAAGATTGGCCAGATATCACTCAAACTCTGCCTATTTAAAAGTTCCATGGAAAAGCCTTATACCCCCCCCCCCCATTCCTTGTGCAACAGCCCTCTCCATGTCTCCTTATTCACTACAACTGGCTCATGTAAATCATTCCAAACATATCCAAAATATCCCGTCTTGAAAAAGACAACTCCAAAGTGATTGAACACACCTACAAAAAAAATAATAATAAACCTAAAGGTTTTTTCTTTTCTTTCCCCGCCATCTGTTGTGGTTATTCCCACTGCTGGATGCTTCTGAACGAGATAAGGTCTTACAAGGGTGCCATATGGTTTTATTTTTATGATAATTGTCTCTGTGTTTTTATGTATCTGTATCATTGATAGCTGTTGAATTCTCAGCCTGTAAGCCGCCCAGAGTTCCCTTGGGAAGATGGGCGGGGTATAAATTCAATAATAAATAAATAAATAAATATAAATACAATTGACTAATAAGGAACTACTGCTTAGGATTAATATACTCAAGCCCGTTCCGTTGTGCAATTATTCAAACAGTGTAATTTTTAGAGATGAACTATAAGTTGAGACATTTCCATATATATTATCCCTTGCACACTGAGTCACAGCATGCATCAGATAATACCCATGCTGATTTCTTAACTTATGGTGATTTGCTTCCTAAGATTATTCTGTTTGACTAAATCTGAAACAGGATTTCAGCTTCAACACATCAACCTGTAAAACTATGCATAGTGATTTATGTATTGGGCTCTCGGTATTTGTTTTGTTTGTGTAACTAAGTTTCCTTTCATGCAGTGCAAACATTTTTTTAAAAAAAAAACATAATCTATTAACATCTGTAGACCTCCCCAAACCCCCCAAAAACCTGCCATTGAATCTGCAACAGATGTTCTCACACCACTAGCACTAATACACTTCCACAGTGGAATTTATTTATTTTATTATTTATTTATTTTTATTTATTACAATTTAAGTTAAAATTGTTAACTTAATTTGTGATTTAAACCAAACTGATTTAAAAGAAATTGATTTCTATCTATCCTACTTGCTACTTAAAAAACCCCCTCCTGTTTGATAATTTGAATGGTTTGTGACTAACTTACTTGTTTGGGATGAATGAATCATTTCAGGACAAGAATTCTGGACAATAGAGACTAAGGATGGTAACAAAAAACTGATGTGTTCAAACAAAGAAGTCTGCACCATATCAGAATCACCACTAGGAGTCAGCTTTGTATAGGTCAGTAACGTCATTCTCTAGCATACAAGAAATGGTGGATAAACCACCACTAGTACTTAAATTATCACTCATTTCCTGCACATCCATGAAACAACTATCAAATGATGATTTCTTACAAAATGCATTGTAAGTAGCCACCCATTTGCCAAGAAAATAACCCTTGAAACCTAAGGGGCGTATTCAGGCCAATGTTCATCTTATGAGCCTATTTCAGACCAGGGTTACAAGAGGTCAAAATGAACTATAAAATGGAGGTCTCGCAACTAGCTTTCCTCAGACTGACGAAGCTGTTTGGATGAGCAGCGAAACGTTTCAATCTCTCAAGAAAAAGAAGCCCAGTTGCCATGACTCCACTTCCAGATTAACTCACCTGGATGACTGAGAATCTTCACAGACTTTCAGGTGGTGGGAGTTCACAAATAACTCTACACTACATGATGGAAAGTATATAAACTTTGCCTTTATGACAAAACACTTGCCCCTTTTTATTTACTTATTTGTTATTTATTGAATTTATATACCTCCATCTAGCTATTCAGCTACTCTATTAAAGCAAAGATTATTTATGCTGAAGAAATGGGGTGCCTATCTGTACCCCTACCAAACATGCCTCCCAAACACTCTCCCTTCTTTGCTGAGCCCATATTTCCCACTACCAATAAGTAGTCTAGATAGATCAGATGACTTGACAGGCAAGGATATTGAAACAAAGAATGAGAGAAAGCAGATAAGCACATTCAGAATTAAAGAGTAGGAGAGGAAAGGTTTAGCGCCATTTTCCCCAAGCCAATCACTACAGTGAAGTAGCATGTTATCAAAATAAAGATGGAACACAGATCCAGTAAAATTTAAGTCTGATATAATATAAGTCTGACTTACCACAGTGAAATACTGAAACTTTGGTTTAGTGGCTATATTGATATGATGGCCAGGAAGCTGAACAAATGACCGGGACCTACTTTAAAACTCAAATACTCCTGAAATAATAAGTCCTCCCATGCATAGCGAGAATTTTTTCATTCTGTTCTATTTCATGTGAAGATTGCTGAAGTATCAAGAAGCTGCTTCAAAGCAGGAACAGAAGCCATGGCATAAGCATAACAAATGAAGACATTCAACGCTATCAGGTTAACACAGGCATGCCCAAACTTCGGCCCTCCTGATGTTTTGGACCACAACTCCAACAGTCCTTTGTCACTGGCAAGCTAAGCTTAGAATTCTGGGAATTGTGGTCCAAAACATCAGGAGTGCTGAAGTTTGGACATGCTTGGATTAATATCACTATTGCACTCTGAAGGTATTCACCACTACAGCCCTGGTAAAACTGTGACTGTGTGTGCAACATTATCCAGGAACAATCACTACCCACCAACTGTTGAAAATCTGCAGATGAACTTTATAATGCAGTGTTGCCACACACTCTGTGACATCTGCAGCTTTATGCATCACACTTAGCTTCTGAAATCAGGTGAGATCGGATACAGATTCTAAACCAGGGGGTTCTGATGTAGGCTGAAAGATGGCTGAAATGATGAAAGAACAACGTTAGAAAGAAAAGGATGAATGGAAAAGATTTGAGGGAGAGTAGAAAGAGAAGAGGCTCTCCCAGATGAAGCTGAGTGCATTTGCTAGTGCCAATAATTTCTAAGACATGTCATAACGGCCGAAGGCCACTGGATTTGGTGGAAGCCCTGTTATGCCAAGAGAATGCAACATATACTGCATGCTTGAATGATGGATCAGAAGAACACTCTATGCCATGAAGGGACAGCTGGAGTGGCATAGTCGTTAAAAGTGTAGGAACATAACGACCCAGGTTCAGATCTCCACTAAACCATAAAGCTAATAGCGAATCATGGAATGACCTGCCTCACAGTTTTTTTTTAAATATTTTTATCCCACCTTTCTCCTTGGAATAGTACCCAAGGTGCCTTACAATAATGAGGGACAATAGCATGCTTATATTGGAATCTGCAGACAGTGGAGCCTACAATGCCATGCTCTTCTAGAATGAAGCCTGAAGTAGCTTTACCCTTGGTTATAACGACAAAGTTGAGAGATGTAAACCCTGAAAGTTTTCCATTGGTAGTCCATTCTTCGGCATGAAAAACAGAAGTCTGATATATTGCCTGAATGTCACAACCACTTTCTGGAGCATGCAACATCCAATTGTGTTTGAAGGCTTCCTCCACTTAATCCAAAAATTACAAGCATGAAAACAAATGGTACAGTAATTCATCTTGTGTTCATCAGAATCTTCCTATCATATGTTGCCATATGCCTGAAGAAGAGGACTTGATCCACTTTGTTAGTGGATAGTTAGTCGGTAAGGTGCCACATGTTTTGTTCTTTTGCTTGGTTTTGTTTCTTTGGATTTAGTCTGGAATTTCTATTGTCTGTACCTCAAATCAATCACTTTGCTGTAACTTTAAGGAGGAGTCAGGGCTACTACCATGTCTCCAGTTAAACTGAGGGACTATAACATCTTAAACTGAGGGTACCCCGACTTAAGCATCGACTTTAAAACTGCTGTCACAAATTATAGAGGTATAAAATACAGTGGTACCCCGACTTAAGAGCAATTCGACTTAAGAGCCACCCTTGCCAGAAGACCAGCTACCCATACTCAGGTCTCCAATCTCTAGGGAGTATTCACAGTTCCTTTAGTTAGCAAATAAAAGCCTCTTTGAAGATGGTGCTTATCATTATATTTACCTGAGAAACTAGTACTTTACTATGCTTTAATTTTCTCATCACATGACAAACCAAACAAATTAGTAACACTACTGACATACTGCTTAAAGGAGTCATTTACTAGCACTGATTTTTAAAAGGCCCTAGAATTTTTTTTAAAGGAACTTAAAATGCCTTACCTCTGGGAAAGAAATTCTCACAGTTAAAATGTTTGATTCTCTTTGTACGAGTGTCTCAGGGAACACTGTCTTCAAGATGTTGAACTTCTGACAATGAGGACTCCAAATCAGTTTTCCAAAACATATTCTTTCCTTGTATAAAGGAATTAATTCGTTCCAAATGAAATTCTGTTAAGCAAATGTTCCTTTATACAAATTTCCCATAGTAATGCATTGAAAATGGAGTAATCCCTGATCAAACCATTTTTATGTTGTACGGATTCGCCCCATAGGCAATTCTGTTAAGCAAATTTCCTCTATCTCCGGAATTTTTTATGTTGTACAGATTTTATGTTATACAAACCGTTTGTTATACGAGGGTCCACTGTAGTACACGGGAATAAATGGACGAACGAATAAGGCCAAAACTAAATATAAGCAGTACAGTCTGTAAAAAAACCAAAAGCTTGAAATGAGAAATTGTGACAGACTCCACTTCTTTAACACCTGGCTCCGTGACCCGTCAACATATGAAAGACTCTGTACCTCCTAACAGCTCAATGTATCTAATTATGTTGATCCCGCTCACAAATGATTATGCCACATTTAATGTGTCAAGCGCTACAAGGTGGCACAAGTCTTTGTATTTTAACATCCTGAGGAAAATATCACATTTCGCTCTCTCATTCCCAGAACTTCTATAGAGGTTCACTTTCTATGCAATCATGAGGTTTCTTCTCTAGTGTATGTTGAATTAGAGCAGGTCGCATTATTAGACATGGGCACGACTTGGCGAAATTCTCGTTTCCGTTTCCGTTCCTCGTTTCCGTTACGCAACGGAAACGGAAACAACAATTAAGCCGTCAGAACTCGAACTTGAACTGATAAACGATAAATTGGGTCTGATTTGTCGTTGTCGTTCATGGCATCGCGTGGCGATCACGCGATGCCAAGCGGCACAGAAAAAAAGTTTTAAAAATAAAAAAAATCCCGATTTCCGGCCAAAAAAGCAGGCGAAAATATGCCTGTCTGAGGGCACCTACCAGAGGGGTGGTTTCTGGGGGGGGGGGTCCCCGGCCTCCCCCCCTCTCCTGTCCTGGGCTGCTGGACCTGGTACCAGGCTGGGGGGGGCATCAGTCTCGTCGTCTCCATTTGCCATGCGGTGCGGGGGGATCCAAAATGGCGACCGCAATATTTTTTTTTGAAATCGTGGTCCAAAAACCCACCAAAGCACCACAGAAACATGCGAAAATTAGCTATTTTAAATGCTTGAATTTTTACAGTAGCAGCAGTGGGTTTTTCTAGCAATAAAACGTCTCCATTGATTTTATTTTATTTTATTTTTATTTTTTAACACCTGTGCAATGATGGGCTGGCCATGGGATGGACCATGCAAATTTCTGGAGCCATTCCACCAATCGCATGGCCACTTGGCCAGGTTTTGACTGAGACTTCTGGGATGTGCCAGTCGGGCATAAAAAGCCCACTATAACCCTAGCCTTAGCCCTAACCCTAACCCTAACCCATACGCCAGTACACTGTCCTTCTTAGTGGGTCAGAGGCACCCAGAGGTGCAGCCCACTAACTCACCCTAACCTTACCTGTAATAACCCTAAGCCTAGCCCTTGTCCTAACCCCAACCCTAAGCCAGATCTGTACTCACATTGCAGTACACGCAAGTACACTGTCCTTAGTGAGTCAGAGGGCACCCAGCAGAGGCATTCTTCTCTCACCTCGCTCACAGTCCAAAGTTCCAAAAAACTCCAAACCTGTACGCCAGTATGCTGTCCTTCTTGGTGAGCTAGAGGCACCCAAAAGAGAGGTGCCTCTGCCAGTGCCACTTGGTACGCAATGGCTACACGGTCATGTACCCTTCCTTTTCCCTTTGTAGGGGGCCAGAGGAGGCATCCACCCCAGAGAGGTGCCTCCAGGAGAGCCTGCTACCCTACCCCCCTAAACCAGTACTAACGACAAACGACAAATGAAACGACAGATTTTTGAAAAATTTCGCGACAAACGGAAACGAGCCGGCTCCGACACACGACAACTCAAAACGTCATTTTTCCTGGTCGTGCCCATCTCTACTCATTATCAAGGCTATATCACGCCCTTTTCTTCACAACTAGACAGGAAGAAAGGATCATGTTGACACACTAGAGTGAAGGATTCCAAGAGTGGCTCTGCCATTCCAAGTTTCTGGGTCTCAAGATGTATTCTTCCTATGGCTGTAATATCTGGACCTCTTGACCACTGAAACTAGGAGAAATCTTAGGCAACTGTGGCAAATAGAGATGAAAATACGTAGCTGTCGCTCCTGAAGACACTGGTTGAAGCAATCCTGTTCACCAACTAGTACACAAGAGGTTCCGCAAAAATGTTTATTTTTACACAGAGGGGTGTTTACATCCTGCTTTTCTATGACAAAAATAAAAAAAAACACTCACAATAACAAATTCCAAAGGTGGAGGGGGGGCTGTAAAGCAAGTAATTATGGATGAACTCACATCCTTAAAGCAAGGAAATTCAGACCACAGATCAATCCTCATCCTCACTCAACACCTAGGCATACAGACATATTCTTCTTGTACCTTATATCTCCCCCCCCCGCCGCTCCGCCAAATGAACACCACAGGATAATTACTACTAGCAATGCCATTAGTAATCCCAGATCGTCCCTCACTCACTCATCCATTGCTAGTGGTGTGAAAGAGGAGAAATGAAGCACAGCTTTGATAATGTCAGTATCTACAACCAGCAGATTTGCAGCACTGTTCTTTCTACATGTTATTTACTATGGTCCTATTTCATCTGTAGCTGAAGGAAAAACTCAATGCTTTTAAGCAGCTGTACTAGGTAGACAGATTCACCACCACCACCCACCACCCTTTTAGGGAACAGAAGAATGGAACTCACTTTGAGGCAGAAATTAAGGCTTGGTTCTGGTGCCTCGTTTGGGCCTGATCAAGAATGGAAACCTCACAGAAAATAAATTTTTGCTGTTCGATTTTCACACCCCTCAAGTAAAAATGTTTACATGCAACTAATGAGGTCTACCATGTAAATATAAGCTTCAACTAAACATCCAAGTGCAAAAGAGTAGAAAAACATAGATGACATAAAGCCCCAAACAAAATTGCTAAGCCAGAGCAGCATGCCTACTTTTAATCAATAATATTTGCTGAGCAGGGCTGTTGGTTTATCACAGTGTGGATATTTCTGATCAAACTGAATATCTATACCATTAATTTTCTTATATACCTAGAAGGTTTTCCTCCTCAAATGTTCATATTTTGCACAATTGCACCAAGTTATAGAAACTTGTGCCTGTTGCTTCACACCTTCTTTTCTTCTTTTTCTTAGCGTTTGTCCCACTTGGTGGTAGGGTCTGCTATTCTTGTTTTGGCCTTCCACTTGGTGCGGTCATGGGCTGGGTCTGCGTGAACCTAGGAGAACTTCATGTCACTCTAGAGGGTGTTCATCCAGCACTGTTTTGGATGACCCCTTGGTGAGGATCCGCTGACCCGCAGGGTGGGACCTTTTTTGGCCTGAGTTTCTCCTTCGGCATGTTAGACATGACAAAACCAGTGCAGTCAGGCTTTGTGCATCTTGTCAGCAATAGGTGCAATGCCATATTTTTCTCTGGATGTCATCATTGCGCACATGATCCTTCCGCATGAGGCCAGAGGTCCATCGCAGCATCTTTGTCTCCATGACATCAAGACTAGGTTCAGTTTCTTTAATTGCTGGCCAGCACTCTGCACCATAGAGCGCAACAGGTCAAACAATGGTGCAACAGATCTTTGATTTTAAACAGTCACTGATCTTTCTGTCATAAATGACACTTGTACACCATTTTAGCCAGGCACTGTTGATCCTTATTGTCACCTCATGACTTAGGCTCCTGTTGGCTCTGATCATGGAACTAAGGTCTTTGAACTTCTCAGTTCTTTGTAGGTCGATACCATCTATTTGGATCATACCATATTCATTTGGATTGGTCATCAGATATTCCGTGTGCTTCACATTCAGGAGCAGTCCAAATTCTGTCAAGTGGTCATTCCATACTTGAACTTGGTGCTCAAGATCTGTCTTACTCTGTTGCTTCACACCATCTCCAAGATTTTCTGTAAATCCCGCTGATAGCAAGGGGAATTATGTATCAAATTTGCATTATGGTTATATTTTTCGTTTCTTTTTTAAACAAAAAGACTATAAGGAGTCCCATTTTTGTATTCCTAGAAATGTTAAACATTTGGTAAAGCTCTATTATGATTAACTAACAATGTTAAAGTTACACACACATTTTTCACTCTTTTTTCATTTGCTAAGACCTACTTCACAAACACAGTAAGGGCTATGGAAATGGCCATAACATCTGTAATTTCTATAAAGCAATTTGCTGCATTCTATAAATTGTATATATTTTTCGAGATGCCTTGTTAAACAGACATTCTGATTTTCTGTTCAGCTTTTTATTTCAATGTTTGAACTGTGTCTACATATCTTTATTACAGAACAGCAAATACTGTATAAAAGAGATAATTGGAAACACTGATAGTGTTAGGTATTTTCCCATTGTTTTCCCTAGATAACCCATGCAGACATTAGGGGAAGATTAGTAAAAGTTTTTATAATTGTTTTATTATATAATAAAAGGGTGAGCCTTGTAGGTCAGATTGAGTTTTCTTTGGAGTGTTCCATAGCTAACTATGATTACTCCGAACAGCCTGACAATTCTAACACAAAGAGAAAAAGTAAACAAAGAAAAAGATTTCTCCCTTCTCCATATTTTGTAGCTAATGTACTTTAAAAGAAAAGAAAGCAAGCAAGCTAATGAAAGTCAATGCTACTTATTATTTTTCTCTGGTTATTCTGCAACCCACAACACTTGGTAATAATATACAAATTGCATAAAACTATCAATGGAAATGACTGGCAGAACAGAAACTTGAAAGAAGAAGAAGAAGAAGAAGAAGAAGAAGAAGAAGAAGAAGAAGAAGAAGAAGAAGAAGAAGAAGAAGAAGAAGAAGAAGAAGAAGAAGAAAAATTAGTTTTATCTGCAATCTGACAGCAAAATGAATGCAATAAAAATGGACTGAGTTTCAAGTAAAGAAAAAGAATAAATTTATTTCAGCCTGAAGTTCATAAATATTATGAATATTTTAACAAATCATAGTGAAATCCCCGAAATAAGCAAACCGTTTATAATGCTGACGAAGCATAATGTATTTGCCTCTTTTGTGATGGCTTACAAATTAGGTCAAGGAATAATCCATTCCAGAGAAACACCTTGACTTATTACCTTACGCAGGAGAACGTGGATGGATGCCAAGTTAAAGACGGAAGTGTTCTTCAATTCTGTCCCAGCTGTGCTATAATTGGACTAGAGCATAGAGCGTCCAATCAATATCATCCACTCCTTATTCCAATTGCCAGCATTTGAGGGAACAGAATAATACATTCTCCAGACTTGTTTAATCCATCAGGATTAAGAGAGTGGGTCCAGACAGAAATTTCTGTATTCACACTGTGTTTACCACAGGTCTGAGGTCAACTTGTATGTTTAACCAAGTGATGGTCACTATGACAATTAATAAATGCATGTACCATCAAGAAACTGGAAGGAAAAGCTGGGTCATCAAGTCTCTGCACATGACTTTCCCCAAATAAGTCTCAGGACCTTCATCGCACTTGTGGTTTCCATGCTCTTCTTATTGAAATTCTAACTACTGCAAAAGCCTCTCATTTATAACATCATAGAAATATCCAGTATTTCTGCACATTCCATAAATCAGGTATAGCTTTACTCACATTTATACTCTAGTTCACAAATCAACACTCGTTCTAAAGATATACATCAGTGTTTAACACAATAAGAAGCAAAGACTTTGTAGGCAATATGTGGATTTCTGGTTTCTTTGGAGTACTGAAACACATGGGATTAAAAGACGGGTGAAGAATAATAAATGCACTGACACAAGATTCAGGTGGCACACATAAGTCCACAATCTTTTGCACGCTAAGGACAACCAAGGCTCTCCCGTTACTAAGGTCTTAAACAAGGAAATCCCCTGTATTCATCTTTCATTAGTACCAACCTAGACACAATAACTGAAAAAACAACTTGGAATTCTAACATCTTCTCCTAAGTGTTCTCATAAATCACTATGCAATCCAGGCAGATTCACAGTGCTACCTACTCAAACTATACAATATATTATGGTGAAGGAATGTCTGCAAATCCATTAAGCTTCAGAGGAACTTTGGAACTAAATCAGGATATGTGTTATGCATCGTTTCCTTTCCACAGGAAGTATTTACTGAAATCCTACATTGTCAAAGGTCACTGTCAAACAAACAATTAATTCTTTGCTTTCAGCTGCATGTGATTAAGCTAGCCAAAAATAATGTAAGGGTCAAGTAACACAATCTTGATTGTGATTCATCTGCCAAATGACACCCATTATCCTAGCTAATAGCCAGTCAAAAATACTTAAGGAGGAATGTCTTCCAAGAAAAACTAATATTACAGATTCCTATGTCCTGAAACAAGTAATATAGTAATAAAATTATTTACAAAGGCTCTTAGATAAATTTATTTTTAGAATTTTCAGAAAAACATGAAGCATTCTTCATATAACACCTGAACGCTTAGAAAAATCATTCAAAATAGAAAAGCACTGAATACAAAACTATAGTGGAATACTCCCCATTTTATCACTTTGAAAGTAATCATAGGGCGTTTATACACGACCCCTAAGCTCTGCCGCAAATGGCTGCAAGCTCCGGACGATAAAAATGTTTACCCACCAGCTCCGGAGTTTGCAGACAATTAAGTGCGACCCCGCCCACTTAGCGCGACCAAACTGCACTTTTCTTGTACCTGCTTTTTTATAGTGAAAATATTTGATGCGGAGAGTTCTTGAGCTCTCCTCGCTTCTTTCTGTTGTTTTTCTTTTGCCTCCGCCCCTTAAAGAGGAACCAGGAAGTAAACGGAGGTCGGAGCAACCGGAGGTAAGCCTTTTATTCTTTTGTCTCTGTCTAAGGCAGGGGTCCTCAACCTAAGGCCCTGGGGCCGGATGCGGCCCCCCAAGGTCCTGAATCCGGCCCCTGGGACCAATTGCACCCCCCACCTACCCCCTGTTTTGTGAGCAAGCCAACCTCTGCAGCTGCTTTTGGACTGTGATCCGGCCCCCAGTGGTGTCTGGGTGGTGGTGGACCGGCCCGCTGTTTGAAAACTTTGAGGACCCCTGGTCTAAGGCTTTTTTTTCTTCCTCCCCCCCTCACGCAGACAGAACAAAGAAGTGCGGAGCGGGTGGGGAGGGAGGAACAGCAATGAACCCTCAAGATGTCTGGTCCGAATTTAAGGGACCAGCGGATCTTAGGGGTCGTGTAAAAAGGCCCATAATTAGTAAACAGCACTTAATTAGTATTATTTCCAAAGTGTTCATAAAGTGCCAGCAGAAAAAAATGTTTAGCATAACATGCATACATGAACATGCTAGGCCAAATATTACTAAGCAAGGTTGTGGAAGACTCCTGATTGCTAAGCAGAAGCATAAACTTGGATACATACTATTCCCTAGCAAACAGTTATCTGACTACAGGATTCCATTATCTATTCTATTTTTGGTGTACTAGTTAGATGATAAAGTATTGCATAACACTACTGCAGTTAAGTCAGAGCCTGTGAACCACCATCTGGCTTACATCCACACATTTTTGGGAGCATTTATTTCATCTTTTAAAAAACATTCTGAGCCTATAGCTAGAGTGCAAGAGAGAAAAGTAAAATGCTTTGAAGCTGTTATCCTTTTCATTCATTTCAAATGCCGAAATTGTTAAGATTTTAGATTTTACTCAATAACTCTTATCTCTAATTATAAAAAGTGCCTATTTTTGGTGAGTGTGTTTTACAAGTCAACACCTGTGACTCTCACAGTACATATTAAACAGACACAGTACAAATAGAAACAGTTGAATTCATAGGAATCATGAGGTCTCCTCAACCAGCAGCATCGTAACTGTTTCACAGAGTAAATCTAGTACAACCAAGTCCTAATAATGAGTGTTTACATAATGGTAAATTAATCTTTGTATACAATTTGTAGCCACAGTGCATGTGCTGCTTCTCAAGATTTGTAGCACGGGGAGGAGAATTGTATACATTTGCCGTCTTTTCAAAGCCTCGCCTGCACATTCAAGGGCACTCAAAAATGTCAGTCAATCAAATGCTGCCAACAAGAACGGCAGGGGTATAACTAGTGGGCAGTAAAATGTTCTGCCATGCCAGTATAATGCCAACTTATTCCTGCCTCTCACACACTCTCCCATTCAGTATATTTTCCCACCTGACTTTTATCTTCCCCTTGTAACTACCGGGATGCAATTCACCTCCAGATAACGAGGAATTGGTGAAGTTTGTTTGAGACCAAAACAATTCCAAAATTCTCCCATGCAAAATTTAGACAAACACAAATGTTTGCTGTTTTAGACTGCGACAGAACGAAAAGGCTACAAGGGAAGCATGAGGTCTCAAGACCTACGGTGATTTCAAAGAAAAGGACATTGTTCACAAATGAAGATACAAGAGCATTTTTAAAAGACCCGATTAGCAACAGCTATTTTTGTTCTGATACTCATGGACTCTGCTGGAATAAATGACTGAAAAGGGGTGGGGGCAGGGTGGCAGAAGAACTTACCAAGGCAGACAAAGGCTTCTTCTGTCACTTCTTCCATTCATGCTAAAAAATCTCTCAAATGACTAACTCTTGGGCTGGTACAACCCTTATTGAACCAAGAACATGTTTACTAACAGTCGCCATATAAATGCAGCTTGATTTCTGGTCATGTGTAGCCATATTCCTCCACGGTACTTCCACTCTAAGCAATTGCTAAACGCAGCCTCTTACCAGAAGGAAGAGCCCTGAACTATCATAATCAAATCTGCATAATTAAAGTTTGATCACATGACTGTCAGATCTGTAAGAGCTGCCAGATATAGATATCACATGCAAATTACCCTTTCCTTTATGTCTCCCATAATGCTGCGAACTTCTCCCTTAGCTCAGAGAGGGGAAGCAACCTTGCTTAAAAAGGATCCCCCACAAATAAGACATAATCCTTCCTCCTAATCTCGCTCATATTCACTGCTTGATTCCTGTTCCTGAAGTCGATTATAACTTGGGAGCATTTTAAGCAGCCCCATTACCAGACAGCTGATAGGTCATTCCCCATTATCAGTGCTATAATACACCTGAATTGCCCTGCCACTTCATGCTATATTCAGAAAGCAATTCTAAGACGTAATCTCTCACAGGCTTAGGGATCCTAGGAATCCTCCCCCGCTATCTCTCCATGGCAACAGTAGCTACAGTAAAGACAGTCCACCTCTTACGCAAGCAAATGAATATGAAACACTGCCAAGAGGCCACAAATGCCAGCAGTCAAAACATCACTCTCACCCCTCCCTGTTTAAATTGTCGCCTTAAAGAAACAGCCATCTATTTATTTTAATCTTCATATTGGAAGAGCCTGCGTGTCCATAGGTGCGCGCGCGCGCGCGCACACACACACACACACACACACACACACACACACACACACACACACACACACACACACACACTTGATGAGATGGGAAAAAGGAAGTACCCCAAAGAGACCTTCGAAAAAAAGACTGCTGAAGCACACAAAACACAGTGTAGGTAGGAAGCACCCACTTGCAGAAACAATTTCTCTTTTGTCTCCTGAAGGGAATTCCTGACCACAGGTATTTCAAGCACAGGACACTTTAACCCTTCTGTGTGGATACCATATTAAGAGATTATAATAGCAATCTGTGGTTTAAAAGACACAAAAGCAGAAAAGAAGGGGAGACACGCAGAGAGAATGCATGACAAATACAGGAACTGCTTTTATAAACTAAGCTGGACTACTTGTTAGGAAAGAAGCAACAAACAAGGCTCTCCAAAGAGATTGGCTTAAAAATGAATGAATGAATGAATAATTAAATGAATGAATGAATAATTAAATAATTAAATAACTCTTCCTATAATATTCTGGATAACCTTAAGAAGAACTCAAGGGAACCCTGAGATACTAAGGAAGCTTCAGGATCACCATTTCAAGAGACCCCCCCCCCACTTCTCATAAGTGTGTGTGTTGTGTCGTTACAGTCCTGACCGACTCTTCGTGAGCCCATATCCATGGAGTTTTCTTGGCAGGAATACTGGAGCGGTTTGCCAGTTCCTGCTCCAGGTGCCTATAGGCTTGAAATTAGAACTTCAAAAGAAATGCTGCCATTAAGGCAGGCATGTCCAAACTTCGGCCCTCCTGATGGTTTGGACCACAACTCCCAGAATTCCATGCCTGTATTTCCAATGGCAAAGGACTCTGGGAGTTGTGGTCCAAAACATCTGGAGGGCCGAAGTTTGGACAGGCCTGCATTAAGGCAAAGGTACCTGCTGGCAAATTTCCCAAGTTGCAGGTCTGAAAAGGCCACATGCGGGACCAATGTGCCTTCCAATTCTCTTCTTTGGTGTTCTGTCCCCCACCCACATGTGCACACAACCCCCCATGGGTTCCATTGCAACTAAGACAAAAACAGTTGTTACAGGTGAGTGGGGGATGGAAAACCCTGTGTGGATGGGGGGTGAGGACTGTGTGTCCGCCTGCCCGTGTTCCTTAGGGGGACCTTGCATGGGACTAAGAGGTTCAAGCCAGACACTTACTATCATGTTTTGAGCCACAGAACGCTATCAAACAGGTCATGACTAACCTAGGTCATATAGAGTTGGCCAATATGTGGCTCCCACCCCCACAGAAATGGCCCCATAGAAATGGGCATAGAAATACTTTCAGATACTTCAGGGGGCAACCAGCTGTGTACACTGGGCATGGTATGGTCCATCCTGGCCATGGATTTTGGAACTTTTATGTTTCTTCTGTCCCACCCCCATTTTAGCAATGTCCATTCCAATGAAGACGAGTACAAAATTGAAAGCTAGCTTGCACGTGTGCTTTTTTAAGTGGTCTAACAAAGGTGTCACCTTCCTCTTGTCTTCTCCTTCAACTGATTTAGGTGAAAAGGGACACTGAGAGCCAGGTGTCATCAAGATATTGCTGACAACCCACTCCTTACTATCTGCTGACCTCATTGAGAAGCTTCATTTAATGTTGCAACTACAGAAAAGAATGGATTTTAGACAGAGTGATGTTAAAGGTTAAAGTAGTTCTTTATTATCATCTTCTTTAAAAAGGATTAAAAGTAGGAGTGAGTTTACCAAAAGAAAAAAGAAAAAGGAGGAAAACAGTACGTCCACAGTACATGGTTAATGGTATTGAATTTATTATCACTATATCCTCTAGACTGCATTTCACCCTCTCTCTCTCCTTCTCTCTCAATGTGAATGTTGTGTCAAGTCATTAATTAGGATGACCAGAGCAGTTTCTGTTCCAGGTCTGGGCCAGAATCCAGACTGAAACAGATCCAGATAATCAGTTTCATTCAGCAGTGTTATAGTTAGTCACCACCTCCTTGCTCCAAAACTGAACCCCAAAAGGGACTTTTGAAACTGGCTGATTGGTTGATTACAATTTTACAAATCTCTCTTTGGATTGGTGTCACAATTGATTCTCTCAACATGGCTGGCACCTCTCACTGTTAAAAGAGTTATTGAAACAGAAGACTGAGTGAGAGAAAAAATTACATAGGGGGTGCAGAAGAGACATGTCAATACGCTGACAAAAATAATCAATGAAAGTTTGCAAGGTCAGCTAGTTCACATACTGTATGTAACTTTCTGTTCTCTCAACTCCTATGGAATAAACTTCATTCTCCTAGCTATACTTCCAGTGAAAACATGGGAAACCCAGAAGCCATAAGGATAGAATTTCGTTGTTGTTTTTTGCCTAGGAAATACACAATATTATAATGGCTACTCAGCCTTTTCCTGGACCGTAAAAGTACAAGCCACATCATAGTACAGGGGTCCTCAAACTACGGCCTATGGGCCGCATCCAGCCCGTCAGGGTCCTGAATTTGGCCTGCTGACCATTGCAGAACACCCCCCACCCGCACATACACACACTTATATGGATAGGTGGATGGGGAGATGAGCGAGAGGCAGTGTCGTTCCTGGAGAGTCCTCCTGCGGAGGAGGGGGGCTGGGACAAAAAGGGGACAAGTGGTATTACAGAGGCAGCCTCATTCCTAGAAAGCCCCTCTCCAAGAGGACCGCTTCTCTCTGCGGTGCAACCTCTTTTTCCTTACCCCCTACCCACCCAGAGCCTCCTCAGGTGGCAGCGGCAGCGGGTGAATGGCAGAGGGAAGTCCGGGGCTTGGCGGTTGTTGTTGTTATGTGTGTGTGTGGGGGGGGTGATGTTTGGCTGGGCTTGAAGGGGGGGTGGAGAAAGGAAGGAAATGGGGGCACCCGGAGGACCCAAAAGGGGAGGGAGGAAGGCAAGAAGCTTTCCTCCTCCTCCTCTTCCTCTTGGCGCCTGAGGTAGTCGAAGGTGTGGAGGGGGGGCTTCTAGGCAGGGCTCCTTCCCCTGCCCCCCTTTCCTCCTCTGGGTCTTTCCCTTTGGCATCTTCCTCCTTATCTCTTGGGGGGGTTGATTTCTCCCCTTGGAAAGATTAATAAGGGAATCTCATGGGCAAGAGGAGGAAGGAGGGAAGCCCTCATTTTTATTTGGGAGGAGGAATCAGAATAAGAATCCTTTTATTGGCCAAGTGTGGTTGGACACACCCAGAATTTGTTTTGGTAAAATATGCTCTCCATATATAAAAGGAAATATAAGAATCATATAGTCAACAATAAAAACACAGCACAACAATACAATATAGCCTATTATTTAAAAAGGAAGAAGAGAAGTAAAAATTAATTATCCAACAGTTTGATAGCACTTGGAAAGAAACTATCTTTATATCTAGTTGTCCTAGTGTGCAATGCCCTAAAATGTCGCTCTAAGGGTAACAATTGAAACAGGTTATGTCCAGGATGTGTGGAATCTGTATATATTTTCATCCCCCTCTTTTTAGCTCGTGTGGTATACAATTCTACAATAGATGGCAGATTAGTAGCAATATTTTTTCTGCAGTTCCAATTATCCTTTGAAGTCTACATCTGTCGTGCTTAGTTGCAGAACTAAACCAGACAGTTATAGAGGAACAGATGATAGATTCAATAACATCTCTATAGAACTGAATCAACAGTTCTTTTGGCAGTCTGAACTTCCTAAGCTGACGCAGAAAAAAACATTATTTGTTGTGCTTTCTTAATAATACCTTCAATATTAGATGACCATTTTAAATCTTGAGATATAATAGTACCTAAAAATTTAAAGGACTCCACTATTGACACTAAGTTATTTGATATCATAAGAGGTGGCTGTATAGAACGAGTCCTCCTAGAATCCACCACCATTTCAACAGTTTTGCATGTGTTCCTAAGGGCGAGAAAGGAGGGACGAGTTTGAATGAGCTTAAAAGGACCAGGAGGAGGGAGAAAATGAAAAGGTCAGAATCAGTAATAGTTGGATCTACAATTGTTCCTCATTTTAAATACAGCATTCTTTTTGCTGTTTTTTGTGCAGTACAATAATGTGTGCAGTGTGCATAGGAATTTATTCATTTTTTTTTGAACTATAGTCTGGCCCCTAACAGTGTCTGAGGGACAGTAAACCAGCCCCCTGTTTAAAAAGTTTGAGGACCTCTGTAATAGTAGCTTTGGCCATGGATCTCTTCCTGTAATTTGAATTTTGAGATTAAAGGACAAATGGCAGAACCGGTGAACAGGGTGCTTGTGGTGTTTTATTGCCCTTATACAGCAGCAAGTAGCATCAACCTGAGATCAAGTTTTATCCAGTGTTTGGACTGCTTGACTAAGAACCTGAGAAATCCTTGGTGGATTCTAGCCTCCACTGAACCATGAAACCCTACTGAGCCCCTTGGTGATTTAAGATCATTCACTCTGTGTCAGCCTGATCCACCTCACAGGATCAATGGGAGAATGATCATGGGGTCAAGACCGTGTAGACCACCACAGTGACTTTTCTGGGTGTACAGCAAAATAAATATAATGAATAAAATAAAATAATAGTAACATATACATGACAGAACAGACTGGAATACAGAATAAATTTACTAAGGCTACTTGCTCAGTAAAAAAAAAAACTTTATTCTACCAAGCTATATTTTTAAAGCTTTCATGAACAATGCATAAAATAAAGATGGCTGAAAATCTGTTGGAAGATTCCTGCCTGTGCAATGGGAATGAAAGCAGTATCATCAAACTGCCACTGATTAAAGATTTCCTTTCCCAATTTTGGATGCAAATGGCTTTTGTCTCGCTGCCTTTAATCAGTGGCAATCTGCCACTGATGATGGTATCATTCTGATTATATAGCTTGCTCTGATTTTGAGTACAGTGATACCTTGGTTTGCTAGTACCTTGGTCTACGAGTGTTTTGCAAGATGAGCAAACATTTCTGATCAAATTTCCCTTGATCAACTAGCAATGTTTTGCAATACGAGAACTGGAGCAGGTCACATAATCACAAGTAAACCAACAATGGTGCTCTCTCTCGCTCTCCCTGTTGGATTGTGGGGGATTGTCTGGAATGTTCCATCTTAGGTAAGCCTCCAAAGCAGAGGGAGGAGAGATGAACTGAAGTCTCTCTTGCATTAGCCATGAACGTTTCCAAAGGGGAACACAGGTTAAGAGATTGTTTTATTTTTCTTTATATTTAATTTAATTTGTTTTCAACAGCCTTTCCTATTTTTCAAACCATTTCTAGTCATGGGGCACCCAGTCAAATGTGTATATGACTACAAATTGCACTTTATTATGGTCACATTAAAAACACAGAGTAAAATCTAGTTGCTAGTCCAAAAAAGAGCAGCTTCCACAGCCAGGCCAAAATCAGGTACCTAGCCAACTTCTTTTGTGAGTTTTGGCATTTTGTGCATATAGTATGTGGTCTATGGGGCCCCAGAACAAATCATCTGCATTTCCATTACTTATCGGGAAATTTGTTTTGATATATGAGTGCTTTGGTTTACAACTGTTTCCAGAACAGATTATGCTTGTTAGCCAAGGTATTACTGTATTACTGCAAGGGGTTGTTGCATTTTCGCACTCCTGCCCTGAAAATGGTGTCCTTACGACTTAACATTTTCCTGCAAGTGCAGGATCTGCTGTATCTCTTTTCTACAAGAATATATCCAGCCATTATCACAGCAAGAGTACTGAACTTCCTCCTCTGCTTTGGTTTTTAAACCTTATAACAATCTATTTACATTGGTATTTTCGTAACTGCACAGAAGAAAGGGTGTGTAAAGTTATACTCGTATACATTACTCAGTGTCTTTTTATTTGTATACTAATTTGTTTTTAAAGCAAATAAAACCCGGTATAGAAAGACAACTGCAAGTTTTCAGTCTAGGATACAGAATTGGGAGTGTGTAGCCTAAAGCAAACAGCTTTTGAAATTGTGAATGCACCATGCAAGACAAAAGTGCATGCTTTATTAATTTGGAAAGTATTTATATACTTCAGCTCATCTTGATAGAAGAGGTCAATTCTTTGTGGCTTTTACAGAAACAGTTTATCTGAAAAACCACACATTTATTTCTCAAAAATCCAAAACACATGGTGACTAGACTTGAATGGAGAAACACTTTGCATTCAGAACACTTGCACATGCTACAACAGGGGCCTATGCTATTTAATGCAGAGACAGGGTACTAGCCACCCAAGGCCTCATTCCATGTGGTCCACAGGACCCCCTCCGTGCCTGTTCTTTGATCAGGCCCCACAACACCACAGTAACATGAAAAAGAGAATCGGATAGTAGAGGAGTGTATCAAACACGTCCAAGTGTCACACATGTGCACAGGAACCTATTTTTTTTATTTTGAATATTTTTACCCCACCTTTCTCCTTGGAAAAGGACCCAAAGTGGCTTACAATAATGAGGGACAATATACAGCCCAGAACATTTAAAACATATTCAACTTAAGAACAGGGAATTAGGAAAGGCATCTTAGAACATTAAAATGTAACGTTAAAGAGCATGCAAAACCCCCATTATGAGGGGTGGAAACTAATATGAAAATCAGTAGTGTTCTTATGAAACAGTTAATGAAACCATGTATGGTAGCAACTCCCAGAAGTCTTCATCACTAGCTAAGCTGGCCAGGATTTCTGGGAGTTGCAGTCCAGGAACATCTGAGGACCCACAGGTGGAGAACCACTGGTTTAGAGTCATCTCTTCCAAAGCAACTGAATGCAAGAAGCAACACTATATGTGTCCGAGGCCTCCCCGACGGGTCTGGGGGGCGGTGGGGAGCGATGCGATTGCTCCCCGACACCCCCCGCGCGGCTCCAAGGCCTCCCGGATGGGTCGGGGGGTGGCGGGGAGCGATGAGATTGCTCCCTGCCCCCCCCCGCAGGTACTGCGATCCCGCGAGATAGTGGGACCGCAGTACCTGAACAGCAAAATGGTGGGGGGTGACTGTAGGCACAAACTGCTGTCTTGGAAGTTCGTGCTGGTTCATTTATTGCCCAAACACCTGTTCAGCTGATAAACAAACTGGCACAAACCACCACATTGGAAGTTCATTCCCAAATCTACCCAGAATCGTTGCATCAAGTAAACAAAAATGAAATTTAAAGGCCAAATTAAACAAATACATTTGGTATGACCTTCTTTAACCACATTAACACAACGTTGTGACATAAGGGTAACATATCTTTAGCGT
Source organism: Phrynocephalus guinanensis (assembly GCA_037367245.1). Classification (NCBI taxonomy): domain Eukaryota; kingdom Metazoa; phylum Chordata; class Lepidosauria; order Squamata; family Agamidae; genus Phrynocephalus; species Phrynocephalus guinanensis. The sequence continues at coordinate 84,222,570 of CM074739.1, forward strand.
TCGGGGAGAGAGAGAAAGCATTTTTCATTTTGGATGAAAAATGCTATTAATCAGTAGCACAGAAACTTCCAGAAGAGAGAGAAAGAATCTGAAATCTTTTATAAGGAATTTTTTTTGCAACTTGAATGCAGTAACAGCAATCTAAAGCTGCACCTTTAATCGTCAAAGCAAGTCTTTTAAACAACTTATTAAATGTTTAACATATCTAAGCATGCATTTATTTAAATGTATTCTTAAATGGTATATTTTGTTCAGTCAAATACAGAGAACTTTTCATCACACTGTATTTTAATCCCATAAAGAATAGCCAAGCTCTTTGAAACCCTAGTTTCCTAACAGCCTTTCTTCCTAACAGTGTAATTTTTAACTCTGAAAAAAAGGAACCATTCTGTCTAATAAATTTTAACACCAACACAGCACTGAATACTAAAAGAACAAAATTTTCCACAAGCTATGCAAAAACACTTTCCTTCTCAAGGCACAGTGCTCAAGGCTGCTTTGCAAAGTTGGTGACAGAACAGTTTTGCTTAGCAATTCTCACAGTAGTAAGGAAAAATTGTTAGCTTATGTATTTGTCTCCAGAAGTGTCCTTGGTTTTTTTATACTCAGATGTTTTCAGCAGCATTGTAGCCAAGTTAAGGCTTGCAGGGCCATGGCAACAAGACTTTTTAAATTATGGAGATGGACTTCTTTTAGGCTGTTCTGAGGTTACCTGCAATCATGGGGGGATGAAATTAAATGAACTATTCCACCAATAATATGTCAGTCTTGAGTTACAACAGTTATCATACAAGGTGTTCTGGGGTGGCTCAGACTTGAATGGAATCATCATCATTCCAATTAGGTTTTTAGGACCAGAGGACTTTATAAGAACATGATACCATCTTACTACTGTATTCAGATTCTAATTCACTTGCTTCACTGTTCACATGACCAAGGTTTATAGCCTATCCAAATATTATTTGATAGTGCCTTTGACAATGTGTCCCTAAATAAACTAATTTGATATCAATACTGTCTGCTTGATTTCAATACTGTCTGCTTGGCTTGAAAATCTGATCTGGGAGTACAAACTCTCTGGAGACAGAGAGCTGCAGGGATACAATACAAAAGGCAGAACTCCCTCAAATGAACGCTGATGTTTTTTCACAACATATTTACGTTTTCAGTACATTTTAATTCTTAAATTGTAACAGAAAATAAAATACTGTATATGCCACTGTCAAGTATTAAAATGCATGCAAGTATTCTAGTACAATTAATTACTGTACCAAGTAAGTACTGAGCTTGTTTGAATGCAAGAATTAAATCACACTGATTATATTTTATTGACTTGTTTTTCCAATCAAACATTTCCGATCAATGGCAATTGGCTGTTAGAAAACATTTTCATGCATGCATAAGCAATGTAAAAGTTACTATAGCATACTTTCAAAGTTTTGTTCACTGAGAAGAAGTTAATCATGCAAACTCTGGTCTCTGTCAATTTAGGGCAGCAGCAAGTCTTTGAATTCACCTATTCCTTTGAAAACTGACACCAATGGCAAGATCTTTGAGACAAGAGGAAAGCAGAGTAGCCTGTTAGTTACATTTGTTAGCATGATGAAACCAGGGGGGAGGGGGAAGACTGATTTCCAATTATACAGGACAAGATAGCTTCCTGTCCTGTTTTAGACATGAGACTAAATGCCTCGTGGAAAATTCTCAGTAAATATTGCTCCACTTATGAGTGCATGCACACAGAAACATTCACAAGATTTTAGAAAACTGTTAAGAGTTCACAGTCTTGGTATTAGTCCAAGAAATCCTCTAAGTAAAAAGAAGCAAAGGGTAGACAGATGTAGATTATGTATTCACCCTTGTTTGTTTGTTTGATTTTTTTTATATTGCCTATCTTAGCGAACCAGTTCCTCTAGACAGTTTAGAGCATTATAACTAGACAAATACAGCTTCACCCAAGTACAAATCAATGTTATAAATAGCTATAACTACCAGCCAGCAGAACGAGCAGCAATAAATTTACAATAAGGCATTCTAATTATTATTACTGGTATGTGGTTTCGTGTCATCAGTTGGATGATGACACCCAACTCTGTATCTTTTTTCCATCTGCAGTGGATGCCGTTTCTTCCTTGGAGCACTGCCTGGATCCTGTTCTGGAATGGATGAGAGCGAATAGACTGAGGTTGAATCTGGGCAAGATGGAAGTCCTTTGGGTGGGGGCTCGGGTGTTGGTGGTTTGGGAAACTCCTTCACTTTAGGAGGGGGGTGACTCTTCCTGTAAAGGATGAGGTGTGCAGTCTGGGAATTCTGTTGGACCTGGCGCTCACAATGGAAGCCCAAGTTGCATCAGTGCGCCCTCCTCGACCCCAGCACCCTCACTACGTTGGTCCATGCACTCGTAGTCTCAAGATTAGACTACTGTAGTGCACTCTATGTGGGGCTGCCTTTGCAGTGAATGCGGAAGCTTCAGCTAGTACAGAATACTGCGGCCAGGTTAATAATGGGTGCAAAATGCTTTGTTTCATTACATTTGAAATGATTTTGGTTTTTGTTTTGTTTTGTTTTCCCTTTCCCTTTTCCTTCTTAACTACTGTTTTTGATCCCTGCTGGCAGGTTGGTGCTTTTTTTTCAAACCGCCGACCAGCTGGCTCACGGCCCCTGCAGGTTGGTACTTTTTTTTTTTACCGATGACCAGCTCGCTCATGGGGCCCTGCCGATTGGCAGTTTTAAAAAAACTGCCTAGCAGTTGGCTTGTGGGCCCTGCCGGCCGGTGCTTTTTTTTTTTTTTTTAAACCAAGGCCTCCCCGCCACCTCGGAAGCCCTCCCTGTGGGGGATCGGCGGCAGCAGCAGCTGCGCCTGGCAGCGGGAGGCTTCCTGCCGCCACGGAAGCCCTCCCTATGGGGGACTGGCAGTGGCAATGGCCGCGTTGGGTGACGGAATGCCTCTCCGGCCTCAGGCAGGGGAAGACGGGACCGATTTTGGGAGGGGGGGGACAAAAAACAAAAGGAAATTAACTGAAAATGTTCTGTTTGTTTCAATTTTCTTTGATGGGTCATTTCATTTTTCATTTTGTTAAGAAACAAAATGAAAAACAAATAACAAAACAAAAAAGTTCATTTTGTGCCTGCCTATCCCTAGAGGTTATATGATCAAATTTCTTCACCCCACTAATCAACCACCACATTCTGGACCTCCTGTAGCTTCTGTAGCAGCTTAAAGGGAAGCCCCATGTAGAATTCATTACAGTAGTTAATTCTTGAGACTATTAACACATAGACTAATGTTGTTAGGGACCTGTCACCCAGATAGAGACACAGTTGGACAATTTGCAGAAGCTGACACCCCCCCCCCACACACACAACGGAAACCTGTTGTTCCATGGTCAGTGTCGGATCCAAAATTATGCCCAAACTGTGCATTTAATCATCAATAGGGTGGGTGAACCCATTCAATTTAGGAGAGATTCTGCTGAAACAGGTAGACAGTTGCCTCAGCAACAAGATCTCTGGGGTTTTTGGATTCAGTTTCAACCTATTCATCCTCATCCAGTCTAGTACTGTGACCAGGCAACTTTCAAAGCACTGTTAACACTTGTGCATGGGTGATACATTACTGTATAAGCTTACAAAACACTTGTGCACAGGTAAGTTACTTCACTCCATCAGAGAACTAATATTGGCCACAAATATTCTAGCATTTCTAACATTCACACTGCAATCCTTTCTTTCTGTTCCCTGTCACATTATGTGTATCCTCTAACCCCAATTTTGCCCCATGAAGTAAACAAATATCAACAAATGTCCCTCCATCTCTACTATTAAGTAGATGCTAAGGTCCGCACTTTTGTATTCAGTTATTTCACACAGTCTACATAATCAATCTTAAAAAGAGTTTGCCAACTTTACTTTTCTGCCCAAATGAAATCCAAAACGGTTTGTCAATCTCTTCCTAAATACACAATCAACTAATTAAACTCATTACGTTGAACACTGCTGAAGTAATTACACTGGTTGTACTAATGCTATCCCCTTATATAACTAAACCATATAAAATCTGTTTTATTTAATTAATTCATCCACCACTTGCCACACTAGGAACAAAAACAAAAGCCAAGCCAATATTAAAATCAAGCATATTAAATAGCCATAAATTAAAACATGTAAAAGAAATCCAGAAAAAAATCATTGTTCGCTTATTGATCTTTCCAGAAAAGACCAGGGTACTTCAAGAACCAGATGCAGAGGAGTGGTATCAGGAGACAGATATCTAGTCTTGTGCACTCCCATAGGCATTTGGCGGGGCCACTGTGAGATACAGGAAGCTGGACTAGATGGGCCTTTGGCCTGACCCAGCAGGGCTCTTCTTATGTTCTTACAAGCATGAACAAACTATCATGCTGAATATTAGTTAGAAAACATTGTATGTTAAATGTTCTCTACCTATATCTTCTCAGATATGTAGCTGGGCGGGTTTGATTTAAATTTTATCTACTCTGGTCGGTTCATATACCAATGATTACATTACTTCTCCGGATTACAAACCAATCCAAGCAATCTGAGCACTACATGGGGAGTTTACATCAATGTCAAAGTTATGATAATTTTCAATATTTACAACTTTATTTCTCAGAGAAGTGCCATATGGCTAACACCCTACTGGATTTCTGCTGAATGAAAAATTAAAGTCTCACCATCAAAGTAGCACAGAACTGAGTTACTTCTGCAAGTGCAGTTATTGCATCAGCTATGACAACAAAGAATATCTGTTTACCCGGAGGGCAGATGCAACACATGCAAAGGCCACAATCCTGCACTGTGGGACATTCTGCTTAGGAGAAGCTCAATAGGACACCAGCCACAGTGTCTAATAACTTGGTCCTTAATCATTTACCATTTGTCCTTTCCTTTCCCAGATTTTCCCAATCCACTCCAAAGTGTAAAAATTAAGGAGTTCTAGTCTTGCCTGTGCTTACATGTGTTCCAATGCAAACTATGCTGGAAAGCACAGTAACTAGCTCAAAGTCCACAATCACAATCACAATCACTTGAGACATATTACACTCTCAGCCTCACTGTTACTTCTCCCCCATCTTCAATATACAAATTATATCTTACATGACATAGGACCAGAAGGCAGATTGGGTTCTAATGGTAGAGTGACTTTATGTAGACATGCAAGGGCTTTTAGCTACTATACTACAACAAAAACAGATTCCATCACCTCCACCTCCACCTCCCTGACTGCTAAAATCAGAAAAACTCTGAGCAGTTAGGAGGAACTGATTTGCAAGGTGAGTTGAAGTCCATTCCAATACTACAAATATAGAATCAAAGAAAAGTTGAGTTGGAAGGGGCTATAAACCTAGTCTTATGTTCCTGTTTTCCAAGGTATTGGCTATTCCACACAATTCTGTGTCATCTGCAAATAAAGTTAAGTATTCCTTGCACTCCTTTATCCAAGTCCAACCCTACCTACCTGCCTGCCTGCCTGCCTGCCTACCTACCAGATTTTTATACCATCTAGCAACAACGCCTGTGTTCCCTACAAAGAGTAGACGGGCATTTCTCCTCAGCCACTTTCTACCCGGACCACACTGCTTTAACAGGTTGAACAAAAAATACTACTCTCTATCCAATAAGGTTTTTCACAACTTTATCTGCATAAGCTGCAACCAGGCTAGCCTTTTCTCCTCCCCACCACCACCACCAACACTGGTGTCCCAAATTCCAATAAGCAGTTATAGCAACAGAGCTAATTAAATTAAGTCAGCAACTTGAAAATATATAAAAAAAGCCTGTCCTGTAGTAGATGGAGCAAGCTTGTTTTCTGCCGCTGCCAGGGAGAGGACTGGAACTAATGGATTCCAATTACAAGAAAGAAAATTACAACTACACATTAGGAAGAACTTGCTGACAGTGAGAGCTCTCTGACAGTGGAAAGACTATCTTGGAAGGCAGGAGAATCCCCTTTATGGCAGGTTTTAAAAAAGAGATTGAATGGTCATCTATGAAGGATACATGAGTGGTGAATTTTCTGCATCAACAAACAACTGATGACCCTTAGAATCTCTTCTACCGGTAGTTTTATCGCTCATATGTCTAAGATTCTAGTGAATCTCAGGCACTGTCCCTCTACCAACTACAGAACCAATATGAGTGGACTAAGCAGAGTTCCCTTTTTCATGAGAGAATAGAATAGTTAAATGAAACACTGCCCTGGAATATATTTCTGATACACAGGCCAAAATCTCTTCGCATCAATTTATACCTGTGCAAGCTGATGATATTATCACCTGTAGGCTCTTAATACTCCCATTCTACAAGTGCGTGGTTCCAGATTTGCAATATTTTCTGTATTTCCCTTTGTTTGCTGTGTTGGATGCAGACAACGGGTTCAGTCGTGTTTTGAAGAGAGAGCTGAATAATCTATCACTGTAGTCAGCGGGTATCTGCGATGCAAAGGGCTTTTCATTATAACTTCCATGGAGATGCAGTCTATGTATCAAGCAAATAAGTAAACAAAAACATGTTCTGAGGCTCCCTTGAGATTGCTTTTGACCTGGGGAAGCCCTCTTGTGGTACACATTTATATGAATAAACCACTTCCGTGTTACACAGACCCACAAATAAGCAAATACTTTCCTTATGCAGCCAGATAAGTTTTCTTCTGTGCAACTGCAGTATTTTACAGAAGCAGCGGATACTACAAATAAAGACTATGCATTCCAAGTGCTATATCAGGCTCTCATAAAGGTGGGAAACACATCTTCCTTCTTAAAATGCACAACGCATAAGCAAAAGTTGGGAAAAGATTTCAGTTCAGTTGAACAGCAAATGAATTGCATGTATGCAAAAGGTTCCAGGTTCAACTCCCGACTAGACATGGGCAAAATAGCCCTTCATTACCGTTTGTATGAAGGGCCCTGCAAAGCTCCACAGGTGCCAGGCCAGGCCATCTCTCACCCACCTCCGGACGGCTGGCCCACTCACTGGCAGCGCAGGTGTCCTTCTGCTCTCATGGCAGCCAATCCAGGCAGCAGCTTTGCTGTCCCCGTCCCCCACCTCCATTGGCAGCTGGCCACTCATCCGTTGCACAGGGAGAATCCCTGTCCCACCTCCTTGTCGGAGTGGCTGAATGCCCAAGAAGATAGGGACAGGCTGGCCAACCTTCTACCATGAAGCCATTTGGGAAGGTGGAAGGTGGCCCTGTGGAGCTAAGGCTTCTTATGGAGGACGATAAAAGGCCTCATGCCCATCTAGCATTCTACGTAAACCAAGTAAAGACTTTTGCCTTGCACTGGTCATCTCGAGGATAGACTACTGCAACACTCTGTACATGGGGCTTCCCTTGACCCTTGTCTGGTGATTGCAGCGGGTGCAGAATGCAGCAGCCAGACTGGTGGCTGGGGCGGGTCGTTTTGACCACATCACGCCAATTCTGACCCGCCTGCATTGGCTACCCGTTGCCTCCTGGATAAAGTTCAAGGTTTACAAAACCCTCCATGGCTTGAGCCCTGAGTATCTGGCAGAGCGGATCTCCCAAAGGTCAGTGTCAGCCCATTCCACCAGAGCATCCTTGGCACTTTCACTCTGCATGGCTACCCCCCAGGAAGTCTGTAAAGTTGTCACCCATAACTGGGCTTTCTCGGTAGCTGGTCCCAAGATGTGGAACAAATTACTATGCAAAATGTGCCAAATGGAGTCCCTGGAAGCTTTTAAAATAGCTTTAAAGACCCAGCTTTTTAGGGAAGCTTTTGGCGATCAGTGATGTAATGTTTGTTCCTCCCATCTTTTCTTTTCTTTGCCATCTCTTAGTCTTCCTCTTGCTGGACTCTGGATTCTTAGTGTGTTTATATTTTTGTATTTGTTGCTTATTGTTGTTCGCTTTTAATTGTTGATTTATTTGCTTTTCTGTAAACCACCCAGAGTCTCTATTTGGGAAATCAGGCGGTATAGAAATGAAATGAAATAAATAAATAAATAGTAAACCTTGAGAATTCTTGCCAGTCAGTGCTCAGTGTGAGAAGGGTCATATTGAGCAAACATGGGTCAATGGTCTGATTCTGATGCTCTTAGGGCCTAGGCTGCGGTCTCCACTAATCTCTGCAATTATAAAACCATTGCAAGTTTCTCACAGTGTAATAAAGGCAAATTCGTATCACTCCAAGCTCAGTCAACAGCTTCAATTCCACTTTGAATACTTGTTCCGAAAGCCACAGACTATGCTGGAACTGTCAGCTTGAGGCTACGCTGAAAATGTGGAAAGATTCTGAGCCTAGAACCAAACCATATTATTCTGCATCAAAATATTCCAATGAATAAATGTGCTCTTCCTGACCATTATTTGCTGTATCAAGAATAGGGATGAGACTTTTTTGGGGGGGGGAGGGGGTATTCCCAGTCCCATCATTTGGTGGGACACCCCACCACTCTTGGACTAGAAATCATCCAATGGCAGGAGAGAGGGCAGCCCTTGTACCACCATGCCAATCCTACACCATTTCTTCAAACCTCTAGTAGCTGACATGCTGTACTTTCACAAGAGCCAAAGATCCCCTGCCACTTGCAAGACTACATGGGGAAACAGGTCCCTACAAAGTCTGCAAAGAAAGCACGCAGGAATGGCACCGGGGGTGGGGGGAGTGCCTGCTGTACCTCCTGCCATTTTTTATCAGTGCCTAGTCCCAAAATTCTGTCTAGGAGCCTCTAACCAAATTATTGGACTGAGGGTTCTTTTTTTCATGAAAATCCCATCCCTAATAAAGCGAACCGCTTATGTGTATACTCTACCTAGAAAACCCTGGAAAGGGTGGCCGTAAGTCAGCATTTACCTGATAGCCTGCAATTTTTATTAGTAAGGAATCATCCACTAGGTGCCGATTCAAACTGCTCCTCTCACACTCACTTCCCCGGAACACTGCAAGTTTTATCTGCACGTTATCTGCAAGGCATAGTGACGTGGGCATGCTCACTAGATTGGCTGGATCCTCGGTTTGAGGACATCCCGAAGAGCTGTCACACGGCAGGTCTGTGACTGAGTGCCAGTTGATAACAAATGCTCCCTGTCAGACTGAAATCAGAGCTCATACTGTCAGTGTGTGGAATTGCCAGGAGATGGCAAGCAGCAATGCCCCCCCCAACGTACAACTTATGACAGGGCAACATATTCAAATGAATGATCGTATTAACAAATTGTGTTTTTATTACTGCGTGCTCTCCTTTTCCTAAATGGAGCGCAACATAAGCGATCATGTTGCTAGTTTCTAAGACATCTTTCTCATCTAGCAGTTCTGGAGACAGTACAGTGGACCCTCGTATAACAAACGGTTGTACAACATAAAATCTGTACCACATAAAAACTTCCGGAGACAGGGGAAATTTGCTTAACAGAATCGCTTATGGGGCAAATCCATACAACATAAAAATGATCACAGTTAGGGATTACTCTGTTTTCAATTTGGGAAATTTGTATAAAGGAGAATTTGCTTAACATAATTTCATTTAGAACAATTTAATTCCTTTATACAAGGTACCACTGTACCAGTGTTTTTTGGTGAATTCAATGGCACACCTCATGACTACTAATGAAATACTGAGAGCAAAAAAGCCATGTCACTGGCATCCCTCGCAAAACTTTAACAGAGGAAAAAGAATGCCATCTGTTTCAGAACTGAAGATGAAAAGGTATTTTAGACCAGTTAGCTGATAAATTGGATAAGCCCCCAAAAACCTTTTTTCCCTAAATGAGGAAAACATATTTTCATGTCATTATTTATTTGATGTATTAACACACATAACTGCATCCATCATTTGACAATATTAGAATCTTCCAAATGTCACACTTCTACACTTGGAAAGGGCCGATTCCAGTTCCTAAGACAATATTTGCACTACGCAGACAAAGTCGATGACCAAACTCCTGTTCATCTGAGATCAGTATTATGCAGCACAAGCAGTGGAACAGGATTTCAATCACTGATAGGAGAAGCAAAAAAGTGATACAAAACCAGTGCACAATAGCTCAGATTGTACACGCAGTGGGATAGGAAAAAATCAGTACTGTAATAGAAGTAACATCTATTCTACTTAACCTTCAAGAATAACAATGCCCTATTCATGTTCAATGCCACCAAGGGAAGGAAAGGATGCACAGCGACAGGGAGATCTTTAAATTAAGAAGCAGAAAATTCATTTCATTTTCATTTTGGAGAAATAATGGTTTTCCTATGAGGGAAACACTTGTCAAGAAGACAACTGAGAAATTTGCATAGATAGATAGATAGATAGATAGATAGATAGATAGATAGATAGATAGATAGATAGATAGATAGATAGATAGATAGATAGATAGATAGATAGATAGATAGATAGATAGATAGATATAATGCAAATATTCCCCATCACAAAGTACTGGAATCCAGACAACAGCCAGGAAGACAGCTGCAAACCACACGTGAACATGGTTTTTAGATTGCAAAGAACCACACAGTCACAGGACATATGGCACAAAGCTCAAGAAGTAACATTCCTTACTGTAAACCTTCTTCCAAGCAGTGGTGATATCTAGCCGCTCAGAGTTCCCTTGGGAAGATGGGCGGGGTATAAACAGTGGTGGAGTCAGGTTCCATAGCTGCACCTAACATCTTCATTTCCTAATCCCAAAATGCCTCTGAAGCCCCCATACTGGGTTGAGACGGGAACGCCGCACAATGAAAATGGTACGCATGACTATGGAGCCTTGACCTCCAGCCTGCAGTAAAGTAAAAGAAGCCATTTTGGGAGAGGGGAAATAGACCAGGCAGGGGTTCCTTTGCACATGACACCTGTCATCCATCACCCTTGAGGCAGTGTTTCACAAAACTTAGAGCCACTTTATGCCCCTGTCACCTGCTTGTTCTCTCAAGGAACAATCCTGCCTCCTGTGCACTAGTCCAAGTGGGAAATGCTTACTGGAAAATCTGGTCCTGCTGGGGGCATCCTGCCTGCCTTTGAGATAGAACACCACCACTTCTTCTTGAGCTAAAACTAAGAACTCCTACAATGCTCCTTATTTTCTTTTGCATGACTAAACAACTGTCAGCAAAGTGCAGCACATCTGTCTCCATTAGGAATTCATCTGGACTAGAGTGGGCACATCTGCCCATCGCAATAAACCAGAATACTTTAGAATTATAGCTTATTATATTAATGTGCTGGGGAACAGTGGCGGACGATGTCCACCTCAAACAGGAATGTTGGTCTTAGCATGACTAGTAACCCTGGCAGGCAGTGGAACCCGAATTCCCCACCTAGCAACAAGTCAGGAAAAAGAAACCACATGATTTCTAGGGGTTTTTTCTCTGGCTTATTGGGGAAGGAAAAGTTAAGAGGGGCCTTCTGCATGTATAATATGTGTTTTATCATGTACATATGGAGCCTTCTCCCTAAAACATAGACCTTCCATTTGAACGGTCAGCACAATCTAAACTACACATGGGTCGATTTCTTCCTACACGTCTCTGAACTCTTGCCAAGTGCCCATGCTGAGCACTAGTTATCACTGTGCAAAATCGTCACACAATACCTCACTTAGGCCATTTCAATGCAGGAGTATAGACATAAGAAAGCTGCATCCCTACTCCCTCGGGGGGGGGGGAGAGGCTAGACCTCCTTTGGTTTGCTCAAAAGGTGAGGATATATTTACCCTTTGGACCACAGGCTGCTGACGAGTGACATGTAACTTTTCTAGTAAGGCAAGAGAAAGAACTGAAAGCATCATACACAAAGCCGTTTTTTTCTTTCCAGGCATTTGTTTCAGCCCTGATCAAAATTCAGGTGAATTACACAAAGGCAAAGCAACTAGTCCTTGTGCCTGATCCTTTTTAGTCTTTTAGTTCTTTTAAATCTGTAGGAGCAGCACTGCCTGTAAAATATTTAGTGGGAGTGGGTGCAGAACTGCCTGTAAAATATTTAGTGGGAGTGGGTACAGAAAAGGCCAATAGGCATGAGGCTCCACAGTCCCATCTCAATGACCATGCCTTTGGACACCCAAAAAGTACAACAACCATCTGTTTGCACCACTGCAACTAAAGCTGTTACAAGCAGGCTCCCAGACAATTACTTAGAATTGTTCTTGTATCAAATCCTTGCAGAAACAAAAGACATTAGGGACAGGGAACATTCTACCCTTTAGATATGAATGAACTATAATTTCCATCCTACCTGGCCACTGCTTATATAGGCTAAGGGTGATGGGAACTGAAGTCTAACTATAGTAGCTATGCCTGCAGGATAATTCTTTACATGGGGGAGGCGAACGTAATGCAAAAATGCTCCACTATCCCCACTGCTAATACACGAACCCCCCTGTCTATTGCGGGGTTAGGGACCAACCCGACCTGCGATCATTGAAAATCTGCGATATGCAGATGCAGGTCGGGTTGGGCCTGGAGGGAGCGGTGTGTGATGTTTAAAATGACTTTCAGCCATGGAGCCAAGCACTTGGCTCTGTGACTGAAAGCCTTTTAAACATAGTGTGCAGCTTCCCAGCACTGGGGAGGGGGGGAGAAGTGGTGTGATGCCTCCATGGAGCCAAGCCCCAGGCTCCAGCTGACTGGCGCTGGGGTGGGGGAGAAAAACCTCTTGTTTCCCCCAGCCCAGTGCCAATCAGCTGGCGCCTAGGGCTTGGGGAAGAGGGGGAAGGTTTAAAAAAACCCAGGCTTTTAAAACCTTCCCCCCTCCCTCAAGCCCTTTTTGGGGTCCTGTGGTCCTGTGATATATATGAACTGCAAAAGGGCGGGGGACCACTGTTTATCCTTAGTCAGTCAGCTTTTGACTGCATCCTTTTACAGGCTTTTACCCTCTCTTTTAACTAGATCACGCAGAGGTCCTTCAATCTACAAAGTCAATGATGGAACTAAAAGATACCCTAGTAATTTCAGCTTCCATAAGCTGATACAATGACATTTCTTTTTTCCTGATTCTCTAATGTATTGTCTTTCCCCAAACAGGACTGCTTCTACATATTATGCCAGAGAGAGTGATCCCACCAACAGACATCCTACACTAGTTTCCTTGAGTCTTCAAACAACTCTACATTATCTAATTAATTTGTGGTAATGCATTATCTAATCCATCTAGTTGTATATTATCGCATGTGTATACAACAGGTATGAATCACTATCAGGGACTGACTGAGCAGCAGCTTGTCCCAGGCCATCAAATAATTCAATGCCTGGTAAGATCAGAACCAGGAACTTCCTAGTTCATTCACTTAGCCATTGACCCCCAAGGACTCTCTTCCTAATTTTAAAAGGATTGCTCCAAAGTGATTGAGTTGACAAGCACAACCTTGGAGCCTATAATGCTCTCAACCTGCTTAGGGTTGCAGACCTTCTCCAATAAACTGACTGTCTAAAAGTAGCACAAGACACATCTCTGAAGATTAGTGATTTTTTCTGCTCCAGAGTTTCCAACTTGTGTTTTTTTAAGCATTAAAACCTATTGGTCAGCATGTTACTTAGGAAATTTAAATTTCCAGAATGTACTTCTCCAAGTCTTAGGGAAAGTGTTAGTCATTATTTCTCTAGCTTCACTACCAACAAAGCCTTTACGGTTCCCAAGAGACATGAACTGCAAAGAAAACAATCTCGTTAAATTTTTGTGAATGTGTTTTAACTCTTTCCCCAGTTTTCTTGATTAATAAAACCACTGACTGCTAGTATCTCTGGATAATGGGAAAAGCCTTTGCCCCAAACTGCCTGCAGCTCCGAGAGATCTACTCAGATTTATATAATCTATGAGGCTACAAAAATCAACACAGAATCTAAAGATTTGACTATTGGATCATTCAAATTAACTGTCTGTTACTCTTAATATATAATCTTCAATAACCATCCTATCTTTCAAATTTGGATCTATGTATTATGCAAGTCACTAACAAATATGGTGGGGGAACATAGTAAGAGACTCTTAAGCATTTTGTAACAGCATTGGTGTATCTGGAAGGTTAACATTACTGTCACTGTGTCATAACCCCCTATATTTTAGGGCACGTGGTTAAGTTCAAAAATAAAAATAAAACGACATAAAATAAATGTCAGGTCAGGTTGATCTTCATGAGTAAGACAAAGCTAAAATCCATAGATGCCAATAGGTAAAAATTCACCAAAAATTCAAATTTTCAGTTCTACAAAATTCTTCATCAAGTCAAATGGTAAAAAACTGAGGAGAGAAGGGCACTGGTGTCAACATGCATGCCATAATATTTTAAGGTTGCAGAAATAGGACTTTATGAGTCAGCCACAAAGAAGCATGCTGCTATTGCATTTATCTGAGCCGAATGGAAATCTCCATACTGCCTCCTTCCCTGAGGCTTTGCCAAAGATTAAAGGTCATGTGATAACTACTGGCTTAACAGGCTCACAACCAATGGTCCTAATTGGGAATTTGTTTCAAAGCACTCTTCCCTGCCTTGAAACACTTGACTAAGCATTTGGATTTCCATACTTTCTTTTCAAGCCCCCCTTCAATTTTTAAGCCACCTAGCCTAGTGGTTTCCAACCTTGGGCAACCAAGGAGTTCTTGGACTACAACTCCCATAAACCCTGGCCAGGACAGCTGGTGGTGAAGGCTTCTGGGAATTGCCATCCAAGAATACCTGAGTTACCCACGGTTAGGAACCACTGATTTAGCCCAATGAACATTTCCACACATATTTTGAAGACTTCCTTTTTGCGTGTGTGTTTACAGTTCATTGCCCATCTATGAATTCTTGAATTCTGATTTTCTTTTAATATCTGATTAAGTTGGGTACAGCTCAAAAAGCTCTTTTATTTCAATATCAGTCTTTCAGGTATCTCAACATCTCGCTTGGTTTTGCTGCAACAAATGAAAACAAGTTACTCTCTGCAACTCATTTTATAAAGTTCTGGAAATAACTGTACAGTGGACACAAATAAAATAGGATTTTAGTCTACATGGGAGTGATTCACAGATACTGCGGTATTCTTCAATAAACTACCTCTCATTCCTGGGTGGTGGCCCTGCCCCTCATTTTATACCTTTCCCATTCAAAAGGTATATTATCTATAGATAAGGGTGAGAGATGCTCTGTTCTCACTAGCCCTTCCGGTTTCTTTTCACCCACATTCTGCTGGGTCCTGAAATTTGGCCTGGAAAAGCTTTTTTTTAAAAAAAAAAAACCAGTAAGCACATATCAGTATCGGAAAGGAAAATATTGATGTTAAAAGGGCTAAATATTTTTTTCTCCAGACTGAAGCACAGATTTTGTGAAACAGCCTAGACCTGATCCACTGCGAGCACAGATGGGGTTGCATCAAGATGTTCCACATTATGTTCACTTTAAAACTGAAATGTTCTTATACTAGAATCAGATTGTCAGAAGAGCTTTTTTTAGCTTTAATATTAGATACCAAAATTTTAAGCCCCTGCATATATGAAGTGCTTATACACAAGACAGGGCTGAGGTAATCTCCTATAATATATCTTTTTTTAACAAAGTTTTATTTTTGGGTTAGGCCAAATAGCAGTTAATTTATAAAAACACACAAATGGCCAGATAACCCAGTCCCAGAAAAGGTCAACATATTGATTGAATAATGGCTAAATACGTAAAAGCAGCAACAGATAACAGATAAAGCCTGCCTGGTGGTGCAGTGGTTAAATGCCTATACTGCAGGTAAAACTGTGTTCACGACCTGGGGTTCAATCCCAGGTATCAGGCTCCTGGTTGACTCAGCCTTCCATCCTTCCGAGGTCAGTAAAAATGAGTACCCAACTGGGTGGGGGGGGGGGGGTGGGGGGGTCAATGTGTAGCCTGCAAACTGTAATTAAAAACTGTAAACTGCCCAGAGACTACTTGAAGTGGTATGGGGTGCTATATAAGCAGAACACTTTGCTTTATATCCGTGTTAGTTATTTTAGACATCAAATTTTGAGATACAAATATAAAGTCTATCCTAGAGTAGGTATTATGTACATCAGAATAATATTTTAAATAAATAAATAATAAAGCAAAAGACTTATTTTTATCTTTGCTGTTACCTATGCAATGAATGAAACAATGCATATTTTATATAGGATATTGTTGGTTTCCTAACGTACGGTAATTAGACTATGTAAGCCAGTACAGTCAGGTATTATATAGTAATCTGTTCAGTTTAAAGGTTTAAGTCAGGTTTATAAATATTGTATTTCAAGAACTAGACCCTATTAGTACAGTTAGATTTTCTTAGCTCAGCAGTTAATCCTTCGGCTCAAAGAACACCAATACAAAAAAACCTGCAAGATCTGCAATAATCAGACTGCTAGCGAATGCCGGTCCTCAACACTAAGAACCTTTCTTCAGTACCCTACAAAGCACAAATGGAAAATCTAACTAATAAATTTTCTCCCAACTAGTTTGGTAATTTTACATTGAAAGAAAACAACAACAACAGCCAATGAAGTGGGAAAAGCAGCAGCATAAAAGCCAACAGCCTGAAATGTCATTTCTTTCTTAAATAATAAAATCATTTCAAATCATATATCTGATTTTCCCTCAAATCATTAAATCATTTAAAACATACACACCCACCCACACATACATGGGATGGGACAGTATAATATCTAGAGAGATTCAGGAAGCTGATACGCACAAAGGATTCAAAATGCAAATTAATTGATCAAATAATTGGATTATATATATAAATCAAAGACAACATACTAAAAATGCTTTAACTTAAAATATAACGTATTTTGTTTAGCATAGTGAAGAGGCATACTTGCCTCTTATGGTATGCATGTGTGTGTGTCAGATAGATAGATAGATAGATAGATAGATAGATAGATAGATAGATAGATAGATAGATAGATAGATAGATAGATAGATAGATAGATAGATAGATAGATAGATAGATAGATAGATAGATAGATAGATAGATAGATAGATAGATAGATATATCCTTTTCCCTCATCCTTTACAGTTCTTTGTTAATGGGTGTTATTCACATAACACAATAAACCAGGAATCTACAGAAATGTCATTTTACCAACAAATCAATATATGCAACCATTCCTCCTTTATTTGTCATAAAAGCTAGAGCACAGCTGTCATTCTGTTACTCTCTTCCCAAACAACCAGAAACGGAATTGTCAATTCCATCTCTGACCTGTTGGGAGAGGAGCAAAACACAACAGCAGCATACAAACAAGAATGACTGAACAGAGTTCACCAAGACAGAGCTCATGCACAAGGTGGGAATTCCAGGAATCCCTGGCTTCTTTTGTAACACAAACACTCCCAACAATTCCAATTCTCTATCTCAATATTTTCCAATCTGGATCAAATGGGTTACACAGACATGGGTTCTCCTGGTCACTACTGCTAAAGAAATCTAGATATCTCCAAGAATGACAAATAATTAACAGTTACAGGCAAGCATAATGTCCATCTTCCAAATACTGTACTTTATTACAACTTCCTGTAAGGTCGTCCTGAGAAGCTGCGTTGATTTTATGTCTTTTATATGACCCTAGACCAGTGATGGCAAACCTTTTGGAGACCGAGTGCCCAAATTGTGATTGGTACTTTTTTTGCAAAGTGCCAATACAGCAATTTAACCTGAATACAGATGGCTGTGAAGGGGCGATGTTGGGTGCCCACAGAAAGGGCACCGAGTGCCACCTTTGGCACCCATGCCATAGGTTCACCAACACTGCCCTAGACCTAATAATCTGCTGGAGAGTGAATACAATGCACTGCACTTGCTTGATTCATTTAAAACTTAAGCTCAAAAAGATAATTTTCAAAAAGAAAATTTAAAACATACTTTTTTGGATATTGCACTAAAATGTTTGCCACGAAATACTGAAATGCAAGGAAACAACTCCATTGAGGTCACACTGAATATAAATGTATCAAGTGTAAACTTTCTGTACTCCAAGGCAGCAATCTTAACCAAACCTCGTACAGAATAAGCCCCATAATGTAGTTCGATTCACTTACAGTTTAATTAGGAGTTTCATGGTGCAGTGGTTCAACTGCTGTGCTGCAGCCAAAACTGTGCTTGCAACCTGGGGTTCAATCCTAGGTAGCTGGCTAATGGTTCACTCAGCCTTCCATCCTTCCCAGGTTGGTAAATAAGTACCCAGCTCACTGGGGAGGCAATGTGTAGCCTGCATAATTAAACCCTAAACTACCAAGAGAGTGCTTTAAAGCTTTATTGAGCAGTATGTAACACACTTTGGGTTTTTTTACATAAACATGCATAAGTTTGCAATATATTTATGCACAGCAGCAAAGTACTTGACTATTTAAGTGGCATTACAAAGTGTTTAGAACACGAATAGCAAGTGCAACTTAAATATAAAATGCTTGTTGTTGTTGTTCAGTCGTTCAGTCGTGTCCGACTCTTTGTGACCCCATGGACCAGAGCTCGCCAGGCTTATGAGATTCCAAACACGAACAAGAAGCAAAGAACATAAAAGCCCTAGAAGTTCTACTTCTCAGAGAGTACATATTTATTACTATGCAAGTCTCTCACTAAAATTTCTATACTGCAAACCTATGAAGTAGAACTATTTTTCCAAACATTGACTATGGGCGCTTTTACACGACCCTTAAGATCCGCTGGCAAACTTAAATTCGGACCAGAGATCTTGGGGGTTTGTCGCTCTTACTATGTTCCCACCTCTCTGCACTTCCTTGCTCCTGTCTGCGTGAGGGGAGGGAGAAAAAAAGGGAGAAAAGAATGCAGGCTCATCTCCACTCCGCCGTTGAGCTGCTGCGGGAACCATTCCAGTCTCTTTCAGTCTCTTAAAGGGGCGGGGGCAAAACAAAAACACAAGGCGAGGAGAGCCCGGCACTCACTGTTTTACATCCGCATCAGAAATTTTTCACCTTTGGAGACCAGGTACTTGGAAAATGCGCTGGGATGTGCTTAGGTGGGCGTGGTCCTACTTAATTTTTTTTTAAATCCAAGAGCTGGTGGGAAAACAATTTTAAGCTCCGGATCTGGGAGCCCTTTGCCCCAGATTTTAGGGGTCGTGTAAAAGCACCCTATGTTTTGAAGTTACACTGGGTCACTTCCTCATATCACCCTTCTCTCAATGACAATACTTCAAACCTGGCGCTAGCCAAGCCACCTTAAAAGGTCTAAGCTGAAACCTTTAATAACAACATCAACAAAAAAACTGTACACATTTGCAACCAGGTTTGAAGGTCAAGAAAGTGTTTTGGTTCCATACTCAAATGAATATCTACATATACCTTATGACAGTGGTGGCAAACCTTCAACACTACAGATGTTTTGGACCACAACTCCCACAGTCCTTTATCATCGGCAGTCTAGACTCGGAATTCTGGGAGTTTTGGTCCAGAACTTCTTAACTGCCAAAGGCTCGCCACCATTGCCCTATGACAACTGCTAAGGAAAGGGTCACACAGCATATTAACAAGCACAACACAACTAGTAAAATTAAACAATAGCTAAGTGCTAAATGTGAGCTGCCTAGATGCCCTGAGCCTATCCAATCTCGCCTGATTTTAAAAGCTAAGCAGGGTCGGCCCTGGTTAGTACTTGGATGGGCGACCACCAGGGCATACCAGGTGCTGTAGGTGCCTGGAGTAGGAACTGGCAAGCCATTCCAGTATTCCTGCCAAGAAAACTCCATGGACATGGAGTCATGAAGAGTCGGTCACAACTGTAACAACACAACACACACAACTGCTAAACATAAAGATATTAAAACCACAGTCAATGGCCATGTTGGTTTAGGGATTCTGATAACTGTAGTGAGAAAAGTAATGTTTCCAAATTCTGGTTGAAACTGTGGCTTATTTCTGTCCCTGCTCCCAGCATCTAGAAACTCCCTCCCATGGCAGGCCAGTCTGCAAGTAGACAAAGACTTTTCTCTTCAGGCAGGCTTCCCTTTAGTGGGGGGTTACACTACAGGATGGTTTGTATTTCTGAAGTTTTAAAATCTTTTTAGTAGTGTTTTTATCTAGCATTTTAATACGTTTAATTCTTTTTAAAATACTTCTATAACTTACTGCTTTTAACTTTCAAATACTGTCTTTAATGTAAGTTACCTTAGGAGAAGTATTTTAAATAAATAAACAAACAAATAAAATCTCTTGTAATTAGAGACAGGTGAAAAATAAGAACTTGCAGTCTTCCGGAAGACACACAGTGTTATAGTCTAGTATGTGCATGGTTACCTTTTTTTAAAGTGCTGGTTAATCAAGGTTGGTATTCTGCACAATTCAGAGCTACACGTTCCAAATACTGTGAACCACAGCTTTATTGTACACCAAATTACTGTCTGCACAGCAGCCTGAATATGAACTGGCCTTGTTAATAAGGCTGCTCAACTTGACACTGTGCACTCCAGTGAAAAAATGTGAATATTACTGCCATGATTATAAACCTGTTTGCCCACTAGGGAAAAAGAACAAATTTGAGCTTAAGAGTAGCTGCTTAATTTAACCAGAAATGGCCGTGGAGCTGTTAATGGCTATTGATTCTTAAAACAAAGCAAATGGAGAGAAATGGAATATACATTATAAAAAGAAACAGAACTTGTAGACCCAGTTCTTTTACCTAACTTTGTTTCTCTACAGTTTCTTAAATAAGCTTCCAAAAATACTGGCTTGTGCAAAATAGTCCAAAACCAGACAGACAGACAGACAGACAGAAGCTGTACTCATGCATCATTTTCATTTGTCTTGTCTTACCAAATTAGAGTATGAGTAGGTAGCATGCCAGTCCATGTACCTCTTTCAGTCTTACTTTGCCACCTCAGATGTCCAGTTATCTAAAAACCGGAATGGGTCTTAAAGCTACCATGTATTCCAAATGATAGAGATACTTCACAAAAAAATGTTTTAAAAGTCAGTAACAGGTAGGTAATAGACCAACTCAGCATACCTATTTTGTCTCTAGTAGTAGATATTTGAAACAGTTCTGCATTCTGACAATTTATTTCATTATTTATTTTATTTTAGAGTATTTTTACCCCACCTTTCTCCTTGGAAAAGGACCCAAGGAGGCTTACAGTAATGAGGGATAATATACAGTCCAGTACAATTAAGGCATGTTCAAGTTTTTGAGAACAAGGGATTGAGGGACACCTTACAGCATTAATATGCAACATTACATTAAAGCTACAAGGTTATAAGTAGTTATAAACATATAGTCTATGTGAACCTATAGATTCATATAAAATACACATGGTAGTCGATTATTCAGGGAAAGCTTGCCTGTAGAGAAAGGTCTTTGCCTGTTTCCGGAAGGAGAACAGAGATGAGGCAGTCCTGGTTTCTAGTGGGAGGGAGTTCCAGAGTCTGGGTGCAGCAGTCAAGAAGGCCCTTTCATGGGTTCCCACAAGAAGTACCTGTGAGGGTGGTGGGATGGAGAGAAAGGCCTCTCCTGATGACCTTAGCACCCAAGTAGGTTCATTTGTGTTCATGTTTTCCCCGCTCCCAGACACATATCTTATTATTTATATCACAGCACCAAGAAACTATTTGCTTTCACTAGGGCAATCTCACAGTTTAAGCTGCGGTTAATTTATGATGTTTCATGCAAAGTTTACATTCTTCCTCAAAACCATCATCTTGAAGGATGCTCACAATTAACCAAGTAATGGGAAAGGTGGAGGAGTCCAAGAGGTAAAAATATATGTGTACTGTATGTTAAAAAGAAAATAGGAATTGCAACCAGTTCCACTATCAAACACAAAATGTTTACTCCAGATGCAAATACAGAAAATACTGTAGAATCAAGATACATTAAATCATAGGGTCACAATAAGCCAGAAGCAACTTGATGCCACATAACCATAACAATCAAATTATGATCATGTAACTTTCTGGTAAGTTGTTTCCACTAAAAAGCATACAGTATTTGTGTTTCCATACTAGTGCTTCTTACCTCTCAAATTTCTGGGATTTATTTGTTTTGTTCGAGGCATTCTCATCCAGTCATAGGCAGTTTCCCAGAAGCGGAGAACAGGCCAACGGCAGCTCCATAAACATGCCAATAAGGTCAGTTAATCCATATACTGTACTGGGGAAGGGGGGAAAAGATTAGATTAAATAAGGTCCCAAGTATCATGTCAACTGAATAAATTTATCATACAGATTACTACTCCTCAAGCATGATACTGGGTCAGGCTTTGCCCAAATTAAGTGGTCACTACTCCATATTCTCAAATACAGAAAGAACATTCGTGGCATGCGGCATAATTTAGAGACAATTAACCCAGGAATCAATTTGTTTCCAATAGCAAAGACGACTTTGGGCAAGTCTTCTAATACTAACCCAGCTCCCTGAGAACATAAACAGCAAACCCTTGACATATCCTGCTGAAATCAGTTTCATCGAACTACAAACTAAATAATCGGAAGAGAACAATTAATAATCACTATAATTTAAATAAACAGTATTTTGCTTTACCTTTCCTCTGGTCAATTGTCCTTAAACCCTGGCACATCTGAACAATTAAAATGCTTAAGAACACCACCGGATCAAACCACATATCTATCAAATCATATATGAAAGTTAGTCTTTAAGGTGCCACATGTTTTGTGTCTTTTGTTTTGTTTTTCTTTGATTTTGCCTGGAATTCTTGAAAAGACTAATACGGCTACCCTCTCTGAAACCAAAACAACAAGAAACCCCTAAGTGGAATCCAGCAGTAGGCCACAGAAAATTTGCTTGGCAAGTTCCTAGGCTTCCACAGCTTCTGGGGGCTGTGCAGCAAAACAATAATAGTAGTAACAACAATAGCAGTAGTAGTAATAGTAACAACAATGATAAATTAAAGGAGCTATATTTATGAGCAATAAATTTAAACTGAAAGAGTTCATCCTTGTGGATTCATTGTGTTTCTTCCTCTTTTCTTTAATGGACCAGGACAATAAAAAATCAGCACAAACAATGCTTAAGCAGGAATACTACAAATACTGTGGTGATAATTCATGCCAGAATCCAACAGATGCATGCCTACCAACTGTGCAACTTGCCTTCGGAAATATGGAAATAACGAGAAGCATAATGTAAAACAGGCTTCAGTTTCTCTTGACTGTTCTTGTCCTCTTTAGATTAATATATAAAACTTAAAGGAACACTTTAAACATCCGTACACTGGTTAAAAGACAGGATAACCCACAGAACCGCCAGCTGGATTGCTCAGTGGGTTGGCACACCTGGCCAGGGACAGAGAGTTTGATTCCTCATTGTGATAAGCTGGAAACTTGCAAAAACCTACGCTGAAGCTCAGCCAACTTTCTTCCCTGCAACAACTATTAGGAGTGAAGGTGGTAGTGCAGCGTCTGCCTGGGCATTCCATTATATGTCAGCTGGAAAGGATTCCCACCTGTTTCTACAGCCCCCAGAAGGAACAGTTTTAAGAAACAGGGGTTTCCCCCTTCACTCCACATTACCCACTTTTTGTTCCATAATGGAACAGAGAGAACAGAAACCACCCCAGAGGGCCAACTGCTTCCTCCTCCTTTTGCTGCTTGTCACCACTGTCATTCTCCCAATGTCCTTCTATTAGGAAAGCTCTGGAGACAAAGCTCTCATACAGAGGCTTCTGGAGCTAATCTCTTTTCTTTAAAGTTGGAGTACTTCCTGGCTTACTAAAAGGCACTCTCAAAACACAGCCAGGTCTCTTCTATATACAGGTAGTTTTGCTTGATTCCTTTCTTCTGGCAACTACCAGAGGAGGAACAAAGTTTGTTCCTAGAGCAAATGCTGCCAACCCTCTTAAGGAACTAGGAAAGATTGGCGCTCTACTGCTGCTAAAAACAACCAAGAGTCAGCTGGCACCTGGGGGGGGAGCTTGTTTCAAAGTTCCTTCAGATACAGGGTGTTCTGATGAATGAACAGTCTCCCAAAAGTCCTGCTCAGGTCCTGCAACCTAAAGGCCGTGGTTTTCCTATATTATACCTACCGAGTCATTTTACATAAAGGCTTCCTCTTTTCCCGCTGCTTTCAATTCTAGCCCCCACCCCCAGCATGACTGTCTATCTATTCCAACAAGTCTTGTCTTCTCTTGATATGTCCAAAGCAAGACAGTTCAACTTAACCATTTGAGCTTCTAGTAAGGGTTCTGCCTTGATATGATCTAGAAGTTATCTAAGCTGTCTTTCTGGTGGTCCCCCTATCTGTTCAGCTCGTCTTTAACACCCTACTCCAGGCATGTCCAAACTTCGGCCCTCCAGATGTTTTGGAGCGCAACTCCCACAGTCCTTTGTCATTGGCAATCTAAGCTTAGATTTCTGGGAGTTGTGGTCCAAAACATCAGGAGGGCCAAAGTTTGGACATGCCTGCCCTACTCTGAATACATCAATTTAATTTTAAGAAAGTGTTATTGGGCAGAATCTTTGTTCACTGTAGGACACCTACTTCACACACTCTTAAAAAGCTGCCAAAAGCTCAGTCATAAAACAATTGTCAGCCTTTAAGACTTCACAAGATTCTTTGTTGTAAACAAAACAGTGATATATAAATACAGTACTGTATTTCAAATGCTCAATTAAGTGTTTGAAGCCACTGGCTCATGCTCTTGACCAAACTACTGGACCTGTCATTCAGCAGCAATTCAAAATGAAAACTGGCATACGTTTCCTACACACTGGTAATTTAGAGATGTTTGCAAACAACTTGCAAAAAGCACATTACATAATATTTATCCTTCCAAATGAGTACTTCCGTTGGCCACCAGTAGGATTTCCCCTCTTTTGGGGGGCTCTGGGAAAGCATATAACAAGCACATAATCCTTGCAAACAAACAAACAAACAAAAAACCGAAGAGATCAAGAATCTCTCTTCCTTACAGCCGGCGGGAAAGGGATTTGGGGGAGGGGGGGAAGAAAGAGGAAAAAGTGGCAGGGCAAGTGGCAAGCCCGGTTCTAGTTAACAGCCTAAAATTACAGAAAGGAAGCGAGGCAAGAAAGACGCAATGACGGCGAGCCGCCCTGTGCACAGGGCTGTTGCGAAGAGGAAAAACATGAATGAATGCAGAGGGAGGAGCTTGGGAAAACCCCTCTGCAACGCAGCACTGAACAAAGCACAGCACACATGCCAGGATGAGAACGAGTGCAAACTGGGACGGACCCCAGGGAGGGAGTAACGGAAGGAGGGGAAGAGGGAGGGACCATCCGGATGTCCCCGCCGCCACCGGGCGCGAATGCCTACCTTGCAGGCTCTGCAGGCGCCGGAAAATACACACGCAGGCAGCCCGAGTAAACAGGAGCGTGCACGCCAAAGCCAGGAGGCCGGCGCAACCCCGGCCGGCCCCCCAGCCTCCTCCCAGGCAGCCAGGCCAGGGCGAGCCCAGCAGGCTTCTTTCCCGGCCGTCGCAGTCGCCGGACCAAAGGAGACTTTTGGTGCCAGGCGGCCGCGGGCCCCACCGGCGGCCGCAGCCTCGGGGGCTCCGCCGGGCGAGAGGCGCCGCTCCCGCCTAGCGCGGAGGTTTTGCACCGCGTGCGTGCGCGCACTCCCACCTAGCGCGCTGTCTCTGTCTCTCGCTATCCCTCCCCCCCCCCCACCCACACACACACACACTCTCTCTCTCTCTCTCTCTCTCTCTCTCTCTCACACTCTCTCTCTCTCTCTCCTTCCGCTAGCTTTCCCGGACCCCCCCCCTCCAGCAAACCTGCTCGGTAGGCAGCCGGAGCTCTCGCTGATGGCGGCGGCAGCTGCTGCTGGGAAACACGGCGACCCCTGCGCGGTGGTGGCGGCGGCGGCGGCGTCTGGGATCCTCCTCCACTTGACAACCTCCAACACAAACATGACCCGGCGCTAAACCCCCCCTCCCCAGAATCCTCTTCCTCAGCAGGGCCTCCCCGCTTCTCTGGCTGCCTGGCTGGCTTCCTTTCTTGCTCACCCTCCTCGCCGCCACAACCTGATTCCGCACCGACAGACACAAACGCGGCAGCAGCGCCCCCGCCCCTGCACCATCGAGATCCCTCGGAAGACCACCACCGTCTCTCCTCGCTCGGCCACACTGCCTGGGCACGCCGCGACGAGGGCTACCAAAAACCCCAAGGGGGGGGGGGAGGTGGCTAGACCCAAGGCGGGAATAAAGGGAAGCCTGCAAGCGGGAGAAATCTGCCCAGCCCAACCCAGCCCCCGCGACACACCCGTCGTCGTGTGTCCCATTGTTCGCTCTCAGAATCCGTTTCTGATCCGGTCTCTGGTGGCTGCACCAGAACCACGGTGCCAACTCCGATTCTGTTATCCCGCCGTGCGACACCCCCCCTCCCGCCCCAGACTCAAGCCTCTCCCCTATGATCGCCCCATCAGCCTGCCTCGGCCCTCGCACCCGCAACCCATCCAGCAATCCAGCCCCACTGGGAATAGGGGTTACCTCGTCTCTTGCGCCGAAGGCCATGCTCCCCGCCCCCCCCCCATCTAACCCAACCCAGGAGTTCCCTGCCCGGGCACCACACACACCCCCATCGCCCTTGGAGCCTAACAACTACCATGTGCTTCCGTTTCCTTCGTCGTTGTTACGCGCAGAGAGAGCCGCTTCGGGACTGATATCCCAAGGGAGACACGAATGCTGAGCTCCAGTGGATCAGTCCCCACCCCACACCCCCAACCCAATGAAGCAAGCATAACAGAAAAGACCCCCCCCTCCCCTCAAAAAGAAAGAACTTTGCACCCACATACTTGGACCCCCGCATCCACTTCCAGGGCACACATTTCTCCCCCCCACCAACAACAACAACTAAGGTTACCCACCGCCACTGTTCCATCAAAATCACCCTTAAATCCAAGCCCCCCGGCGACCCCACACCCTTCAGAGCCCCGTTTGCCTCCAGCCTCCCTCCGACAGCCTGCCGCCCTTCCCAAGCCAGGCTGTGACCCACGGCGCCCCGTCCCTCCTGCTCTGACGACGCACACACTCACACACCCCACGGCCGCCCGAGCCCCCCCAGGACTCGCCCCCCATTTTGCCCCACACCCTCTCGCGTAAAGTACGGGAGGGAAAGGAGAGGTTGGCGGGTGGGTGGACGAGAGTGGGTACTCGGGCACCAGGCAGAGCCTGGCTTTACGGGGAGCGGGATGGGGGGAGTGGGAAAAAAGGGGGGCTGGAGAATGTGGGGCGTGCCACACGGCGATTCTGGGGGAGCAAGGAGTAGGGGGGGGGGTCCACCAAGTAAGCACGCGGAGGAGAGGTGGAGGAACAATCGGGAATTGGGGGGGGGGCGCATGGCGTGAGGGTCGGGCGGGGTTCAATGGGCAGGCACAGACTAGACGGTGGGGGGCTGGGCCAGTCTCTCCCCCCCCCTCCCCGGAGGCAGACACCGCTTCCCCCTTTCCTTTCTTCCCCTCTTGCTTTCTTTCTCCCGTAGAAACCGGGGCGGGACGGAGGCTTCACCTCCAAGACCTTGCTTAAGGGACGGGGGGGGGATCTTGGCGAGGAAGGGCCAGGAGATAATTGAGAAAGGGGGGAGCCTTTTACCTTCCCTCACTTTCTATTGCAGGAAGCGGGCCGGGTGACGTCATCGGGTCTCCCGGGCCCCGCCTCCTTCCCCCCTCCTCCCCGTCTGCCGAGGACAGAAAGGGAGGGCCCTGCGGAGGGAGGGGTCATCGAGGGGGTTTCCTTGCTTCCGCGCCAGCTCGCCCGGGAAGGGTCAGAAGCGAAAGTAAAACTCAGGAGGAGGGGGGGTGAAAGGGAGCTGAGAATGCTTTGATGATACCTTTTCGTTTCCGCACCCCCGAAAGGCCCCCAGAGGTGTGTTTTAAGGACGCCCCTGCTCCTCTTTCCGGGAAGTCCTAATTAGAAGACACCTTCTTAGTAGTGTCTTTATGTACATTGAAATACAATTGCAGTGTGCCTTTAGGGCGCACACCTCTTCTCACGAGGGGTAAACCAGTGGAACTCAAATGAGTTTTATTCCCCAGCTGTCCATAGAAACCTTGATTGGTTTCTATTTGGGTTGGGGTAAACTGCAACCCCCCACTCTTCTTTGTTTTCCCTCTGTACAAGTTGTGCCATGTAGCCATTAGTGGGCAGTGGCATCCTCTTTCACTTTTATAAGGATTCTCTTATAAATCTACTGGCCTGTTCTTAAATTTATGAAAAATTCACATTCAGTCTTGCTGAAGAAGACCTAAAGTAATATCTGGCCAGGTCAGATCCAAGTTCAGTATTCTTGACCACAAACTGGCAGACAGCGGGTGAAACCTCATATCTTCCTTTGGCTCAGCTCTGGGTTAACAGGTGTGATTTCAGCCTAGATTGCCCCATCATAAAATGGAGTCCATGGCTGAAAGTCTTAGTCTCTGGTAGCTTCAGTTATTAATTCTCTTTAATATAATTATCAAAATATATGAGGGTAGGGTGGGGAGAAAGTTTACAAGTCACCCAGATATGCTGTCCAATTCCATGAATGAGGTAAGGCTGTTTGCATGATGGGGGCCTTATCTGCAAGGTTCATGTCATTTGGCACATCAGAACTTGAAGGGCAAAGTTTAGGTCCACACAGGGACGGACAATAGAACAACTGTACAAACCTATGTGAATTAATGGCGCTACCAAAATGCTAAATCAGGGAAAAGACAAATACAGTACTGTATGTAAAACTAGATCTGATCAGGCCTGCTAAACTAGACATCAAGTTTGGCAGAAAGGGCCGATCAAAGGGACCTGGTACCCGATCACCTGGAGAATGTGAGTTTTGATATCACACAAATTCTAAAGTATTTGATCCTGCATTTAACTCTTGTATCTTATAACTTTACTCCACATGAATCTCAGATTTAAGACACACTGCTATATCATGATCTACCCCAGTATGGTGTTCTGAAAAAAAAGAAATACCCAATGTACAGTATTCTGTAGCAAATTCTTGAAAAGAGCATCTTTTCCAGATTGTTAATAGGGCCGGGGTCTTTTCTATTTAATTGTTTTGGCCTGCTATAATTATTTTCAACAATAAATCAGACCCAATCAAATTTGGGTGTTTTTCAAGCAAGCCATCTTCTGTTGCCTAAAAAAGAAGTTTTTATTTCCTGTCA
The DNA here is from genome assembly GCA_037367245.1 of Phrynocephalus guinanensis. NCBI lineage: Eukaryota > Metazoa > Chordata > Lepidosauria > Squamata > Agamidae > Phrynocephalus > Phrynocephalus guinanensis. The sequence goes on from CM074739.1 coordinate 84,251,594, forward strand.
AATCATTCTCTTATGGTGAACTGAATAGGATTTTCAAGGTCTGTGAGATATTCAAACCCCTGTAGTGATTTACCCCCAGCAGTAAGTTTCCACTTCTGAGCTGGGCTTGGAACCCAGGTCTCCTGAGTACTAGTCCAATGCTAGAACCCCTACACTCCATTGGCTCTCAAAGAATGCCACAAAAGATGTGGGATCTCCCTTTTTGTTACTACTGTACTTCTCTTTATTGCTACCTGGTGAGTATTATAATCCCGTGCAAGGCTATTTCATGCACATGTCACTCCAACCGAGCGGCAAGGGTCTGCCTTCCAATGAAGGTCTACAGTTTAAAAATAAAACTTTCTTGGGAACGGAGATTTCCAGAAAGTACCTCCCCCCCCCCATGCTCTACTGAGTAGAGAGGCACACAGGATTATTTACGCACGATCTCTTCTAGAAAAACTGACCACTGGCCAGTCTTTCCGAAGGGGGGGGGGAAACCTTGTCAGTCCGGAGAGGAGACGACGTTTAGTCCAGGAACGAAAACAATAATGGTAATTGAAAGCGCGCCACGGGGCGCCCAAAGGTGGGCACCCTCTTTTTTGGAAAACTCAGGGCTTGGACGGAGGAAAAGTTTTATCGCGGCCCCCATCGCCGACCACGCCGGCCTGGACGCCCGTCGCACGCCCCCCCTGCCGAGGCCCCTCCCTCCCTCCCTCCAACGCAGAGACACGCACACCCTCCCTTGTATGCACATCGCCGGGGCTGCTGCTGCTGCCTGCTGACGCGGAGATCCCGGAGGTTCCTCCTTGTTGCTGCTGCCGCTGGCAGGTCATGCAGGCTGTGCTCGCCGCCGCCGCCGCCCCCCCCCCCCTCCTCCTCCTCCTCCTCCTCCCCCCTCGGCTCTGGCTGGGCTTTCCCGTTCGCTCGCGGGAGGCGCCGCCGCCAATGCCACGCTGCATCCTCCTCCTCCTCCTCCTCCTCCTCCTTCCCGTCCCAAGAGCCCACGGATGGGATTTGGGGGGCCGGGGAGGGAAGGGAGTAGAAAAAAAAGAAAAAAGCAACCCCCCTACACACGCACCCGCCCGCCCGCCTCGTGTGTGGGCGTGGGCGCGGGTGCCCTCGGCCACCCCAAAAAAATAAACCCAGACCGCGAAAAACCGAGCGGTGGAAACTTGCCCCGAGTTCAGCGCCGCTTCTCGTCCCTGAAGTTTCGGCGTGGAAGGGAAAACAAACAAACAAACACCCAAAAGCCGAAAGCGAGCAGCCCCCTTCGCGCTGGGAAGTCAGTGGGCGTGAGAGGAAATACGGAGGGGAGGCGCCTTCCAGCCCCTCTGGCTTTCTCTCGGCTCCTCTCCTACCACCACTGCCGCCGCCGCCGCCGCCGGCTCCCCTTCTTTGGCCCTGGCTTGCGGCTGCCCGGGGGTGGGGGGGGGGAGGGTGGGGGGGGGTTGTTCGGCTGGTCGCCTTTGATTGGTTTACACCATCAGCTGTTTGTGAAGATCGAGTGGAAAAGAAGGTCGCCTGGAGTAGAGGAAAGGGAATCTTGGGGGGGGGGGGGGGGGGGTCTTCCCCGATGGGAGAAAACGGGGGGAGAGCCGAGTGGGGGTGCGCCTTGCTCAGCAGAAGGCGGGTTAAGCTGGGACTGATGCCGAGCGCGAGTTGATCTTCTGCACCGTGCGCTGGCATTCCTTTTGCAGCTCGTGCCCATGGTGGTGGTGGTGGTGGTGGTGGTGGTGGTGGTGGTGGTTATATGTGTAGTCATCAGATCAATACAGGGAGGTTTCCATGCTTCGATCTCCAACTTGCGCAATGCAAGGATTTGAATTTTTAATTTTGTTTTATGTTTATTATCTCCAGTAAGTATATATATAGATCCTGGGCAGCTAACAACATTTTTTTACTCTAATAAATAATATACAGTGGTACCTTGTATAAAGGAATTAATTCATTCCAAATGAAATTCTGTTAAGCAAAATTTCCTTTGTACAAATTTCCCATAGGAATTCATTGAAAATGGATTAATTCCTAATCGTGACCGTTTTTCTGTTGTACGGATTTGCCCCAAAGGCTATTCTGTTAAGCAATTCCCCCCTATCTCCAGAAAATTTTTCCTTTAAGCAGATTTTCTGTTAAACAAACCACTTGTTATACAAGAATCCACTGTAATATCAATAAAATGGATATATTTCTCAAATGTCTTGTTATCATGGATTAATTTGTACCTGAATCATTTAATCATATTGGAACCCCACATATATATTTACCAATAAGTATGTCTCATTGTATTTAGTGGTGATAATTCTAAATAAGGTGCATAGAATTTCAATGAGGCTTCCATGATTTTTGATCCAAAGGTTAGACATTGAGACATTCATTCATTCAACTTATATACTGCCCATCTGGTCAGCAGCCACTCTGGGTGGTTCACTACACAAAATAAACAAAAACATATAGTGCAACTCAAATTATAAAATAAAATATAACTAATACTGTGCACCATGATTTCAATTGGTTGAAGCTGGTTTTTCCCAGTTGTGCAAAACAGGTTTGGGTCTTTGGAGCCTTTCAATGGGGTTGACAACACTTTAATTAGAGTATCATGTAAAATGTGTAAATATATATTTAAAAAGTTTATTTCTGCATGTGATACCTGAACTGCATCCAATATTTGGGCACTGGATGAGAATGACACCCACACAACTTTTTCAGGTGCCCACCACATGTTGGGCTGTCATGCACTTATTTGCCTCCCCAAAGGCACAAGCAAAAGACGCTTCCAGTTAATCATGGGTGGATTTAGAAGAGGAGACCACATGGAAAAGAGGAGAGTTGCAGTATTTGTCATGGCCTCCAATAACAGGCATAATTTTAAATTTACATCCTAGTGGTTTTCTCCCTGAAAAGACTGTATGTCTGATCAAACTCATCTTGGAGTAATAGGCTGGATGTTGGAAATGCAATGTTGTAAAACGGGCCGGGAACCTTTAGTGCACCAGATGTTTCCCCTTCAACCCTAACCCTGCCCCACACAGCATGGCCAGGGCTAACAATATGCAAAAGTTCAGGAGGAAGATCTCACGTTCCCCACTGCTGTCATAAGCTGCGCAAGACTCAATCACATTTAGATTTTAATAACTAACAACCATGTGTACACAGAAAGAAGACCATATGATTAAAATCTGGGAGTTGAGCCATGGCTACTGGACTTCTTTTTTGAGAAAAATTTCACTACAAACAGCTTCATCCACGATGAAGCGTTTTGAAACGTTTCTATCTTGCAGTAGCCATGACTCAACTCCCAGATAAACGCACCTGATGACTGAGAATCTAGGTCCCCACCGTTCTATTGCTACATTGATGACAAATAGGTAATTTAATTTCTGAACTCTTTTTTTCTTGCATGGGATCTTTATCTTAATGTTGATCTCTGTCCATCAGTATCAGAGATTCTTTCTAAACATGCTTCAGCATTTATTTGGGTGGGCAGGTGAGGCGCAAGTAGGGACTGCAGACGGCCTCCCAATACCTAACAGACTTAATTCTGACTTTATCCCTGATCAATGATGTCAGCTACAAACATCCAATAATGCCCCCGGTATAAATTTTTCTACCTTTTCACTTATCACACTCCATACTCTGTTTCCAGTAGTATGCAAGTGACAGTACAATATGATGCATGTAGACTCATAAGAAAATCCCGCTGAATTATTTCACTGAATGATACGCATAGTTATTGATGGGGCCATCTTTAAATGGACACAAATCATATCAGTAAACATTTTTTCACTAAAACGGATCGAGTCAAGCTCTTGCCTTATTAAGAAACCTGTTCATTATTTGTATTAGTCATCAAGACGTTACTGCTTCCTTTCCCCTCATGACCTAGTTCTGCAGCCCTATACTCTCGTATTTTCTCACTAACACTTTGCTATTATAATCTCAAAAGTTATGATGGATATTGACAACATTTTCCTTTTATTCAAGAGTCACGTAGAATAGCTCATGTTCTTCACATGAACGGAGCTGACTAGGAGCCATGTTTTAAAAAAACACTTCCACTCACATAGTACTTATAAACCCTGTAATCTTTATAGTGTTGAGAGCATGGGGAAGGGTAAATAAAACCAGTACACAAAAGCTTAGGGACACCAGAGGCCCTGCTGGCAGGGGTAAAAAAAACTTGAGGGCTTGGGGAGAGTAGGGAAGTCCAAATCCCAGTCCAAATCCCATTTCTGCCTATCATTTGGAGCCATCATTCTTCTTTAGTCTTATCAGTGTTGTACAAATTACACAGTGTTAAAATAATTGGACTATTTTTACCAGGACCAGGCTGCTCCAATAGTATTATCTCAGCCATTTATTAAGACTTCTTTTGTGCACATGGTGATGCATAAATTAGGTATATGCATCTAAGGGTGCTACCGCATGGCTGAATAATCAGATATAAAAGGGAGATACAGTATTTTGTTTCCCTGCTTCTGGTCATGTGACTTTTATTCTGTGTTCTCTGTTTGCACTTTCACATCATGTGCTGAAACATATAAACTAGATTTAGTGTCCGCCTGTATCAGGCAACAATTAGTCTTCCACGGTCAAGGGACAGCCATCTTTCATAAGAACTATCTTCTTGTGTTTACAAGTGACGGCTCTCCTTTGACTATCTAGTCCCATCTAGTCCACCGTCAAGGGAGAGCCATCACTAGTGAGCTCAGCAAGATGGGTTACCTAGTCCACAGTCAAGGGAGAGCCATCCCTCATGAGCACAGCAAGATGGGTTATCTAGTCCAAAATCAAGGGAGAGCCAGCCTTTGTAAGCCCAAAAGCCTAACGTGCATAGTAACCCATTTCCAATGCAGCCTCCACCATTACAATGGACGCATTGGCTTGTTGAAATGTTTTTTTTTCCTAGCAACAAATATAAAAGGTTAGTGGTGCAACAAGCAAGTTGATTCATAATTAATCTGGCATCTCAGATTAGTTTTCTTGATGTCTGCTGGACATCCAGAAAATCAATCTGTACTTTGAATTAATGATGTAATTACATTAGGCCCACTGAATCTCAGGGTTGGTTCACATTTCACCCACACGTCTATCATCCCTTAATTACTGACTACCTCTCACCGAAGGCGGCATCACCAATATTAATTTTTCTCTGCCTAAGTGTAGGACGTGCAATGGCATATCGTACAGGGAGGCCACAGCTTGATATTGCAGTTGGCAAGCGACAAACATGCATGTGTGGATTGTAACAGCATGGGTTCAGGGCCTGAAGGCTCCTAAGCTGGAATGAGGAGCAAAGTCATGCAACCCCCACACCCTCTTAGAGGCCCTTCTTGTTATTTCCCAAGAGGGCGAATCCCATCTGCCAGACACCTGTAAAACACAGGTTCCCAACCTGTGAGCTGCAACCTCCAAGGAGGGTGCAGAGTGTTTACAGGGGGTAATATGGCAGAGCACAGAGGGGCTGGCAAAACCAAACAGCACCAGTCTGCAGGGGAAGGTACAGGGCTCAAGCCTTGTAAGTCAGCTTAAGTAATAGTAGCCAGTATTCTTCCTAAGGGCCTGTCTGTGCCACTCCACTTTCTCACTCAAATTCTTCCTTTCTGATTCCCCCCCCTTTTTTTCCCCCCTTCTCCTCTGCCCCAGGGAAAAGAACGGACAGGGAGAGAAGGAAAAAGAAGAAAAAGAAAGCAGTTTAGCGGTTGGGCTGCTGTTTCATTTGTTTTGCTCATCAGCGGCGACAGCATAGTTATCATCATTCTAGAACTGCAGAGCTGCAAGTGATCCTATAGATCAGTGTTGGCAAACCTATGGCATGGGTGCCAAAGGTGGCAGTGCACCGTGGCACTCAGAGCCCATTCTATGGGCACTCGACTCCTACACAGCCACCTGTATCCAGGTTAAATTGCACTTTGCAAAATAAAAAAGTGGGATTTGAATCGCAATTTGGGCACTCAGTCTCTAAAAGGTTCACCATCACTACTATAGATCATTGAGTCCTGCTCCCATGAGGAAGACGCAGTGGGGAATTGAACTCCCAACTGAGACCTAAACCAATGAGCTAAATATTCCTTCACACACACACACACACGCTGATAAAATCTGCCGTAAAAGAAGTAGCGGCAGAGGCATCAGCAGCAATCATCTGGGAAGTATCTGACAGTTTTTTCTGAGAGGGAATGTGGTAGTACTACCTGTTACTGGAAAAAACCAGGGATGGACCTGAATTATTTTTACAGGCAGATGGGCCAAATTTCCCAGCAAAAAACAACCAATGGTGGGGCGGGGAGTCATGGGGGAGGGCTCACAGGTTACTTCACTATTATTAAAGGGAGGCGAACTCAAAAAAGCTTGGGAAACACTGATCTAAAAGCAGAAGTCCATCTTTCAGATGATCACAGACATTTCCTAAACCAGTTCAATACCTCAGTATATTAATTTTTCAAAACTTGCCATTTGAGATGAAGATAAATTTTAAAAAAACCCAAATTGCAATGTTGAACAAATTTTGCCAATTTGTTAAATATTTGTCCCTGGATATCTCTGACCCTGACAAATACAGAAGGATGAATATTTCCTTGTTTTTATTCACCCCCTTTTTAGACGGCCCATGGCCATTCCATTTGTAATGCCTTGTCCCTACCTTGTTCACTCCCACCACTTTGTTCTGACCCATCCCCCCCTTTGCCAGGGCTGGCCAGGGACATCTGCGCATAATTGATTGTTGTGGCTCCCTTATCTCCTACCAGGCCAGATTTAAAGTTAAACTATTAGTTTATTAAGCCCTAAAAACCTGAGGACCAGATTATCTGAGAGATGATTTTTTTTCTCTCTTATACCTCTGTGTGGAACTTTAGTTTATCTGGAGAAGCTCTCCAGGTGGTAGCACATGCTTCTCATGCCTATTCTTAAGTCATCTGGGGTCCCCTGCATGGAACACTTCTCCCTCGGAAATTCCACCTGCTCCTACAACCTTCACTTTCAGGTGCATTTAGAAACATACCAGTCTACTAAAGCCTTCTCTGTACAGTCAAAGACTGCATCTGTTTCATGTTCTACATTCATATTGCATGTCCTGTTTGTGAATTGTTTACACATGCATTGTTTACATACTGTCAAGCCCCACACACAGAACACACACACACAAGCAGAGTTCAGTTCTTTGCCAAGGTCTTTAGTGGAAAGCCAGATAAATAACAGAACCCAACTCCCAGCAATTACCAGTCCAAGTCAAAGCCAGAATATCTCACGGAAACCAGATGCCAAACCCAAGGGAACAGATAAAGCCATTGTCCAGGAAGCCAGTCCAAAGTCAGGAAACAGAGCCAAGGTCACAGACAGGAACGTGGTTGCAAGTTCAAATGATGTGTTGCTCCCACAAAGAGCTCAAGGTAAGCTTGCCAGCTTTATCCCAAAACAGGGAACACACCCTTACTTCTGGAAAGGCTCCTGCTAGTACTCAGGGCTTCCAGACCTGATTCCCCGTCTAGCATCAAAGACCCTTTCCCTAGCTCTCCTGGTAGCACATCTTTGCAGAATCCTGCTCATGGCCCTTCTAGGAGGAGGAGATATGCTTTCAGTTGAGTCATCAGACCCAGCTGCCTGCTGAGTTGAGCAGCAAGGCTCCTCTAGCAGCTCTTCACCATTTAACCCCTCAGATTCAGGTTCTGTGACAGGCAGGGTCCTGGCACATACTTTATTGTAAAATGTGTATATATTCTGTATTGTGGGTACTACATGCTCTGATGATGGACAAGACTCTTAAAATACCAAATCGCAACCCCTTTTACATGCAAAACAACAACAACGGGCATTTATACATGACCCCTAAGCTCCGCTGCAAATGGCTCCCAGCTCCGGAGCTTAAAAATGTTTCCCCACCAGCTCCGGAGCTAACAGAAAATTAAGTGCGACCCCGCCCACCTAAGCGCGACCCAGCGCAGCGTTCAAGTACCTGCTCTTGGAGGGTGAAAATTTTTGATGCGGAGAGTGCCGGGCTCTCCTTGCTTCTTTTTGTTGTTGTTTTTGCCTCCCGCCCCTTTAAGAGGAACCAGGAAGTGACTGGGGCTCGGAGCAACTTCCACCGGCACCGAAGGTAAGGCTTTATTCTTTTGTCCCTTTTTAAGGCTTTTTCCCTCCCTCCCCTCATGCAGACAGAAGCAAGGAAGTGCGGAGTGGTGGGGAGAAAGGAATAGCAATGAACCCCCAAGATCTCTGGTCCGAATTTAAGGGGCCAGCGGATCTTAGGGGTTGTGTGAAAAGGCCCAATAACACAGGAATATTCCCAGTTTACTATTGTTTCCATATTTTCCTTCCTCTGTGCCCTGAGATAGACAGAGGAAGAGGAAGTACATATTTGATGAGGTTGGAAACTGGGAAATGGAGTCCTGAGCCTCTCACTCAGGTAAGGTAGAAGTGGATCAGCTGTAAGCAGGGCCGGCGCTTCCATTAAGGCGAACTACGCAGTTGCCTGGGCCCCCAAAATGGAGAGAGGGCGCTGGACAGCCTGCCGTCCCCCCGCCGCCGGCCACCGCCATCCGTCCCCCCCCCCCGCCCGCCAGCCACCGGCGCTGTCTGCCTATTGCTGCCTGCCGCCCGCCCGCCCGCCGCCCGCCCGCCCGCCCCCTATGCCCATCGCCACCCCCCGTGCCCGTCGCCACCCCCCACCATCTGCCGCCCCCACTGCCCCTGCCCCCCGCCTGCCACCACCCTGCCCACCCACCGTCCACCACCCCACCCCCTGTCCCGCCTGCCCTCCGCCTGCCCCACCCCCGCCCCTCGCCTAGGGCGCAAAAAAACCTAGCACCGGCCCTGGCTGTAAGTATTTCAATGGCCTAGCAGATCTGCTACTGGTAGAGCAGAAAAAGTACAGAAATGATTAATCAATCAATCAATCAATCAACCAATTAATCAATTAATCAAATCAAACCAAGGAGCTCAACTGGATAGTGTATTCCCTCATGAGGAAAGATTATAATATTTAAAGCTGTTTCACTTTGAAATAAAGTAATACACAATCGATCTGTATAACATATGCAAGGTACATAGAAATTATAATGAGAGGTTTCTCTCTCAAGATGCTAGTTGCCAGGAATCTAGAATCCTAGAATCCACTGAGTCTTAATGATAGGAAATTCAGTGTAGAAGGAATGAAGTACTGTACTTGCTCATGCAAGACATAGCTGTAGTTAAAATGTGGCACCCCTAGAAGACATAATGATGGCTGCCAAACTGAATGGTTTTAAGAGGAGATTTGAGAAGGATTTTAAGAGGAGGTTTGAGAAGAATTTATGAAGGATGAGACAGTCAATAGTTGCTAATTATTGTGGTTAGTGATGACTTTCAGTATCACTGGAAGTATGCCCCTCGGTAACAGTTCCTGGAAAGCATGAACACAAGGCTGTTATTAGACTCATGTCTTACGAATGAGCTTCCCAGAGGCATCTGGTGGGCCACTCTATAAAGTTCATGGCTCTGTGTGCTTATTTGTAACTGAAGGCAAGAAGAACATTTTGCTTATTACTTGACATGGGCACGACTTGGCGAAATTCTCATTTACGTTTCCGTTTCTCGTTTCCGTTACGGAACGGAAACGGTAACGACAATTACTCTGCCAGAACTCGAACTCGAACCGACTAAAGAAAAATTGGGTCTGATTTTTTGTGTTGTCGTTCCTGGGCATCGCAGCGATTGCGCGATGCCAAGCGGCACAGGAAAAAAGTTAAAAACCCCGATTCCCGGCCAAAAAAGCAGGTGAAAATATGCCTGCCTGAGTGAGGGCACCTACCAGAGGGGTGATTTCTGGGGGGGGGTTTCCCCGGGGGCTGCGCAAAGTGTGCATCCTCGTCGTCGAGTCGCACTCGCCCACGCCAACTCGCCAAGCGGCGCGGCACAGGAAAATTTTTTTAAAAAAATCCGATTCTCTGCCAAAAAAGCAGGCGAAAATATGCCTGCCTCAGTGAGGGCACCTACCAGAGGTTTCTGGGGGGGGGTGCCCCGGCCTCTCTCTCCTGGGCTGCGCAAAGTGCGCATCCTCGTCGTCGAGTCGCACTTGCCCACGCCAACTCGCCAAGCGGCGCGGCACAGGAAAAAAGTTAAAAAAAAAAGAAACCCCGATTCCCGGCCAAAAAAGCAGGCGAAAATATGCCTGCCTCAGTGAGGGCACCTACCAGAAGGGTGGTTTCTGGGGGGGGGTCCCCGGCCTCCCCCCCTCTCCTCTCCTGGGCTGCGCATCCTCGTCTTCTCGCCAACTCGCCAAGTCGCCATGCCATGCGGTGCGGACGGGGGATCCAAAATGGGGCGACCGCAATATTTATTTTGAAATCGCGTGGTCCAAAAACACACCAAAGCACCACAGAAACATGCGAAAATAGCTATTTTAAAACTGCCTGAATTTTTTTCAGTAGCAGCAGTGGGTTTTTCTTGCAACAAAACGTCTCTCTCCATTGATTTTATTTTATTTTATTTTTATTTTTATTTTTTTACACCTGCGCATTCGCAATGATGGGCTGTCCATGGGAGTGGACCATGCACATTTTTGGAGCCATTCCACCAATTGCATGGCCACTTGGCCAGGTTTTGACCGAGACTTCTGGGATGTGCCAGTCGGGCATAAAAAGCCACTAACCCTAGCCTGAACCCTAACCCTAACCCATACACCAGTACACTGTCCTTCTTAGTGGGTCAGAGAGGCACCCAGGGGTGCACCCCAGTAATTCACCCTAACCTTACCAGTAACCCTAATCCTAGCCCTTGCGCTAACCCCTAACCCCAAGCCAGATCTGTGTACTCGCATTGCACTACAGCAAGTACACTTCCCTTCTTAGTGAGTCACAGCGGGCGCCCTTAGGGGTCCCCAGTGACTCACTCCAGTCCTCTGTCACTTCGCTCTCCAGCAGGCAGTGAGGCACCCAAAATAGGTGCCTCTGCCTGCTACTGCTGTTGCAACTTAATAGTATGCATATCCAATTGGCTATGCATGCCATTTTGTAGCGGCTAGCGGGTGAGGAGAGGAGGCACCCACGAGGTGCCTCCAGGAGCCCGCTTTCCCTTCATGGTGGGCCAGAGGAGGCACCCACCCAGAGGTGCCTCCAGGAGCCCTCCCCCAAACCAGTACTAACGACAGACGAAATCCGACAAACGAAATGACAATTTTTGGGAAAATTTCGCGAAAAATGGAAACGAGCCGAAACGGGCCGGCTCCGACACACAACAACTCGAAAACGTCATTTTCCCTGGTCGTGCCCATCTCTACTTATTACTAGTGTGACATAATTCGTGGTCAGAAACCCTTGCTGATCTACTATGTATCCATAGGGATCTAGTAGTAGATCTTGGCCAGCCCACCTTGCTCTTACACTACTTGAGTTATCTCTGATGATGGTCAATCAGTTGTCTGTAATTCAGATGTGGAATTTGTCTCTCTATCTACTCTTACTTGTACACTGGATAGAAACTCTTCCTAAAATATTTTTTTATTTCAAGAATTCTCCTTTTTCATGCATTGGTTTCAGTATGTAAAATAAAATATTGAATTTTAAAATATTGAAATATTGATCATCCACCTGCACCACCAGGTCTCCAGATATGCTCTTCCATATGGCCACCCTGAAGGAAGCTAGGAAAACAGTAACTAGAAGTCGGGCCTTCTCAGTTGTGGAACCTATCCTTTTGGAATTCATTCCCATTCGAGCTGCATCTGGCCTACTCCTCGTCAACCTTTAAGAGACCGCGGAAGACAGTGTCCACAGAAATGCATTTGAGAGCAGCCTTTTACGATTTGTTACCATTGCCTGCAATTTTAACATGAAACCCTACACGTTCTGTTTCTGTATTTGATATGTTTTTTTTTCTTTTTTTGATGGTCTTGATGTTTTATTTGTTATTATTTGCTTTTGTAGTTTGTTAACAGACCAGAATATTGCATTGCCCTACCAACTTGGTAGAAAGAAAGAAAGAAAGAAAGAAAGAAAGAAAGAAAGAAAGAAAGAAAGAAAGAAAGAAAGACCTACCAGATTCATTAGTTGTTTTAGAACAAAGCTGTTTGGTTGTTCATTTCTATTCTTTTCCTTGTTTGCGCAAGATTTACAACAGGTTCTGTAGCATTTCAACATACCCAACATATATGTTGTCCAGCGTACTGCTGTCCAAGGCAAGGAATTAATAAGAGATACATTGCATTATCCAGATGAGGGCACGTCAAGCTGAGAACACTGCATGCTCAATGACAGCTGCAAAAAAAGTAGGACTATCTGGTAAAGCAAGACTGATACATTCCATGTTTCCATAAAAATCCATCTTGTTCTATGGCATTAGGCTAACATTGTGTTTTTTAACAGAATAATACGCTGAAGCGGACAAACCAATTTACGTGACTTTTTTTATAAAAAATCCTCAGATCTTCACTGAACCACCCACACCCCCAGTATATTCCATGGAAATATGGTAGCTTCCACAAAGCGCCCATACACATTCAAAAATCTGTCCCTAGTGCAGTGGATTTTGTAGTATTTGAACATAAACAGTGATTTTCAGAGATGTGTGAGAGAGACAGAATTATAATTTTCATTAGCAGAGCAGCTAATTCAGTTCAGTGAATTAAATCAAAGGGCAATTCTAGTAGCATGCCCCTTATAGACTGTAGGGAAATATAGAGAAGAAATACGTGTTTCTAATTATATGTTAGAAATTTGCAGGGTACCTCTCTTTCGGAAGTGAAATATTGGTCATGAAAGGGGTGTCTTGCTGTGGTCTGTCAGAATGTGGTAATAGGCCATTTAGAATGATTGAAGGTGAATGTGTATATGCCATTTGCCAGCATTTGTGCCTTAAACCCCCTTGCTAGTTTTCAGTAAAATAAAAGAGAAGGCAGTATTAAACAATTTTGTATCTTACATGATTCTGATCATCTTTGCCACGTTGGAAATGCAAATGTTAATTTATAAAAATTATTCAGTACCAGAGGAATTTGCTTCATTTTGAAGGAACAACTATGCATGCATCCCAGCATTAGTCCACTGATTTCTATATTTAAGTACTTTAACTCTTCCCTGGCAGAATCAATGAGATTTGAAAGTGCTGCTTAGCTTTGACTGGATCACAACCTTTCAGTTTGAATGGAAGAGTTCCACAGAGGAACTATAGATTTCTTACTATCAGCAGGCATTCCTCAATTTGTCAAATGTGCTGGACTACAAGTTCCATCAATCTCAGCCAGTAAAGTGATGGGAGACCAAGCATATGTTAGTCCCATAAAAATGCCCAAAATTTATTTTAAACCTTCCATTTGTGGGCTATGTGTAAGAAGTGAAAGAGAAATATAATCTAAACCCTGCTTTAAAAAAAATCAAAATCAAAGGCCTGAACAGGTTTTTACAAGAGCAACAAACAAGCTTACCACAGGCAATAAAATACTGTAACCTGGAAGCTCATAGCCGCAATACAAGTAAGCGAGAAGCATATGACATCAAAACTTTGAGAGGCTTTGTGCACTTAAACACAGTATATTTATGTTTTTTAAATAGCACGAGGTACATTTTCTCCCCAGTTTTACAACCACAGATCTGGTAAACTAGTGAATGTGAGCCAAGAAGCTCCTTTTAGGAGCTTGTAAGAGTCACTACCAATATTAAAAATGTCAATGGAGAAGAATGTGTAAGAAGAGATCTGTATTCTGAGATCCACTTTATAAGACGAACATTGTGGAGGGGGGGGGGGAGTACACAAAAACCAGTTTTCGAAAAATGTTTACATTCACTTTCCTTCATCACATGGCTATTTGAGTGACTTCTAGCTGGCTCTGCAAAGAGGGAAAATATTTCCTCTGGTTAATTTATGGCTTGGGGCCAATGCTTGGCCTCCTCTTGTATATTTGTATGCATGCCTACAAAGTTCAGACATTTAAAGGGGACTGGTTTGGCTTTGGGAGAAATTCCTGGTGCCCGTGATGTTTAAATTGTCTCGTGTACAGACCAATAAAATTTCTGACATTTTCAACTCTGCCAGTAATGACTCCTTGGAATCAGTCAGCGGTCTTTTTATAGAATAAAACTAGCCTAGGGAGGTTTTTTTTTACTGCCCCCAACATGCTTATGTACCTTCCTTAAGCTGTAGAAAAGGAAGTAGGCCCTTTTGGAATCCAAGACAGAGTTACACTACCCTCTGAATCCTCCCTCCGTCGCTCCTCTGTCATGCCTGTTGTTCATACCACATAACCCTGTTCAGAATTAAAACGGCAACTCTTCAGTGTTGTTCCTTCTCCACAACATTGTTGGGCTTTATCATTATTATGATATAGTGACCCAAGCAAAAGGAAAGTTGTATGCTTCTTGGTATCCATTCGGAAGCCTCTTTAAAGCCACTTTGACCTGGCATTTTCCCACAATTCCGATCCAGCCTTGATGGTGATGAGGAGCAAAAGAAGGATCTGGTCCAGTGTCACAATACTGTACAGCTGAGCCATCTGACCCTAGAATTAGCACAGCTCATATTTTATAAGCTCTAATTTCTCAGGCACATTGCTCCTATTGATGCAGTCTAGTCAAGACACTTTGCTACCTGAGGCATCTCAGCAAATCAGGCTGACCTTATATCCAATTCAAGGTGCACCTGAGGCAGAAAATTTTGCTAGTATATTTTCCCATCCCTGATTTTAATCATAAAAAGGCCTGTTACAGAATTCTCCCTGCAAAACAAGAGTGATATCACTGGCTGTAGGAGATAGTGACTAATTAAAGCAATGGTTCTCATCCTTTTAAATGCTGTGACCCTTTAATACATTTCCTCGTGTTGTGGTGACGCCCTGCTTGGAAGAAGCCACAAGCCCCCTTTGGCAGGCCACTGCCGCAGGTGACATAGGGCACTTTTACACGACCCCTAAGATCCCTAAATTCGGACCAGAGATCTTGGGGGTTTGCTCCTCTTGCTGTATTCCCACCCATTCGCACATCATTGCTCCTGTCTGCGTGAGGTGAGGGAGAGAAAAAAAGGGAGAAAATAATGCAGGCTCACCTCCGCTCTGTCGGGAGCAGCCCTGGAAGCATTCCAGTCTCTTAAAAGGGCAGGGGGCAAAAAAATCAACCAGAAGGCGAGGACAGCCCGGCACTCACTGCTTTAAAATCCGCATCAGAATTTTTTTTACCTCCAGAGACCAGGTACTTTTAAAATGTGCTAGGGCGTGCTTAGGTGGGCGTGGTCGTACTTAATTTTTTTTAAAGTGCGCAGCTGGTGGGAACACAATTTTAAGCTCTGCATCTGGGAGCCCTATGCCTTGGATTTTAGGGGTTGTGTAAAAACGCCCATAGAGAACTTCCCTCTACAAGCACCCTCAGCCAATTGCAGCCTCCGGTGACATTGAGTGACATCCCTTCCCAACTATCAAGCTGTAACTCACTCTTCCCCCCCTTCCTCCCCCCCTCCAGACCCAAGCTGCTTGTGCTTTTTTCTTCATTGGCTTATGGTGACCCCTCTTAAAGGGTCATTCGATCCCCCCAAGGGGTCACAACCCCCAGGTTGAGAACCACTGAATTAAAGACTTGATTTTTAATTTTGAGCTTGTGACTTTGATAGCTCAGTGCTTTAGGTACCTGGCTGAGGAGCCAGTGGTTGGGTGTTTGATTCCCCACTGTGTATCTCAGAACAGCCAGCATGTGTGGCCTATGTGTAAAAGGTATGTGTCATAATACACTGGATATAAAAAAAGAATTCTTCATTTAGCAGCAATCTGGCCATTCCCATTGTACAGGCAGAGCTACACCACAGGAAACAGGTCAATATTAATACATTAAATATCAATTATTGGACCATCTGCTGCCCCTTTTGAGCAATTTCAGATTTGTTACCTGAAGCAGCTTCCTCATTCTGTCTAAAAGAAGGAACTATTGGGAAGGGAAGGAAGGAACTCTCTTGGCTTCTACAATGATACTATTCAAATTAGCAAGTCAGAATCATGAATCAATTTTTCTACAAATTTTCCAGAGAAAATTTCAGGCTCTAATTTTAATGCTTCTCACTAGGAGTTACTGAAGTGGTGATGAAATGCAGAATCAATGGGAGTTATTTTTCACCAGCTATATGCAGGACTGCGTTGTAAGTGGGCATTTCCGAAGAAAACGACAGGGGGTGGGGCAGGTGGTGGCGGGCGGGGGACGGGGTGGGGCAGGGGTGGGCTGGGTGGTGGCAGGTGGGGGGCGGTTGGGGGTGGCGGATGGCGGGGGACGGTGATGGGCGCGGGGGACGGTGATGGGCGCGGGGGACGGTGATGGGCGCGGGGGGCGATGGGTGTGGGGGCGGCGGGAGGGCGGTGACGGGCAGCGATGGGCAGACGGCGACGGGCGACTGGCAGGCGGTGGGGGGAAGGACAGTGGTGGTCAGCGGCAGGGGGGCAGCGGGGGGCGGCAGGCTGGCCAGCGCCCTCTCTCCATTTTGGCGCCCTAGGCAACTGCCTAGTTCGCCTTAATGGAAGTGCCGGCCCTGCTTGCTACCCATCTGTCAGCCAAGAGATGTGGTACTGGTAGGAGTTGAGAAGACTTCGAGCCCCTGGCTCCATCCTCTGATTACTGTGCTATACCAGCTCACCAGGTCACTGCTTCTTCCTTCCCACTTTTAATTTATTAAATCCCAAGGAGATCCTGGCAACAATCTTGCTCTCCTGGGATTAACAAGAAGCCAATGTATTATGTCCAGAGAAGAACACTCAAGGACCCCGCCATCTTGATGCAAAAAAGACCACCAACCCTTTCAAGCCATTTCTGCTACCCATTGCTTTATAATATTATAACCATGAACTATAGAGCTAATTAAATAATGAAGATTATTAGGTTTGCACTTGTTCATTCAACAATTCATATGCAAACCAAGGTAATACCTTCAGTCTTTGGTGAGGCTTACTTCTACGAAAAGTGTTCATAGGATTGTGATTCCCTAACAATGCAAATCCTTGCAACTCAGTAGTAATTCTCCTATGAACTTCTATATTTAGTTTTATTGGTTTATTAGTTACACATATGTATTTCTTTGAATATTTATTTTATTTATTATTCTGTAAACTAATCCACTTTTCAATATTTTTATTTCTTTTATTTTGGAGAGAGTTCATGTGGAAGGAGGGAGAAAATGATGATATGCCATTTAAACTACAGTTTTATACCCACCTATCCAATATTCCTTTCCATAGAATCACAGAATAATTTATTTGGAAGGGGTCTTTGAGGCCAACTGAGTCCAACTCAAAGCAGATCTGACAGACGGTTGTCCAATTTTCTCTTGGACGCCTCCAGCACTGGAGTGCACACCTGGGTAATTGGTTCTGTTGCCGTACTCCTCTAACAGTGAAGATGATTTTTTTCCAGATATTCAGCCTGAATCTGGCTTCCTGTAGGTAGAACCCATTATTACATGTAGTTTGGGATGATTGAGAACAGATCTTGTCCCTCTTCTGTAGGATGACCTTTCTAGTCTTTGAAAAGCACTGCCATATCTCCTCAAAGTCCTCTTTTCTCAAGATTAAACATGCTCGATTCTTTCAGTCTTTCCTCATAAGAATTGGTTTTCAGTCCCCTGATCATTCTTGTTGCCCTCCTCCGAACTTGTTCCAGTTTGTTGGCATCCTTTCTAAAGTATGGTGCCAAGAACCAGAAAGTACTCTAGAGGAGGTCTAACCAGTACTGAATAGAGGGGGTCAAGAACCTCATGGGATTTGGAGTCCATACCTCTGTTAAGGCATCCTAAAAAAGCATTTGCCTTTTTCGTAACCCCATCACACTCTTGGCTCATATTCAGCTTTTGATCTACAGCCATTCCATTAGTAATAGGACAAGCAAAATTACACCAGCCGCCTGACCACCACTACATGGAATTCTGGCACCTGGGAGCTAAGCTAATGAGAATATTTTTCTCTCATTCGTCTCCTCTACCATGCCCGCCCGCCAGCCCGAATTTCTCTTTGGAAGGACAATTGAAGTGGTTTAATCCCTAATCAACTTCACACAAACTCTTCCAATGTACCATGAGCAGGCAGCCTGAAACCCTCGTGCAGTCCTTGCCAGTTTTGATGTGGATGCCAGGATCATAGAGAGCTCCACCCTGTGAAATTCTAGTTACTTGTGCATTGAATGGCCAGGGAAGAGACAGTTGCTAACTTTACCGCATGTATAATTCTCCCATCTCCATTGACATCCATGCAAGAAAGAATGTTTTGCTTGGAATAGAGTTAGCCAGCTAGGTCTTTTTCCTACAGTAATCTTTTCCTACTGCAGTCAAGCGTATTGGTAGACAACAACATCTGCCATGTTTGGAAATTCCTACATTTACAGTGGATTAAGCTATGGGTCATATAGCAGAATGAAAGCATGTCTGGAGGTTCAGGTAGAGACTGCATACAGTATTATGTGACTGTAATTTTCCTGACTGTGTTTCAGTAACTGCTAGTTTCATAAAATAAGTATAATAATGATATTGAACCTCCTGCAATGGCTTTAACTGTGCAATTATGCTCATAACCATGTGAGAATGATTTACATTAATACACTTTTAATTAAAAGCAGCAGAGAGAACGACTGGATACAAGTTCTATGATAGACTCTTAAAAGTATGCAACCTTTGACAACTATGAGCTAGCTATTTCTACAGCTGCACTGAATTTTCAGAAGAAGATCTGCCTATGATTTATAGACTATGTATGGCAAAGGCTCTGACAGTAGGGAGGATGAGAAACAATGGGTTCTTCTGAAAGATATGGGTGTGCCTCAGCCCTTGAAGGCCCTGATGCATAATCTGCATTGTGGACAAGAAGCAACCATTAGGACAGAATTTGAAGAGACAGAATGGTTTCTTATTGGAAAAGGTATCTGACAAGGGTGCATTTTATGTGCTAATATGTGTCAGTATCTGTTCAGTCGGTAAGCAGAACATATCCTATGAAAAGCCAGACTAGATTCAGATGAAGAAGGACTGAACATTGGTGAAATAAACACTAGTCAATTAAGATCTACCAATGACACCATCTTACTGTCTGAAAATAGCAATTTGAAATAACTTCTAGTTAAAGTGAAAGAAGAAAATGGCAAAGCAGGACTACAGCTGAACATTAAGAAGTCCAAAACCATGACTTCAGAAGAACTACAGAACTTTAATGCTGACAATGAAAACACTGAGATAGAGAAGTGTTTTGTATACCTTGGTTCAGTCATGGAAACAGCAGCCAAGAAATCAGAAGACTGAGATTCAGAGAGGTAGCAATGGAGGAATTAGAAGAATGCAACAAATATAAGGATGTATCACTGGAAACCAAGATTGAGGTAATCCACATTCTTGTGTTCCCAGTCACTGTGTATGGGTATGGAAGCTAGATAGAAAAGAAAGCTGACATGGGGGAAATGATTCATTTGAAATGTGGTGCTGGAGGAGAGCTTCCCAGATACCCTGGACTGCCATAAAGACAAACAAGTGGGTACTAGATCAAATGAAGCCTGAACTAGCTCTGTAGGTAAAATTAATGAAACAGAGGCTCTTATGATTTGGAATGTACAATTACAGTAGGACCCCTGTATCCATTGATTCATTAACCACTGATTCAAACCCACTGAGCTGTCCATCCAATTCTCCACTACCAATGTCTTCATGAAACAGCTTCATCTTTCTGGGATATTGACACCTTGGACTAGAACAAGATGGTGTTGACAGCTGCTAGAAGTAGCAGCACCTTTCCTCTTCCTTCTCCCTTTTCCCTGAAGTTGTTTCATGCACTAAAATTAATCTGAAGGTGAAAGGCTGAGTATTTTCCTGCCTCCTTCACGTTCCTCATTCGTGAGACAGGGAAACACTGAGTGCAATGAAGTCACACATTTTGCACACATTACTGGAGTAGGGTAGGAGGAGGAATGATGGATAGGGTGATGGAAGCTGCAAGTTCACCATTCCCAATCTTTTTTCACTTGCGTATCTCTGGGCAGCCCGTTTCCATATACCTGTACTGTACCCTGTATATTACCAAAATGTTTGTATTATTTATTTATTTATTTATTTATTTATTTATTTATTTATTTATTTATTTATTGACTGCCCATCTTTCCTAAAAGGCAACTCCGGGCAGTTCACAATCAAACAAGAGATAAATAACACAAAAATAGCAAACTTTCAAAGCTTTAAAAAAAGATTCAAAAGAAATAAGCAAGAGGGCAGCAAAATAAACAGATCCATTAGCCCAATGAGCAATTTATGTGTTTGACATTATTTCAAATGTATATGTCACTGTTGTAAATAAATAGCTCAATAATGGGACTTAAAAGCAATGAGCAATAGAGGCATACAATTTACATTCAAAATTCTTCAAAAGTTACAGTGAATTCAAGTGAAAGCATCACAAAAGACCTGGAAGAACTCATTCATGGAACACTGCTCACAGGACTGATCAAGATCTAGTTATACATACGCCAGGACCAGCATGAAAACACCTGAATGCCTGTGAAGCGGAGGAGAGTGAAAACTGAGCCTGTGAGAGGTGTGCTGCCTAGCATGTACGTTGTAGTGGCATGTTTGCAACACATTGTTTAGGGAGCAACCCACTGCAACTCAGCAAAATTGCAAAGTGGAAGAACAGGGCTTGTTTTGAGGTTAAATAAATAAGAACAGACCTTCCACTAGTCATCATAAGGTTCAATTAATTTCACAACTTTTGACTTGTGTATTGTCTTACACTGTTGACATACAGTATGTGCCTTTTCCTGCCATTATTCTCTTTTTTATGCCCCTAAATATTCTGGGTAATATACTTACTCCAGGTTGGAAATCACCGTTCTTGTTCCATGCTTTTAACTAGCACTTCTAATGTACAAATATCTTCAACTGAAGGGTGTGCAGCAGCAACCAGTTAAAAGCATACATATCTACTAGAATGATGTCAATGCAAAAAAAGCATTAATTAAGTTTAGAAAAAGAGTGGATGCAAGTATTCACTAAATTCCCAGGGAAGTAGATCATTTACATTCAACCCCTTCACTGCATAATAAATGCCCAGATTCAAATCTCTTTAGACTGTGGTTCTCAATAGACTTCTAAAAATGTACGCTTATGGAGTAAACAGAATGCCTAATAGCTTCCAGCGGCACATCAGATTTGTTACACTTATGGGAAGATGAGCTATCAAATATTCATGCCTCCAGCTCTTATACAACACTAGGATTCTACGACCTCCCAACTTGTAGGAAAAAAATGAAAAGTTCACAAGATGTACAAGATAAAGGGATTGCATTATCTGACATGGACACCAAGTTTTCTCCATGGATTATTAATGGCCAGAAAATTTAAACCACAAAGAATGGGGAAAGGTGCTACTCCAGAAATCCATGTGATAAGAACGAGAAAGTTATTTGGCTGTTGCATCCCAAATTATAATCCTAACACAAACAAACACAAATAATAAATACTCCTTTCCACAACGAAATATATCAGCTGATCTGGCTGCACATTTTATTTTATTTTATTTCATTTCATTTTACTTTGCTCTGTGTCTCTGCTCCCTCATGTATTTTGCAGTGAGAACTGTATATTCCAAGCTTCTCACTTTTTGTGTACCTGGGGTTTCATCAGCACCAAGTGAGCAGTTACACTATTGCTTAGGCTAATTAAGCTAGTTTAATGATCTTTTTCTTCCCTGAAGATTTTGGAAGGAGAGCCAAAGGAACCCACATCCATGCCTCCTAATTTTCCTTTGCAAAAGTGAGTGCAAATATTCCCTTAGACGCTGTAAGCATGTACAGTGGTACCTCGGATAACGACTCCCCCAGATAACGATTTTTTTGGATAACGACTGCAAATTTCTGGGTATAGGACTACCTCTGATAATGAATTTTCTCTATGGACTGCCTCGGATAACGAATCACAATTTCTAGGTATAGGTCTGCCTCGGATAACGAATTTTCTCTATGGGCTGCCTCGGATAACGAATTTTCCCTATGGACTGCCTCGGATAACGAATTTCCAACAATCCGGAATGGATTAATTGGTTTCCCATTCATTCCTATGGGAAACCGTGTTTCGGATAACAACATGTTTCGGATAATAACTAACCTCTGAGAACGAATTAAAGTTGGGGTTCTTGCTGCTGCAGCCGGCTGCGTTTTTCAGGAGCTCCTGAGAAAACGCCCTGGGAACGGACTTGTCTGAGGGGGTCTTCTAAAAACAAAGACCCGACTGGCACTCTGGAGGAGAGCTGGAAGCTAAGGGGCAACGGGGGTGTTCCTGGTCTCCATAGAAACGGAGAAACAGAGAAAATTCCTATCCCTGGAAGCCCAGACAAGCCCGAAGCATTTTTGCAATTAAGAAGCAGCACCGGAAGAGAAAGCGTGAGCAAAAACAAACAAACCCAGAGATTACTCAACAACTTTGCATCTTTGTCAAGCTGTTCCTTCTTTTTGAAATGAAGATAAAGTAGGGATACATGTCAAAGAAAACTCACGCGGAAGCAAGCTGAGGCAACCATCAAGAAAAGAAATCAAAATCACCTCCAGCTGGGAAAACCTCACAAGCTGTTTTTCAAAGCATAACCAGCTACTATTCAAGCTAAAACGTAAGAACTTTAATCTGTTTATAATTTTCTTAAAACGTGTATACATTTCATAAAGAAACTATTTGTGGATAAAAAGAGAAAAAGCCAAAAATATACCCAATAGTTACACTGGTTGATAAATCACTGCTTCCATCTAGAGACCCTCTTGAAGGTCCCTTTAAAGGCATTCTGTGAATAAGATGCAACTATAAAAGACTGGAAGTTGGCAGGGTGTGGTGACCACTACATTGGCTTTCTCTCTCTCCTTGCATTAAACAAACAAATAAAGGGAACAGTAAAGGAAGGAGCTGTCTTCCTTTTACAAGCAAGTGCAACCTACTATTGATTGACTTACAGGAATTTAACAAGATGAATCTTCAACAGAAAAAAGCACCGTTGATGGCAGGGGGAGGGGGGAATCATCTTACCCCCCCCTCTTCACCCCAAACACCATCACTACAAACAATTACAGACATGTTGGCAGGAATGAACACAACTATACAGAAGGTAGCTTCAGAACTATCAGAAATTAAAAATGATATTCAGGAATGCAAAAGAGATATCAGGAATTTTAAATGTCAATTAAATGCTTATGAAGATAAGACAATTGAGTTGGAACTGCGAACAGAAGCCATTGAAATATCAGCACAAAGAGCTTCAAGGGACATTAATCAACTAGAACTGGATAGATCAGCTTATATTCTGAGATTTCAATCAATCCCTCAGCAAGAAGGGGAAAATCTACTTAGCCTGATGACAGAGGAAATTGCAAAAATACTAAATATATCTCCAGAAGAAGCGCATAATGAAATAGATACAACATATAGAGTGAGCACTTTTTTTACAAAGAAAAATAAATATCCACCAGAAGTCCATGTCAAATTTGTTAGGAGATCTACGAGAGATAAAATATTGAGAGACACAAGAGAAACACAGATAGAAATCAAAAACCAAAAAATAAGAATTGTCAAAGATATACCTTGGAAAATCCGACAAATTAGAAAGGAATACAATTTCATAGTGAAAGTACTAATTGCAAATCAAATACAATATAGATGGATGTATCTGGAGGGATTGGACTTTACCTGGGATGGGAGACATTACAGACTTGACTCACTGAATAAGGCCAGCAAGTTCCTGGAGAGGAACAATCAGAAATTAGGATATCAAGAATTAGACCAAAGAGAAATTATGGAAGAGGAAGAAGAGGAAGAACCACAAGATGTAGAAGAAATAGAAATAAGGAAAGAAAGAAAGAAAAAAGCAACCCAGTTTCCAAAAGAAGGACAGGACAAAACAAAACCAGGGAAAACACAGGACGCAACTGGAGGAGAAGCCTATAATCTAAGGGAAATCAAAAACAAAAACTACAAAATATAATGGAATTGCAATTTTTTTCCTGTAACGTTAATGGATTGAACACCCCAGAAAAACGAAGGCAAATTTTCCAAAAACTCAAAAAACTGAAATTGGACTTAACATGTTTGCAAGAAACACATATTAAACTTAGTGATTCAAAGTATCTAACACAGGAAAAACTTGGTATTTTATTCCATTCTCTAGATGAAAAGAAAAAGAAAAAAGGATTGGCTGTTTATATTAAACCTTATCTAAACCCACGTCTGATTAAGTCTGATAAAGATGGAAGGTTCCTCTTGATTGAAATTCAAATTAATAAGAAACCAACACTATGCTGTGCTATTTATGCACCAAATGACAATAAAGAAAAAAAATATCTTCTTCAAAAATATACGAGAAATTCTATCAGAATATGAGTACTCTTCAATCTTTATAATAGGTGATTTCAATGGAGTACCCTCTCCAATGATAGATAAAAACAGCCTGAAACCTAGAAAAGATAATAGAAAAGGGAAATTACCACACTCATTTTTCCAACTAGTGCAAGAATGGAATCTAAATGATATCTGGAGAAGAAGAAACCCACAGAAGAAGATGTATACTTATTTCTCACACCGTCATAACTCCTTCTCCAGAATAGATATGTGTTGGTCATCAGTGGATTTACTGACAGAAACAAAAGACATTGAAATACTGCCTAAATCATTTGCAGATCATAACCCAATTTTGTGGACAATTTTCAACAAACCTAAGACAACAAGATGGAGATTCAATAACTTTTTGCTAAAAGACAAGGAATTTATAACTCAGTGCAAGAGGAAACTTCAAGAATACTATGAGAATAATAGAAACAAAGGGACAAGTCCAAACATAGTTTGGGATGCAGGCAAAGCTTACCTCCGAGGACTGGTTATAAGCTACAACACAAAGAAAAATAGGGAAAGAAAACAAAAATATACAGACATCTTAAAGGAATTGATGAAGATAGAAATGGAATTCCAAGAAAACCCAACAAAGACAAGTTTACAAAATCAGATCAAGATACTACAACATCAGTATAACTTATTGATCTCTCAAGAAGTTGCCTTCAAAATCAAGATAGCCAGACAAAAATATTTTGAATATGCAAATAAACCTGGGAAGTGGCTAGCAAACAAATTACGGGCACAAAAACAGAGGAATTCTATAACAAGTCTTAAAGACAAACATGGAAATAATTGTAACACTATGGATAAGATGAAAACAATAGTTGAAGACTTCTTTCAAAATCTATATTCTAAGGAACAAACAGCAAGAAATGAAATAGCAGAATACTTAGAAAGCCAAGATCTTCCAAAAATAACATCAGAACAGAAAGAAAAATTAAATAACCCAGTCTCAATGATGGAAATAACAGAAGCTATTAAAAAAACAGAAAAATGAAAAATCAGCGGGACCAGATGGTCTTACACCAGAATTTTTTAAACAATTTGAAGGAATTTTGGATATACCACTAAAAGAAGTTATAACAGAAATAATGGAACAAGGAATAATGCCAAAATCATGGCAAGAAGCAACAGTTACACTCATACCAAAAGAAGGGAAAGATCCAGAGTTAATACAAAATTATAGACCAATTTCACTATTAAACGTTGACTATAAAATCTTCGCATCAATCATGGCAGATAGACTGAAACATGTTTTAACAAATTTTATACATAAAGATCAAAACGGTTTTCTTCCTAGAAGACAACTCAGCCATAATATAAGAATTGCACTTAACTCTCTGGAATATTATGATCAGAAAGTCGACAAACCTGCAGCTTGGATCTTTTTAGATGCAGAAAAAGCATTCGATAATGTATCTTGGGCATTTCTACATGAACAACTCAGAATAATGGATTTTGGGGAAATATTTGGAAGAGTCATCTCAGCAATATATCAATATCAAAGTATGAAAGTAAATCTCAATGGGGACCTAAGCAAAACAATAAAGATATCAAAAGGTACAAGACAAGGATGCCCTCTTTCCCCATTATTATTTATTTTGACATTGGAAGTCTTGATGCGAAACATTAGAAAGAATCCTGAAATCACCGGAATTAAAATTAAGAAACACCAATTCAAAATACAAGCGTTTGCAGATGACTTGATGATAATATTAGAAAATCCAATAGATACAATTTCAAATTTGATGGACTCTCTACAGGAATATGGACGAGTAGCAGGCCTGAAAATAAATAAAGAAAAGACTCAAATGTTAGTAAAGAACATGACAGAGACAGAAATCCAAAATCTGGAACAAAAATGTAATTTCAAGGTAGTTAAGAAAGTCCGCTATTTAGGTATCTATCTTACTGCAAAAACCAGTACTCTTATTCAAGACAATTACACCAAAGTAATGAAAGAGATACAAATGGAAATAAATTCATGGAAAAATTTACAACTATCCTTTATGGGTAGAATAGCGGCAATAAAAATGAATGTATTACCAAAACTACTATTTCTGTTCCAAACAATACCGGTCCTTAAATCAACTAAATTAATACAAGAATTAGATAAACAAATAAGGAAATTCATTTGGAATGATAAGAAACCTAGAATCAAAATTAAAGTATTGCAGGACAAAAAGGAAAATGGAGGCTTCGCGCTACCAAACTGGATTTTATACTATAAAGCCTGCTGTCTGAAGTGGATGAAAGAGTGGATGACCCTTGAAGATAATCGACTACTTGCGTTAGAAGGATTTAATTTGAATTTTGGATGGCATGCATATTTATGGTATGGGAAAGCTAAAGCCCAAAAAGATTTTGCAAACCACTGCATAAGAAACGCCTTGTTGTGGGTTTGGGACTCATTGAAGAACTCTATCTATACAGCAATGCCACTTTGGGTTTCCCCACAACTGGCACATACAAAACCCTCCATAATAGAGGACAAAAAAACTCTGAGATATAAAGATATGTTAACAGAAAAATTACAACTAAAATCAAAAGAAGAATTACAGTTACAAGGATTTAGAATAGATTGGTGGTTGGAAATGCAAATGAAATCTTGGTTTAGGAATGATAAAAAGCAATTTAGTTTCTCAAATCAAGAAGTTGCAGTGGATAAAATCATTTTTTCTTCTAATGAAAAGTTAATTAAAAAAAAATTTATAGCTGGTTATTAGCCAGACACGTAGAAGATGAGATGGTAAAAGAATGTATGATAAGCTGGGCACAGGATCTAAAGTCAGAAATTCAGTTAGAGGAATAGGAAAAACTATGGAAGGTTAATATAAAGATCACTAAGTCAATAGCATTTAAAGAGAATCTCTATAAAATGTTTTATAGGTGGTATTTAACACCTGATAAGCTGGCTAAAATGTATAAAATATCCAATGTTTGTTGGAAATGTAACAAAGGACGGGGATCTTTTTTCCATATGTGGTGGGTGTGCAAGAGGGCTAAAAAATACTGGTGTATGGTACAAAAATTTATTTTACAAACTATGTTAATTAATCTTGAGTTAAAACCAGAGATTTTTTTATTATCTATGATACAACAAAATATTGGTGATAGCAAAAAAATGTAATAATTCATATTATCACAGCAGCTAGAATGTTGTATGCACAATTATGGAAGACAGACAATATTCCAGACAAAAATCAGTTAATTATGAAGGTGTTAAACTGCGCAGAAATGGACAAGATCTCGGCACTAATGAAACCAGAAGGATGCTATGAAGACTTCGAAGAAAGATGGCATGAGTTCTACAAATTTTTAGACGAATATTACAAGACAATTAAGTTTCCTGCTTAATTTATGAGTAATTGAGATAGTTAAGGATCATACATTGTTAAGATGAGATGCAAACTTTGTTTGAGAAGATTAGAATCGCTCCAATGTTTTTTTTTTCTTTTCTTTGATTGATAACTTTCTTGTTTGAAAACTATAAATAAATTGCAAAAAAAAAAAAGAGAACGAATTAAAGTTGTTATCCGAGGTACCACTGTACAAGTATTCATAGAACATTTGCTATTCAGTATCAGCATTTAATATGCATCCAGTTGTTTCATATTCGTGTCAACAATTGATAAAAGCACTGCAACAAAACTAAAACACAGAGTTGGGCAATCATATTCTCAGTAAATTTGAGAAAATCTCCCTCTGACTCCCTTGTGCAGCATTTCTCTGATCCTCACCTGCATTTGCTTTCCACCTATGTTTCCGTTGATATATGAGTCTGTTTTCTTCTTCCTGCTTTGAATGTGGTATCTTCCTGGGCTCATTTTTCCTAATGCATGCACTTATTTGATACTTCTCCTAATGTACTCATGCGTTTGCCCATTTGACCAAATTTGCACAATTTCTTCCATTAACGAAAGGGCATTCGTGCATGCATTCTTCATCGGCAGAAGTATCGCTGGCTGTACTTTCAAACGGGCGCTCTGCTTTGTGCACACATCATTTCTCCGACATGCCCAACAGACTTTGCAAATGTGCTGATTCTCAAGGGAAGGAGAGATTCTTCTCAAGCGAATCCCAGGAGGCACAAAAGCACGACTTGCATCACAAATGCCAAATCCATTGCGATCCTTTTCTGTCCTTAGGACTTAGGAAATTCCTTGGCATATTTGTCAGGAGAATGGGAATTTGACGTCCTTCAGGCATAATCATTCTGATCAATGCTACCTGATTACTACTAACACTGCAGCCTAACTGAAAGTTTTATTTAGATACGATTTGGAGGAGGAGGGTAGTTAGCAAATGTAGGAGTCTGTATGCATTGGAACAGACAGTCCCATGGGAGAATTACAGAATTTACAATATCAGCAAGTCAAACGTCTCTGCATTTCCCAGTTGAGCTGAATTTGCAGAAAGGCAGTGTTGTGCATTTGGGAGGATTTGTGGGGGAGCATGAGGAGAATCTAAAGCACCAAGCTTTCATTGTCTCCTTCTACTTACAGATCACATCTTCTTGTGCTGGAGAAGAATAAGCCAAAGCTCCTGCCAAGCAAACACAAGAGGCAAGTATTAACAAACTCCAAGTATCACTGAAGCTGGCAGGCAGGAAAACAAGTGGCAAGGCTTCAGGTATAGGGAACACCCCTACAGAATGCTGCGTGGCAAAGAAGGGAAGAGATGACATCTGAGCGGAAGGGGAAATGGGATACAGAAGCGAGAAAAGGAGGACGAGGCAGGTGGAGGGAGTTACTGGAAGGAAAGAAGCGGATAGAGTTCCCTACACTGGAATGGGCCCGTGGAATTTGCTCCTTCTACTGAACTGGCCAGGAGACCCTGCTCGTGCTGGTCTTAAATTTCAGCCCCTGGATGTTTTTTTAGGATCACAACTATGGCCAGGGTTTCGGGAGGTTGCGGTGCAATTACTTGTGCCCCCACCCCCACCCTGACAACTGTGTCTAATCTGTTGCAGAGGCTACAAATTTTAATTGAAAGGACTCTGTGGGGTATCAGATAAAATTCAAGCCTGTCATTTGTTAACAGAATATGGAAAGTGAGCGCAATGGCCATAGGTTTTTCTAGATGTTAATGCAACTAGTATGGCAACTTACCCTAAACCAAACTCAACTGCTAACTAGCAATAGTGAGGATCAGAATCCAATAAGATCTAGGAAAAATCCAAAATTAGCAGAAGGGCCGCTATGTCTTTTTTACGGTACATGGGAAGTGAATATGGCTGGCAGGTATTGCCACTTGTTTTCCTAGGACCCACCGGTGGATAAGGCCAAGCTCTAGATGTCATTTGATTTGCCCATCATGTAGTCAACGGAAAATAATGTGAATCAGACCATCCCAATCCCCAAGTGTTTCTTGCATTATTTGTCAATGTAGTTACATCCCAAGAGCCACAATGAAGAACAGATCCCAGCCATAGCTTGTAAAAGAAGATTAATACTGAAAATCAGGACTCTTTCCATCAGCCAAAATGTCACTGTACATTCATGCTATCATCAGCTGTGGCTTTATAATCCTCTGAGGAAACTGTGGCCTTCAGTTTGAGAACAAAAAAGATAAGTCATTGCCCTTTTCTTATTTTATTATCAGCAAAATATCAAGCATCTCATACAAACCAATCTAATCACAAAGCAAAGAAAGATAATGTGTAAATAAACCTTTTGGTATGGTTTGATAATGAATGAAACATTTGGGGGCAAAAAAGTTAAGTTTTGCAAAAATAGATGCATTTTTTCAGTGATTGTCATATAGGGACAAATAGGAGTATTACAATAATCACTGAAAAGAAACAGAAGAGATTATTAAAAAAGGGCTCGGGAAGAGATGGCATCCACAAAATTTAAGATATCAAATGGAAATGTATGAATGCGGAATAGCAAAGAGGGAAGCACACCAGAACAGAGGTGGTTACTTCATGTCCCGTTCGTCCCTCCTTGCTGTCCCACTTGGGACCAGTACAAAAAAAAAATCTTACTTCACGTCCATAGCGTGACAGCAAAAAGTTGTCTCGACCACGCCCTCAGAGCCAAGAACAGAGTGTGACAAGCCATACCTGCCCCTAGGCTGGGGAATTCTCTTGTCACGCTTTGCTCTCGATTCCTGTTCCGAGACACGGGACCGTAGGGTAACAACTGTCACGCAACAACCAGTGTCCACCTAGTGGTCAGCGGCTGAAGCGGCATTCAACATTAGTTTCCCTATGGGAAACACCATGCAGTGCAAATGTTTATTAAAGAAAGTACTGAAAATTCTGTAGCATTGACGTGTAATCTTGGAAGACCAGTAAATACAAATATCGAAAAAGTTTTATTTATGATATTTTTAAAAAGGGTTAAGAAAGCAAGACAAATTCAGAATTTGTCACAGAACTAGACTATGAAGTAACAGTTGTCATGAGACAAGTAATCACGCCCATGAGTAAACGGAAACAGGGACTGAACAGGGACAAAACCACATGACTGCGAACAATGATGTCACGATACAAACATAATTGCGGAACAAGGTAGGACATGAAGTAATCACCAGAGAGAAAAAAGAGAAAATGGAAACATTATACATAACACTTATGTGGAAGAGAGAAAGGTTGGACAGATCTTTTGAAGAACTAGCAGTTGTAGAAGGCAAAGTTATGCAGAACCAGCAACTGTAGAAAGGAAAATGAAAGCTGCTCTGAAAGCACTAGGAAGAAATATATCACCAAGGGTTGATGGAATACCAATAGAACAATTTTGAGCTATGCATAAGATACCTCATTACTGACAAAAAGTACCAATAATTTGAAATGACTTTTAGTAAAAGTGAAAGAAGAAAAAGCCAAATCAGATTGCAATTGAATATTAAAAAGATGGAAAAATCATGACTACAGATGAACTATTCTGTCTGTCATTCATAGGGTTGCCATAAGTTGGAGGTAACTTGATAGCAAGTAACCACAAAAACATTTTGGTCACATCTTTTAAATATAATTTAAGAAAATAAATACTGAAATATCAGAAAAACCTAATAATAGTTCGGACTCCTGAAGGTTTAGATTCAGAATGATCAAACCAAAAGGTACAGCTAGGTGGCATCTTGGCATTGCCAAAAAAATTTAGGAACAAGTTAGACTACTCTTCACTTTTTAAGTCTCTGAATGACCAGAGTCTATTTTGCCTTGTACAGTGAACATAAGTAATAAGCAGAGCAGTACTCAGCTTATCTCTTAGTGGCAATGAGAAATGCAACAAGAGGACATGAGTGCAATAGGGTTGTACTGTACAGGCAAAATCCAGTGCTATATCAGCAGATCTCTGTTTGTGCAGCATAACTTTATACTCTTCTCTGCTCTCCCTAGCTGCTGTCTGCAGCCAAAGGTCTTCTGGACCGTCCTCCCCCTAGAACTTATTTTGTCAGACTAGGAACTCCCAGATTCCCTGAGCCAGGATGATTATCAGAAGTTTGCAGCACAATAAATAAATAAATAAATAAATAAATAAATAAATAAATAAATAAATAAATAAATAAAATGTTTTTCAAAAACTTTAAATATGAAAAAAACTTATTCTGCAGAATCTACTGAATATGGCATATTTGGATGAAACACCTGTACAATGTTCGGGAGGGGGGAAGTACCCTTCAATTAGACTAAATATATAATAAGAAAATACAGTAAATGCTGTATATATTTCCATAACACACCATGGTATTCTGGTGCAATCCACATTTAATTAGAATGGCTCATTCACTGCAATACTACACTTTTTAGTATTGCTGTGACCATTGTTCAGATCACCGCAGTGGCACTTGGTTCTAAAGGAAAAGCAGCTACAATCAGCTTGTGTATTTTCCTCTGGAAGAAGGATATAAAGAAACTGTTTTGTCATGACAACTCAGGAGGCCTTTCCATCTGCAATTCTAAATTCATTATTCTTTAATATGTTGAGTCTCCCCTTGGCATGAAAAAGTACAATGTGCATGTATAAACTACTTATTTTGCAAGTCAGGCAGCGTTTATAGACAAAGTACTTGGACTTACACAAGTACCCTGTTGGAACAGAACACCAACACATTTAGCACACCAGTTGAACCGGAGGAGAAAGATAACAGGCAAAAAAAGGAGTCTGTCTTTCTTGACCTATTGGCACTTTTAAATCTAAAGGAAGACAGGTATTTTCAAACTCCCCTTTTTCCTCCTCCTAATTATTTCCTTCCTCGTTTTCTTCTTTCATTTTATGTAGAAAGACAAAATTGCAAACATGGGAACCATATCGAGGAGGCTTCTATAAATGAGTTAGATAATTGTTTTCCCACTACACTATCCACACACACCAACAGTATGATGAATAAACACAACATTTCCATTTTGCTTTATTTCTAGTCTCCATAGTGATGTATTCCTTTAATCACAACCTCTGCTCATAGATCTATAAGAGTAAGAGCATGGCACCTTCCCTGCCATGGGTCCAAGACAACAAAGAACCAAGTTGATTGAATCTTCTAGGTTTTCTTTTTCTGGTCTCAATCCCAGGCAATCCTGCTCCCTGGTGAACCCTGCCTTTCCCTGATCCCATGTGCAGGGAGGGAGGGAGAATGAATGAGAATGTGTATTTGGATTCTTGATTATTAGCAAATGGGGGAGTGAGAGTTTGTGAAGGAGCATTTGTAGAGATAGGTGCAGAGGAAGAATAGGAAGTACAGCACTGCCTAGTTGGCTGGGGTTTACTTGGTTTCTGGTCAAGTCACCTGGTCCTGTTTAATGTGTATTAACTGGCCTGGATTCCTAGTCAGTATAATACAGAAAAGGATCTAACCCTGTGGAAGCTGAGATATGAGGCAACTTGTACCGTTGCTATTCTGCTCAATTTGGCCGGGTGTGGAACCCTGCCATTGTCTTTCAATGTCTTTAATTAATAAGCGATATCACAGCAGTGAGTACCATCACATTTTCATAGCTCAGAGTTTTAAAACTGTAGGGAGATCCTTCAATGATTGCAGACACACAAACGCAGGAAGTATAGCCACACCAGGTGCCTTTGCTACAGATTCTAAACCAGGTGGGTCTGATGCAGGCTGAATGACGGCTGTAGTGATGAAAGAACAATGTTAGAAAGAAAAGGATGAATGGAAAAGAGTTGAGGGAGAGTAGAAAGAGGAGAGGAGGGTCTCTCTCCCGGGTGAAGCTGAGTGCATTTGCTAGTGCCAATAACTTCTAAGATATGTCATCATGGCTGAAAGGCCACTGGATTTGGTGGAAGCCCTGCTATGCCAACATAATGCAACATATAATGCATGCTTGAATGATGGATCAGAAGAACATTCTATGCCATGAAGGGACAGCTAGAGTGACATAGCCATTAAAAGCGTAGGAACACAACTGAGAAGATTCAGGTTCAGATCTCCACTAAACCATAAAGCTAATAGGGAATCATGGAATGTCCTGCCTCACAGAGGTTTTTTAAATATTTTTTACCCCAACCGTCTCCTTGGAATAGTACCCAAGGTGGCTTCCAATAATGAGGAACAATGTACAGTCCAGAATATTTAAGACATATTCAAATTAAGAATGGGGAAATAGAAGAGGCATCTTAGAAAATTAAAAGGTAACATTAGAGCTACAAAGAGCACGCAAGAAGAAAAGAAAAATCCATTATGAGGAGTAAAAAGCAACATGGAAAACACTGGTGTTCTTATGAAATCAGTCAATGCAATCATGTATGGTAATCCATATAAAGTCATATAGTAGGTAGTCCCTTGTTCAGGGGAAGCTTGCCTGAAGAGGAAGGTCTTTGCCTGCTTTGGGAAAGACAGCAGAGATGGGGCAGTCCTGGCTTCCAGTGGGAGGGAGTTCCAAAATCTGGGAGCTGCAACAGAGAAGGCCCTTTCATGAGTTCTTCTGAGACGCACCTGTAAAGGTGGTGGGATGGAGAGAAAGGCCTCTCCTGATGACCTTAGCACCCGAGCTGGTTTATACTGCGCTATTCGGTTTTTGAGGTAGCTTGGACCCAGGCCATTTTGTTCTTTGTAGGTTAAGGTCAGCAATGGAAGAAAGCCACGTGGGCCCATATGTGCAGAAGAAAGATGGGATATAAAATCAGTGTTTAATTATGTCTGCATGTGGAAGAGTTGTGACCAGGGAGCCACTTCTTATTTGACTGGGGCTCCTATGCCCCAGTTCAGTAGTTCGTCCAGACCCCACCCCATGGATCCTAAAAGAAATAAAGGAGTCCCACCTCCCTTTTCTCCTTTGGCCATTCCTCTCCTTAAACCTCTCCCATAGTATTGGAAGGACTCTGACAGGCTGAGCCCAAAAAAGAAGAGACGGTGGGTGCCAGCCGTGATTATCTCTCTCTCACACACACACAAACAAACACACAAAGCAGCACGCAGGAAGTGAAGCGGATGGAGGAGGGAATAGAAGTGGTGTCTGAGATTGGGGTGGGATTGGGGAATAGAGATGGGCACGAAACAAACATTTTTTCATTTCCGTTATTCGTTAGTCGTTCCATTACATAATGAAACGACAAACGAAAATTGTGATGAAAATGAAACGAAATGAACAGAACCGCGAAAATTGTGTTCGTTACGTTTCATTTTCGTTACTGGTGGTGTGCAATGAAATGAGCTGTTTTAAATGTTAAAAACGCCCTGGACATCCATAAAAACCCAGCGATAATTATTTATACTCTCTGATAATACCTACCGGGGGGGTCCCTTAAAACATGCATTTATGTCTTTTCTCAGATCGCTGTATTTTTTTCCTTTAAGGGGAGTTAGGGGAGATCGACCCAAAATGGCTCCCAGATGCCTAATATTGATTTCTTGCGTATTAAAATCCCCTGGACATCCATAAAAATGCAGCGATAATGCGATAATTATTTGAAATTATTACCTACCAGGGGGTTGGGGTCCTTAAAACGTTTGTTTTTGTCTCCTCCCATCACGATGTATTTTTATTTTCCCTTTGACAAAATGGATGTCGCCACTCCAGCCACAACATGGAGGCAAGCCATGTGATGGGATAATGTAAATTCTTGGACAACTTCAACCAATAGCATGCCCAGGTGGCAGACTGGGCAGGTCTGGCAGCCACAGAGGCCATAAAAAGCTCTGGCAGCCCCCGTCCCCCTTGCAGTCTCCGGTGGGAGTTAGGGTGGGATTGCTGTCTCTGCGACTCTAGCTTCAGTCCTGCAGCCTCCCTGTGTGCGTGTGTGCGTACCTCTCGGTGAGTACCCTCCCCTACCCCGCAGTGCAGTCACTCTGCGGCTGCCTTGCACCCTGGGCAACGCCCGCCACTGCCTTTGCAGCCTCCCTGCGAACCTAGTCTATACTGTGTCTCTGCCAGCATAATTTTTTTTAGTGTTTTCCCTCTGGTCTGGGGCTTTGGGGGACGCCCACACACGGAAATGCTTTAAAAATCACGCAAAAAGTAGGTAGAAACAAAAAATGAAAAAATGAAAAACGAAAACGATTTTTTCCCAAAAAATCACAAAAAACGGAAATGAACCGAAACGGACCTCTCAATGACAAATGACAAACGAAATGCCATTTTTTTAATTTGTGCCCATCTCTATTGGGGAACCATGAGCAGCAGCAAGAAGTAACAGCAGCATGGCCAGGCTCTAGAGGGCGCTTGAACCACGCCACCCAGTGCTGCCAATTAGAGATGGGCACGACTCGGGAAAATGACGTTTTCGAGTTGTCGTGTGTCGGAGGCAGTCCGTTTCGGCTCGTTTCCGTTTTTCGCAAAATTTCACAAAAATTAGTCGGTTCGTTTTTTCGTTTTTTCGTTGTTGTTAGTACTGGTTGGGGGGGGTAGCGGGCTCCTGGAGGGAGCTGCAGGAGTCAGCCAGAGCCACAAGTGACGGACTGGCAGACTCTTTGCACCCGCTGTGTCTCACGTACTTGCATGTAGTGCAATGCAAGTAGATCTGGCTTAGGGTTAAGACAGGTTAGCGCAAGGGCTAGGGTTAGGCAAGTTACGGGTGAGGTTAGGGTGAGTATTGGGGTGCATCTGGGTGCCTCTCTGACCCACTTAGAAGGACAGTGTACTGGCGTATGGGTTAGGCTTAGGGTTTGGGTTTGGGCTACGATTAGTGGGCTGTTTATGCCCGATTGGCACATCCCAGAAGTCTCTGTGGTCAACCTGGCCAAGTGGCCATGCGATTGGTGGAAAATTTGCATGGTCCACTCCCATGGGCGAGCCCATCATTGCGAATGTGCAGGTGTAAAAAAATAAAATAAAATAAAATAAAATAAAATTAACGGAGACTTTTTTTTGCAAGAAAAACCCACTGCTGCTACTGTAAAAATTCAAGCATTTAAAATAGCTAATTTTCGCATGTTTCTGTGGTGCTTTGGTGGGGTTTTGGGCAACGATTTCAAAAAAAATATTGCGGTCGCCATTTTGGATCCCCCGCACTGCATGGCAAATGGATGCGCCCTCCCAGCCTGGTACAGTCAGCAAAACCTGGCCATGCGATTGGTGGAATGGCTCAAAAACTTTGCATGGTCCACTCCCATGGGCGAGCCCATCATTGCGAATGCGCAGGTGTAAAAAAATAAAAAACAAATAAAATAAAATAAAATCAACGGAGACTTTTTTTTGCAAGAAAAACCCGCTGCTGCTACTGTAAAAATTCAAGCATTTAAAATAGCTAATTTTCGCATGTTTCTGTGGTGCTTTGGTGGGGTTTGGGGCAACGATTTCAAAAAAAATATTGCGGTCGCCATTTTGGATCCCCCGCACTGCATGGCAAATGGATGCGCCCTCCCAGCCTGGTACCAGCAGCGCAGCAGTAGCAATAGCTAAGGAGAGGGGGGCGGGGAAACACCCCCCCCCCAAATAAAACACCCTTCTGGCCTGGTAGGTGCCCTCAGACAGTTTTCGCCTACTTTTAGGGCCGGGAATTGGGTTTTTTTAAACTTTTAAAAACTTTTTTTCTGTGCCGCTTGGCATTGCGCGATCGCTGCGATGCAAGTAACGAGCACGACAAATCAGACCAAAATTGTTCGTTCGTCAGTTCGAGCTCGAAGTCTGGCGGAGCAATTCCCGTTACCGTTTCCGTAGAGTAACGGAAACGAGTAACGGAAACGGAAACAGGAATACCGCTAAGTCGTGCCCATCTCTACTGCCAATGACTCTTGGCTAGAGTTGTGGGACCCCTATTATAAAATTTTAAATATATTTTAGAATGGTTATATGGATTGGATGGAGGCAGCAGAGAGAGAAAACGGGGGAAGAGACAGATGCTCGCCAATGACAACATACCTAGTCATTCTACCAGGGACCGTAAGCATTCTAAACATTGAGAAAACACCTTTAGACAGCATAACACCACTGCGGTGTCTCTGACCACATTATGACAATAGAGCTCCATACTTGTGTTTTTTATGAATCCTAATAAATCATATCTAGCGGTATGTAGTTTCATAGCAGAAGGTCGCAAATATGACCTTTCAAAAATAATAATAAAGTTGCTCCTTTGTTCTTCCTCTGTCCTGTAATCACTTAAGAAAAAATAGAAAGCTCAGACTCCCTTCGCAGAATTGCCAAATATAGATGTCAAAGAAGTACAGAAGGGAGCAATCAATATGATCAAGAGACTAGAGCTTACTTCCACAGGGGTATGTTTGCCCCATTTAAGGCTACTTATCTCAAGGGGGGAAAGTTGCATCAGCACTGGAAATGCTGGACAAATAAGGGGAAGTACAATACTTCACATAGTGCTTTCTTAAATTGGAATTTGCATCACTTCCACGAAATGTACTGAGTGCATGTACTGTGCAGGCAAGCAGGCATAAAATGAGGAGTTTGTAGAGATGCATATATGAAAGATTGGCCCTATTATGACAGAAACTTTTAATGCAGCAGATTTGTAAGTCATCTCCCCAACCCCACTGAGAATTTTATTGCAATAAGAGGATAAAGGCCAGGTGATTCCCAAGGCGTCAGTGGACCGTAAGTAATGCAAGAGCTGACACAATATATTTTGATGCTTGAGGCATGGCACTAAGAAATACATTCTTCTCAAACCTGAGTTAGGATAGACCTTTTACCTCAAAGGTGAGGTAAAAATGTTCCAGAAGAAAAAAAATAAACAAACAGGTATTTCCATCCCTGCTGTACTACAGACTTCCTGTGCATTTAAGTGACCGAGCAATCCTAAATCTTATACATGAAATGGAGCGATCAGTGTCTAGCTAGCCTCACTGAGTGAACCATATTAAAGACCGGAAATCATTCATACTTCATAGCCATGCCGTTGTTAAAACAGAGCATCAGGGTAAAGGCAGCCAGCCGGTACAGATATCTGATTACAAACAGGTGAAGTCCCTATTTGCTTCAACCTAAGGAAAAACCAAATTCAGCGCTGCAGAAAAGTTGTTACACTGAACTCTGCTCAAGGAGCATTAACTGTGGGGAAATACTACACCAGTGGAAATCCCCTGCATGCTACCAGGCATGAAGACTCCAAGCGTTAAAACACCACGCTGTGCCAGAAGGAGGAATGCCCGATGTAACTGAGAAGATCAGCTCCGCCCTGCGGCCTGCTAGGAGAATGTCAACCTGAGGCTGCCAGCTTGGAGGAGAAAAGGGAGTTATCTGCATCAATTCCACATCAGGCAGTTAGGCAAATCCGACAGGGATAAAATGAAGGGAAGCGTGTATTCCAACAGAATGAATCAGCATCGTTGAGGGAGATCTCGCCAAGTGAGGGAGTGAGAACGCCCATCAGGATTATTAATATAATTTGACAGACATTCTTAGAGAACACTTTTAAAGCCCTCCTGCAAGGTACAGTTTGGAAGAAGTTTCTGTTTGAGCTGTATCGCCCCCAAATCCAGCCACTGACTTAGCTGGTGGGGGATTCTGGGAGACGTAGTCCAAACAAGCAGTTTTTCTAAGACATACTAGGAATTCATTCTTGGAAGCAGAAAATCAAGCTTGGCAACCAGCAAATATTTTCTAAATTATACTGAGGTGTTTTATAGAAGCCAGCACAACATGGCAAGATTTTGGCAATGGACTGGTACAAGTTATGACATCAGTCATGTCGTGTACTAAGCCATGCAACTGGGCATGCAACAAATAACATCTGCATTGACTTCACAGCTTGCAATAATTTGCTGCCAACATTTCTGCCATTTGTGTTCTGCTGGCAATAGGATTTGAACCAGAGGTAAGGGGCAGAGAGGAAGAATTTATATTGGCGGTTAACTGTGTGGCATGCCTACTGTGGCATAGACCACTCTAATTTCCAGAAAGTGCTTCAGGATTTTGTCATAAATTTTGCTATTGAAATCACTTCTTGAAAAATTGCTACCATCTAGATACATTAGCAATAATAAATCATGTATTTGGGTATAGGCATTTGTTATAAGTACCCATGTGTAGACATATTACTTATATATTGCTTACACAATCGAAAAAGAGATATAAAACTAGTCTCATACTTACAGGCAGGATGATGAATTGCCTTGTGATGATGGTAAGGCATTTCCTGGGCCTTTCAATAGAGTTCTTGCATTGGTGAGGACCATGTTTTCAGCAGCATCGAAGTACAAAATTGCTGTTTTGCAATTAAACTGGCCAGTTCTATTTCTCTGTCTCTGTCTCTCTCTGTCTCTGTCTCTGTCTCTCTCTCTCTCTCTCTCTCTCTCTCTCTCTCTCTCTCTCTCTCTCTCTCTCTCTCTCTCTCTCTGTGTGTGTGTGTGTGTGTGCATGCTTTCTCAATGTAGAAAAAATGATAGACATACTTTGTCCAAACAACAGATCTGGATAGGGGTAGGGAGCTCTTTATCTCTGTTCATGGTGAGGATCTCCCAGTGCTTTCAACTCCTCTTCAAGAGATAGATGACATCAATAAGACCAAGGAATTTAGCAGGTATGCTTCCCATCCTTAGCGGTGGATAAAAAAGAAAGATGTAACTTCTTCTTCAGTGTTTGTCCTACTTTGGTGGTGGCGCCTGCAGATGCGACTTTTTTGGGAACTTCAGCCGGCCTGCCACCTAGCCTACAGCACCTAGTATTCTCAAGTGGTCACCCAGCCAAGTACTAATCAGGCCTGACCCTGCTTAGCAGCCAAGATCTGACAAGATCAGGTTTCAAGATGTTAACTCTGAAACACAAATACTTCTGTTTCCTAAAACTTTTCTTCATGAGTCCATCCGTCTGGAAACGTTTTAACATATCCATGATTTAAATTTTATTTATTTTATTTATTTTGAATATTTTTACCCCACCTTTCTCCTTGGAAAAGGACCCAAGGTGGCTTACAATAATGAGAGACAATATACAGTCCAGAACATTTAAGACATATCAAGTTAAGAACAGGGAGTTTGAAGAGGCATCTTAGAACATTAAAAGGTAAATAGTATGTTTTCTTCATCCAGTTCATTACTGAAGCTAAGCACTGACCTAAAGTCGAAATACCGTCCTTGGAATCTAGAGGTGACGAGAGGTAGAGTTGAGTGTCATTGACACACTGGTGACACTTCGCCCCAAAACTCTGAATAATTTTCCCCATTGGTTTCATATAAATGTTAAATAACATAAGGAGACAGAACAGAACCCTGAGGTACCCCACAGGTCAGTGGCCGTGATGTTGAACTTGAGTCCCCTAACACCACTTTCTGCATTCTCTCCTGCGGGAAGGACTGAAGCCACTGTAAGACAGTGCCCCCAAGACCCATTTCAGAGAGACACGTCAGGAGGATGCTGTAATAAAATTAAAAATGGCCATACATCTCTTATCCATTTCCAGAAATAGGTACCAAGGCAACCAGTGCCATCTCAGTCCCATAATCAGGCCTAAAGCCAGATTGAGCTGGAACCAGATAGTTTATTTCATCCAGAACCCTTTGGAGCTGCGAGGCCATAACCTGCTCTAGTACTTTACCCAGGAATGGGATGTTAGATTCTGATCAGTAGGTGATTTGGCACCCCCTAATTGCTGTGCCTGGGGTGCCCCACCCCCTTGCCCTCCCCATGCCACACCCCTGCTCCTTCAAGCATACTGGAATCCTGCCCTGTTGCAAGGAGGCATTCACTACTCTTCCTAACCAATCTGCCAGAGCCTTTTTGGCAGCTTTAATGATCCGTGAGGGGCAACAGTCCAACAGACATGTGGTGGCCCTCATCTCTCCAAGGGTCCTTACCACATCGTCAGGCTGTAGGAGCTGAAACTCATCCATTAATACAGGGCAGACAAGGGGGACAGTTTTATTTATAGGGTCTGGATCAATAGCAGCATCCGGGTCAGCCTAGATCCATACAATTGTGGCTATAAAGTGTTGTGCAAATTCTTTGCAGTGAGTTACAGAGTGATCTGTGTTATCCACCCATGTGTCAACATGTAGCAGACTCTTGACTATTTGGAAACACTCCACCGGGCGATTCCGTGCCGAAGCAATGGTAGTAGAGAAAAATGATTTTTGTTGCTGCTTTCACTGGCTTCCCAATGGCCTTTCACTGTTTCTTTATCTGTTTCCCTCTGGGTTTTCTGCCAACTCTACGTAGTAGGTAGTCAGCTCTACGGACTACCCTTTTCATATTTGCCAGTTCCCCAGTAAACCAAGCAGCCAATCTGGCTGTACTTCGAGGAAGGAGACATTCAGGGGCAATCAGGTCAATGGCTTTGCTCATTTCCACATTCCAGAGATCAACTAAGGATTCAATGGAATCATCTGTCAGAGGTGGTAAGCTCCCCTAGGGCAGCTACATAACCATCTGGATCCATCAACCTTCTTGGGCAAATTGCCTTTGTCTGACTTCCACCCCTTCCCAGGCTTTGAGTTCCAGTGAGTCTAAAGTGCACCAGATAATGGTCTGTCCAAGACAATGGGATTACAGAAAATTCCTTTAATCCTAGGTTCCCATTATTCATACCAGGGCAGAAGACCAGGTCTGAAGTGTGGCCAGCAGAATTAGTAGGGGCAGACACCATTTCAGATAGACCCATGGTTGTCATGGAGGTCATGAAGTCTTCGGAAACCCCTGACAGAGCTGCCTCAGCGTGGATGTTAATGTCCCCCAGCACAATGAGCTGGGGGGGGATTCCAATACCACTCTTGTAATCGGCTCAGTTAGCTGAGGTAGAGAAGTTGTTGTGCCTTGGGGAGGGTGATATAACAAGAGAATTCCTGTCTTGTCCCTGGCTCCTACTTTTAAGAACATATTGTACATCAAATCCAGGGAACTGGGGGTAGTAAGAGTGATGGATTTGCAATAGACCACGGGTGGCAAACACGAGGCTCTCGAGCCGCATGCGGCTCCCGGCCAAAATGAATGCGGCTCTTTGCCTCTTATCATTATTTTGTATACTGTGGCTCTTTGCCAAGTTTGGATTTTGTTATGCTGCTTCTGAGGAGGGACCTCTGAGGAGAGATCTCCGAGCGCGTGGTCCCGCCCCCAGGCTGCGTCATCACGTCTCCCACAGGGTAACAAAACCACTCCAACAAGGTAACAAAAAACACCTGACTGAGCATGTTATATTATGTGTTTAATATATTATTGTTAAAATTATATGCTTTTGTGTGAGTGTCTGTTTTGGCAGGTCACTGCGTGGTGTGGCTCTCTGACTCTCACAGTTTAAAATTTTTGCTCTTTTTGTCGAACTTGTTTGCCACCCCTGCAATAGACTATTGAGATTTCACACACCCCTACCCCCCTGGTCTTGCCTGTTGTTCTACAGAGAAACCTGGACGACAGAGCTGAGTGAAATTGACACCCCCAACCTCATCCAGCCAAGTCTCTGTGATGCAAGTGAGATCAGCTCCTTCTTGCATGATCAGGTCCTGGATTATTGTTGATCACTGATCTAGCATTGAACAGCAATAGTTTTAGTCCAGGGATTTTGTCAAGGTTAACAGAGCATTCTAAATTTGTAGATACCTTGGGAGTTACCTCCCGTCTTATAAAGCATTGATGAACCTTACGATGCCTATGTCTTTCTCTACCAAGAAAAGTAGTAATAGGTTTCCCCTCATTGCAAAGTCTCTTTTCCATAAAATGACATCTTCATCAGGTAGTTGCACAACAATCGGTGGTGCTTCTTGTGGTGCTAAGTGCACTTTGCGCATGCACAAGGCGCATGCCAGAGGCGCTGCCTCTGGCAGCAAAAGGCTAATATACCTGTGAAAAGCCAGAAAGGTGGAACTGAAGGCCAGCTTGTACTTTGTTGCAGGCAATAGATCCACCTGGTCAGGTTCCCCCAGGATGGATGAATTGTTCCACTTCCCCAAAAGTAAAGTAAATTTGTTAGGACTGGAGGCTGGCAACTGGAGTTGTTCCCCAGACAATGAGCCACTCCTGTGGTTAAAATCGAGAGATGGTCAGGGAGAAATTCCATGATGCTTCTGAGGGCTTCCACCATTTCCCTCCTCTTTTTACTGATCTGGAACATTTATGTTTAGCTAACACATTCAAGGTCAATCAGAGCTGGGAAATGACTTAGAATCTAAGAGGATGGTACAAAAAATCGCAGAAGGGCCAAGGAGGGAAATGAAAATAAGAACCCGATCTTACCACTAGTGTTAAAAAAGAAAAATCCCTATTTAAATTGAATTTAGCATATTTTTATTCAATTTAAATTTGGGTGATTACAACTACATATGGATTAATTTGACAGAGAATCTCCCCACCCCCACCCCATGGAGCAGCAATATTTCTTGGCCTTCTGCCAATACATTTATTTCATGGCAGATGTGGAATCGATTCATTGAAATCAATTCCACATGTGCGAACGACCCTCCCGCTGGCTGGCTGACTCTCACAACCTTTTGTACCCTGTTGTGTTGTGCGTGAAGATTCTCAGTCATCCAGGTGAGTTTATCTGGAAGTTGAGTCATGGCAACTGGATTTCTTTTCTTGAGAGATTGAAACGTTTCGTTGCTCATCCAAACAGCATCGTCAGTCTGAGGAAAGCTAGTTGTGAGTCCTCCATTTTATAGTTCACTTTGACCTCATGTCACTCTGGTCTGAAACATGCTCATAAGATGGACAATGGCCTGAATAGGCTTGTTAGGTGGACAATACAGTAGTCTCTCATTAGGTGAACAAATGGCCTATGGTGCTGTTGTTGTGTTATTTGTATTTTATCTGTAAACTGTTTACTTATGCAGGGCATGAGAAAAGTGGACAGAGGGATGTTCTTCTCCCTCTCACAAAATACCAGAACTAGGTGACATCTACTCAAATTGAGGGTTGGGGGAGTGAGAACATACAAAAGAAAATTTTTTTCCCAGCGTGTTGTTAGCCTGTGAAACTCCCTGCCACAAGGTGTGGTGATGGCATCTGGTCTGGATGCCTTCAAAAGGGGATTGGACAGATTCCTGGAGGAAAAGTCAATCACATGTTACAAACCATGATGGAGATGCGTAATCTCCAGGCTTAAAACCTGGGTACTTCAAGGGCCAGATGCAGGGGAGTAGTATCAGGAGACAGATATCTAGTCTTGTGCACTC
The DNA here is from genome assembly GCA_037367245.1 of Phrynocephalus guinanensis. Lineage (NCBI taxonomy): Eukaryota > Metazoa > Chordata > Lepidosauria > Squamata > Agamidae > Phrynocephalus > Phrynocephalus guinanensis. Next base: position 84,296,360 of record CM074739.1, read on the forward strand.
CCAGATGGGGCCACTGTGAGATACAGGAAGCTGGACTAGATGGGCCTTTGGCCTGATTCAGCATGGCTCTTCTTATGTTCTTATGTTCTGTTGCTGTCTGGTAGAGTGCTACATCGTATAGCAGCCATTAAACACAAACACCGAGCTTTGCACCGATCAGCTGACGGGCAGTCGACAGCTGTTTTGTGTGGCACTGGGAAGCCGGGAGGAGTGGTGGCACTGAATCCCCCAGCTGAGATGCAGTCCCCGCCGCAATCCCTCTGGCAGTGGCAACAGGATAGCCGCTTGGCTGTTGAGGAGAGGACAGTGAGAGGAGACAAGGCAGCTGGGTATCCCTGAGTGAGGAGAAGATGTACCTACCCCCATTGCCCTTGTGTTGCTGCTTCCTCTGCTATGGGATCTGCGCAAACCAGCTGACAGGAGCCGAGCCATTGCTCAAAGCTGAGCTGGCGTCCTCCCTGAGGCCAGGTAGTTGTTGGGGCGATTGGAGAGGGCTGCCTCAACAGCTGGAAGATTCGGCATCACGGATTCTTTCCTGATTATAACTACTTTTGTTTTGGAATTTCAGCTTATTATGGTAAAATATTAGCAACAGGCCCTATGCCAATTCAAATGCCATTTTTTTTGTTTCGTTTCATCCTGTTCCACAATGAAATTATGTAAAATGACCAGGTGAAATAATTTGTGCATGAAATAGTTCTGGAAAAGTGGGAGGCAAATGACAAATGGTCCCAAATGTGTCAGTGGAGGGGGTGTATTCCTTTTTCATCACTCTTTCCGACAGCTGGAAGGTGCCTGCTCTTACTATTGACTAGGAGAAGAGAAGCCAGCTATTTTGATTGGCACTCTGTTGACATTGCTACTGTACCCGGACAGCCCAACATTAATCACAGTCTAAGAAGAAGTGATAAAACCTTTCTCCTATCCTTCTAGATTTTTACTGCTGTCATCATTTCCCAAGCCACATTCTCTAAACATTTTGAACCCATTTTCATCACATGCATTCTTTTTGGTTGCTCTTTTCTAGGCCGCTTATTTTATACTGACGGAAAAGTGGGGAGCTGTGCGGCCATTGCAAAATACAAATGCAAGACTACGCTATAGGCAATATCTTTATAGGCCACAGATTAAAAAAAAAATCAAAAGTCATTGCACATTTTTTGTGGAGAAATTCTACTTTTTCGAAGCATCCACATCTAAGATGAACCTCCTGGCAAACCACCTCTTGCCATGTTTGGACTTTTGGTACTTGCCTTGAAGAAGTAGAACTTGTCTCCACAATGATTTTTTTTTAAAATCCGTGGTCTATATAGTCTAGTCATGCATTTTTACGTTACACTGTTGACCATGAATCAAGCTAGTTTAATATTTATTTTTATATCATGCTTATGACTAACAACACTGATATTATTAACTAAACTTTGCAGACTATCTATTAGTAGTAACACCTGTCGCATGCCTTTTTGATGATGCTGTTGACCTCTCCATTGACAACAATACCACCATTTGAAGCATCAGGGGCTTCTCTCTCTAAAGATGTTCAGACTGAAATGCAGTGCCAAGATCAGACATCCTTGCTGTACTCCTTTTTTAAAAAAAATCTTGATAGATTTTGATAAGATGGCTGTCTTAGCCTGTGCTAGCATATCAGGCAGAAACAAAAAAAAAAAAAAATAAAAATCAACAAGACAAAAACATTGTGTTACCTTAAAGGTCATTGCCAGGTGTGAAATGCCACACTATCAACAACTTGTGCCCAAGAAACAAACAGCCACTTCATTCTGGGACCATGGATAAAGGTATAAATTTACCATTTAGTCCCACTCTTATGTCTGATGAAGTAGACTTGTCCACGAAAGATCACATTAAAATGTATCAGTCTTTTAGATGCCATAGCCTTTTTGGCTTCTTTATTTCTTCATTTTTGTTTTGTTTTTTTGCCAACATTGTATCTTTATGTCCTTTTTCATTTGATCTGCTGCTGCATTTTGTTTCTATAATTCTTCCAATTATACAAAGATATTTTGAACAGAGAGCTATGTTTACTAACAGTGCCATCAGTTTCTCACGTGGGACTTTATCAAAGGTTTCCATGTAATTAATAAAACTAGTATGCAGATCCACATTCATATCCCAGCATTGCCAGCACTCTCCCAAGTAGACACATGGAACATCATGCTCCCTGATTCCACCTCCTCCTTTAATCCTAACCACATGTCTCCTGCCCTTTCTTTGCACTTCTTACTAATGGAGCCAAATAGGTTTTTAAGGAAGTGGTCCATAGTGGTGACTACTTATTTAGAGTAATCATAATCAGGGCCGGCGTGTCCATTAAGGCGAACTAGGCAGTTGCCTAGGGCGCCAAAAAGGACAGGGGGCGCTGCCCAGCCTGCTGCCCCCCCACCGTCAGTCGCCGCCCACCCGTTGCTGCCCCCACTGCCCCCGGACCCCCACCCACTGCTGCCTGACCCCCCGCCACCGTCGCCGCCGCCGCCCCCCCCCCCCGCCGCCGCCACCCAACCCCCCCAGCCCCTCGCCTAGGGTGCAAAAAACCCTAGTGTCGGCCCTGATCATAATGAATAACAGCATTTTAAATGCAATTATCCATTATGATTGCAGTTTTAAATAACTGCATTTAATGCAGTTTTTAATAAATGCATTTTAAAATGCAGTTTTCCAAGCTTTGTTCGTATTCCTGAATATGAAATGGATGTGCATAAGAGTTCTGAAAGAAAATTGCTTGGATTTTCATAGCCAGTTGGGTTGCAAAAGCAAAGAAACCAATAGGTAGTTAAGAGAAAAAGAGACAATAGTATTGCCAAAAAGACATAACAAAGTACCAGCAATCAGGGTGCGGGGTAGGGAAGCACCCAATATCTTTGAAATTAGCTGTGAGCAATGTGTTCATATGTTTCACTTTCAAACTGAATAGCAAAGTTAGAGAATTAGCAGGCCCACACACTCATCCTTGAATTTTTGTTGAGGACTGTCCGACCAGATGCTCAGCCTGTACTTAGACGCAGTGCTCCCCCAAGTGGTGAAAGACATCTGATTGTAAAATCAAATTTGAAATGAAGTGTGATTGATCATTAAAACCTGTTTTTCTGATTGGTGTGATATCCATAACTAAAGAGATTGCAAAAGCAAGAAACATTTACAAAGACCCATAAGAGTAGGAAATATGCAGTGCTCTGGGTGTATATTTTAACCTCAACCTCTGCTTTGGCTTTGAGAATTTTACTAGGCAATAGCTATATATCTGGAATGTTTGCATCCTTAAGGTCTTCTGTTTGTTTGTTGGATGAAGGCCGCAATTGCCAAGATGAAAACATGTACCTTTTCTTCATATTTGCTCTGTTGAAGAGAATGTAGAGATCCCACTTCAACTTTACCACAGGAAGGGGAAGCGCCTGGCAGCATCCCTTCACAAATTAACTCATCACCTGTGTGGTCAGTTCCTGTCACAGGTAGGATTCAAATGAACTCTGATGTTCATTTGTGGGGCCAGGCCATGTTTCCCTTTCCTTTAGCCCTAGAGGGCTTTAAGGACACCACCATTCCTATTTTGTCTTCCATTTGGCCAGACGGGATCATGTTTGACTCTTTTGACAGCCCTAGCGAATAATCCAGACGTAAAGACATGGCTGTATTAAATAACCACATTCCCCCGTTGACTGTAACGCAGGTGACTGGCAGATTTAATGTGAGTGTCTCTGACAGGACCACTTTGGATTTCACTAGCTTTTGTCAGTTTACATCAGAGAGCTCTCGTTGTTTAAAGGCAGTGCATTATTTTTGGCCTGCATGACTCAGAGAACGCAGTCGCTCACACAGCGAAAGCTCAAGTATGTGTACATTATGGCCTTTATTTTCATGGCAAGGGAATTGCGGCTAATCATCAGGTGCGGGCGGGGTGGGGTTTGCTTCGTAAATTTGCAAATTAGGAGTGTAAACGATCAAATAACTTCTCACAGCTTTAGATCGCGTGGTTCCTGCTGACTTTAAATGGGAGTTTGTGCCATGCAATCACAATATTCTTACAGTTGCATAGTACCTTTGTGGTGGGAAATAATCAATCAGCCCCACACGCTTAAATCGCCGAGGTGCGGCCTGCTCTGCGAAAACAAAATTGGCAACAGAAGAAAGCAGAGCTCCAAAAGAGGCTTTTAATGCTTGCCTCAGGAAGGGTAGCATAAATAATGGAATATGTTGGAATCTGAAGCCAGTTTAGACTGCCAGACTGGGAAGCAATAAGATGGGTTCTGCTCTTCCCACCATGTTCACCAATATCCCCTATGATCTTTTTTCCACGACCTAGTATTTATTTGAAATATTTGTACCCTACCCTTTTCCTCAAGAGGTCTCGAGGCTGCATATAATAATAATTTTTTTTTAAAAAAAATAAACAACACCAACCACATTATGGGAATCCTCTCTTAGGGCGTTTATACACGACCCCTAAACTCCGGGGCAAATGGCTCCCAGCTCCGGAGCTTAAAAATGTTTCCCCACCAGCTCCGGAGTTTACAGGAAATTAAGTGTGACCCCGCCCACCTAAGCGCGACCCAGCGCACTTTTCAGGTACCTGCTCTTGGGAGATGAAAATTGCTTGATGCGGCTGTGCCGGGCTCTCCTCGCTTCCTTTTGTTGTTGTTTTTTGCCTCCCGACCCTTTAGGACAGGGGTCCTCAACCTAAGGCCCCGGGGCCGGATGCGGCCCCCCAAGGTCGTGAATCCGGCCCCTGGGACCAATTGCAACCCCCCACCCCCTGTTTTGTGAGCAAGCCAGCCTCCGCAGCTGCTTTTGGACTGGGATCCGGCCCCCAGTGGTGTCTGGGTGGTGGTGGACCGGCCCGCTGGTTGAAAACTTTGAGGACCCCTGCTTTAGGAGAAGGAATCAGGAAGTGACGGGGCTCGGAGCATGCTCGGAGCAGCTTCCACCGGCACCGGGAGGTAAGCCTTTATTCTTATGTCCCCTTTTTTCCTCCCTCCCCTCATGCAGCCAGCAGCCAGGAAGTGCGGAGGGGTGGGGACGGAGGAACAGCAACGAACCCCCAAGATCTCTGGTCCGAATTTAAGGGGCCAGCGGATCTTAGGGGTCGTGTGAAAAGGTCCTTATCTAGACAGGTACATGGGGATGTGGGAAGCTTGCCTGAAGAAAAAGGGCTTTGCCTGCTTGCAAAAGGATAGCAATGAGGGGGCCATCTTGGCCTCCTGTGGGAGGGAGTTCCATGATCTGGGGAGGCCTTCTCTCATGGCCCCACCACAAACATACCTCTCAGGGTAGCAGGTCCAAGAGAAAGGCTCCCCTGATAATTTTAAAACCCATTAGGAGGATTGTAAAGGGAGATGCCATTTTCCAGGTAGTTTGGTCCCAAGTCACTTAGGGATTGATGGGTCAAATACAGCATTTAAATTCTCCTTGGAAACAGACTAGGAGCTTGTGTAGCTGTTGTAACAGGGCAATTTATGTGATCCCTGCTACCACCTAACAACCTGTCTAGTTCACGATCAGTCTGTGGCATTTTCAAATTGACAGATTGTCAAACACTTTCCAAAGGAAGCCCCACGGATCGACACATTACAGTAATCCAAATGGGATGTAAGTAAGACAGGTATCACTCAGGCCAAATCGTGGTATTAGTGCTCATCACAAGTAGATTTGATCTTTTAGCATCTGTACGTCATATATTTTCTTCAATTAGCCCAGCTTCTGTTTTGTTGTTTGTTGTTTGTTTATTTGTTATAGTGTTTCCACTCATTCCTTTGTCATTCTTTTGGTTTATGTGATAATCAGTATGAATCTTTGGGAGAGGTTGCTGGTGTGTCCAGATGGCACCATCAATGACATACAGAAAATGGCATGGCACGGAGTGAACAAAACTCCATTCGCCTGTCTCCTGTTCACATCGATAAGGATTGCAACTGTGACACCATGTGTAAATTGTATTTTGAAATATATTTTTCTTCTAGATGGAGTCAAAGGCTTCACGGAAGGAATTTGAATACTGATGCGTGGGGCAGGTAAGACGATGGCAAAAAAATGACAAAAAAGGATGAAAAGGGAAGAATGTGTGAACACTTGAAACACACCTTCCTGGGATAATTAAATATTTCTGTGTGAAGGAGGACAGCACTTCAAGTCCTAGAATGCACTAAAGAGCAATCTGCATCAACCTGGGATAATGTTCCATCTGGTCGTGCCCTTAGATTAGTGTACTAGTCTTGCAGGCTGCCTCGAAAATTGTGTCACAGTCCTGTGTCCCTTTCTAGGAAGCTAGAATTGTCTAACGCAGAATTCAAAAAACTTTACCAAACTACAGTTCTCAAGATTTACAGAAGAAAACTTTGTTAGCATAATAAGGGATATGAAAATAATACAATAATCTTGTATCCCCCATACAGTGTAGGGAAACACTGAGAGGTGTATGCCATTGTGCTTTAGCCCCAAAACAGGATTGAGAATACATGATGTACACCTATAATATTTTGCAGCAACACCCACCTACACCACCTTTAACTGTCAGGAAGCAATGCGTTTGGAGGTACAGTATATGGTTTCCTGTTGTGCTTCATTTTGATAGGCTGGTTGAGATGTTCTCTTTTGGGATGTGATAGTGTGCTCTGTATGCGTCCTTAACTGCTGTTGCCCTCTGTGCAGGGATACACCCTCTCAGACCAGCTCCTTGTTCATACTTTCAACCTACCAAGCAGTTTCTAATGTGACTTTCTACATTAAGCAACAGTACTTCAGTCATTGAGTTACATTAGTTCTTACTATATTTATAATTAGAGTCCCTACTGTGAAATTATAAATTCCCAAATGCCACTCAGCAAGTTCTTAGTTGAAATCTGAATTACTTCCAACCCATACCATTCTTTCCAACATACAACTAGTAGTCCAATAATTTTATCTTAACAGGAGGCAAATTAAATGAATTTAATATTAATATATATTCTCCGGGGCAGCTGTTTTTAGGAATCTAGCTAGCAGCCATTTGAGATCATCGTTCTAGATTAGGGGGAAATCTGAAAACAAAACCTTGCCCAATGCCTCTTGGTTCATTTTCCTCTTGAGGAAAAAGAGGCAGAGTGAGAGAGGGGTGGGAAGAGAGCATGACATAGCTATGAAAGCAATTTGCTAGTCTCCAAGGAAACAGCCACAACAAAAGGGATTTCTTGGAAAGTCAAAACAAATTGGGCAAACGTTGGATCAATACCAGGCCCCACAGGACCACGGCTGCTGTGCCGCAGCATTCCCCAGCCGCACTTGTGAACACATTATCTCTAGGAGCTGCTTCCAAAACCAGTGGTGTTGAGTAACCAGCAGAGGCTGGAAGCCTATTTTATAATTTATTTATTCAAATTTTTTAATACCATGTCATTTAGCGCAAAGGCTACTCTGGGCAGTTTGACAACATTACCACATTGTAGCAAATGTCACATCTTGTCATTGAACTGACACAATTGGGTATTTGTACCTGCCATGTTCTCGCATCAAGAATTCTTGAAAATTGTTCTCAGCCTTATGATAACTTGAACTTATTTATTTACTCCACAAAAGCCTCTTCTGTACTAACTTCTGAAGCAGACATATCAATCAAGGAACTGTAATAGTTTTCTTGAAGCTTAAAAATACTTACTTTCAGAAAGGTTTTTGGTCAGACTAGCTGGAACCACGCGCTTGGGAAGCAAAATAATTGTGTTGGAATGATATTTCTTACAGAGATATCTGATTGCCAAATAACCCCATATATCTGCAACAGAAGTGGGGATAGATCCCATGAGATAGTAGGAGTGCTGAACAGACAGTGTGTGCTGTTTTTTTGCCATCTCTGCTGTCCACATTGAGAGCACTAGCTAGCTACCATCTGTTTTCTGCTGCTGTTACATGCCACCAAATTACCTCCAATGTATAGTGACCTTAATACCATTTTTCAAAGTACATGAGATGTTTTATTTTGTTTGTTATAATATTTGTATCACTCCTTTCTCCTTAAAAGGGGGTCTCAGGAAGCTTTCATGAAAAGGCAATATGAAAGCCAACAAGTGAGCATATCAATACTAAATAGGGTCAAACAAATACCATACTGAAAAAACATAAGGAACATCAAAATGCATTCAAAGCAGAAAGGTACAACCATTCATTTAAAAGCCCCACCCAGTTAGTCAGTCAATCACTCAAGGAAAGCATATTGGAAGAGAAAGGTCTTGATCTGCTCCCAGAAGGACAGTGAAGGTGGGGCCAGCCTAACCTCCTGTGGGAGGGAGTTCCAAAGTCTTGGAGCAGCGGCAGAGAAGGCCCTGTCCTGTGTGGTGGGACTGGAAGACAAGCCACTCCTGTCCGTCTTAATATTTGAGCAGGCTCGCAACGGGAGATGCAGCCCATGTGAGAGCTTGGGCCCATAAGGAATGGTTTTACCATTGCCACCCCCACCCCACATGAGTTTCCACAGCCAGGTGGGGAGCTGAACACAGTTCTCCTGGGCCTCAGGGGCAGCTACATTGAAGAACAGTACAGGAATTTCTCTGGGATTGGCATGGTAAGATCTGTATTATTTTCCACTGACTATGTGATGTAGAGCTCAATGCAAATCAGCCCAGACCATTTTCTTCCTAATCTGTACTTGTTCTCTCTGTCACTGGGGCTTCTTTTTAAAAAGCAAATATATTTGTACCGATGTAGAAAGCATGTGCAGGGATTGATTCAATGTGGTGGAGGAGGTGGGGTTTTTTGAAGTGAAATCTTAAGTGGAGAATGTTCTCTATGATTGTGGGAACTGTCACTCCTATAAGCTATCTCTTTTTAACAACAACAACAACAACAACAACAACAACAACAACAACAACAACCGGGTTAGATTATCTATCCTTATTATATCACCTACTTCCTGCAATGCAATCCCTCCCTTGGAGAAAGGTGGTCAGAAATGTAACAAACAAACAAATAAATAAAGTGAAGAAGACAGATATTACCTGTAACACCTTGAGTGTCTAGTTAACAGAGCAACAGCACACACATTTCTTGAACCATGTTCAAGAAAGATGTGTTTGGAGCAATAGAGAGACCCCACTCTTTTGCTCTAAATAGCTGTGATGAAAATAATGGGTAACAAAAGATACTTTAGCCTCCAATCTAGCAATATGGATAATGATGTACAGATAATGGCTCCAGAATAACAACCCCAATATTTGCTGCTGCTATATGTCTGAAGAAGTGGACATGTCCACGAAATGTTACATTAAAATAAACGTTACATTAAAATATGAAAGTCTTTAAGGTGCCACATGCTTTGTGTCTTTTGTTTTGTTTTGTTTTGTTTTTATTTTTGTCTGCGACCCCAATATGTATAGGTGACTTATGGATAATGACCCCAGCAAATGTTGTTACAAGATATATCTGCAAAATAATTTCCTCATGGGAGAAGAGGTTCATGTAAAGTAAGTCTCTAAACATGTGCGGCGCTCATATGGCACACCATGCAGGTATCTCAGCTCACATTTGCACTCTTCGTAGTACATATAGGAATAGTTAATTCTTCCAGAGCTTCTTGTAAAGCTAAAGTTCTTCTTTTAACTCTTTTATCTAATATGAGAGTATAATATAATATGAGAGTGGCAGAACAATTTTCTGTTTCAACATTCAATCACAATTTAAAAGCATTATCTTTTGGATAGCTTTAGCTAGGTATGGCAATAAGAGCATTTCAAAAAGTGCAGCGCACAGTCCTTTTCCAATCTTGATCTTCCTAGTGTACATATTCCAAAGAAATAACATTACTGATTCATTAGGTGGCAGTGAAGTTCTTTCTTGATGAAAAAGTTTCCATGGTCAAAAAGATCTTTTACAAGCCTTCCTAGGTCATGAATAACCTAGATTCCGTTCTGTGCCGAAGTACAATGCTGACGAAAACTAATCCAGCACTAATACCGGCCTTTTCCCAACCGTATATAATACTCCTGGGAGCAGAGAAGCTCTTAATTCACTGGTTATAATGTACAGTGTTCCCCCCCCCCCAATCAAAAAGAAATGTAAACTTCTGTTCTCGAGACGAAACAGTGGCCTAAATCCAGCACTGTGCCTTCTCTCCATTTCTTCCCTTTAGAGATGGCTGAAAACTAGCTTTGAAAGATTTCCCAATACAGTATTTCCAAAGCAGTTTTGTGGGAGGAATGCAGAGGGACATAAGAGAGGAAGCAGCCGTCCTTGGCTGTTCTATTCAAATGCTGCTCACAAGCAGTAGTTCCGAGTTTCCTTGTGGCCTAGATGGGGAACCTTCAAAAGCATGAGATTCCCCATTCCTGAGCAAGAGATAGCCATATTAGTCTAACTTCAGAGACAACCTCCATGGTATGGTGCCGAAACCTTGCCCACTTCCCTTTAAAAGGAGCATAAACAAAGTTTGTGAAGTGGAAAGAGGCTGCTTTTAGCGGAAATCATAAGGTTGCTGGCGACGGCTTCCTCCTCTTCAGTTTCTTTTTAAAATAAATTTCAGGAGGTTGCCTCTACTTAGGCTGGGGGGAAAAAGAAAGTTGTTCAGCTGTTAAAGATCCAATATTGTTGCTAACATATTTGAATGGTCTGGATCGGCCGCCATAGACAGGTACGTGATTGCAGCATCTGCACACTCATTTTTTACCCAACATATACAGTCACAGTCATTCATGAGATGTTGGCTAGTGGAAGCTACTGTACATTTCTCCCCTCCGTAGAAGTCTAAGACTTCTACAATTATGTATCTGAAATGTTACATTGTTTACCTGAGTACTCATCATTGTATAATTTCCGTAATAACCATGATGGACTAGAATAGCTGACAGTTATTGAGAAGTCCATGTTTGTTGCTTTGCTTCCACAAAAGATCTATTGTCTTACACCAGTCAGTGTCAGACCTTGACCCCTGGAAAGGTGATAAGGATGAAGAAAACCCTGAGAAGACCATCATCAGATGGTGTAACAAGGAAAGGATCATAATATGTTTGGGTTATTTTAGGGAGTACTGCTGTGGAACATGGCTCTGTGCTCTGTAAAAAATGGAAGGTGGTGAAGGAATAAAGAGTAGACTGATTAAATTTGGAGATGATACCAAATTGGGAGGGGTTGCTAATTCCCTAGAGGATAGGATAAAAATCCAAAATGACCTTGACAGATTAGTGTGCTGGGCCAAAGCTAATGGAATGAGTTTCAACAGAGAGAAATGTAGAGTCCTGCATCTAGGCAGAAAAAAATGAATTGCATAGATATAGGATGGGAGACATCTGGCTGGAGAACAGTACATGTGAAAAGGATCTGGGAGTCTGGGTGGACCACAAATTGAACATGAGTCAGCAGTGTGATGTGGTGGCCAAGAAAGCCCATGAGATTCTTGGTTGCATCAGCAGAAGCACAGTGTCTAGAAGGGAAGTGATAGTATCACTCTATTCTGCTCTGGTCAGACCCCCACCTGGAATACTGTGTACAGTTCCACACTCCTCAATTAAAAAAAGGATGTTGACAACCTTGAACAAGTCCAGAGGAGGGTGACCACGATGGATAAAGGTCTGGAAAAAATGCCTTATGAGGAGCAGTTTAGGGAGCTGGGAATGTTTTGCCTTACAAAAAGAAGGTTGAGAGGGGATATGATAGCCATGTTTAAATATTTGAAAGAATGTAATATCAAAGAGAGGATAAGTTTGATACCTGTTGTGAGTTTTGGGGCTGTTTCACCATGTTCTGGAAGTTTTCCTTCGTGATGTTTCGCCAGATTCTGTGGCCGGCATCTTCAGAGGGCAAGGAGCTCAGAGCACAGAGAGAACTCCTAGTTCCCTGAGCTTCTTGCCCTCTGAAGATGTCACCCACAGAGTCTGGCGAAACATCAGGAAGGAAAACGTCCAGAACACGGCCAAACAGCCCGAAAAACTCACAAGAGCTATCAGATCCCAGCCATGAAAGCCTTCGAGAATACAGGGGACACGTTTGATTTCCATAGCTTCAGAGACTCAGAGCAATGGTTTGAAACTACAGGAAATGAGATTCCATTTGACCATTAGGAAGAACTAATGTTCAACCCCCTGCTCTACGCAAGAGTACAATAATAGCTTTGGAACTTATAGGGGAGTTGATTCAGCAAGTCGCCAATGTAGTGGCCTTAGCTCAGTGCAACTTTTAATGTATGTATGTATGTATGTATGTATGTATGTATGTATGTATGTATGTATGTATGTATGTATGTATGTATGTATGCATACTGCCCCCTTAGTGCAAACTGCGCTTCTTACAATGGTAAGCAATGGTAAGCAACAAGATTGCAGCCACTTTGTAAAAGTAAATAAATAAATCTTAGGCTTATCGCCCAGATTCGCCCGTACCTCGATGAGGGCTCCTTGAGGACTGTGGTACAGGCACTGGTCATGTCGAGGCTGGATTACTGCAACGCTCTCTACATGGGGCTTCCCTTGAACCTTGTTCGGCGATTGCAGCGGGTCCAGAATACGGCGGCCAGGCTGGTGGTTGGTGCGCGCCGTTATGACTGCGCCACCCCCATCCTGGCTCGCCTACACTGGTTACCCGTTGCCTCCCGAATAAGGTTCAAGGTGTTGGTTTTGGTTTACAAAACCCTCCATGGCTTGGCCCCGGCTTATTTGGCGGAGCATCTCTCCCGACAATTAGATCTGGCCCGACCCACCCGAGCCTCGGTGGCCTTATCACTGCGGACGGTCACTCCGAGGGATGCCCGTAAGGCTGGTACTCGTGGGCGGGCTTTCTCGGTAGTGGCTCCATCCATTTGGAATAAACTTCCTAGTGATTTACGGCTGGCTCCATCGCTGCAAGCATTTAAGTGGAACCTTAAGACCATCCTCTTTCGAGAAGCTTACGGCGATGTCTAAGGTCCCACTCTGGTTTGGTTTTTTTTTCCCCCCGCCTATATATATATTTGGATTTTATAACCCCGCCTAATTATTTTTGTTCATTGCAGTTTTGTTATTGTTGTTTGTAATTGATTCTTTTTTTTTTTTGCTGTTTTAACTGTGATGCTGTGAACCGCCCAGAATCCCCATCGTGGGAATGGGGCGGTATACAAGTGTAAATAATAAATAAATAAATAAATAAATAAATAAATAAATAAATAAATAAAAGAACTACCAGTATTCCATAATATGTAATTGTCCAAAACAACTAAAAGTCTGCCTGTGATTAAAGGTCTTTGATTCTTGATAGATGGACTGGAAGGAGGGAACTAGCTTGACCTCCTAGGGAGGACATTCCACAGCCTGGAGGCAGCCATTTAAAAGGCCTTTTCTTGCATCCTCACCAAAAGAGTTTATGATGAGGAGGATGCAAGATTAAATGGATTAAAAGAAAGAGCTTCCCAGATGATCTTAAAAGCCAGGGAGGCTCTTATGGGGAGATAATGAATTGTGGACAGAGTAAGAATTTATTGATACAATTTATTGATTGTAAGCTGCCCAGAGACGTTTGGGTAGTGGGCGGCATATAAGTTGTAAAAATAAATAAATAAATAAATAAATAAATAAATAAATAAATAAATAAATAAATAAAAAATGCTAGATTTTTTTACTGGATCTTCTATGCTTGGGCAGCTGTTGAATTGGTTAACACATCACATAACATAGGAAGACCATATTGAGTCTAGCCCTGGGTCCATCTAGCTCAATATTGCATTGACTGGCAGTGATTTTTATAGTTTCATCCAGGAATCTTCCCAGGCCTACCTTGAGATGTCTTGAACCCAGGACCATTTGCACACACAAAAAGTGCTGCATCACTGAGCTAAGACCTTCCTTACATCTTAGGAGGTGAGGCAAGAAAACTTTATTGGTTTGTTGAAGAAGTTTGCTGTGAAGCTCTCACGCTGTTATTTACTATGATCAGCAAAGAACCAGATACTTAAGTGAAATACTTAAGCAAATCAAGAGACCAGTTGTTTTAAGAAGAAGGAACATGGCAGAATTCAGAACATTTGAGCAAAATATTGATTTAGAGGGCCTGTATTGGCTTTTCCCTTTGATGATTAATTCAGTGAATAAAAATCTATAGCAGCTTGGAGGTTTCTCTGCTGCTAGGAATCTGAAGCATGTGACTAAGAAACCTAGGAATCCTCAAAATCTGTACAGAACTTGGAACACTTTGCTGCCAAAGGAACAGAGACAATTTTCAGCCTTTTCTCTCACCCCCCCCCCACGTGAAATGTAAAATATTTGGGTGGCCATAGGAATGCTGAGGGCCTGACTGTTGCCAGCCCATCCTAGAAATACTGCATCCCTGTCTGGTCTGTTCCGTCGTCAGTTTGGCGCTTGACCTAAGGACAAGGAGAGCCACTGAATTTGAGGTGTTTGTCAGTCTCAGGGGCATCACTACTCTCAACCCAGAGGCTATTAGAAAGACTCATCTTCCTAAGCCATCCATCCTACACTTTGCCTATATACCTACCCATCCCTCCACAAACTAAAAAACAAAATAAAATAGAGTAGTCTTTGACATTAGCACTCCGTTTTAAGGAATTTATCTAAACAATAAAGGGGAAAAATCCAGGTGGTTCTCTTATATAAGCCATGTCTATGTGTGTGTGTGTGCTCAGCTGGTTCATCCTTTCTGCATTGGTTCAAAGTGATCACATGCTTTGAACTGAAGTGCAAGGATTAGACTTTTTAAAAAATAAAAGGTCTCTGGTGCAGAGGGAAATCTATGGATTGGAGCTGTAGGATTCGGGGCTGATTCGCATTTCCTGTTGCCTTGTGTGATCAATAGGAAAATAGGCAAATCAGGCTGCCCCACTTGCACAATATTTCCAGCAATTTTTTTATCTGTGTAGTCAGGCTGTTGGATCCCACGCTCATGAACTTATACCACTCAAGCTTTATTAATGAAGGCAGAATCCATTGCATAATATATATCTTATTTATTTAAAATATTTTTACCCCATCTTTCTCCTCAAAAAAATATTTGTTTACCCCATCTTTCTCCTTGAAAAATACTGACAAGCAATATTTAAAGCTGAAAGTGACAGGTTTCAGGATAGGTACCAACATGATCTCAGCTGTACTGAATGATCTGCTCTGGACTCAATACGGGAGAGTGTAGCCTTGTTGGTCCTCCTGGACATCTTGGCAACTTTTGATATTATTGATCTTGGTATGCTCTTAGAGCTCCATGGACCGAGAGTGGCAAGTACTGTATTGCAGTCATTCGATTTTAATTGGGTTTAAATGATTATAAAGACGCTAGGTTTTTAAACTCTCTCATATGGTTCTGTAACTTACCGAGATCTTTTCAACATAGGGCAGGGTATCAATGTTTTACATCCATCAATAAATGTCTACAGCATAGTAGGCAAAGGAAAAAAAAATCTTCACAATAACGGGTGGCACTTCAGCAAGGAATGCCTGCCCATAAAGCAATTTACGGACAGGCATACGGGAGCAATTTCTTCATCGTCATCGTCATCGTCATCATGGTGAACAGCTGGAAGGCAATGTAAGGATTGTCGAGACTGGCCCCTGCCAAGGAGGCCCACTGGAGGAACTAAACTCCCAACTACAGCCAGAGGCCTTGACAATGCTATGCAGCCATGAAGGCCTGTTGCCAGCATAGGTCATTTCTGAACATGTACCCTTTTGCTATCACAATATGGCAGGCTTTCCCCAAACCCCAAATTCCGGTTTTACTCCTTTTTCACTAGTGACCATTTAATTCCCTTCTTGATTCTGCCACCACCACCACCTTCCTTGGCAGTGTTCTCCTTTCTAGCTGCTATACTGGAGAAAAATCCTTTACACAGAGGCTAAGATGATTAAGCAAACAAGCATCTAAGCAAACAAGCTTAAGCTGGGAGGAGGCAGAGGGACTCCTCCTCCAACAACCTTAAGTAATAGTACCTCTGGTCTTGTCTGGTCAGCCTGCCTTCACCTTTACACCTGCTGAGCACATTTCAAAATGAGTTTTCCTGGTAAGGCATCAGCAAGGATGTACTAAAAGAAGAACAAGTAAGCTGAGCAGGTCTCCCAATGGCAATTCTTCACAGTGCAATCAGTAGAAAGCATGTTTGCATCTCAAGATCTAAGTCCCAGACAGGGCCAGGAGGTAGGCACCTGGACTGACCCACATCAAGTCTCCTGGTATTTATTTGTTCAAGCTGAAAGCCGCCTACCCCAGCTTCTGCTTCACATCTAAAAGGCCAAGGTGGAAGAAGATGAAAAAGCGAATATTGCATTCAGCTTCCCTTGAAGTTTCAAGGCGGTGATTCACTGGGGAGGTGGGCGCAATTAATAATGGGAGACCACCAAGGACAAGGGGACTTTTCTTCCTGTCCTGAACCCCCTCTAAGGACTTCCTATCGACGACCCCGTTATGCAAACCCCTCCGCTCCGCAGCGCTTGGTATAAAACACCCAAAACTTATGTAACTTGGCAACTAATCTTCGGTAATCTTGGGGCAGGCATTTAAATCCAAAGAATAAGACTTTGTTCCGCGAGCGCGTCGGTAGGGCGGGAGGCGAGGCGGGAGGGCCAAAGTCCCGGCCGGTGGCAAAGGCAAAGGTTCTCCGCATGCAGGAGAAGGAGACGCTCGGTGCTTTCCGGCCAGCAACCCCCGCTCGGGCGCCGGGCATGGCTGCTTGAACGCCCCTCCCGGGACAGAAGCGGCTCCTGCGGTCCCCACCCACCCACCCCCCTGCTCGGTGCCGCCGCCGCCATGAGGACCTCGTCTCTCTTCGTCTGCCACGGCCTGGCGTTCGCGTGGTACGTCTTCCTCATCTTCTCCATCAACCACATCGTGGGGAAAGGGGGAGAGAAGCAGCCCTCGGCCGTCTTGCCCTTCGGCGGCCCGTGGAAGTTCCTGACGGTGCTCAACCTGGTAAGGAAAAGAGGAGGCACGGCTGCTCGCGGGAAAGAGGGGGCTGCCCGCTCCCTGCTCTCCGGCGCCGCGGGAGGAGCGCGACGGGGCGGGGAAGCGCGCCCGGAGCTGCCGCGGGGCTTCTTCTGGGCCGGACCCGCGACCTGGCGGCTGGAAGGGCAGAGAGGAGGCGCGCTCGGGTCGCTGGGGAAATGGGACAGTGGCAGCATCTTCAGCGGGGCGATCGGTAGATCTGAACCGGCTCTTCCCAAACCGGCGCCCTCCAGATGGATTTTAATTACATCTGCCCCCAACCACGCGGCCGTGAGGGTTCAGTCGGGTGTGTGTGTGTGTGTGTGTGTGTGTGTGTGTGTGTGTGTGTGTGTGTGTGTGTGTGTGTGTGTGTGTGTGTGTGTGTGTGTGTGTGTGTGTGTGTGTGTGTGTGTGTCCACACGCGGAGGAGATGATGGCCCGTGGGACTGGAGAGGACCCAAGTGGACCAGTCTGATTTGGTCGCTTGACTTCTTCAAAGCACCGCAGTGATCCCCCGCCCTCCTTGCCTGAAAGATGCTTGAACCTAGATGCCTGATGGGGTCACTGGGGTGGCGGCAGTGGGGTCAGGCTTCTCCACTTCCAAGAGTTTATGGGTTCACCACCAAAACGATCTTCAAAACCGTTAAGCAGGAGAATTTGTTAGTTTTCACCGGTGCCAGGGCCCTTGGGAAAGTGCTTGAAAGAAAAGCTTGACATGATAAACATGTTAGGGTAGCTCTAACCACTTCCACCCAGGCTGGACTTGACATTTGCAGCACTCACCCTGCTTTTTTGTGGAGACTTAGTGGCAGCTCTGATAAAGCACACAGGTCACCCACCATCCAGCCCTAAGTCACAGGTGGTGGATTTGTGGCCATCCAGATAATCCTAGATCAATGTTGGTGAGCCTATGGCATGGGTGCCCACGGTGGCACTCGGAGCCCTTTCTGTGGGCACCTGACATTGACCGTTCACAGCCACCTGTATTCAGGTTAAATTGCTGTATTGGTGCTTTGTGAAAAATTAGTGGGTTTTGAATCGCAGTTTGGGCACTCGTTCTCTAAAAGGTTCGGCATCACTGTCCTAAATTGCAAACTTCCTTTTACCTTTCAAATGGTCATCTGTGTTAATCTTTTGCAGCCCTGACGCAGCAAACTGTGTTGAGACTAACTCAAGAATGCTGTTTAACATGTTTAGCCTATAGAAATGCATGCCACACCTCTGCTAGCTTTTAAGCTGCAATATGGCTTTTCTTTTATTTCTATGGAAAGATTGAAACGACAGTTTGCAATATGAACAGGGTGGATGGGTGAGGAAGATTTTTCTTATTCAAAGGGGAACTAACATCTGAAAGCCCACTGGGTATGTCCAAGAAATTGTGTATACTTAAAACACATCTTTGGATTTGAAGACCATTTTGCTCTTGACATTCTGTTCACCTTACAATTGTTATCATTTAAGCACTTGGCTTTTTATTTAGACTTTGGTAAACTCTCAATCCAGAAGCCCAGAGTGTTAAGAGTCACTCACAGGACAGAGTAAGACCTGGATTTGAATCACTGCTTGGCCATTGAACCTCAGGGGATGAGGTGCAACTAGCAAAACTACTCTTTAAATGTTTCATTTCATTTCCAAAACCTATCAGCATTACTGTAAAATGGGCCCAACACACAAACAGTGACATTGGGTTCGCCCACATGGTGTGTCAGAAGAGCACAGAAGCGCATGGACACCCTCCCATGCATGCAGTCAGTGGAAGATTGCATATCTTCTCCCTAGAAGCCCTCCCTTTATATGGGAAAAGGCGAACCACGAAATGGAACTGCACTATTGTGGTGAAGTCTAAACCCATAATTTGCAGTCTCCCTATGTAAACATCACCCCTGCCCAAATTAAATAATGTGGGCAGTGTTCTCTGTGCTGTTACAGATTGCCTATTAATGTGGCCTTGGAACAGCCCATTCACTGAAGCATGGAGTGGGGATCCTGATAATGTCATCTTCAATTTGCTGCCTTCCTATGTTTTCTTGTTGTGTCTGCAGTATTTCTTACAAGAGAAAACCCCGGGAGGAAAGAAATTGGCAGCTTTTTGTGTGAGCCATAGATAAACTCATTTTGGTCGCACCTCAACTATGCTTAAGTGGAGGACATTACCTCAAGGCATCCATTTGGCTTTTGTAGTTTCTACTAATAGTATGATATTAGAATCTACCTAAAGTGAAACTATGATCCTGCATATAACGTAGGTTACTCCATGGTGTCCCGTCCCCCCCCCCGCTCTTCCTAGAAATTCAGGGATCTTTCTGCTTTCTGGCTAGACAAAATGGCCTAATTCCATAAAGCCCCCTTAGTTCAGTCAATTAAACAAGGCAGTGCTAAAGTTTACCACCAAAGCTAATTTATTAAAGCACTTTCAGTAAATAAGATACATTTAACTAGTGGCAATTTCCACAGTGCTGATTCACAGTTCCCCCTGAAAATAGCTCCCTTAAGGGCAAGAATGGAATTCATGGAGGTGTATACAATTGAAATGGGATGAAGATCTGCTCATTTGTGTAATTAATTTAGGTTTTGCAGGCCGTTTTCTATGGGGTCACCTTGTTCACTGAAGTGTTTGTGCTAATGAAGAAACACCGAATGGCTAAGTCCATGTTTCCCTTCAGAGACTTGCTGTTTGGGGCTCTCGCTTTTCCTGTATCTATGGTAAGTTTCAAGTAAACACAGTGATTATTCTAGCACTAGCAGGTACTGTTAGCTATATTTATCATGAATTAAGGGTAAATGATTCAGGCAAGTAATTATTTTGTGTTCATAAGATGACAATGATGATTGCTGGAGGTACAACTTAGCACTGCTCTGAACTTAAATCATAAATCAAAGTAGGTAATGAAAGAAAAATATTTATTTTATGCTAAGCAGGGTTGGCCCTGGCTAGTAGTTGGATGGGTGACCACCCTTGAATACCAGGTGCTGTAGGTGCCTGGTATAGGAACTGGCAAACCACTCCAGTACTCTTGCCAAGAAAACTCCATGGACATGGGATCACGAAGATTCGGTCACGACTGTAATGACACAACACACAACAATTATGCAGAAAATCCTGAGGCAGATTCATGGTACCTCTGGATAGGATGCTGGAAAAATCCCTGTCACAAACCCCAGAGAAGTGATGCCTGTTGGATGGAATAGTATTCAGCAAGATGAGTCTCCTAGTCAGCTGAGAAAGTTACTTTTTTGCACTATAGTGACCCAAATCCTACATCCAACATGATACATCTTTGCAATCTCTCTCTCTCTCTCTCTCTCTCTCTCTCTCTCTCTCTCTCTCTCTCTCTCTCTCTCTCTCTCTCTGTCAGCACAGTGGTTAAACTGCTGTACTACAACCAAAATTGTGGTCATAATCCAGGGTTCAATCCTAGGTAGCCAACTCAAGGTTTACTCAGCCTTCCACCCTTCTTATGTTGGTAAAATGAATACCCAGCTTGCTGAGCAGAGTAGGTGGGGTGGATGAATACCCTACATAATTGACTTGTAAAGTGCCCAGAGAATGCGTTAAGCACTGTGGGGCAGTATACAAGCAGCATGCTTTGCTTTTGTTTTTTTGCTTTCTCTTTGTCTGTCTGTCTCTCTCTCTCTGTTTCTCTCTCACACTCACAGAGAGAGAGAGAGAGAGAGAGAGAGAGAGAGAGAGAGAGAGAGAGAGAGAGAGAAGAAGAAGAAGAAGAAGAAGAAGAAGAAGGAGGAGAAGGAGGAGGACAATTTCTGCTGTTTTGCATCTAATTCTGGTCTTCTTTTCCTTGCCTGGAACAATCCTATGTCCTTGTGTCCTGTTATGTAAATGACCCCTCCCAAAAAAGAACCCTCTGGACCTGCCATTCTCAAACTTTTTTGGCCACAGTCATTTTTGGGACTCTTCTCGGGTTCCAGGGCCCCGTCAAACAAGGATGCAATATGAACAGATGAACAGAAAATCCCCTCCTCACATTTTTTCAGTCGGTGGTCCCCTTCAAATTTGCTACCCCCCCCCCCCCCTGGACCATATGACCCTTCAATCCCAGGTAGCAGGCTCAAGGTTCACTCAGTCTTCCATCCTTCCAAGGTCCGTAGAATGAGTACCCAGCTTGCTGGGGGGGGGGAATCAATGCTGTCCCATGACTGGTGTTGAAGCAAGATTCCGTGTATCTTGGGCCAGCTCTGCCATCAAAGGAGCACATAAGCACGCCACATAGAGGAACCATGGAACCATCCTTAGAGGTGCTGCACAGGATTCCTTGGCTTGCAAGCTAGAAGTGCACCTCCATTTGTGAACTTTGTTTTCACTGCCTAATGAACTCAACTAGGCATTAATAATACATCTGGCTCTTTCTCTGAATCAGAACTTGGAAACATGAGTTATTTGGATGACAGCTCCAAGAATCCTCCAACCAGTGTGGCCAATGCTAATTGTGACATTCCCAGGTCTGTCCCAAATTCAAAATTTAACCTTACATGCATGCATTTGAGTAAAAACAAAATATGTCTCAGTTTGTGTCACTTTATTGTTTGAAACCATCCTTTGTCATTGGCTCAGGTCTTAACCTGTGGCCCACTTGTGCATGTGTTTAATACATGACGTATAATAATTCTGGGTGCATCTAAAGCTTTGTAGTAGATTAGAGGGTGATGCCAGCTTGAGAATGTGAAACTAAGGCCGTTACTTCACGAGCCGCTCGCTTCGCGGCTAGCCTTCTTTTCTGTGCGAATCGATCGTTTCAGTCCGCACGCTCCTCCTTTTTGGCTGCGATGCCACCCCAACCACGCCCCCTTTACCGTGCTCCAAGCGGGGCGAGTGGTTCCCCTGGCTGCTGCCGGGAATCTTTTCGCTTCGCATCTTGCTTCGCTCCCAACGTCACGTGTGGTCTCGGTTTTTGGCTTTTATTTCAAGTTTTTTAAAAAAATATTCAAACAGGGATATCGATGCATCGCTATATTGTTTCATCGCTTTGCGCTGTTACTTCCTCGCTCGAGTAGGGGCGGCGGCGGCAGCGGCGGCGGCGGGAGCAGGAGGAGCCGCTGCCGCCTCGCCCGGCCAGAGCAGGGCACCCGGGGCAGGCAGCGTGCAAGCGGCGGAGGGCGGGCGGCTGTGCCATGCGGGGCTCCCCCCGAGTAGCGGCAGCGGCGGCGGGGGGGGGGCTGCCAATGATGCCAGGAAACAGTTGAAATCAGTAGAGCCATTGCAACTGACAGTCCAGCATCAGTGCATCGATACGCTGTCGGTAGGAATTTTTTTAAAGGACGGATGGGAAATAACAAACGTTGAAAAGTGGCATGCGAATGCGAAGGGAGCACGTGAGGTTGTGCTCGAATCGGTCCTAAAACTGCAGCTCGGGAGTACTGAGAAACAGGGGCGGGAGCGAAGCGAGAACACGTGACCGCCACGTGACCGCCTCCGAATTCAAATCGAAGGCAATATCGCTGTGGAGCGCCGCGCCTCGTGAAGTAAGGGCCTAAGAAGCAGATTATCCCAGGTAAAATTAAGAGAGCAGGTAACCAAGAAATAGCGGAGGAAGGCATTTCAGAGTTGATCCCCACCCCACCCCAACCATACAGGGAATCCCTGTGCTGGCTGTAGAGCTAAAGGACCAAATGGAGGGAGGGGGAGTTTCAGTATATAGGCAATGCATACTATTTTTAGCAGAGAACATCTTTTCTCAGACCCCGTAGTGCCAGCCTGATCTCGTGTGGCCAGCTCTTGCTAAAAGAGAGAAATACAAACACACAAAGCCAACCAAATACAACTGGGGTTGGCATAAGGAGCCACCATTGAAATCCATCTGTGGCAAAGGCTTCTTCAACAGATAGGGCCTCCTTGTCCCTGGAAAGTGTGGCTTGCCAGATGGGTGCGATGAGTAAATTGAGCGACAGGTGAAAAATGGAATGTTGCCCTTATACTGAATTTAGACTTTTGGTCCACCTGTCTTCTTGCCATTGGCCATGGCTAGCAGCAGCTCTCTGGGACTTCAGGCAGGAGATTGTTCCATCACCCACTAGAGATGCTGGGGGTTGAAGCTGGGTCCTCCTTCATGTAAAGCATGTGTTCTGCCACTAAGCTACAACTCTCTCACTAAGTCCAAATTAAACATGGGCATGGGGCTGTTGCTGCTTTCCTTTGACTGTAGTTCTTGTTTGTATCCTATCCAATACATCCTTCGCTTGGGATGGACTATGGAATTGTGGACCATTCCTTGCTGTAATACCTGTAGTATTCATACTACACTTGCTAGGATCTGTTCCTGGCCTTTCAATTTAAAATAGAGGCGGGCATCTTGTAGCCCTCCATATATTCTTGGCCTGAAACTCTCATCTCCTATTATTATTATTGGCTGTGCTGACCAGGGTTGAGGGAAGCTGACATTCCAATGCAATCTGGAGGACCAGAAAATCCCTAAATTTAAAAGATTTCAAAAAGCATGTCTAAAGCATGTCTAAAAGGCAGTGTGTGCATAATATTGTGAAGCACTGTTGGGCCACTTCCTGGCTTTTTAAATCATGTGTACAAAAGCACAATATCTCACATTCATAAACTGGAAGTGTTTTGAAAAATTGTATTTCCTAGCTTTTAAAATGGGAGTTTAAAAAGACATGCATGCATGCATGCATACAAACATACATACATAATGTGTTTATTTGTTTGCTTGCTTTCTTCTTTGATTGATTGATTGGTTGGTTGGTTGGTTGGTTGTTTTTTTTATAACCCTCTCCCCCATATGGCAGCAGGGCCACTCTGGGCAGTATACATAAATTAACACGGCAGTACAAAGGGTTCAAATCCCGGGTACTACACCGCGGAGTGAGCTCCCACTGCTAACCCTAGCTCCTGCCAACCTAGCAGTTTGAAAGCATGTAAATGCAAGTAGATGAACAGATACTGCCATAAAAAGCGGGGAGGTAAAACAGTGTTTCCTTGTAGCCATGCCGGCCACATGGCCACGGACTTGCACAACGCTGGCTCTTTGGCTTAGAAACGGAGATGAGCACCGCCAAAACTGCTCACAACTTGGGATTCATATCCAGGTAGCTGTCTCAAGGATGACCCAGTCTTCTATCCTTCTGAGGTCAGAGGTGAGTGTGCAGTGTGTAGCCTGCATATTGAAATTGTGAACTGACCAGAGAGTAATGTACTTTAAGTGCTATGGGGAGGTATATAAGCAGCACACTTGGCTTTTTTTTAAAGCAACCTGTAGTGCCTTGGGCCAGCTGCACAGTCCCAGGATGCCCCCCAAAGAAGGGAAGGGTAAACCATGTCTGAGGATTCTCTACCAGGAAAACCCTGGAAAAGGTTATCGTATGGCACAAGCCACACTCCCCCCCACCACCGCATTATTGCATCAATCTGCAAAAAAAGATAATGAGACACAGCACAAGGCAGTGCTTGAGCCATGCAACATTAATCTCCTACAACCTAGCCAGGCTATCCTCTCCCCCCCTCCTAACTATTAAAGTAACTAATAAATGACACAATAAATGAGTTTATCCCTCTTTGAGTTAACAAGCAAGGCATAGCTCATCTTATATCCTTGTATACCCTGGGAAAAATAAGTACAGGGGAAAATTGTATAAAGGAATTAATTCGTTCCAAATGAAATTATGTTAAGCAAATTTTCCTTTATACAAATTTCCCATAGGAATGCATTGAAAACAGAGAGCCTTTTCACACGACCCCTAAGATCTGCTGGCCACTTAAATTTGGACCAGAGATCTTGGGGGTTCGTTGCTCTTCCTGCGTCCCCACCCCTCCGCACTTCCTTGCTCCTGTCTGCGTGAAGGGAGGGAGAAAAAAAGGGAGAAAATAATGCAGGCTCACCTCCGCTCTGCCAGTCGAAGCCGCCCCGAGCCCCGTCGTCCTGATTCCTTCTCTTAAAGGGGCGGGAGGCAAAAAAAAAAAAAAAAACAGAACGAGCAGAAGCGAGGAGAGCCCGCTCCGGATCTGGGATTTTTCACGCTCCGAGAGCAGGTACCTGAAAAGTGCGCTGGGACGCACTTAGGTGGGCGTGGTCGCACTTAATTTTCTGCAAACTCCTGAGCTGGTGGGGAAACAATTTTAAGCTCCGGAGCTGGGAGCCATTTGCGGCAGAGTTTAGGGGTCGTGTACAAAGGGCCAGAGTGATCCCATTTTTATGCTGTACAGATTCGCCCCATAGACAATTCTGTTAAGCAAATTCCCCCTATCTCCGGAATTTTTTATGTTGTACAAATTTTATATTATACAAACCGTTTGTTATACAAGGGTCCACCGTATATGTAACCCCTTTTGTAACAAGTTTAGGCTGTGGGCTTTGGTATCACAATTCAGCTCAGTTTTGATATCCAGAACAAATTCTTGTGTTGATCAATTGCTAAGAAGCAGCATATATTTCATTTTTAGAGTGTGTCTTTTATACCTAGCTCCAGTTGTTGAGCTTTAGTAAAATACAGAATAGCTTTCTCAAGGCTGAAGCCTGCTGTCCTATTGTGTGGAAGTGGTCCAGTGTGCTCCCCACCCCCTTTGTCCTTATTTCAGAGGCCCTCTGCGAACAGTCCATTCAGAGGGTGCTTAGCAGGAGACAAATGGAGAAGACAGCGTGGCAGAGGACGAGAGAACTGTCAGGCTGCTCACTCCAATTTTGGGATAATCCTGTCCTGTTCCTCCCACCACATCTACCAGCAACACATTACAACACAATACTGTAGAAGCAAACGCCCCTACCTGGCAACACATTCCAGGAGACTAAGCGTCTGAGGAAATCCTGTTCCTGCAGTATCACTTGATACCACTTGACCTATTTATTTGTTTTGAATAGTCATTGAGGAGAAGCTTGCCTGAAGAGGAAGGTCTTTGCCTGCTTCTGGAAAGACAGCAGAGAGGGAAGTTCCAAAGTCTGGGGGCAGCAACAGAGAAGGCCCTTTCATGTGTTCTTATCAGATGCGCCTGTGAAGGTGGTGGGATGGAGAGAAAGGCCTCTCCTGATGACGTTGGTACCCAAGACGGCTCATACTGCGAATTTCAATCTTTAAGGTAGTTAGGGCCAAGGCCATTTAGTGCTTTGTAGGTTAAAACGAACATTTTGAATTGTGTTTGAAAACTGATTGGTATCCAGTGAAGCTGCTATAACAAGGGTGTTATGTGATCTCTGTAATCCCACCCTAGTCAGCAATCTGGCTGCTGTCCTTTGGACCTTCTGAAGTTTCATGAGACTTTCCATTGGTAGCCCCATATAGAATGCATTACAATAGTTCAGCCAGGATGTCACTAGGGCATGTGTCACAGTGGCCAGAGCAGATTTCCACTTATACAGACCTACTGTATATAATCAAAGTATTCAACAAAACCTCCAGTTTATGGATGTGGAATATTATGCTTGCCTAGTCCTAGTTAGTTTGTATAAAGTCTTGCAACTAGATGGGCAGTATAGAAATCTAATAAATAAATAAATACTGTACACACACACACACACACACACACACACACACACACACACACACACACACACACACACACAAATATTTAAATAAATTATGTTACCACAAGTTATGACATCCTTGTGTATGTGAATCCTGTCCCACCATTTCAATTTTTTTCAGAAATTACTGGTACAAGATCTTATGATTTCAAGAATGCCCCCACACCCTGTTGCGGGATAGAAATCAGAGTTTTTCTTGTACTAAATGTAAGATGAGAAAAAGTTCCATTTGTGGGGAGCCACTGCTCTCATGGGTCCTAGTGGAGTGCTGCCTGGACGCTGGCTGTACTGGCATGGATGAGTGCTAACAGGCTAAGACAAGATGAAAGTCCTTCAGGTGGGACACCCCCCCAAGTACCTGCGGTTTGGGAAATTCCCTCTCTTTGGGGGTAGCAACTTTTTCTGTGAAGGATGAGGTCTGTAGCTTGGATGTCCAATTGGAACCAGCACTCACCATGGAAACCCAGGTGGCACTGGTGGTCCGATTGGCGCACGAACATCTATGACAGATTGCTCAGCTGCGGGCCTTCCTTGACATTGGGGCCATTGCCATGCTGGTCCATGCACTCGTAATCTCAATATTGGACTACTGTAGTGCACTCTACATGGGACTGCCTATGAGAAGCTGCAGCTAGTGCAGAATACAGTGGCCAGATTATAAACAGGAACTAAAAGTTTTCAGTGTACTACTCCTATTTTGGCTGCGCTGCAGTGGCTGCCAATAGGCTTCCACATTGACTTCAAGGTTCTAATAAAAAAAAGTAAAGGTTCCCCCCTTGCACATGCATGCTAGTTGTGTCTGACTGTAGAGGCGGTGCTCATCTCCGTATTCAAGCCAAAGAGCCAGTGTTGTGCAAGTCCGTGGCCATGTGGCCGGCATGGCTGCACGGAAACACTGTTTTACATTCTCGCTTTTTACAGCGGTACCTATCTACTTGCATTTACATGCTTTCGAACTTCTAGGTTGGCAGGAGCTGGGGTTACCATTGGGAGCTACCTCTGCTATGTGGCACTCGGGATTTGAACTGCTGAGCTGCTGACCTTGTAGCCGAAAATTTTCAGTGCTCTAGCCCACTGAGCCGCCACACCCCTAGGTTCTAATGCTAACATACAAAACCCTAAACACTTTGGGACCTTGTTATCTGTCAGAGTGGCTTCTCCCAAACAGAACTACCACAACCTCCCAAGCTGGGCATCTGAGGGTGCCTACACTGAAAGAGGCTTGTAAAACATCAACCAGAAACCAGTCATCTCAGTGAAAGCTCCTCAGTTATGGAACAAACTGCCCTCTGAAATACAGTTGTTCTCCCACATTCAACAGTTTCAAATGTCTATTAAAAACATGGCTGTATAAGGTAGCTTTCCCCGAAACTTGATCTTTGTACCCTATAATATCTTGAAATTTCCCCCTCCACATGTTGTCATGTGTCTGCGATTGTTTTGATTGACTTTGCCTACTTGTTAGTATTGTTTTATTTTTATTATAATACATTTGATTATGATTATTTTTATATTAAGTTGGATATAATTTTCATATTACTTGTATTCATTTATTGTATTTGATTTATAATTTGCATTTTTTTTAACTTTGTAAACCGCCCAGAGTAGCCTTTTGGCTAGATGGCACGGTGTAGAAAGCCAATAAATAAATAAACTATATATATATATATATAAAAAAAAGAACAAAACAAAGGGGAAGGGGAAGAAGAATAGAGAGGAGTGGGAGGTGGAATTTTGACCCCTTAGTTTGAAATCCTCACAGATTTTTTGTTTGGTGGTATGCTTTGAACTTTCAGTCCAAACACAATCACAGAGGGTAAATATCTTAGCAAGCTATAAACCCTAGTATTCCCTGCAGTGGCGGAGTCTTGACCATTAAAATGGGATCAAACTGCTGTGTAGCGTGGATTCTTCTAGATTTTTTCTCTTCTCCCTTCTTCAGAACACCGCATCACCTAACTGGCTTCAGAAACATTCCCAAACCTCCAGATCCAGCTACTATAGGTGTATAGTCAGCATCTTTAGCAATAGGGAATTGTCCCTTTCCCTCCAGTTCTATAGGATACCATTCTGTAGTGGCTCACAGAATGAATTAGGGGGCACCTCAGCCCCAAATGGGTCTTTCTGCAACCCACCTGTTATTCCACCATTCCACCAATGTAATGACACTGTGTCTTGTGTGTGATGTGTTTTTTGTTAGATAAGCCTATCATCCTTTTTTTTTTTAAAAAAGAACAATGACTTCTTAATTTTCAATGCTTTTTTTCAGTTTGTGTTTACAAGCTTTTGGATATTATATATTTACGATCGGCAGCTGGTTTACCCCCAACAACTCGATTTAGTCATTCCTGAATGGATGAATCATGGAATGGTAAGTAAGAAAAGAGGGAGCACCCTCTTCCAGAACTATTCTATTGTAACACGATTTACACAATAGAGAGCAGGCATCATCAAGTCAGTCTTGCAGTTTTCAGTACCACCAATTCCAGCCAAAGGGTCAAGCACACTGTTAATCTCTCTTGTTGAAATAAGTAAATTTAGGGAGAAGTGTTTAATGTTGGCTGGATAATGTCCAGACATTGGACATTTTTATTTATTCCCCCCCCCTTCCCTTCACTTAAAGAAGCAGAGCAATGGGCGGGTGTGTGAATTGCTGAAAGAAATCTTAAAACAAGGGGAGAAGACATCACCGAACCAAAGCTTGCCAAGTTAAAGTCAATGGAAAGATGTGAAGTCATCTGGGGGGAGGGGGCAGTTGATTGGCAAGTAACTCGGGCAGTTACTCCGATGCATGCAAAATAATGGAGCTGCTTTAAACAGTCTTATACCATCTAGGATTGAATGTGTGTTAAATTTCTGCAAAGAGTGAAAGAACTACCAGTGTTTGTAGCAGGAGCTTGCCTTCCAACCAGCTGAGGTTCATGAGAGCCTAGGTGGGTGGGTGGGTGTGGTCGCTAAATAGGAGCTCGCTAGTTTCTACACAATTGCTTATTGGAGTAAGTTGCAACTACAGTAGGGTCCATTGAATCACTGAAGCTTTACACAGGCGTTGCCTCAACAAATCCCCCACTGGTTCAGTGGGCCTGTTCTAGTTGTGACTTTTGATGCAAAGCAATAGGGTTTCATCAATTATGCTCTAAAGTTCATGTGTATGTTGCCTTGGCTTAAGCCTACACAGAGAATGGGAAAAGATAGTGTGTGTGTGTGTGTGTGTGTGTGTGTGTGTGTGTGTGTTTAAAAAGATTCTTTGCGGGCCAAAGGGAAAGATGTTGCCAATAAAATAGAAGCAGTGGGTGTGCACTAAAATAATGTTGTGGGAGGAAAAGTTCAGTGCAAGACTGAGTCATCAGAGCCAAAATGAATGAAAGCTAGGCTCATGTTAGGATGATGGTTCCAACGCAGGACAAGGTTCACATTCTGAGCCATAACTGCCCAAATACTGAAGCACTGATATGGAACAAAGGCATTTGCATCATTTATTCCTTGAGAATGGTTGGTTGGGATGAGAGATCTTAGAAACCTTTTAAAAAATACAAAAAAACAGGGATTCTGGGAGTTGGCTGCTTAGCAGAAACATTTCCAAACTCGGGCAAGGAAGCGGGGTAGAGGCCTGCTGCTTACTGAAAGGAGTTTGTCTAACCCAGAGGTGGTCAAACTTTGGCCCTCCAGATGCTTTGGATCACAACTCCCACAGTCCTTTGTCATTGGCAATACAGGCTTGGAACGGTGGACCAAAACATCTGGAGGGCTGTGGTTTGGCCCCCACTGATCTCGCCTCTTAAAGTTTTTACACATCTGTGTGGTAATATCGCTAGAATGTGGGTCTACAAAATACAAACAAACAAAACCAGACTCCATTCCTTCTTCAGCCAAGAAGCTGACTAGGTGGACCTGAGGCCAGCGAGACCCTCCATTTCTTTTACTTGATAGGGTTGCTTGGGGAGATGGGAAGGGTGGAGCTGTGGAGCCTTGAAACTCCTCAAAAGAAAGGGGAGGATACAAATGAAAAATAAATAAATGAAAATGTCCACAGCACCCAGGAAACACCACAGAAGGAATTCAGAACTGTGCGCCGGATAGCAAATATAAGGAAGGGAAATAGGCACTGACCCATCAAAAACTTTTTCCTGTCCCAGGTTTTGTTCCCATAGAGTTGGGGCTCACTATCCCAAAAACCATGATATCAATAAAAGCAATAACCCAATGTTGAGTAGATTGGGCATCCAAATAGTTTTACCAAGGCACAGAAAGAAATCTGATTCGACTCTGATCAGTGAAGCCCAGAGAGTATACAGTACTGCAGTAACTGTTAGGATTAGATTCCCAATGATAGATTACTCTTTTTGATTTATTATTAGACACATTTGTATCCTTTTCATTATGCAAGAGCTACTTCACATTGACTCTTGTACACTACCCTTCCTGATGAAGAGCACAGATCACATAACAACAGGTTTGCCGATTCTCATCTATGTGTGTTAATAGGGCTTTGAAAGCCCAACAGATTGACTAGATGTGTAATACTTACACACGTTAGAAGTTGCATGATTTTTAAAAACTACAGGCATGTAATGTGATCTATATTTGTGTGTGTGTGTGTTTGTGTGTGTGTGAGTGAGAGAGAGAGAGAGAGAGAGAGAGAGAGAGAGAGAATGTGCATGAAGTATTTAAAGGAGCTTTAATTCATTGCCTGCATTGTGGCTGCAGTTAAAATCAGAGATTTGCAGTTGTGGTTTGCACTGTGGGGGGGGGGTCTTCTCCTCAAATTCAGGTGCACCGTGTCCAAGGGTCAGTTCAGTTATTTTGGAATCTGAAGCAGAAAGTCCCAGAAGCTCGCTCCCCCCTTGCACATAATAAAGAATAATTAATGCCATCAGTAGCAATTTGCTGCTGTTCGATAAAACACAAAATCAGGTCCCTGATATAATCAACAGGCCCTAACAATAGGGCCAGTTCTCCTAGGGAGTACAGTATTCTGTTTTGTTTTAGAGGCTAGATCAGTGGTTCTCATCCTGTGGGTCCCCAGATGCTCCTGAACTGCAATATCCAGAAACCCCTTCCAGCACAGGAAGTGGTGGAGGCTTCTGGGAGCTGCAGTCCAGGAACACCTGGGGGGCCACAGATTGAGAACCACTGGGCTAGATGTTGAGGCCCAAGGGTGGCTAGTACAATAACCCCTTGTCTATCACAGGGGTTAGGGACCAACCCAACCTGCGATCATTGAAAATCCGCGACCTGCGGATGCAGGTCGGGTTGGTATCAAATGCTTTCAGCAGCAGAGGCAAGTGCTTGCCTCCATTGCTGAAGGTATTTTAAACCTCCCGCACTGCTCCCCCCACCAGGAGGGTGCAGGTGAGCAGTGCATGAGGTTTAAAGGGACATTCAGCAAGGGAGGCAAGTGGAAAGCACCCCCGCCCCAAGCCCTTTCGGGTTCTGCGGTCCACGATATAGTGGGACTGCAGTATATGAACTGCGAAAGGGCAGGGGAACACTGTATCCCATACTAACTGAATGTCCATTCTAAATGACCACATTGCAGAATCCTTTCCAGGACAGGATGGATAGTGTGGCCTTCCAGACATAGCTGGAGTATGGCTCCTGCCAGTCCCTGCTGGCATGGCCAATGGAAGATTGACAGGAGTTGCAGTCTAACAACAGCTGAAGGGCTGCAAGTTGTATGGATTCTGCGGAAGATATAGAGACCTGCAGGGCAAGTGAATCTATGTGGACAATGTTCCCTCTGGACTGAAACTCTGAAAGCAAATGTCTTGAATAAATGAAGACTTTCTGCCCCATCCCAGAAACATCTGAATTCTCCAGTTCAATATCGAAACTCTATGTAAACTGAAAGTGTTGATCTAGGAAGGGGCTGTCCCAGTAAGTATGGCAGACTTGGCAGTGGCATACTTTCCTCAGAAAGTAAAGCTTTTAATTAAATTGTAGAAGTAAATAAAACAAAACGAACAACGCAGTAAAACAAAGCTTACATGTACAGTCTCTATAAAATCCTTCATGTGTTCCATTCATTAACACCCAGATCACTGCATGCAATGTTTATTCAGATCAATAGCTTGGGTTGGAGGGGTGTGTGTGTGTTGTGTTGTGTTGTGTTGTGTTGTGTTGTGTTGTTGCGTTGGGGAGCCCAATGAAAGTGAAATGTCTCATTCTCCCTCTGTGGTAATTGTTTTTCTTTGTCACTTTCACTTATTAGAAATGAAACTGTTAATGGAACACACAGGAGTGAGTCACTCTTTCCAGACATTTTTGCCAACTCTCAGAGACTGGTGTCAATCTAGGCCTAATTATTACGATTTGCTTGCAAAACATTTTTTTAAAAAAATAACTTGCTCGAAGAACAAAGCTTGCAATTACTTGAATGAATGCTAGATTAAACAATACATTATGCTGGAAATGAAGTTTAATTGCCTTTAATGGCTCGTGGTGTGCAGTGTGACAAGAGCCACATTAAAATTACTGTGAGCAGGGCACATGTTTCTGAGAAGAAAAGAAAATATGCATTTAAAGGGATTTCCACTAGTTTTAAATCACAGTATAGGGCCCATTGCTAAAACCAATGCCACGGCCTGCTTGCCGTTGTCTAGCAAAAGCAATCCATTTAGAAAGCTTACTGAAAGCCATTGTCAAATGAAAAAAGTTTGCAGTCGCTGGCTGATCATGCACCACCTTGGTACAGTATGTGGCCTTATCAGCATCGGCCAATATTTACTCTTCTAAAGATACTGTTCTTTTATTGGAAATTGATGTGGATGGTTAAAAATTTACATAGAGACAGTTTTAAATGAAATGTTAGGAATCACTGAGCAGCCTTGCTTTGTTCTCCCCAGAATCTGTGGTTCAAACCAAAACAGATTTTAAAAACACTTATTTAGGTTTCTCTTTTTTGCCTTGTATCTCATACTGTGTGTAATATGCCGGAATGGGCAATGTGCGTGCTGTAGAATGCCCGGAAGTTTTAGAAATAATGAATATAAATCAAAATATATAAAAACATAAAGCATATGTGGACTTATGGTATTGGTATGAAAAGATGCCTTGTTTATCATTATCTGTTTATCTATGAGTTAGTTTTCTAATTATAACTGTTTGTCAACTGTGACTTGGTCAAAAGCATCCTGTCCTATTATTTAAGAGAGGAATGCATGCATTCTGGTAGAGAATGAGTTCAACAGATTCATTATGAATGCAATTTTGCATGATACAAACTGTGCTTTCTTCCCCCAGCACACTTCTATACTTCCACTGGCCATTCTGGAACTTTTTTCTACCCCTCGGCGTTACCCATCAAAGGGCAAAGGGCTCAGCTTATTGGGAATTGCTGGTTTTGCTTATACCTCTTGGTAAGATTATTTTTTTGAAACGAACAAAGCCTCTCTCACATGGTTCTTTGGCCAGAAGTCAGGAGGAGATTCCTTCTCTCACCTAGTTATTACATAGGGCCAGATGACCTCAATTGCAAAGACCTTCCTCAACCCTGCTGGAAGAAATCCGGACTGTTCAGCTACCAGCGAACTCCTGATCTGACTTTAGAGAAGCTTTGCAACTATTATGTGAACGACTGCAATTATACAACCCATACATTAGGCTTGTATGAGGGGCTTTTTAGACTAATCAAATCCTAAACTTAATGAGATCATGCACGGTGCTTATCCACATTCTTTTCCTCATGTACCAGTTTGCTGTTTAACTCAAGTACTTTGCTTTGTGCTGTTTCCAAGCCTTGCTGTTCTGAATGTTCACACACACGCGCGCGCGCGCACACACACACACACACACACACACACACACACACACACACACAGAGGGAGAGAGAGAGAGAGGGGGGGGAGCTACTTGTTTGGGGAACAAATCTCCAGCCTCCCTAACTATTGGTTCTGCTAGTCAAGGGGCTCTGGGAGGTGCAGTCCAAATAAAAGAAAATAAAAATAACACCCCTAAGTTCTGCCTGTACTGCAGTATTAGAGTGGAAGGATTGGCTTAAATTCATTTTCTTCCGGCAGATATTGAAAACTTGTAGTCCTCCTGATCATGGTAGATTTTTATTCCCATTATCCCTGGCCTTGCTGTCTGAGCTGCAGAAGTTGAAATCCAGCAGAATTTAGAGGGAGAAACACTGTCCCCCCCCATCTGTTCCATAATGCAAGCTGTTCCGTAGCTTCTTCTAATTCCAGACAGGGATAGAGAGAAGACTGTCCTCTGAACTGCATGGGAATTGTATCTCTTTTGGAATAGAAGCCGGGTACCAGCTGTTTTTGCACTAGTGGACCATGATCCGTAATGTAAGCCCTTCCAGTAGCCTTGCTGACTGAAGAGTAAGATGCATGTGATTGAAATACACTAAACAACTTCCTGTGAATCCAGAGAGTGGCATAGACCAGGACACTGGGTTTGATCCAGACTTACTCATATGTAGACCCAATGAAATAAATGGAACTAAGATTAATCACGTATGGCAGGCATGTCCAAACTTCGCCCCTCCTGATGTTTTGGACCACAATTCCCAGAATTCCAAGCCTGTATTTCCAATGGCAAAGGACTATGGGAGTTGTGGTCCAGAACATCTGGAGGGCCGAAGTTTGGACATGCCTGACCTATGGTATCATTTCTATCAGATCTATTTCAGTGAGACTAATTATAGTATCACTAAGGGCGTTTATACACGACCCCTAAGCTCCGCTGCAAATGGCTGCAAGCTCCGGAGCTTAAAAATGTTTCCCCACCAGCTCCGGAGTTTGCAGACAATTAAGTACGACCCCGCCCACTTTAGCGCGGACCCCGCGCACTTTTCTTGTACCTTCTCTTTGGAGGTGAAAAATCTTTGATGCGGTGCAACGATAGTGAGTGCGGGGCTCTCCTGTTTGCTGCTTTTTGGCTCCCGCCCCTTTAAGAGCTACTTTTACAGAGACGAGGGGGTTGGACTTGATGGCCTTACAGAGAGGAGAGGCAGAACGAGGTGAGCGGCATGCTTTTCTTTCTCTTTTTCTCCCTCCCTCACGCAGCCAGCAACCAGGAAGTGCGGAGGGGGGTGGGGACACAGGAAGAGCGAGGAACCCCTAAGGTCTCTGGTCCGAATTTAAGTGGCCAGTGGATCTTAGGGGCCGTGTAAAAAGGCCCTAAGTGTGTCTCTAAGCTGATGTGAATATGTTTGACTTGGGATTGTCATAATTAAGGCACATTTTCTTCTCTTCTAGGCTCCTGTGGATTTACTCTGTAACCGGGAAGTGGGTATACCCTATCTTTGAGGTTCTCAGCCCTTTTGGCAGAGCAGCCTTTCTCTTTATAGGTTTTGTCTCCATCCTGTTTATCTATAACATGGGAGAATTTCTCTGCCGCATGATTTGGGGTAAGCCCAGCCTTGTGAAGAAATCCTCTAAAGTTAAAGGCATGCACAGACGATACCTTTATTAGGCCAGTTTAAGAAAACTGCACACAGAAGCTGCCTTTCAGTACATACAGATCATTTGTGTGTGTGTGGTGCAGATAAAGCACAAAATGTTCCAGAGCTCATGGCCAAGTGTGTAAGCCAAGCTTTTCTGCATATACAGTGGATCCTCGTATAATAAACAGTTGGTATAACATAAAATCTGTACAACATAAAAAATTCCAGAGATAGGGGAAATTTGCTTAACAGAATCACCTATGGGTGAATCCGTACAACATAAAAATGGGATTACTCCGTTTTCAATGCATTTCTATGGGAAATTTGTATAAAGGAAAATTTGCTTAACATAATTTCATTTGGAATGAATTAATTCCTTTATACAAGGTACCACTGTATATCAAAATGGGGTCTATAAGCCATGGGTTTCTTTTTCTTTTTCTTTTTGACCTCTAAAGCAAGTAGTCCTTAAAAATTCCTTGCATTAGACTACATCTTATATGATAGATCCATGGCAGACTAGAAGAGCAAAGAGGAAAGAAGAATCAATTGATCAGTTCATAAAGCCAAGTTAATTAATGTTCATGGGTTTCTTGCCCAGGAAACAATTGTTATTCCCCACAAGCTGTTTCCATGTCAGCTTTTCTCCACTGCTGCATTCTTCCCACAACTGTTTTGGAATTTTTAACCCCCCCACCAACTTTTCAATGTTTTGTTTGTTAAATGTGTACATCCATTTTCCATGCCCATACTGTCATATTTTCCTTCAATGGTTCATATCCATATATGCATTTTGTTAAAAAATGTGCCAACACTCTGAACCTCATTAAGGCTCTGAGGTTAAAGCCAGAAGGGAGGTAACAAATCAACAATCTGTAGTCTGTCACTTGCAGTTGACATGGGCGCATACATGAAGGGCAAGTTCTGGTCAGTGTAGTTTTCAAGGGCAGGGTGTCTCAGTGTATATTATGAAACACTGGCCCTGATGCTTATGTGCCTTCTTGTGTGCATAATTGTGGAAACAAGGATCAGGGAGTACATTGCAAGTTCTCTTAATTAGAAGATGGAATTCCCAACATGTAAGAAAGATCTGACTGTCCTAGCAGAAGCTTTTCGACCTCCTGCAGTTTGCCGATCACTTCGTTTTCTGATTATCATGGGTACGTACAATAAGAAGAGGAAGTGGAGTTATTTATTCATGAAGGTCCATCTGAACCACACGTTATTCCAACCTAGGCATAAAAAGTAGACCGCTGTCTTACCCTAGTTGCCAATAACTGCAGAAGGTAGCGGTTAACATCTTCTCCTGCCCACCTGCAAGTCCTGTCCTCACCGCCATCTTTCACTTCTGGTTTGGCAGTGGCTCATGATTGCCAGCAGCGTTGTGCCACTGCCAAGCCAGTAGACATGTTTTTCCCCCATGAGCTGCTGACTCCTCATGACTCCTTAGTTCATATTTTATTTCCTGGTACAGAACAAACACATGCTATTCATTCCCTCTCAGTAACCTCTCTCTCCCCCTCTCTCTTCTTCCATGCCTCTGCATACAGGTGACTCTGTAGCAATACTTGATGTTTACAAAAAGAAGAGTAAATGAAACATGGATGGGCTTAGAGGAATGATGAAATCAAAGAAGACAAATTATGAACCGCTGAAGACAAGTGAGAAGCTCTCCCTTTGTGAAACCTTCTCTCTTTCTTACGTCTTTCCGTGTCTTCTAAGAATGCCAAGATTACAAATAAATTAAAATGAATCGTTTCAGGGGTTCTGGAATCGGACTTGGACAAAACACTTTCCCCTGGATTTCAGAAGGGTCAGGATGCGTCACCAAGAATATCAAGCCACATGTCAGCCCTACTGAAATAGCTCATGTCATCAGCATGTGCCAATATATGCCGTGGCTATGTGTGGGTGTATCAGTTGACCTAATCTGCACTGGGAGAGCTGCAATTATTCTGGCGGCCTTGGATGTTCATGCATATGTATCACACTACTGTGGGAATGGAAGTTCCCACAATGTCGTACAAACCTAAAGGCTTGCTATAGCTAACCCGATGCAGATTATACCATTCCCCCATCTCCTGAAGGGCAGTCTGGGGCAGGATTTACATTGGGGAGGCTCTTTGCATGCCTGAAGAGATTTCAGCTCTGGTGTTATGAGTGCATCAGTGTATGCCAGACCAGGAAGTCTCTAGGTAGGAAAGGCCTATCGGGTCTTGTAGAGTTGACAGGGATTCTAGATGCCATGTTGTGATAAAATGAAAAGTAACATTGATTCTTCCCCTCCAGCCATGCAGCCTCCTTGCCTAATGGTCTTCAGAAGCTTTAATGCTTCTTCAACAGCAGATACCATAGAGACACAATCCATATGAAACCTGAAGTAGAAATCAACAAAGGAGGTACCTGGTTTGATCAAACTGTAGATTCAAACCTACAATTAGGTTACCCTGATACGGGTTGCCCATTCCTAAATAAATCCTTTTTTATTAGGTCATGGTGGTTAACTTTACATGGAGGACAAATGAATGATAGCATTTTTTAGGGGTCAGAAAGTAGCGGGATGCAATAGTTATATATTAAGGTAAATGCACACACCACCCTGTTTTTAACCATTGCTGTAGGACAAGTCTTCAGTGAAGCCAAGGTGGCTACAGAAAGAAACTTCTCGAAATATTGATCTGCATATTTTAGAAATACATAGTTTTCTTTCTAAGGTTTCAGATATGGTAACACCAATTTTAAATACTGTAATTATGACAGCTCAATTAACAAACTGACAAAGGGTAACATTTACAGTGTTATTCAACGTACATTTCTTGGCCCATATTTTACATTAATTGACTAACCCCACTTGCTACTATCTATGATTAGCATTGGTGTCTTATTAAGCTTTAGAGCCCTGGACCAATTCTGAAAAGAAATAAAGAATTAACAGGACCCTGCATGTTCTTTACTGGTTGGTTTTCTTAAGCACCGCGTGTAGTGGCTCAGTTTCAGTTTTAAAATCGCTTTAAGAGGGACAAACAGAATGGCTACATGTTCGTGCTTAGGACCCTCCCCAAACTCAGCATCTGATCAAGCCCATAAAAAGAAGATCCTTAATCACCCAGATTTTCTCCAAAGCTTGGAGAACTCAAACCCAGACCAGATAGGCCTGCTCCTGGACCTGTGTCTGAACACCACATATTTCATGTACAGAGGGGACTTCTACAGACAGAAGCATGGCTGTGCCATGGGTTCCCCAGTGTCACCAATTGTAGCAAACCTATACATGGAAGAAGTGGAGAAGAAGGCACTCAACACCTTCCCAGGGACAACACCATCCCACTGGTTCAGGTATGTAGATGATACCTGGGTGAAAATAAAGACTCAGGAAGTACAGGCCTTTACAGACCACATCAACGCAGTGGATCCTAATATTAAGTTCACTAGGGAAGACACCCAAGACAACAGGCTGGCTTTCCTGGATTGTGCAGTCATCATCAGACCGGACCGTGGCCTGGGAGTAGAAGTTTACAGGAAACCCACCCACACAGAT
Source organism: Phrynocephalus guinanensis (assembly GCA_037367245.1). Taxonomy (NCBI): domain Eukaryota; kingdom Metazoa; phylum Chordata; class Lepidosauria; order Squamata; family Agamidae; genus Phrynocephalus; species Phrynocephalus guinanensis. The sequence continues at coordinate 84,335,637 of CM074739.1, forward strand.
CAATACTTACTGTTTGACTCCCACCATCCATTACAACACAAACTAGGAGTCATCAGGACCCTAAGCCACAGAGCAGAGAGCATCCCCACCTCCACAGAAGCCAAGAAGAAAGAAGACGGGCACCTGAAGACAGCACTTAAGGCCTGTGGATATCCAAAGTGGGCCTTCAACAAAGCAGTGGGCCATCCCAGAAGAACAAGGGATCAGTCTGAGACCCAGACCCGACGGAAGAACCTGGTCATTCCTTACATGGCGGGAGTGTCGGAGAAGCTTAAAAGGATTTTTGGCAAACACTACATCCCTGTTTATTTCAAACCCAGGAACACACTAAGGCAGAGACTTGTCCACCCAAAGGATCCGATACCAAACCATAAAAGGAACAATATAGTATATGCAGTCCAATGCAGTGAAGAGTGTTCAGACCTCTACATCGGATAAACTAAACAGCCATTAAACAGAAGAATGGCCCAACATAGGAGGGGTAACAGCTCAGGACCAGAATCAGCAGTACACCTCCATTTGAAGGACAAAGGCCACTCTTTCAAAGATGAGGATGTACACATATTAGACAAAGAAGAGAGGTGGTTTGAGAGAGGAGTAAGGGAAGCCATTCATGTTAGCATTGAAAATCCCTCCCTCAGCAGAGGTGGTGGGCTCCGGCATAGTTTATCTGCTACTTATCAGGCTGTACTTTCCAAAGTACCCAGGCAAATCAAAGAGCCTTCACCACCAAGGTCACAGCTAACGACCCATTCTTGATGGGTTTCAGCACCTTAAGCCATTGCTTACCTTAAGGCCATGGACACTAATGTCTCCCTAACGAGCCTATTCAGGCTATTGTTCATCTTATGAGCCAATCAGACCAGGGGAGAAGAGGTCAAGCTGACTATAAGAAGGACTACTTGCACTAGCTGTATTCAGACCGATGAAGCTGTTTGGATGAACAGCGAAACGTTTCTATCTCTCAAAAAAGAAGTCCAGTAGCCATGACTCAACTCCCAGTTAAACGCACCTGGATGACTGAGAATCTTCACAGACGTGGAGAACTCACTTTTTAAAAAAACTATAGCAAGCACAGTGTCCAGTTGAAGCATTTGGGTAGTTGTAACAACTTAATTTTTCTAGCTGTCAGAGCCAGTCCTACCTTGAAGTAGAGATGATGGCCTCAGGCATCTGAACGGAAGTGGGGTGTCATGAAATGAGAGAGAGAGAGAAAATAGCTGTTGTGATTTTTTCGGGCTGTTTGGCCGTGTTCTGGAAGTTTTTCTTTCTGATGTTCCACTAGAACACGGCCAAACAGTCTGAAAAACCCACAACAGCTATCAGATCCCGGCCATGGAAGCCTTTAAGAATACAGAGAAGAAAAAAATCTGATTAATAAGTGTCTATTTTATTGTTATTGCCAAGAATGAGAAAAAGTGTTTGTGGGATTTTTTTTGCCACAGGTGCCAATGACATAATTTGGATGGCTTTGAATACTGTACATCCTGAGCTGGCTTTTGTGAGGGAGAGGTACACTGTGCTGCTTAGCTTCAGGCAACAGGGTGTCTTTGGACGACTCTTGTAACTGGGAACAATAGAAATATTAAAAATACTCCTTAAACTTCCAAGCCAAATGCTAAATCAGGGGTCCTCAACCTAAGGCCCCGGGGCCGGATGCGGCCCCCCAAGGTCCTGAATCCGGCCCCTGGGACCAATTGCAACCCCCCACCTACCCTGTTTTGTGAGCAAGCCAGCCTCTGCAGCTGCTTTTGGACTGGGATCCAGCCCCCAGTGGTGTCTGGGTGGTGGTGGACCGGCCCGCTGTTTGAAAACTTTGAGGACCCCTGTGCTAAACTATTACTCTTATAGTTATATCGCCCTTTTGGTGATCATGAGGCATATGAAAATATTGATGGCATGTGTTTTATTATATGTTTTCTGCCTTGTCACAAACATACCCAGATAGACCCACATCTTGTTCAGGCTCTTTGCTGCTGGCATAGGTCCGTTTTTCCAAACCTGATGCCCTCCAGATGTGCCCTCCTACAAAGTATGGCCAACAGCTATAGTCCCACACAACCAATAGGCATCACTTCCAGAAAGCTTTGCCTAAGATTTATCTATGCATGTGATTCCAAAGGCATTCTGTTATATTGAGTAAAACAGAAATGTGGGTGGATAGGAGAACAATTAATAGCCATGTTTTAACTTACGGCCTAAATGCAACTGCTTGTCCCAGCTAGAATAGACACATTGGATCAGTTGCTGAATGGTAAGTTAACGTTACGTAACCAACAAAATCAGTAAATCTATTCTGGTTGGGACATGAAACTGGACTTTGACAGATATTTACAACTATCCTATAGAGACAAATCAGTTCAGTCAAAATGTAATGTTTTATTCTATTCAGCAGTTCTACGATTCTTCCTTTTTATTGACAAAAGTCCTAAATCTATTGAGATTTATGTATAGCCATGTTGTTTTGGGGGTAGGGAGTGGACATGCTTTCTAAAAGCCTAATTGCAGCATACAAGGACCATTTTTGAAAAGACGATCAGGCTTGAGGAGTGAGGAAGCTGCAGTCCGAAGAAAGGCTGCTTTGATGCTTAGGGTGGGCCTGCTTCCCCAACATTTCCTTGATGACCTTATACACCCTGCAAGCTGCATGTACCAGAGCACAGCAACAATTTGTGAGTATTTTACATCCAGAAAATCTGGGATGGTAACTGATTTAACAGCACATTGTCATTAGTTGGTCACTAGTGGATCTGGTGGTAGCAAACGAGACAATGTGTAAAGAAATATGCACTTCTTTACATCTGTTCTGCATCTCTTGCCATTTACATTTGTGAAAAAGTCATCCTTTGCACACAATCTGCAATAGTTTGTAGACATGCCCCTTCCACTACCCCTTTCTTTTAAACTAATAATGTCCTCCAACAGGGCATCCTATTAGGAGGGTTGCTTCAATATATTGGACATTCTGGGTGCCTTTTTCAGCACCTTTCCCAGCTCTACAGAGTCCTGTTTCCATCTGTGCCCAACTTAAGAGAAGAGATAGAACGGAAAATTGCCCCCTCGTTTTCTTCTGTGGACGATTATCTTGTCACGTTGTCCTCCAATCCTGGGATCCCTCAAGTCTGGGGATGGCACGTTGAGCACCACCTTCTGGTAAAATAACAGCATTACCTTTCAAGCACAGGCTTCCTTTTTAGCTTTCCAACTGCTCAAAAGGCCTGAGCTCCATCGCCAATACGTGGATACCTTTCCTTTGCATGAGATCCATCTTCCTCACTTTGACAATCTGCTTTCAAGAACAGTGGCATCAGACCTAGCCTGAGGTTTGGCTTCTTCCTCCATCCCCGGCTTTAACCACTATACCTGAAGAGAAGACCTGAGCAAATCAAAAGCTCCCCTTGTTCGTAAGCTTATGCCCAACACAGCAATATATTGTTATATATTGAGATGGTACAGGTACAATTTGGAAAACCATACAGTTAAGATGAGAAAGGGGTCAGAGTTCCTCTACCTTTAGTTTAATAGTTGTATGATGGAGGAAACCCATTAAAAATCCTACCTGCTAAAATGTCCTCACCTAAGCAACTACTAAAGCAGGGGTGTCCAAACTTTTTGCAAGAAAGGCCAGATCTGGTGAGGTGAAAATGTGTGGGGGCCAACCATTCACTTGCATTTGGCCCCCAAGCTGGACTTTGGACAAGCCTCTAGGACATGCAAGGAGGCAGGGAGGATGCTGCAGCAACAGAACCGGGGTGGGTAGGCTGGGCAGGTGGCTGGGGGGACAGAGGGAGGCAGGGAGGCCAGCCAAACCATAAAACTGTAAGCTGACGTGTCCATCCAGTATGGGGAGGGGCCAGCTGGCAGGGATGCGTGACAGGCTGAGTGGTCGGGAGAAGAGGCTGCGGGCCACTCGAAATTTGAAAACGGGCCGCATTTGGCCCCCTGGGCCTGACTTTGGACATGACTGTACTAAAGGTTCAGGAAACCTGTCCTTGTTTTTCCCTATCAATTCACAAAATATCTTTCACACCTCCTTCACCAAGAGTGGAGAGAGACAGGTTAGATCTCAGAGTGAGTGATACAATTTTGCAAAGCTACTATACCACCTAAGCACATCCGATCTCGCCTGATTTTGGAAGCTAAGCAGGGTCGGACCTGGTTAGTACTTGGGTGGGAGACCACCAGGGAATACCAGGTGCTGTAGGCGCCTGGAGTAGGAACTGGCAAGCCACTCCAGTATTCCTGTCAAGAAAACTCCATGGACATGGGGTCACAAAGAGTCGGTCACGACTGTAATGACACAACATGCACAACACAACATGGCACTTCCAACACTGCAGCTTGGGTACTGATGAAGAAGCAAAAACACAAGTAAGGGTTCTGGCATTTAGCTGGCAGACAAGACGTTGGCATGGATCTGCATGACTAATAATCTTCGCATTGCTCCCCAGGACTGCTCCAGAGCAGAAAGAAATATACAAAACACTGTTTCTGCAGAGTTAGGGTTTTATAATTTCCCTCTCATTGGATTGAATGGCAAGGAAAGCAAAACGAAGGTGAAAAATTCCAAGCAGAACTTTGCATTAGGCAATTTCTCAGTTTTTGATACATTTTGTATTGCCCATACACACCCATCAGAGAGAATGCTCTCCCCAGCACTTTATATTGGTTTCATTGTCAATATTCTTCTAAGGCAGTGAACACACACTTAAAACAGTAGAAATGTACATCCAAATAATGCTTTAAAAGGCAACAACATATATACAGTATTATGTTGTATGTGAAAAATATGCAGCTTTTAAAAGACAATTCTGTTTTAAATTATATTGCCTTGGCCAAGGAGACAATACAATAAATCAAACTCCTCCACCTAAAGATCTAAAACTGTACATCTCTTGCATGCGCTTGCTGAAAGAATTGACTTTATAAAAGCATCTTGGATTACCCCATTTCCTTTTGCTATATTTACAATCCTGCAAACTTCCCGCAATCCCCCTCATCCAAAATTATCCTCGGTGGGGGTCTGGGTAAAAGGCGGAACTTGACGGAACTCCCTGATTTCATATGATTTTTACATGGGATCCTTCCCAAATCACCATCAAATCACACATCCCATTCATGGTCAACTATTACACAAGAATAATCACTTTCCTCCAGCGCATGGCTCGGCAGTGGCGCAAAAACATGGTTCCATCGCACGGAACCATCTGATTTCATATGATTTTTACATTGGATCATGATGAATCCACTATCATCTATAGAGCCCATTTCAATCCACAGATTGCACAACAAAAATCACGGGTCCATCAGCGCATGGCTCCACAGTGGCGCAAAAACATGGTTCCAAGGCATGGAACCACACAGAACTACCTGATTTTTACCCAGGATCAACTCCAAACCACTATCACATCCTAGGCCCCATCCATACACACAGACTGCACACCCGAAATCAGGCGTCCGTCAGCGCATGGCTCTGCAGTGGCGCAAAAATATGGTTCCAAGGCACGGAACCACACGGAACTACCTGATTTTTACCCAGGATCAACTCCAAAACACTATCATATCCTAGGCCCCATCCATACACACAGACTGCACACCCGAAATCAGGCGTCCGTCAGCGAATGGCCCTGCAGTGGCGCAAAAACATGGTTCCAAGGCACGAAACCACACGGAACTCCCTGATTTTTACCCAGGATCAACTCCAAAACACTATCACGTCCTAGGCCCAATCCATACACACAGACTGCACACCCGAAATCAGGGGTCCGTCAGCGCATGGCTCTGCAGTGGTGCAAAAACATGGTTCCAAGGCACGGAACCACACGGAACTACCTGATTTTTACCCAGGATCAACGACAAAACACTATCACGTCCTAGGCCCCATCCATACACACAGACTGCACACCCAAAATCAGGCGTCCGTCAGCGCATGGCTCTGCAGTGGCGCAAAAATATGGTTCCAAGACACGGAACCACACGGAACTACCTGATTTTTACCCAGGATCAACTCCAAAACACCAGCACATCCTAGGCCCCATCCATACACACAGACTGCACACCCGAAATCAGGCGTCCGTCAGCGCATGGCTCTGCAGTGGTGCAAAAACATGGTTCCAAGGCACGGAACCACACGGAACTACCTGATTTTTACCCAGGATCAACTACAAAACACTATCATGTCCTAGGCCCCATCCATACACAAAGACTGCACACCCGAAATCAGGCGTCCGTCAGCGCATGGCTCTGCAGTGCTGCAGAAACATGGTTCCAAGGCACGGAACCACACGGAACTCCCTGATTTTTACCCAGGATCAACTCCAAAACACTATCACGTCGTGGGCCCCATCCATACACAAAGACTGCACACCCGAAATCAGGGATCCGTCAGCGCATGGCTCTGCAGTGGCGCAAAAATATGGTTCCAAGGCACTGAACCACACGAAACTACATGATTTTTACCCGGGATCAACTCCAAACCACTATCACATCCTAGGCCCCATCCATACACACAGACTGCACACCCGAAATCAGGCGTCCATCAGCGCATGGCTCTGCAGTGGCACAAAAACATGGTTCCAAGGCACGGAACCACACGGAACTACCTGATTTTTACCCAGGATCAACTCCAAAACACTATCACATCCTAGGCCCCATCCATACACACAGACTGCACACTCGAAATCAGGGGTCCGTCAGCCCATGGCTCCACAGCGGCGCAAAAACGGGTCTGGGTAAAAGGCGGAACTTGACGGAACTCCCTGAATTTTACCCAGGATCAACTCCAAAACACTATCACATCCTAGGCCCCATCCATACACACAGACTACACACCCGAAATCAGGCGTCCGTCGGCGCATGGCTCTGCAGTGGCGCAAAAACATGGTTCCAAGGCACGGAACCACATGGAACTACCTGATTTTTACCCAGGATCAACTCCAAAACACTATCACGTCCTAGGCCCCATCCATACACAAAGACTGCACACCCGAAATCAGGCATCCGTCAGCGCATGGCTCTGCAGTGGCGCAAAAATATGGTTCCAAGGCACGGAACCACACGGAACTACCTGATTTTTACCCAGGATCAACTCCAAAACACTATCACATCCTAGGCCCCATCCATACACAAAGACTGCACACCTGAAATCAGGCATCCGTCAGCGCATGGCCCTGCAGTGGCGCAAAAATATGGTTCCAAGGCACGGAACCACACGAAACTACATGATTTTTACCCGGGATCAACTCCAAACCACTATCACATCCTAGGCCCCATCCATACACACAGACTGCACACCCGAAATCAGGCGTCCGTCAGCGCATGGCTCTGCAGTGGCACAAAAATTTGGTTCCAAGACACGGAACCACACGGAACTACCTGATTTTTACCCAGGATCAACTCCAAAACACTATCACATCCTAGGCCCCATCCATACACACAGACTGCACACCCGAAATCAGGCGTCCGTCAGCGCATGGCTCTGCAGTGGCGCAAAAATATGGTTCCAAGACACGGAACCACACGGAACTACCTGATTTTTACCCAGGATCAACTCCAAAACACCAGCACATCCTAGGCCCCATCCATACACACAGACTGCACACCCGAAATCAGGCGTCCGTCAGCGCATGGCTCTGCAGTGGTGCAAAAACATGGTTCCAAGGCACGGAACCACACGGAACTACCTGATTTTTACCCAGGATCAACTACAAAACACTATCACGTCCTAAGCCCCATCCATACACAAAAACTGCACACCCGAAATCAGGCGTCCGTCAGCGCATGGCTCTGCAGTGCTGCAGAAACATGGTTCCAAGGCACGGAACCACACGGAACTCCCTGATTTTTACCCAGGATCAACTCCAAAACACTATCACGTCCTAGGCCCCATCCATACACAAAGACTGCACACCCGAAATCAGGGATCCGTCAGCGCATGGCTCTGCAGTGGCGCAAAAATATGGTTCCAAGGCACGGAACCACACGAAACTACATGATTTTTACCCGGGATCAACTCCAAACCACTATCACATCCTAGGCCCCATCCATACACACAGACTGCACACCCGAAATCAGGCGTCCGTCAGCGCATGGCCCTGCAGTGGCGCAAAAACATGGTTCCAAGGCACGGAACCACACGGAACTCCCTGATTTTTACCCAGGATCAACTCCAAACCACTATCACATCCTAGGCCCCATCCATGCACACAGACTGCACACCCGAAATCAGGCGTCCGTCGGCGCATGGCCCTGCAGTGGCGCAAAAACATGGTTCCAAGGCACGGAACCACACGGAACTCCCTGATTTTTACCCAGGATCAACTACAAAACACTATCACATCCTAGGCCCCATCCAAACACACAGACTGCACACCCGAAATCAGGGGTCCGTCAGCGCATGGCTCTGCAGTGGCGCAAAAACATGGTTCCAAGGCACAGAACCACACGGCACTACCTGATTTTTACCCAGGATCAACTCCAAACCTGCATCCCATCCTAGGCCCCACCTTTACACACAGACTGCACACCCAATCAGTGGTCCGTCAGCGCATGTCTCCCCAGTGGCGCAAAAACATTGTTCCAAGGCACGGAACCACACGGAACTACCTGTTTTGTACCCAGGATCAACTCCAAAACACTATCACATCCTAGGCCCCATCCATACACACAGACTGCACACCCGAAATCAGGCGTCCGTCGGCGCATGGCTCCGCAGTGGCGCAAAAATATGGTTCCAAGGCACGGAACCACACGGCACTACCTGATTTTTACCCAGGATCAACTCCAAACCTGCATCACATCCTAGGCCCCACCTTTACACACAGACTGCACACCCAATCAGTGGTCCGTCAGCGTATGTCTCCCCAGTGGCGCAAAAACGTGGTTCCAAGGCACAGAACCACATGGAACTACCTGATGTTTACCCAGGAGTAGCTCCAAACCAGTATCACATCCTAGGCCCCTTTCTGGACTCCACAAAGGTATCTGCACATCAGGCCCAACGCTTACTAGGCCTGATGGCCTCAACTACAGCTATCATCCCACACGCCAGACTCCGCATGAGACCTCATGGCTTCTAGCCCAGTTTTGACCTCACCGCGACAACCCGTCCAAACGGCTCAGAGTCACCTCCGCCCTCCTCACCAGCCTAAGGTGGTGGAAGTCCTCCCGTGATCTAAGAACGGGAAGGCCCTTCAAACAGCGTTACCCGTCCATCCAGGTAACCACAGATGCCAGTACGACGGGATGGGGTGCCACCTGCAACCACCTCTCGATCCATCTCAGGTGGACACTCAAGGAGCAAGCCCATCATATCAACTACCTAGAACTCCTTGCCATTTTCAAAGCCCTCAAGGCATTCGAACTCCTCCTTGCACACAAGACGGTCCAAGTAATAACAGACAATACTACAGCACTTTGTTACTTGAACAAGCAAGGAGGAACTCACTCGAAATCTCTACTGCACCTCACCCTCAAACTTTGGAGATGGTGCATAGCCAAGGGCATTCACCCAATAGCCATACATATTGCGTCATGCAACAATGTGGCGGCAGATGAACTGAGCCGCCTCACCCACGACAACCACGAGTGGAGCCTCTCAGAGACAGCGTTTCAGATCCTCTGCACCAGGTGGGCCACCCCAACCATGGATCTATTTGCATCTCAAGCCAACACCAAATGCAGCTTGTACTGCTCCAGAGCAGGAATAGGCAAACACCCACAGGGAGATGCCTTTGCCACCAGCTGGCCCCCGGGTCTTCTCTACGCGTTCCCACCAATACCACTCATCCAGAGAATGCTGATGAAGATCAGGCACCACGGAGCCCATGTCATACTGCTGGCCCCGTGGTGGCCAAGACAGCCATGGTTTCAAGTCTTACAAACAATGGCGATCGACTCTATCAGGCTGACATCAACGCCTGATCTCCTGACACAACACCAGGGCCAAGTGAGACACCCAGACGTCCTGACTCTCCACCTGACGGCATGGTACATCTGCTAACAATTACAGATGCACACACAAGCTCCAGGAAGAAGTCTACAAATACACTATATGCACATAAGTGCGCATCCTTCCTACATTTCACTCGAGCCAACTCTCAACCCTCGAGTCCAACTAACATTCAGGTCCTCCTAGAATTCCTCCTCTTGCTCTTCAACTGAGGACTATCCTTATCTACGTTAAGAGTCTACACTGCAGCCGTAGTGGCACATCAACCACCTGATTCGGAGGCGGCAGCCTTGTTTATTCATCCTAAACTTAAGAGGTTCCTACGAGGCATCACTAACCTAAGTCCACAACATAGAGCCCTGACACCACAATGGTCTCTCTTCCTGGTACTGAACTGTCTAACTACCTGAACCTATGGCGACCACGTCTCTGTACTTACTTACCTTAAAAACAGCTTTTCTAGTGGCAATCACATCAGCCAGATGAGCTTCAGAACTCGCTGCGCTCAGAGCGGACCCACAGTTCCTCAAATTCCATCATGACAGAGTGGAACTTCGGCCGGACATCTCTTTCTTACCGAAGATAGTGTCATCCTTCCACGTGTCTCAGCCACTTATTCTACCGACCTTCTTCTCAAACCCAAGAGCTTCACTCCCTCGACGTCAAAAGAGCTCTCCTCTTTTATACTTCCAGAACAGCTTCTGTTAGAAAGACACACAAGCTCTTTATCAGGACCTCAGCACCATCTCGAGGTCATCAGGTATCCCCTCAATCCATCTCCAGATGGATTGTTACAACTATCAAAATGGCTTACACCACTGTGCATGTCTCCCTACCTGTCATGCCTCAGGCACGCTCTACAAGAGTAGTAGTGTCCTCCACGGCTTTCCTAAAAGGAGTGCCCCTGTAAGACATATGCAAAGCGGCTACCTGGTCTCGACCATCTATGTTCCTGAGGCACTACAAGCTAGATGTCAGGACGCAGAGATCAGCCGCATTTGGCAAAGCAGTTTTGAAAAAACTGTGCTACCATGACTACCCTCCACCGGTAAGTCAGCTTGCCAGTCACGCTATGTGTGGATTCACAGAGTCCACGAAGAAGAAATGCAGGTTACTTACCTGTAAGTTAAGTTCTTCGAGTGGACCTCTGTGAATACACACCACCTACCCACTTCACTTCTCTCCGTCATGGCTTGTTGTACTCTCAAAGGGTCAGCGGCGGACCAGAGGGGAACTGAGTCAGCAAGGCGGGAGATGGGTGAGCATGCGCACGGAGGGGAGGGGCTTGTAAGCCTTAAGCTTGGAACGAATGGGAACTCAAGCGCGCAGGCGCGAAGACCCATTGTGTGGATTCACAGAGGTCCACTCGAAGAACTTAACTTACAGGTAAGTAACCTGCATTTCCGTGTGGTTCCGTGCCTTGGAACCATGTTTATGCGCCACTGCGGAGCCATGCGCTGACGGACCCCTGATTTTGGGTGTGCAGTATGTGTGTAAGTGTGACTCCTAGGATGTGATAGTGGTTTGGAGTTGATCCTGGGTAAAAATCAGGTAGTTCCGTGTGGTTCCGTGTCTTGGAACCATATTTTTGCGCCACTGCAGAGCCATGCGCTGACGGACGCCTGATTTTGGGTGTGCAGTCTGTGTGTATGGATGGGGCCTAGGATGTGATAGTGTTTTGGAGTTGATCCTGGGTAAAAATCAGGTAGTTCCGTGTGGTTCCGTGCCTTGGAACCATGTTTTTGCGCCACTGCAGGGCCATGCGCTGACGGACCCCTGATTTCGGGTGTGCAGTCTGTGTGTAAGTGTGGCTCCTAGGATGTGATAGTGTTTTGGAGTTGATCCTGCATAAAAATCAGGTAGTTCCGTGTGGTTCCGTGCCCTCCAACCATGTTTTTGCGCCACTGCAGGGCCATGCGCTGACGGACCCCTGATTTCGGGTGTGCAGTCTATGTGTATGGATGGGGCCTATGATGTGATAGTGTTTTGGAGTTAATCCTGGGTAAAAATCAGGTAGTTCCGTGTGGTTCCGTGCCTTGGAACCATGTTTTTGCGCTACTGCATAGCCATGCACTGACGGACACCAGATTTTGGATGTGCAGTCTTTGTGTATGGATGGGGCCTAGGACGTGATAGTGTTTTGTAGTTGATCCTGGGTAAAAATCAGGTAGTTCCGTGTGGTTCCGTGCCTTGGAACCATGTTTTTGCGCCACTGCAGAGCCATGCGGTGATGAACGCCTGATTTTTGGTGTGCAGTCTGTGTGTATGGATGGGGCCTAGGATGGGATAGTGTTTTGGAGTTGATCCTGGGTAAAAATCAGGTAGTTCCGTGTGGTTCCGTGCCTTGGAACCATGTTTTTGCGACACTGCAGGGCCATGCGCTGACGGACCCCTGATTTTGGGTGTGCAGTCTGTGTGTAAGTGTGGCTCCTAGGATGTGATAGTGTTTTGGAGTTGATCCTGCATAAAAATCAGGTAGTTCCGTGTGGTTCCGTGCCTTCCAACCATGTTTTTGCGCCACTGCAGGGCCATGCGCTGACGGACCCCTGATTTCGGGTGTGCAGTCTATGTGTATGGATGGGGCCTATGATGTGATAGTGTTTTGGAGTTAATCCTGGGTAAAAATCAGGTAGTTCCGTGTGGTTCCGTGCCTTGGAACCATGTTTTTGCGCTACTGCATAGCCATGCGCTGACGGACACCAGATTTTGGATGTGCAGTCTTTGTGTATGAATGGGGCCTAGGACGTGATAGTGTTTTGTAGTTGATCCTGGGTAAAAATCAGGTAGTTCCGTGTGGTTCCGTGCCTTGGAACCATGTTTTTGCGCCACTGCAGAGCCATGCGGTGATGAACGCCTGATTTTTGGTGTGCAGTCTCTGTGTATGGATGGGGCCTAGGATGGGATAGTGTTTTGGAGTTGATCCTGGGTAAAAATCAGGTAGTTCCGTGTGGTTCCGTGCCTTGGAACCATGTTTTTGCGCCACTGCAGAGCCATGCGCTGACGGACACCAGATTTCGGATGTGCAGTCTGTGTGTATGGATGGGGCCTAGGCCGTTATAGTAGTGTTTTGTAGTTGATCCTGGGTAAAAATCAGGTAGTTCCGTGTGGTTCCGTGCCTTGGAACCATATTTTTTTTTGCGCCACTGCAGAGCCATGCGCTGACGGATCCCTGATTTCGGATGTGCAGTCTGTGTGTATGGATGGGGCCTAGGATGTGATAGTGTTTTGGAGTTGATCCTGGGTAAAAATCAGGGAGTTCCGTCAAGTTCCGGCTTTTACCCAGACCCGTTTTTGCGCCACTGTGGAGCCATGGGCTGACGGACACCAGATTTTGGATGTGCAGTCTTTGTGTATGGATGGGGCCTAGGACGTGATAGTGTTTTGTGGTTGATCCTGGGTAAAAATCAGGGAGTTCCGTGTGGTTCCGTTCCTTGGAACCATGTTTTTGTGCCACTGCAGGGCCATGCGCTGACGGACGCCTGATTTTGGATGTGCAGTCTGTGTGTATGGATGGGGCCTAGGACGTGATGCTGGTTTGGAGTTGATCCTGGGTAAAAATCAGGTAGTTCCGTGTGGTTCCGTGTCTTGGAACCATGTTTTTGAGCCACTGCAGAGCCATGCGCCGACGGACGCCTGATTTCGGATGTGCAGTCTGTGTGTATAGATGGGGCCTAGGATGTGATATTGTTTTGGAGTTGATCCTGGGTAAAAATCAGGGAGTTCCATCAAGGTCCGCCATTTACCCAGACCCGTTTTTGCGCTGCTGTGGAGCCATGCACCGACGGACACCTGATTTCGGGTGTGCAGTCTATGTGTATGGATGGGGCCTATGATGTGATAGTGTTTTGGAGTTAATCCTGGGTAAAAATCAGGTAGTTCCGTGTGGTTCCGTGCCTTGGAACCATGTTTTTGCGCTACTGCAGAGCCATGCGCTGACGGACACCAGATTTTGTATGTGCAGTCTTTGTGTATGGATGGGGCCTAGGACGTGATAGTGTTTTGTAGTTGATCCTGGGTAAAAATCAGGTAGTTCCATGTGGGTTCCGTGCCTTGGAACCATGTTTTTGCGCCACTGCAGAGCCATGCGGTGATGAACACCTGATTTTTGGTGTGCAGTCTCTGTGTATGGATGGGGCCTAGGATGGGATAGTGTTTTGGAGTTGATCCTGGGTAAAAATCAGGTAGTTCCGTGTGGTTCCGTGCCTTGGAACCATGTTTTTGCGCCACTGCAGAGCCATGCTCTGACGGACACCAGATTTCGGATGTGCAGTCTGTGTGTATGGATGGGGCTTAGGACGTGATAGTGTTTTGTAGTTGATCCTGGGTAAAAATCAGGTAGTTCTGTGTGGTTCCGTGCCTTGGAACCATGTTTTTGCGCCACTGCAGAGCCATGCGCTGACGGATCCCTGATTGCGGATGTGCAGTCTGTGTGTATGGATGGGGCCTAGGATGTGATAGTGTTTTGGAGTTGATCCTGGGTAAAATTCAGGGAGTTCCGTCAAGTTCCGCCTTTTACCCAGACCCGTTTTTGCGCCACTGTGGAGCCATGCGCTGAGGGACACCAGATTTTGGATGTGCAGTCTTTGTGTATGGATGGGGCCTAGGACGTGATAGTGTTTTGTGGTTGATCCTGGGTAAAAATCAGGGAGTTCCGTGTGGTTCCGTGCCTTGGAACCATGTTTTTGAGCCACTGCAGAGCCATGCGCCGACGGACGCCTGATTTCGGATGTGCAGTCTGTGTGTATAGATGGGGCCTAGGATGTGATAGTGTTTTGGAGTTGATCCTGGGTAAAAATCAGGGAGTTCCATCAAGGTCCGCCATTTACCCAGACCCGTTTTTGCGCTGCTGTGGAGCCATGCGCCGACGGACGCCTGATTTCGGGTGTGCAGTCTATGTGTATGGATGGGGGCCTATGATGTGATAGTGTTTTGGAGTTAATCCTGGGTAAAAATCAGGTAGTTCCGTGTGGTTCCGTGCCTTGGAACCATGTTTTTTGCGCTACTGCAGAGCCATGCGCTGACGGACACCAGATTTTGGATGTGCAGTCTTTGTGTATGGATGGGG
Organism: Phrynocephalus guinanensis; assembly: GCA_037367245.1. Lineage (NCBI taxonomy): Eukaryota > Metazoa > Chordata > Lepidosauria > Squamata > Agamidae > Phrynocephalus > Phrynocephalus guinanensis. The sequence continues at coordinate 84,350,651 of CM074739.1, forward strand.
CCTAGGACGTGATAGTGTTTTGTAGTTGATCCTGGGTAAAAATCAGGTAGTTCCGTGTGGTTCCGTGCCTTGGAACCATGTTTTTGCGCCACTGTAGAGCCATGCGGTGATGAACGCCTGATTTTTGGTGTGCAGTCTGTGTGTATGGATGGGGCCTAGGATGGGATAGTGTTTTGGAGTTGATCCTGGGTAAAAATCAGGTAGTTCCGTGTGGTTCCGTGCCTTGGAACCATGTTTTTGCGCCACTGCAGAGCCATGCGCTGACGGACACCAGATTTCGGATGTGCAGTCTGTGTGTATGGATGGGGCCTAGGACGTGATAGTGTTTTGTAGTTGATCCTGGGTAAAAATCAGGTAGTTCCGTGTGGTTCCGTGCCTTGGAACCATGTTTTTGCGCCACTGCAGAGCCATGCGCTGACGGACGCCTGATTTCGGATGTGCAGTCTGTGTGTATGGATGGGGCCTAGGATGTGATAGTATTTTGGAGTTGATCCTGGGTAAAAATCAGGTAGTTCCGTGTGGTTCCGTGCCTTGGAACCATGTTTTTGCGCCACTGCAGAGCCATGCGGTGATGAACGCCTGATTTTTGGTGTGCAGTCTGTGTGTATGGATGGGGCCTAGGATGGGATAGTGTTTTGGAGTTGATCCTGGGTAAAAATCAGGTAGTTCCGTGTGGTTCCGTGCCTTGGAATCATGTTTTTGCGCCACTGCAGAGCCATGCGCTGACGGACACCAGATTTCGGATGTGCAGTCTGTGTGTATGGATGGGGCCTAGGACGTGATAGTGTTTTGTAGTTGATCCTGGGTAAAAATCATGTAGTTTCGTGTGGTTCCGTGCCTTGGAACCATATTTTTGTGCCACTGCAGAGCCATGCGCTGACGGATCCCTGATTTCGGATGTGCAGTCTGTGTGTATGGATGGGGCCTAGGATGTGATAGTGTTTTGGAGTTGATCCTGGGTAAAAATCAGGGAGTTCCGTCAAGTTCCGCCTTTTACCCAGACCCGTTTTTGCGCCACTGTGGAGCCATGCGCTGAGGGACACCAGATTTTGGATGTGCAGTCTTTTTGTATGGATGGGGCCTAGGACGTGATAGTGTTTTGTGGTTGATCCTGGGTAAAAATCAGGGAGTTCCGTGTGGTTCCGTGCCTTGGAACCATGTTTTTGAGCCACTGCAGAGCCATGCGCCGACGGACGCCTGATTTCGGATGTGCAGTCTGTGTGTATAGATGGGGCCTAGGATGTGATAGTGTTTTGGAGTTGATCCTGGGTAAAAATCAGGGAGTTCCATCAAGGTCCGCCATTTACCCAGACCCGTTTTTGCGCTGCTGTGGAGCCATGCGCCGACGGACGCCTGATTTCGGGTGTGCAGTCTGTGTGTATGGATGGGGCATAGGATGTGATAGTGTTTTGGAGTTAATCCTGGGTAAAAATCAGGTAGTTCCGTGTGGTTCCGTGCCTTGGAACCATGTTTTTGCGCTACTGCAGAGCCATGCGCTGACGGACACCAGATTTTGGATGTGCAGTCTTTGTGTATGGATGGGGCCTAGGACGTGATAGTGTTTTGTAGTTGATCCTGGGTAAAAATCAGGTAGTTCCATGTGGTTCCGTGCCTTGGAACCATGTTTTTGCGCCACTGTAGAGCCATGCGGTGATGAACGCCTGATTTTTGGTGTGCAGTCTGTGTGTATGGATGGGGCCTAGGATGGGATAGTGTTTTGGAGTTGATCCTGGGTAAAAATCAGGTAGTTCCGTGTGGTTCCGTGCCTTGGAACCATGTTTTTGCGCCACTGCAGAGCCATGCGCTGACGGACACCAGATTTCGGATGTGCAGTCTGTGTGTATGGATGGGGCCTAGGATGTGATAGTGGTTTGTAGTTGATCCTGGGTAAAAATCAGGTAGTTCCGTGTGGTTCCATGCCTTGGAACCATGTTTTTGCGCCACTGCAGAGCCATGCGCTGACGGACGCCTGATTTCGGATGTGCAGTCTGTGTGTATGGATGGGGCCTAGGATGTGATAGTATTTTGGAGTTGATCCTGGGTAAAAATCAGGTAGTTCCGTGTGGTTCCGTGCCTTGGAACCATGTTTTTGCGCCACTGCAGAGCCATGCGGTGATGAACGCCTGATTTTTGGTGTGCAGTCTGTGTGTATGGATGGGGCCTAGGATGGGATAGTGTTTTGGAGTTGATCCTGGGTAAAAATCAGGTAGTTCCGTGTGGTTCCGTGCCTTGGAACCATGTTTTTGCGCCACTGCAGAGCCATGCGCTGACGGACACCAGATTTCGGATGTGCAGTCTGTGTGTATGGATGGGGCCTAGGACGTGATAGTGTTTTGTAGTTGATCCTGGGTAAAAATCATGTAGTTCCGTGTGGTTCCGTGCCTTGGAACCATATTTTTGCGCCACTGCAGAGCCATGCGCTGACGGACCCCTGATTTCGGATGTGCAGTCTGTGTGTATGGATGGGGCCTAGGATGTGATCGTATTTTGGAGTTGATCCTGGGTAAAAATCAGGTAGTTCCGTGTGGTTCCGTGCCTTGGAACCATGTTTTTGCGCCACTGCAGAGCCATGCGCTGACGGACACCAGATTTCGGATGTGCAGTCTGTGTGTATGGATGGGACCTAGGACGTGATAGTGTTTTGGAGTTCATCCTGGGTAAAAATCAGGTAGTTCCGTGTGGTTCCGTGCCTTGGAACCATGTTTTTGCGCCACTGCAGAGCCATGCGCTGACGGACGCCTGATTTCGGATGTGCAGTCTGTGTGTATGGATGGGGCATAGGATGTGATAGTATTTTGGAGTTGATCCTGGGTAAAAATCATGTAGTTTCATGTGGTTCCGTGCCTTGGAATCATGTTTTTGCACCACTGCAGGGCCATGCGCTGAGGGATGCCTGATTTCAGGTGTGCAGTCTTTGTGTATGGATGGGGCCTAGGATGTGATAGTGTTTTGGAGTTGATCCTGGGTAAAGATCAGGTAGTTCCGTGTGGTTCCGTGCCTTGGAACCATATTTTTGCGCCACTGCAGAGTCATGCGCTGATGGACGCCTGATTTCGGGTGTGCAGTCTGTGTGTATGGATGGGGCCTAGGATGTGATAGTGTTTTGGAGTTGATCCTGGGTAAAAATCAGGGAGTTCTGTGTGGTTCCGTGCCTTGGAACCATATTTTTGCGCCACTGCAGAGCCATGCGCTGACGGACGCCTGATTTCGGGTGTGCAGTCTGTGTGTATGGATGGGGCCTAGGATGCGATACTGGTTTGGAGTTGATCCTGGGTAAAAATCAGGTAGTTCTGTGTGGTTCCGTGCCTTGGAACCATGTTTTTGCGCCACTGCGGAGCCATGCGCTGACGGACGCCTGATTTCGGGTGTGCAGTCTGTGTGTATGGATGGGGCCTAGGATTCGATATTGTTTTGGAGTTGATCCTGGGTAAAAATCAGGTAGTTCCGTGTGGTTCCGTGCCTTGGAACCATGTTTTTGCGCCACTGTGGAGCCATGCGCTGATGGACCCATGATTTTTGTTGTGCAATCTGTGGGCTGAAATGGGCTCTGTATATGATAGTGGATTCATCATGATCCTATGTAAAAATCATATGAAATCAGATGGTTCCGTGCGATGGAACCATGTTTTTGCGCCACTGCCGAGCCATGCGCTGGAGGATACGTGATTATTCTTGTGCAATAGTTGGCCATGAATGGGATTTGTGATTTGATGGTGATTTGGGAAAGATCCCATGTAAAAATCATATGAAATCAGGGAGTTCCGTCAAGTTCCGCCTTTTACTTTCTTCCCCTCGGAGGTATTAAGAGGATTTTTAAAATGTAATTTGTAAAGTGTAACGTTTAAAGTGTTGTTTTTTAAAGTGTAATTTGTCATATATCTTTTTTTTATTTATTGTGCATGTTTTGTACAGGACATTTTAAAAAACAGAAAACACAGGGGGTCAAGTTACTAAAAGACCATTTAGGCTTTAAAATATATACAACATATCAAACATTAAAAGAAAAATTTAAAGGATACTGACTGCATTCACACGGCAGCCTCTCCAACAATTCTCCAGCCCATAGTGCATCCTTTGGGTCCGCTCAGCCCACATTCCCAATTGCTTTCTCTCTGGGGGCTGCTGCCTGGCGCTCACATTCCTTCTGCCTCCCTTTGGCCCCCTTCCATCTTTGCAAACCCAGCTGGACGAAAAAGAGAAATATGCTGCATGCCCACAGCGCCACCTGCAGCCAAATCTAGCCTCAACAGCGCAGCCTCTTCCGTTCTTGTGCCTTTTCTTCAGGGGGTGATGCTGGAAGTAGAGGAGTCATCCTTGCTTTCTAACAGCTGACCATGTAATTATTATCTCTCTGCTCCAGGCGATAGATTACACTTATGAATACTAACTGGGAGTTGAACGAACCTGGATGACTGAGAATCTTCACAGACGTATTATGAATACTAACTACTGCACTTCTGTTTTTAATGGACAGGAGTCCCCATTTCTGAATTTGGCTGTTTCTGACATGTATGACCTGTGTTCCTTTGTTTGAAGAAGGGGTGTGTGAAAGAACCTCGTGCTTAAGCAGCTTTTACAACTGCCCTCTGACTTCCTGCCTCTAAGAAGACTCCTTGCCTGCCGTACATTATCTGGCCAAGAACTTTAAGAATAACCTCCTGGCGAAGCACATCTTTGGCCAGGTTTGAGCTTTTGGGACTTGCTTTGAAGAAGAGTATGTTGTGCTCGAAAGAGTGCAATGCTTTTTATTTTTATTAGTGGCCTATAAAGGTATCACCTGTAGCCCAGTTCTGTTATTTCTGAAGTAAATTCCAAAATATGGATATTTTATAATCAAAAGGTTTGCTGCTTATATACTGCCCCATAGTACTTAAAGCACTCTCTCATCAGTGTACAGTTTAATTAGAAAGGCTACACATTCCTCCCACCCCCGACAAATAAACCTGGGTAACTCAACTTTACCAACCTCGGAACATCTTTCCTGATCGAGAGAAACCTCAAAAGCTTGCACATTTTTGAACTTTTTTGGGGGGTGGAGTGGGGGCCCCGAGGTGGCGGCAGCCTATTCATGCCAATGGTTGATTTAGTGCAAACCAGGCTAATTCAGCTTTTGTATATGTCATAAAACATTAGGTAAGTATTCCTGCTGGAAACTAGAGCTATCCTGTTGTGTTTCTGCTCTCCAGCCATCACACTTAAGGATTTGTTCGGGATTTGGGTTCCAAAGGAGAAGTCCTACTTTACCCAGCCTAGTTTGTTATTTGAAAGTGTTCTCTCTTTGAAGAGCTGACAGTCTAAATGTTGCTTGAAAATAAAGACAAGATTCTAATGAAAAGCAAGGTCTTTCAAACAGCTCCTCTGGCATGAGTAAGGGGACAGCAGACTGAAGAGGCCTATAGCCTGCTTGATCAGAATTGAACCTGCTGTTGGGAAAGAGAATTAATTTATCTTTAAATCATAGTGACTAGTTCTGAGTTTGCATCCTCTAAAAACCAACTGTACAAATGTGATGCAATGGCCTGTTGTCTTTTGTTTTGTAACACATTGGTCTACCTGCAGACAAATATGTCTGTGAAGATTCTCAGTCATCCAGGTGAGTTTATCTGGAAGTTGAGTCATGGCTACTGGACTTCTTTTTTGAGAGATAGAAACGTTTCGCTGTTCATCCAAACATCAGACCGATGAAGCTGTTTGGATGAACAGCGAAACGTTTCTATCTCTCAAAAAAGAAGTCCAGTAGCCATGACTCAACTTCCAGACCTGCAAAGTTGGATCTACAAGAGAGAAAATACTGACACAATCAACTCTATGAAATTTCAAAAGAAAACAAAATTCTGGTATTCCTTCCTTCCTTCCTTCCTTCCTTCCTTCCTTCCTTCCTTCCTTCCTTCCTTCCTTCCTTCCTTCCTCCCTCCCTCCCTCCCTCCCTCTCTTTCTCCCTTCCTTCCTTTTGTGTGATGGATAGCACATAAATTAAAGTTGACCTTCATTTCGGGTCAAGAAAACTCTTGGACAGGACTATTTCAGTTTCAGCTAGGTCTAGGGACCCACCATCATGTGTTCTCTATGTGTGTTTGTTTCACTTACCACACACATACAGAGAACACAGACTGCTTCTTAAGCAGGGTTAATGATTTCACTGCCACTAGGACAGTCTCCCGCACAGCTCTTGCCGAAGAGAATGAGAGACACTCAGGAAGACACCTCCTGTTTTGATTGGTAGGGCTTGGAAAGAGAACTGTGCCTCTGGGTGGTTCCTGGGCTGTTATCCCACAACCACTAAAAACTGTTTCAAACTGCTCAAAGATGTGGTTAATAAAACTGTGTTCCTACGGCCAGCAGACTTTAAAGGGGGAAAAAATGCGACCATGCCCACAGCAAGTTTTACAAGTACCTGGTTTCGAGGTGGTACAAAGCTTGCCTCAGTTCCTAGGTAGATTTTTAACCAGTACTTGAGTCCGTGGGAAGTCAAATCTGCATCAAAACCTTTTCATTCTGCTGTGTTGCTGTTCCCATGCTCATGGGGACACAGGAACCACATTTTCAACCATGTGACCGTTCTGGGGAAAATCTGCATTTTACTTTGATCCAGATTTTCTGGCCATGGGGTAGTAGGGTGAACAAAATCAGCATTAAATGAAACTTTTTCTCAAAGAACATAGAAAAGGCCGTGTATCCCCCAAGATTATACAAATGTAAGAGTGGGTGATTCCTTTTATTGGACCACTGAAAATAAGTGGGTTAACATTCTTCAGTCATCAGGTTGACTGGAGTGAGTTGAATCCTACAGCATGGACCAGGGCCAGCATAATGAAGTTCTGCTGGATCCTACAGCCTCTGCCAGAATGAGCAGTCCAACAACTTCCAAATGACTACCAGTTCTCCTTCCTCATACTTTGCTATCCTATATTCTAGTACAGTATATGCTGCTGCCACATTGCTCTCCCAGCGCTGCAAATGTGGTCCAGGAGCCATTTTGCCCCACCTGCCTGGGCAAGGCAGAACACTACGGTGGCCTGCCTGGGCCACATGGAAGCTCCCATATAACAGGAGTTCCCAGTGTTCAAGAAGCCTCTTCGTTGTTGATCTTCGTCCCACCCGCCCACCCTGTATTAAGATTGTGTGGTACTGGTTACTTCGGGGCCGGATGGGAATTTTTGACCTGCCCCTGATAGGCTTATCGACCATCAGGGGCAGGCCAATCCCACTTTTCGCCCATCCAATTCTTAATGTTCTGTTGTGGGTTTTTTTGGTGTGGTTGAATTCCATTGGTCACACTGGCGGGTAGTGATGGAAAGCAGGCATTGTAAGGTGAGTTGATGGACACCGAGATGGGTGTAAGCTGGCCCACCTTACAGCACTGAAGGCCCAGAGGACTCTGAGCTGTGAGGGCGAGAAAGGCAGGGTCCCCCTTGATCACCCAGAGCCAGGAGCCATGGGTGGTTGGGGCCTTAAGGGATTTCCTAACATTTTATTCCATCTCCTCCTGTAATCCGTTTTGGGCTAGGCCGGCCCTGGACAGATTAGCCTTCCATCGTACTGTTGGTCCCCTTTTAAAGTCAATTACTGGATGATAATAAAGTGTGGCCCATATTTCAGTCCACTTCATTGTGTCTACCTCGTTACTCCAGTTTTTTTTTTTTTGGGGGGGGGCAAACTTTAGCTAAAAGCCAACCCACCCACCATCCAACCACCAATCAGACCTGGCCTCATAAGCAAGATCTTCCACGTTCTAAACAGCTGTGTATTCTAAATGGCTCTTTGTTGCCAGTGAGTGAACAACGGCCCTTGTGCATGTTTCAGAGAGCTGTCAAAACCAGCATTGGACGCTGCTGTGTGTGTACTCCCACTCCTGGCCTAGTGACAGCTCTCCAAAACAAACAGCTTCCAGAGCAATGTGGTCTTCTGTGTGAAGGCTACTGTGCAGCTTAACCCACTCACCCGTTCTGGATTGGATTTTGTTGAAAGCCAGGTTCAAAAATATGCAAGGGAACAAAGGGAAGAACAAGAAATTAAAATATGTGGGAAGTAAAAAAACAAATCTATTATTTTAGCAGAGAAAACTGTGTTTAGGAAGAGCAATGAAAAAGCTTTTATCTGCCCAAACAATTCTACCATTATGTTGAAATATATGCAGAAAAGGCACTGAATAAATATTCATTATTGAATAAATAATGGTAAATTAAGATAAAGCATCATATTTGTTCAAGTCCTGGATAAATATTAATATATATCTGCAAGTCTACTTGAATATCATTTATTTTAAAGATTATGCAAGGCTTTCCATTACCCCCCCCCCAAAAAAGCCAGAGTAGTTCACCGTATTACAATCTGAATTAAATATACTGTATAAAAACAATTAAGGAACTGTAAAGAATTAAATCCACCTTGGGTCCTTCCTGGGAGAAAAAGGTAAAGGTTCCCTCCACACACATGTGTGCTAGTCGTATCTGACTCTTGGGGTGGCGCTCATCACCGTTTCTAAGACCCAGTGTTGTGCAAGTCCATGGCCATGTGGCTGGCATGCCTAAACACATTTCTGCGCACAGAACACTATTTACCTTCCCGCTTTTTACAGCGTTACCTATTTATCTACTTGTATTTACATGCTTTCAAACTGCTAGGTTGGCAGGAGTTGGGGTTAACAGCAGGCGTTCGCTCTGCTGTCTGGCACCCGGGATTTGAGCTGCTGACTCTGTTTGCAGCCAACCGTTTCAGCACTCTAGCCTGCTGACCCACCATGCCCCTATTCCTAGGAGAAAGGTGGGAGATAAATAAAATAATTGTTGATTGTAGGTTCGTTTGTTCTTTTGTGATCTGCTGTGTGGCTGAGGCGATCGTTAAGGGATTAACTGCTGGTGGGTTAGATGGCTGTTGTGTGGGTGAGGTGCTGGATGTGTGTCTATTAGCCTTTTGTTTCTTAACGACCTTGGTGATGGGCGTTCTGGCAGCATCTTGGGCTTTGGTAGAGTGGGGTCCTGTGTTTTGTGAATTCATTTTGGTCTGGCTACGTGTCTGTGGTCTCCCAATGTTTTTTTGGCGTGTGTAAGTGTGCTCCATGTGGTGACTGGAGTGGGGTGTAGTGGTAGATGGTGCAGTCATGGTGGTTTCGTTTCATCTGTGGGAAGGGTCTGGGTTTGTGTTTGGTGTGGATGGAAGGTGGTGGCATCTTGTGTCCTTTTGGACCTGGTGTCAGTCTTTGTGACAGATGACCCTAGTTTCCAGATGTCGGGCAAGCGGGAGGTGTCATCACGTTTATTCATGTTGTTTGGGTGTTTCTCTATTTCAATGGCTTCCATGATTATTCGACTGTTGAAGTGTTCAGTTTTGGAGATGAGTTTGGTCTAACCCTAACCCAAACATCTGGAATATATATATATAGTGTTATGATCTATGAACTGGCATAAAATGCATTCAACTCTATCCATGCTCTCATTAAACAAGTACTGTACCTTTCCATCAGTAAGATATTGTAATATTACTGAAGGATAACATATGACGAGTGTAGGGATGCCTCAGAGTTGGAAGGGAAGCCCTGTCTGAGTCATGCCCTCTGACTGCGAAGAATCATTTCAAGTGGAACATTGTGGATCTTCCTCCCAAAATGTGGTGACCAGGGCAGAACAACGCCTTCTTCCTGTTCATTCTATCACCATCTGCTCCTGTTGAGAAACATTTCCTCCACGTTCGTTCCAACCAAAACCAAACCTTGCGAGTGGCTTAGCAAGCCAAGGGGAAAGGAAAGTACTTTTTGAGGCGACACATCGCACGTCGTTCCTTGAGCGCCACTGACGGAAACACCATTGCTCAGCTTAGTAGATCTCACTTGAGCAGCTCCATTGAATCAGTGAGGATTTGATGAGTCCTTGGCAAGTTCCATTGATTCAAATAGGTCTACTCTAGTTCTTGAGCATTGTGAGACAAAACTAAACCAGGCCCATATGAATCAATTGAACTTATGGAAAGTGTTGATTCACCAGATCCACACTGATTCAGTGGACCTGGCCAAGTGTGACTTTTACTGTGCTAAGCAATGGGGTTTCAACCATGGTCATTCATGGCAGATAATGAGCATACTGTATTATATTCCACCTGTTGTTTTTAAAATTCCTGCTTCTGATACTTTTAGATAGATAGATAGATAGATAGATTAGATAGATAGATAGATAGATAGATAGATAGATAGATAGATAGACAGACAGACATAAGGAAGTTACCTCTTGCTTCTTTTTTGTCCGTTTTAGGATAACAACATTTGGAATTAATCATTTTAGTTTTCCTTTGCCTGTGGTTTTGTCTACATCTGTTTTCTTGATGCAATGATAATTCTATCCAAACCCAGTTGTTCTGCATCCATTTAAACAAAGGGTATAAAGATGGGAGCCAAATCACCTTGCTGTACACCAACAAGGCCAAACTTCCTGCTATAGTTCAGTGGTCTGTTCTTCAACCATCGGTATCATATGAATGTTTCTCCCACCCCAAATTAAAGATCCCATGGATAAGAGGTAGAGACTAATGTGCAACCAAATGACTGCATTGTGCATAGGATAGCCGGCAGTATACTATCAAGTGGCCCATCAGTTATTGGTAGTACAGACACTTGAAATACTCACTATACAAATGAGGGCTAGGGAGGGATATTTAAGCAAAGAGGAGGAGGTATTTGAGCAGGGGAGAGATTTGCAAATATGTGACACAACTCAGTAGGATCCTTTCAGGCGAACGAGAATAGCACAGGGCCTTGGCCAAAGGTATCTAGACAGATATATTTTCCTATAGAAAGCAGTTCCTGTGGATATGCTTGACTTGCCATGGGCCCCCGGGTCTTCCATTGTGTTTGGAGGAATCTGCAGCATTCCTGCGCAAAGAAAGAGAAAGCAGCCGGCCGAGCGCAGGCCAACTCTTTCAACAATCCTCGGCGAAAGGCCGGGAAGTAAAAGCCAACTCAAGGAGCTCCCCCACTGCCCCAAGTTTCCTGCTATTGTTATGATCGCAAGACGGGAATTCCAGCTAAATGGATTTGACCCTGTTGCTAAACAGCTAATAGTTATTTCCCTGATTATTATATTTCCATGTTTTGATGGTGAAGAAGATGCTCAGCACTTAGATGAGGGACGGCAGTGGCCATAGCACAAACTTAGTAAGGAGTGCACGTAGGTTTCCTCTTTTCAAGAAGATTGTGATCACAACTGTCACTTGGAAAAGTTACTGCTGTGGGTGACAATTCCAGAATTACTCAGCCAGGCAAGCTCCTGAGAACATAAGAACATAAGAAGAGCCATGCTGGATCAGGCCAAAGGCCCATCTAGTCCAGCTTCCTGTTGTCTCACAGTGGCCCCACCAAATGCATCTGGGAGTGCACAAGACTAGATATCTGTCTCCTGATACTACTCCCCTGCATCTGGCCCTTGAAGTACCCTGGTTTTAAGCCTGGAGGTTACACATCTCCATCATGGTTTGTAATATATGATGGACTCTTCTTTCAGGAATCTGTCCAATCCCCTTTTGAAGGCATCCAGGCCAGATGCCATCACCACATCTTGTGGCAGGGAATTCCACAGACTAACAACACACTGGGTAAAAAAAAAATTCTTTTGTCTGTTCTCACTCTCCCAACCCTCAATTTGAGTGGATGTCCCCTAGTTCTGGTATTTTGTGAGAGGTAGAAGAGTGTCCCTCTATCCACTTTACTCATGCCCTGCATTATTTTGTACGTCTCAATCAAATCCCCCCTCAGGCGCCTTTTTTCCAGACTGTGTGTGTGTGTGTGTTGTGTCGTTACAGTCGTGACCGGCTCTTCGTGACCCCATGACCATGGAGTTTTCTTGGCAGGACTAAAGAACCCCAAATCTTTTAGCCTTTCCTAATAAGGGAGGTCCCCCAGCCCAGTAATCATTTTAGTTGCTCTCTTTTGCACTTTTTCCCAGTTCCTTATCATTCATTATCTTCGGCCTGAACTGAATCCATCCTTGACGTAAAAGTTCTGACCACAAAGTTCGTTACGTGCTAAGAACAGCATCGCCCCACAGAGACAGAGAGAAACTTCATTCCTACTTTGGCATGGTAGTGAGTACAGCTGAAAAGCAACATTATCCTGGCATTGAGTGAGGATATGTTCCCACAGCATGAAATAAGGCAAGGGTTAGTTATAAAGAGGAGGCACTGTGACAAACACATTGTTCGAGTAAAATGAATTATGTTGTGTTTCAGATTCCTTGGATGGAATTGGATGGTTTTGGGTTTTTTTTGTTTGTTTTTTTTTTTTTTTACATTTGATTGAACCCATCTTGTACAAAGGAATAATGAGAGATAATTAAGAGGTCTTGACCCTCATTATCCTTTCCAGTTAAAGGCAAAAATATTTTATAGATAGACATGGGATACATTTTTAAAATGCTAAGGGGTCCCCTCTTGTTTCTTTCTGCTATCTTATTGGTTTTAGTGGAGCTAACAAGGAGAGAGAATTGGGCAACATCCAGGTTTTGGAAATGTGTTCCCTTTGCTTCTAATAAACTTGGAAATAGATAAATTGTTCATTGTTCCATGCTGTGTGGTGACTGGCTGGTGACCCTTTAGATTTTGTTTGGCTTGGATATCAAAATGACCCCCACCCCTGAGTTTGCTTTCCTCAATTCCAAGGTTTCGTTGCCAGGTTCAGGCTCATAGTATTGCTACAATCACCTCAGAAAAACAGCTTATCTCCTTTTGAGTTGCATTTACATTGTTTACCATTCAAATTATTGAACCAAGGGGCCACCAAGGGCAAATCAAGACATTTGTGGTAATTTTCCCTCTCTTGCTATTAATTTGAGATGAGTTGTCTTTCCATTATGTTTCTTCATATTATCTATGCATCACATGGACTGGAATCCTGTTGCGCAACTCTTCACGTCTAAAGGCATATGAAATTAAATTAACCTTAAATGCAAAGTTTCCTATGTCCACCCTTCAGTTTAGGTTCTGAATCTCCCTAGGGATCCCTTTCTACCTGGGGAGGAAACTTTTAATAGACAGATACCTTCGTACCCATATGTTGCTTTGCATTTATATACAAGATAGAACAAAAACCAAAACACCAAATCATCTGGCAGACAGCTATTGAAGTCTTAACACAAACACATGAAAATTGTGATTGTTGTTATTTTGTCCTGTCAAATCTGATCCAAGTTATAGTGACCCTATTAGGGATCTCAGTACAAGTGAAACTGGTAATAGATGAACTCAAAACATTTGAATTTGAGTACATGGTCTAAATGCTGCCTAGATGCCCTAAGCACATCCAATCTTGCCTGATTGCGGAAGCTAAGCAGGGTCGGCCCTGGTTAGTACTTGGATGGGAGACCACCAGGGAATACCAGGTGCTGTAGGCTCCTACCACTCCAGCATTCCTGCCAAGAAAACTCCATGGACATGGGGTCACGAGGAGTCGGTCATGACTGTAACGACGCAACACAACACAACACACACACACACACACACACACACACACACACACACACACACACACACATGTTCTAAAAATCCCAGGATAAGAAACCGAACACATAGTAACCTTAGACTTCAGACTGCAAAGCAAAAGCTGTCGAAACTTGGGAAGGCTATCATTTAGAAAGCAACATGTTGAAAAATTACCTCCAGCACTCCACTGCTCCATTTCCTCTTCACTGCTATTAATGAAGAGCCTATGCATGACATATCGGTTATGTGTCGGGGGTTCCCTGGGAAGAAGCCAGGATTTCCTAGCGGACGATGCTCCTTTGCAAATTTTAAGAACACAATTTTCATAAGCACAGTGGAATGTGTATTGTGATTTGTGAAGAATCCAACATTAACTGAATTTAGACTGTCATTTTTATTTTTATTTTATTTTAGAGTATTTTACCCCACCTTTCTCCTTGGAAAATGACCCAAGTCGGCGTACAGTGATGAGGGATTATATACAGTCCGGTACAATTAAGACATGTTCAAGTATTGAGAACAGGGAATTGAGGGTCATCTTACAGCGGCCTCTTCTCCTCACGGCTCAGCCTGTCATGCATCCCAGCCAGCTGGCCCCTCCCCATACCGAATGGAGGCATCAGCTTGCAGTTTTATGTTTTGCCTGCCTTCCCTGCCTCTGTCCACCACCTTCCCAGCCTACCCGCCCCCTCCTCCGTTGCTGCAGCATCCTTCCTTCCTCTTTGCATGTTATAGAGACTTGTCCAAAGTCCTGCTTGGGGGCCAAATGCGGCTGAATGGTCGGCCCCCACACATTTTCACCTTGCCAAATCTGGCCCTCCTTGCAAAAAGTTTGGACACCCCTGTCTTACAGCATTAATAAACATTGCATTAAAGCTACAAGAAAACACACAGTTAAAAAGAGAGCAAAATTCCATGCAAAAGTTATGTGTGATGGACACTAAAATCGAAAACATAGTGTCAATGTAAACACATAAGGTTATAAGTAGTGATCCTGTAGAGATGCATATAAAAGACACATAATGGTAGTCCATCATTCAGGAAAAGCTTGCCTGAAGAGAAAGGTCTTTGCCTGTTTCTGGAAAGACAACAGAGATGACGCAGTGCAAGTTGTTTTTAAGGAATAAAATTGGGAGCTGGCTCAAGTTTTTAGAAATCAAATTGATGTCATGGTTGTAGATTTAGAACAACTTTTAGTCTGGTGGTACACTATGTGGTACATGGCACTTCGGCATTCCAGACCCCCACTCTACAGACACTCTACCATCTGTACCATCCGTCTATAAACTGGTCTGGAGCAGATAGCACAACTCCCACTGTTGTACAGTGGTCGGCGTGTGACACCTCGGGTGTTGCATTCTCCCTCCTTTTGTACCCCCCCCACTCTTATGCAAAGCACACTTTTTAAAAGCATTCAATGTTTGTATCAAGTATGGGCCTCTACTGGACCTTCCTTTGTAGCTAGCGCTCAGGATGGGGTACACCCTTTTTTAAAATTTGTGTATTTCAATTTGATATTTATAACTTGCCTCTTGGAAAAGAAAAGAAAAGTCTGCTTGAAGCAGCGTACAATACAATTAAAAATAGTACAGATAAGTCTAATTTAGAAGCTATATTTAAGAAAAGCAGTGAGTTTTGGAACAGGATGGCTTTCATAGCACAGCTAAAAACAGAAACAGAGACAGCTTGATAAAGTGTTCCAGCGGAGTGGGTGGGACCGAGTTTCACAAATGTGGGAGGTGAACGGGTATGGAGAGCAAGCGGCCTTACATAAGGTCAAGCCATTCGTTCATCTAGTATGCCATTGTCAGCTTTGACGGGCAGTGGCTTGCCAGAATTTATGGCAGTAGTCTTTCTTAGCCCCAGCATTATCTGGCAATCTCCCCTTCAAGGACCAATCAGAATGGACTCTGCTTAGCTTGCAAAATCAGATGAGACGTACAAGTTCAAGGCAGTATGTTATTGTTTGAAAGAATGCTGTGGTAGCATTACGCATTTTGGGTATGCAAGTCCCAATCATGAGAGATAACCTTGTAGAAAGACATAAGAACATAAGAAGAGCCATGCTGGATCAGGCCAACGGCCCATCTAGTCCAGCTTTCTGTATCTCACAGTGGCCCCACCAGATGCATTTGGGAGCGCATGAGACTAGATATCTTTCTCCTGATACCACTCCTCTGCATCTGGCCCTTGAAGTACCCTGGTTTTAGGCATATCTCCATCATGGTTTGTAACCTGTGATGGACTCTTCCTCCAGGAATCTGTCCAATCCCCTTTTGAAGGCATCCAGGCCAGATGCCATCACCACATCCTGTGGCAGGGAGTTCCACAGACTAACAACGTGCTGGGTGAAAAAAATATTTTCTTTTGTCAATTTGAGTCTATGTCCCCTAGTTCTGGTATTTTGTGAGAGGGAGAAGAGCTTCCCTGTGAGCTTCTCTGTTCCCACGTGTGATTGTCACTCCTGGATCTTGGCAGGGAAAAAAATTGCAAGCTGACTTCAGTTCTACCCACCTGTAGGTTCAGCATTACATGCCATGATGTCAGGACAACACCCGATTGTTCATGCCCCCTGTGGGGGTTTTACATGTAGGTGTTCAGATTTAGCTGAAAGCTGGCGAGAGCAGCAAAACGCTCAAATCTAAAGGATCCGAATGGCATGAAAGCAGGCAGGTCATTTGCCAGCAATGTCTGAAAATGGAAAACTAATATGTGAGAAATAATATTAGTGTAGCCTTAAGATCTGGACAGGATACTTGGGGAGATGAGAGCCACTACACATATATATTAAATATGCGCTCTTTTTGGCTCATAAACCAGTGGCATGCATCACTAACAGATGAGATGAGGATGAACGAACTGAATCTTCATCTAGACTTGTTTGGGGGGGGGGGGTTCCTGGTCAGTAGAAAGATGGAATAGGTGTTCAGCTGATGTTGGGTTACATCCAGAAAATGAACATTCGCAGCTTGAATGTACTCCTAGATGTAATCCTACATCTGAATGCCCAGGTTTCAGAGATAGTCAGAAGTGTGTTTGCAGTGTTAAAGCTTGTGTGCTGGCTGCTCCTCTTCCTGACCATGCGTGATCTGCTTGCAGTGACACATTTTTAGTTGCATTTCTGGTTGTTCTTCTGGGACAGAAAGCGGCAACTCCAAAACAAATATCTAACTGAGGTATCCAGTCAGTGAAAAAGGAGTCAACTTCCTCCAAAAGGGGAAAAGATGAGAAAAATTCCGTGCGGTCCCCCAAAACAATTGCAAGTAACGCTGTAATGGATTTTTTTAATAGTCCAATCAAGACAGCACCTGCTCTTGCCTCTAAAAATGGAGTCGCACAGATTCATATGTATATTTTTTTGCACCTGCTGCAATTTGGACGTGCACGAAATTCATCCTTTTATCTTCAATACTTCCAGAAACAGGAACAAAATATCTTTCCTTTCTCTGACATGATTTGGAAGGTGTGTGTGTGTGTGTGTGTGTGTGTGTGTGTGTGTGTGTGTGTGTGTGTGTGTGTTGACATGATTTGGAAGGGGTGTGTGTGTGTGTGTGTGTGTGTGTGTGTGTGTGTGTGTTTTCTCTGACATGATTTGGAAGGGGTGTGTGTGTGTGTTTCTCTGACATGATTTGGAAGGGGTGTGTGTGTGGGGGGGATGTTTCTCTGACATGATTTGGAAGGGGTGTGTGTGTGTGTTTCTCTGACAAGATTTGGAAGGTGTGTGTGTGTGTGTGTGTGTGTGTGTGTGTGTTCTCTGGCATGATTTGGTAGTGTGTGTGTGTGTATGTGTGTGTGTGTGTGTGTGTTTCTCTGAGAGGATTTGGAAGGGGTATGTGTGTGTGTGTTTGTGTGTTTGTGCATGCCACTAAAACTTCCAAGAAACGAATGCTGTTTTTCCTTGCCAGGCGCCACACAGGGCTTTCCTGAACAAGAGGCTCTCCCACCCGCACCCCCACCCCGCCAATAACAGAGCAGCCTGACTCAAAGAGGGAAGAACAGAAGGTCACTCTCTGGAACAGGATGCCAGCAGAACAAGAACTTCGATGGTGCTGGCTGGCCAACAGAGGACCGAGCGTACAACCCAAGAATGCAGCACCATCCCCCAGGGAAATTATTCATGAGCCTGCACTATATGATAAATCAAAACCTTGATTTAAGCTACTGCAATAACAATGGGCCACATTCCAGTAGAGCCAAAACACAAACACTGCAGAGAAAGACGGAACTCCCCCCCCACCACCAAAAATCAAAGCAAAAAGCCCTACTTCTTCTTTGGTTTTCCTCAGCTTTTCCGTATATGCTAGATTTGCAATGGGCTCTTGAAAAATTGTGCTAGCTTAATAAATGGGGGGGGGGGACAAAACATCTGTCTCTCCCCCAATTTTTTTTTAAATATACTAATTTTTGGCAAACAAGTGGTGGCCTATCTTTCTTGTGTTGCAGAGCATTAGTGAGTTTTTGAAATGCAAGCACTTGTTCCACAAGTTGTGCTGAATACGGAGATTTCAGTCTTATATCAACCCCCAAAACTAAGGCAGAGGCTTTATACTGTTTTGTTCCACAATTCTCAGAGCTTGTTTCTTTAAACAAAAAAAGGTATGTGACACTCAATCCTCCCATGCAAGGGTTGTACTTTACACCCAGAAAAAGCCATGTTGTCAAATTCCTCGAATACTTATATCCAGGTTGTTTTCTGATTTAACAACATTTTGTTACACAAATCCTAGTGCTTGCTTTGTAAGCAGACAAAACGTTATCCTCAAATTTCACATGTGAGGTTCAGAGGAACCCATGCAGACACCATTGCTGTCAAGTATCCCCCCCACACACAACATCTTGGCAAATCTATGGTCTATTTTTGTACTGTTTTGTACTGACAACTCCAGCTCTTTGCCCCCTCCTATCCCCAGTATTGAAAAGATATATTTAAAGTTGGGCATGGCCAAAACATGCCAAAAAACCCCAAACATGAACATGTCTAAGAAAGGGAGGGAAGGAGGATGAGGGAGATCTGAAAATATGTTGCATTATGATTAAGATAGTTTGCAGCAATATAGCTAGAAAAGTTCATTCTTTCTCACCCCAGCTGCTAAGAGGATTGCAGATTAGCCCAGAGGGAATAGGGTTCATAAGTGGGGTAGAGTGATTATTTCAGATCCCCGCTGACAAAAAAATGTCCAGGTGCTTTAATCGTATGATCATGGAATCGTGATGTTCAAAGGAATGTAGAAGGCCATCAAGTACAACCTCCTGCTCAAGAAAAAATACAAATCAAAGGATATCTGTCAGGTGGTTGTCCCAATTTTTCTTGAATGCCTCGTGTTGAAGCACTCACCACCTTTTGAGGTAATTGGTTCAACTGTCATACTGCTCTAATAGTTAAGAAGTTTCCCTGATATTCTGGCTTCCTGTAACTTGACCACATTGTTGTGTGTCCTGCATTCAGAGGTGATCAAGAACGGATCCTTCTCCTCCGTTGTATGACTATCTTTCAAATATTTGAAAAGTGGTGTCATATCGCTCTTCTTTTTTCAAGACTATACAGGCCCAGGTTTTTTTGTCTTTCCTCAGGGCTTGGTTCCAGCCCCCAAAACATCCTTGTTGCCCTCCTCTGAACTTGCTCCAGTTTGTTTGCTGAAGTGCAGTGTCCAGAACTGGGCACAGGGCTCCAGATGAAACCTAGTACCACGGTAACCATGATTATGGCAACTGCAGTGAAGGTGGATCATGAATCCCTGACTTCTCAGAAGCAAATTATCTTGCAACACATTTTAAAAGAAATGTATAAACCACTTCAGGGCTGTTGCCAGGCTTTTTTGCGCCCTAGAAAATACTAACCACTTGTGCCCCCACCCCCACAATCTTCAAAAACATACAAGCTGTAGGAAAATGTTCCTCTCTCAGGTCAGTTCTGTGACCCTCCGTGATCAGTTTTGCACTCCTCTCGGGTCTGCGCTCTAGGCGGTCGCCTAGATTGCCTCGTGGTAGCTTCCGGCCTTGAACCACTTCATCACCTACAACACTGATGAAAATAGTAGCCAGTCTGATTTTATCCTTCTGAGAAAGCACACTTTTCTCAGCATATCCAGCACAAGGGTTATTCCTCTGACCTCCTCACAACACAGGCCACTCAGCACAGATCTAAAGATAAAATGGCAGAAGCAAATGGGTGACATGACAAGGCCAGAAAGGATCAAGTGGTGGGAGCTATGAAACCACAGAGAGAGGATCAGAAAAAAATCATATTGCCACCCATCAATATCAAGTGATGTCATTGGACAGCGTTTTGTGACTTTGTTGCCGCCACCGGCAGGGAAAATCCTTGTCACACAATTAAGCTGCCATTACATTGACGAGCAGGCGTGGCTGTGGACCAAACAGGTGCAGGAGAAAGTGCAAGAGAAGAAGGGAGCCTTTAAGAAACACCGAGCAGAAAAGACAGATGAACATCGACAGAACTCTCTCGCTGCCAAGCAACCAAGAGGGCTGTTGCCAAAGCCAAGGTGGAACACTACCAAGAGCTCTACAATTGACTGGGAGTGCAAGATGGAGAAAACGACATCTACGAGTTAGCATGAAAAAAGGCTGCCCAAGACAGAGAGCATTACATTATATGTGTATCCAGGATAAGGAGGGCAAAAGACTTGTTTTCATGTCCTCTCTGTGCTTTCTGTAAAGCCCCATTGGCTTTCCCCTCCCCACCCCCTGTTGAAGTTGTTTGCATTTGGTCATTTAAAATTTCCTTTTTTAGAAATCCCCACCCTTCTTGGACTCATTTTCTTGTCAGGATCTCCTGCCATGGGACCTAACTTATTCTTGTTCTGAGTTCATCAGAATTGGCAAGAACGATGAAATCCAGCATATATGTGAGGCTACACTCAGCTTTGGTTTGCTTTGAAATCAGTATTCTAGTAGTGTGTGGTCGCTCTCACCCAGATTTCCCCTTAAATGCTGCTTCCCTCACCAAAGCCATTGCTATTGGTCAGAATCAAGACTAGTATACCTAATCCTCTGTTTCCCCCCCCCCCACTTTTTTGTAGGAGGAAAAATCAGCCACACAAGCCAGGAATTTCTTGGAGAGTCCGTATTCGGCTGACACTGCCTCCCAACAGGTATCAAGATAATAGAAATCTTCCATCACGACTACATCGTGTCTCTTTGGACTCATTGCAATTTGTTTTTCAAATGTTTCATCCACGTCCTCTTATTTATTGGGCAGTCGGCATTAAACTCCAACTACTATGCTTTATTTGTTTTTTCACCCCAGCTACACTGTTCCAGATGCTCTCAATGGACTGTGAATCTCCTCCTGCTGCTGCTGCTGCTGTATTCCTGTTCAGGCATGTCTCTCTGTGTGTTGTGTCATTACAGTTGTGACCAACTCTACGTGACTCCATGTCCATGGAGTTTTCTTGGCAGGAGTACTGGTGGTCCCTATTTGGTCTTCCATTCTTTCCACTGGTCATGTTTCTTTTATCAAGACAGCAATACACCTGGTATGTGATATCCATTCGGTAACACAATAATTTCGGAAGGGAAAAAAAGAAGAGGTTTGGGTTAATTCCAATCTTCCTGAAAAGGGAGATAGCACAAGCACTTAGGATTAATTAGTGTAAACTAATTCCTCACTAGAAGAGCTGGTTGACAATTATCTCCAATTAAACATTTTCATCTCTGTTATCTTTAATAGATAATCAGGGCCACCTTTACTGATAGGCAGGGCTGGAGCCAGGCTTTTTTATGTCCTAGGCAAGACTAACAACTTGCATCCCAACCCATTTTCAAAAACAGACAAATGGTAAGCAAAACAAAAAGTACAAAAGTTGGAATTGTGAAAATTTCACAATATTTTTTTAAAATGAGAGAACGAGTAATACAATTCCTCTGAGTTCAGTTCTATGCCCCTCAGGTCAATTCTGCAACCCTCTGAGGTCAATTTTGCGCCCCTCTCAGGTCTGCGTCTAGGCGGTCGCCTAGTTCGCTTAGTGGTAGCTCTGGTCGTGCTAACAGGTAAAGTGAGGGGTCAATTCAGGCCACACATGTTGGATAAATATTAAAGGGCAGTGCACTGTTAAGTTGTACATATTGTTTTTTTGCTGCCAAAGATGGGGAAGGGTACTTTCAAGATTTTCCTGTGTCACATACCATAGGAACATGATTACCTTATCTACCTTGTCATGGCCTGAGGTTTGGCCTGTCAGTTGAATCAATACTTTTAAGGTACTCCTTGAAGCCGTCCCGCCATTAAGTGAACCTTCCTCAGCCTGCTGCCTTCTCAATGTGTTCGACTAGATTTCCTATCATCCTTATTCAGCGTAACAGTAGTCACATTACTGTGGGATGATGGGGCTCATCGTTCAAGACATGGAGAGGGCATCTGACTTGTGCAGATGTATCCAAAGGCTAGTTTCCTTGTATTTCCTTTTTTGACTGTCATGAACGAAAAATGAAGTCCAAGTAAACACTTTGCATTTTTAGAAACACAGTAGGGTACACCACCATTTCCTTGGAACCGTAGTTGAATATGTGGTATTAGCAGCCCCAAGATAAGTCAGCTATATGTTTACAGGCATGTGGATTGCAACAGAATCATGCTGAGATTTGCTTATACTGTTCCCCATAGCAGAATAATAATCTGAAGATATCTTGGGATGGAAAGACTCAGACTTTGGTAGGATAAAGTTGATTTGTAAAGTCAAACTGAATTCTGAAGTTTTTACAGAAAAACTTTATTGTTCTGGATCACAAAGAGAATTAAAACAATTTCATAGCAGAGTGTTCAGCATTGCACTATAACTATCTGAATTTGAAAAACATTATGAGCCATCCTGAGATCCTGAAAGTTGTAAGCCAAAGTAAACTTTCCCATACTCTGGTAAATATCTATCTATCTATCTATCTATCTATCTATCTATCTATCTATCTATCTATCTATCTATCTATCTATCTATCTATCTATCTATCTATCTATCTAGTCCAAACCCCCTCCATCTTGGAGTCTTGACTGAAACAGATAGCAGCAAA
Organism: Phrynocephalus guinanensis; assembly: GCA_037367245.1. Taxonomy (NCBI): domain Eukaryota; kingdom Metazoa; phylum Chordata; class Lepidosauria; order Squamata; family Agamidae; genus Phrynocephalus; species Phrynocephalus guinanensis. Next base: position 84,373,136 of record CM074739.1, read on the forward strand.
AAACAAGCAAGCATGGCCTAAGTATGTAGAAGATCACCAAATAGTATTGAGATATATAGCTTTGTAGGGAAACAAACAAAATACCCACTTACTGGGATTAGACAATGTCATGGGGAATAAAATAGTTTAGTTAAAGAAGATAAGTCACTTGGAACATCAACCTGAACCAGCATAGCTGGTGGCTGATGGCTGATGTGAGGCAATGCAACAAGGCAATGGCTCATCCCTATTCTAAAACTAAGGCCATTACAGCTGTGCTGGGAATTGTGCTGGGAAATGTGTGTAAATCCCTGATGCTGGGAAAAATCGAAGGCAAAAGGAAAAGAGGACGGCAGAGAATGAGATGGTTGGACAGTGTCATCGATGCAACCAATATGGATTTGACCAAACTCCGGGAGGCAGTGGAAGATAGGAAGGCCTGGCGAGCTCTGGTCCATGGGGTCACGAAGAGTCGGACACGACTGAACGACTGAACGACGACAACAACCAGATGTTGTTGGATTAAAAATCCCATTTCCCTAGGCAGCACACTCGATGATAAAGGACAGTGGGAGTTGTCCTACAGCCCTGCAAGAAGTTGGAACAGTAACATTCTTTCAGGCACAGATTGAAATTACACAGTGCAAATGGCTGTACCCAATCTTTCCTACACTCTACTTAATCTCAACCAGTGTCAAAGACTGTAAATTTCACTTGAGGAACAAATGGGGAAGGATAACATTTATATCCTTTTCTGCACCCTCTTCTGGTATTTATTGTGTGGGAAATCTCAGCTTTAAATATTTTTCCATCTTTACGGAAAACACAAACAACAATTTATTGCAAGAGACAGAATACCTTTCTTTCTTTCTTTCTTTCTTTCTTTCTTTCTTTCTTTCTTTCTTTCTTTCTTTCTTTCTTTCTTTCTTTCTTTCTTTCTTTCTTTCTTTCTTTCTTTCTCTCTCTCTCTCTCTCTCTCTCTCTCTCTCTCTCTCTCTCTCTCTCTCTCTCTCTCTCTCTCTCTCTCTCTCTCTCCCCCCCCCTCAAAATCCCTACGTGCCCTCAAGGTGATATCCCACTAAAGGGGATGAAAGGTATTGATATAGCTGTATCTTTTTAAAAAACAACTGTGGGGACAATTCTGAGCAGCACATTATAAATCAAATATGAAAAATATTTCATTTATAATCTGCAGTCTGCCTATTATGTCAAGCTCTTGGTTTTGGAAAGGAAAGTAGTAAAAGGTGTTTGCTTGCTTGTTTATTTGTTTTAATGCTGGACAATGTCTGCCTTGGACTTCCTGCCTGAATAATTGAAGTTTCCATCTGCAAGGCCCACGCCAGATGAAGGGCATCAGCAGCTGCTCAATACCTGTGTGAAAGTATTGCTCTTGGTAACCCAATCTGCCCAGTTACTTACTGCAAACAGGAGATGGGTCATGACCAGGTTAAATCAATTGATCTTTTTCCTGGCCATTATAGAAGACAAGCTGAAAACTAACCTTCCCTCTCCATCTTGGGTCCTCCACACATCACTTAAAGGGGATGCAGTTGGATTAACCAGTTTATTCCACCAGGTGCCAAGGAGACTGCAGAAGCACATTTGTATCAAAAATGTAATGGCACAGGAGACTAAAGGGAAGCTCAGGCACTTACTGTCAGGAAGGAGGGGAGAAAAAACAGCCTTTTCTGAGAGGATCTGTCAGCTACCTGCGCATTGCTTGGAAGGCATAAGAAAACCAGCTGCTTGCTAGGGAAGCAATGAGTGGGAGTACAAAAGCAATTGTGTTGTATCATCACAATAGAGAAGAATAACAAAGGGTGATATAGAAAGAGAAAGAAACAATCATACAAATATCTCAGGATACACGGAACCTACAATAAGAAACATCAATAGCTGCAATGCAACACGGCTAAGCTATAGAATTGCTTAGAATAGGTCTATCAATACAGATTCTCCCTCAGTGTTCCATCAGCCTCCATGGGAATCTTTCTTTTCAACAGCATGTATCAACCCCACCTACAGTACACAACCATAAGACTTTGAATAGGATTTCTGAACAGTAAATACCTGTTTATTTTTCTTAAGAAACACTGCTGTCCTAGATAGAGCATCTCTCCTCGACTCCATTGGTGTAGTTCTGTGGTATCACACATGACCCTCTGTATGTTGTTGGATTACAACTCCCATCATTCCTCAACCTGGGCTATTCTGATTACGGCTATAGAGGAGCTGCACTTTTGTTATAGCCAGAGAACCACGTGTTGTCCACCCCTGAAATTAGAGGTTTACTACGACCATGTCTTATTTCTGTGGACATGTATAAGTCCAACCTAACCCTCAGTCTCTAGTTGTTTCCCATTAGTGGAAATTTGCCAACTTTCTTTTGGGCTTAAGATCACCCTAACAGCTGCTCTTCCCATGCAGAAGGATAACACTACAGTAGGACCCTGGTATGCACTGGGGATTGGTTCCAGGCCTTCCCGTGGATAATGAAAACCATGGATAAGAGAGAACACCTGCCCACCCACCTCCAAACTGCTGTTTCCTGACAGTAGCTTGCTTTATGACTGTTGTTTTGAGACAGTAGCTTGCTTTACGGCTGCTGTTTGTGACAGTAGCTTGCTTTACAGCTGCTGTTTGTGACAGTAGCTTGCTTTCTGGTTGCTGAATTATTTAATTTTTTTCCTCTGCCAACCGTGGATAACTGAATCAGTGGATATGGGGGTCCTACTGCATACCGCTGGGTTAACGCTGTAGGGGTCTGAAATGCAAGAGCGGAATTTGTATCAGAGTTGCTATTGTATCATATGCTGCCAGGTCACATCTGACTTGCAGGCACCCTAGTTGTTGTTTTTTTCCATGGTATATAAAATATTCAAGGAGTGGTTTTAACCATTTTCACCCTACCCCTTTTTATTTATTTATGTATTTATGTATTTATTTTGGCTCATGAGGATTCAAATCCAGGTCTCTGGTGTCCCAGGGTGTCCCGTCATCCACTACACCACACTGGGCTCTCATGTAAGAGTTGCTCTGTGCTTCAAATAACAAGAATAAATCATCTTCTTAGAAAAGAGCACATTGTGGTTCTAGCTTACTGAACCCTTTTTGATAGGATGCTTTCTTCTGCTTTCCATACGGGAGTTTTCAAGCATGACATTTCCTTAGCCTCGCAATCGCATTGTACTCCCTGTTGGGCTGCAGTGGATGATATACTTGTGCCATCTGGTTCTTCAATTGAATTCTAACTGTTTGTGTGCTCCATTAGTCTGGCAGTTGACAGTCGTGTCATTTGAGCATGTTTGTCATTCACAACAGCCCAAACGTGGAAGTCCCTGAAGTAAACACCACTTTCTAACTGTTTTTAGTGGATTTGTTTAGATGGGCCATAGGACTGATTAGATGCAGAGTAAAATCTCCATTTTCAAGTGCTATTTTGTTGGGGAAAGGACAGGTCCAGAGAAATAATTATCTGCATCAATTTAGAATGCATGTTACATTTGTTCCCAAAACAACTCCAAGATGTTTCGAAGTTCTGTCATCTCCCATTGCACATTTCCTTCTGCTGCACTCTATGTGCGTTTGAGCCTCGTTCAGAGACCAGGCAGTTAAGTTCATCCAAATCTTTCACTTTTCAAATGCTGGAAAATTTTGTTCTGATATGAGTGGGAGGCATCCATTCTGTTCTGTTGTCACTTTACGAGAGCAAGTATTCCCTGTATCTGTCCGGGTTTCCCTTGGAACTTTCCACAGGAAATTTCAGGGGTGTTTACTGAATGGATTTTTACAGTTTGTTCTGTTCAAAAAATTAGGAGTGCGACTTGAGTGCGGCTTGGCTAGCACAAGTACCAACAATAGTCCAGAGGAAACAGGTCAGAATCCTCAAGACTTGTTTCTTTTAAAATTCGCTGAGAAGCGAGACAGGATCATGAGAGATGAAGGGCAGTGCTGTTGCCAAAGCCTCCTGCTACAGATAAATGGTGAAATTAGAAGTACCTTTCCAAATTGTGGTCCAAGAGGAGCAATCCTATGGACTGTCTGATTGGCATGTAACTCTCCTTGCCCCAAATCTTGCCCCAAGACTTTGCTGCAGATGTCTATGGTGGAGGGAGGCCTATGCTAATAGTTTCCTTAGATGCTCAAACTGTATTGAACTGGGCTCCAGGACATACCCAAGCCTAATACCTAACAGGCTATGCACATAAATGCTTCTCCATCTGATATCTACACACATGTGGATGGGGCCAGAAGAAACTGTGACTTGGAGCAAAGCCGGATATAGCCTCACACCCCTGTGTCCATACTTTCCCCCATCCCAGGAGAAAGGCAGGAAAGGGACTCACTTTTGTTGCCTATGATGTCCAGCTCCTTAATGAGGTCCGTGCATGTGTGAACCAGTCCAAGGATCTGCAAAGTGAATGATGTAAAGACAAATAAGACTGATTGCAAGTCACAATTGTACAGAACATATGCCCTCCCATGAGTAGTGGGGTAATGGTTTAAAAGTAAGGCTTTTTAAATAAAGGACCTCTTTTGCAAGTGAAATTGGTTTAATGTAGGAACAGATGAAGCTGCCTTGGACACCAATCAGGTCAGACCACTGATCCAAGTAGCTTCATTGACTGGCAACTGACAATCTAAGTTTCATCCATTTTCCCAGCCTTATGTAGAGATGAACCAGTTGCAGTGGTTCTACTTACAAGTTTAATCCATTCCAAATGCATGCTCATAAGTTGAACAACTCATAAGTAGAGCAGCCGCATCTAAAAAATAAAAACTTGAAAAAAATTAAGTAGAGCAGACCTCATCTAAAATTTGTAAGGCAGCAGTTAAAATGCCAATGGTTTTCTGCTTTTAAGTTGAATTGCTCATAAGTAGAGCTGCTCGTAAATAGAGGTACCACTGTACTTACCTGTAAAGGTGTTTATTTGAGTGGACCTTTGTCTAGCCACACAGATGGGTTTCCCAGTGCGCAAGTGGGAAGGTCGGACTTCCCTAGCAATAGGAAAGTTTGTTAGTCTCCGCCCCCTTGCACTGAGCATGTGTGAGAGGGTTCCCGCCAAAACACCTCAGTTCCCTCGCAACCACCAGCGTGACAGGTAAGTACCAGACACGGTGTGAGGGATTGAGGGGAGGAGAGCAGGTGCTGTGTGGCTTCACAAAGGTCCATTTGAAGAACAACCTTTACAGGTAAGTAACTGGTTCTTCTCCATCATGGCCTTCATGAAGCCACACAGATGGGTGATTACAAGCAATACTCACAGGATGTTGGGAGGTCACCCCATGACAAAGGAAAGTACAGCCCTCCCAAAGGTAGTAGCAGATCTCATGCATCCATCCTGTAATGCCTGACGAAAGTCAAAAGTTGGGACCAAGTGCCAGCATTACAGATGTCTCCCAAAGGTACACCCTTGAGAAATGCAGCAGAGGCAGCAACTGCTATGGTAGAATGGGCTTTAATAGAACACAGCAACAGCCGTTGGGCCAACTGGTCGGCAAGTTGAATAGTTGAAACAATCCAGCGTGAAAACTGCTATGAAGAAACAGGGGACCCTATGGAACTCGGGTCATAACAAATACACAGTTTATGAGTCTTTCTTACAGAAGCAGTTCTGGAAGTGTAAAATGCCAGCGCCCTGCTGACGTCCAACGTATGGAGCTGTCTTTCAAGAGGAGTGGACGGACTGGGGAAAAAGGGAGGTAAAACAATGGGCTGAGAACGGTGGAAGGAGGAAACCACCTTTGGGGAAAAGAAATATGAGGGTAAATAACCACCTTGCCTTTGTAGAATTGAAGATATGGCTGGTTGCAGCGGAGCGCACAAAGTTCGCTGGAGCATCTAGCAGAGATAATAGCTAAGAGAAAGGCAGATTTGAAGGTAAGTAACCTAAGGTCACATGTGGCCATGGGCTCGAAAGGTGGTCTCATAAACAGGTTTAATACTAAAGAGAGAGACTACTGGGGAGGAATTGGCTTCCGGTCCGGGAAGGTGTCCCATAGGCCCCTGAAAAATAGCTTCAAAGGGAGGGTGCTGGAAAAATAGCAAAGCTGGAGAACTTTAAGGTTGGTGTGCAAAAATAGCAGACAAATGCACCTTGATAGACCGGATTTCTTTAGATGAAGAAGGTACTATAAGACTTGGGAGAGAGAACGATTTGTCTGGAGGGTTGTCCTCCACAACAGCAAGCTCACTATCAGACAATGAATCTGAAGATTCCGATGGAAGAAGCGAATTGAATTCAGGATGCTCAGAAAGCGTCGGGGTTAATACCGAACGTTTGTCGGTACTGAGCAATATGACCTCAGATGGTTTTGAAGAAACTGTTGACCTCAAAGATTTAGGCTTTTTCGTGAGTAATGGAAGTTTGTGAGTGGAAACCTTATTTGATGTGGGGAGAGGTTTCAACAGGATCACCGAGGTCAAAACTGAAGACTTGCCCTTTACCATGGATTGAGGGGCAAGTGATTTCTCTAACAAGAAGGCATTGAGGCAGTGCCGATGTGTTTTTTTTTTTGAGTGATTGTGCACTGAAGTTCTTATCGATTGGGCAGGAGTTGGGCCGGTAGGAATCGCCCAAAGAGTAAAGACACTCCTGGTGACCGTTGGTATGCAGGATCTTGCCCGCACACGAAACACACCTTTTAAATGGAGGCAGAAATGCCATTAAATAATCAGAGCAGTAGAATACAGAAGAAATTGAAGGATTCACGAGGAGATTAGCACAATGCGACCTGTTAACGTGGCGGTAAAAGAGAACCGAGGCTTTTGGGCAGGAACCCTCTTCCACATGCTCAGTGTGAGGGGGGAGGAGACTAATGAACTTTCCTATTGCTAGGGAAGTATGACCTTCGTGCGTGCATGCTGGGAAACCCATCGGTGTTGCTTCACAAAGGTCTATGGAGAACCTGGTATTCCCTGGAGACCTCACATTTAGTTACTAACTAGATTTGACCCTGTCCAGATTCCAAAATCTGACAAGCAGCATGATGGAACTAAATACTCTACTGAGTGGAGTCAAAATAAGCGTATTTGAGTTTTAAGTCCTATTTTGCAATTGAAGATGATTTAAGTATCTGCCCCAATAAAATAGCTTTGGAGCCATTGGGAAACAGTTTAAACCATGTCAGGAAGTGAGGAACATTTTTCTACCCATTTATTAACCATTCATTTCCTTTTACTAATCATCCTAGCCATCTTTTTTTTTCATTATGTTAAAAGGCAGTAGCTTTAACTCATTAACAAATATGTTCAAAGAATGGGCAGAACAAAATTGCTGATAGAATAAGTTTCCCCAGGTCAGATCGTACATGCACCCACACGAACCCCCTTTGTAAGTGCAAACACAGCACCCACTCTTCCAAGGTGTAGGAGTTGAAGACTCAACCTGCATTCCATCCTTTCTTTTCAAAGAGTGGGTGCAAGGCAAACTACTCCATGGCTACATAGATATCTCATATTTTATCTCTCCTCTTTCACCTAACCCATTGTTGTGCTGTGGTAATGCATTACTCTACCTCTTTAGCAGGAACATTCTAAGGGGAACACCTTTTGGGATATTTACATAAGCACTGTAGTAACCCCTACAGAAGACAGGGGCATGGTGGCTTCAGTGGGCTAGAACGCTGAAACTATTGGCTGTAAAGTCGGCAGCTCGGCGGTTTGAATCCCGGGTGCCAACGCAGTGGAGTGAGCTCCTGTTGTTAATCCCAGCTCCTGCCAACCTAGCAGTTTGAAAACATGTAAATGCAAGTAGGTAAACAGGTACTACCATAAAAAGCATGGAACAGTGTTCCATGCAAAGAAATGCGTTCAGCCATCCTGGCCACATGGCCAATGGACCTGCAAAACCCTGACTCTTTTACTTGAAAACAGAGATGAGCATGGCCCCTAAAGTTGGACACAACTAGCATGCATGTGCGGGGGGGGGGGACCTTACCTTTTTTTAACCCCTGCAGAAAGAAGTCATTAGCTTCAGGTGACAAGCATCATCTTTTCCAAGTTAACTACTTCTGGCAGAAGACTTTCTGATTTTAAATAAAGTCACAGCTCCCTGTCACCTTAGTACTTATAAATGATAGGATGCTGAAAAAGCAACAGAGAGCACTGTCTTTTACCTGCTGGAGATAGTCAAGAGCCAGTGGCAGCTGTGCTGAATCCAACTCCTGGTGACAGTACAGCACTTGAGATACCTTCATTCTAGCCTAACTTTGTGTCAATACTGTGGCCACATTGATGGGAGGAGGTTTGGATGTAGTGCAACATGGCTCTCCTAGTCTCGTTGCTTTTTCCACTACAGATCTTAGCTAGCAGAGAAATTTTAATGGCAAATAACTCAGTCCGCAGCAGAGATACTTTCTGCTAGCAGAAAGGACCTGTGTCTAAGCCAATCTTGTTTCGGCCAGCACATCTGGAGTCAGGCATGTACTCATAACACATTTAGCACTGAATTGTGTCTCTGAAGCAACTCATTTTATAAAGCCAGTCTAGCACATGGCAGTAAAGATAACTGTGACATCCAAAGACACAAGTGTTAAAGAAAAATGTCTTTTGAAAAATCCTTGTGCCTGAACATAATGATGCACGTTGAGCTCTATCCAGATGACACAAATAGGCCAAGAGCACCACCTAGTGACTAGCTCTATCAAAAGACTGGAGTAATCCTCCCTTGCCATTAATAAAGTCCTCAACCATGTTTTCATATTGTCCATTTTAACCTTTTATGGAAGAAAGAATTTTAGACCACATTGGCTGTGAATCACAGCCTTTGTTATTTGACTAATATCACAATGCATTGTTCTAAACAGTTCTTCTAGGGCTGAGTGACACAGGAGTTTCATTTTCCAAATCCTATGAACGTTTGCTCTAAAACCCCATGCATCTCCATTCATCTGCATGCCCCAATTGCTACAACATAATTCACAAAAACTTCTAGACCAGATTAGGAAAAGCCACGTGATTGCAGTGAGCAAGATAATCAATTTGGGGTTTTTTTTTTAGGTTAAACCCAGAACAAAGGACCATTCTTCATAATGAACAGGGGGCAAAATGTTTGGAGATTAGGAATGATTGTTCCCCCCCTTGCTAAATGGTTCAGCACATGTACCATCTAGCAGCTGAACAAAACACTGGTGTTTGTGTTCTTTTTCTGTTCCTCCTGGTCGGACACACCAGGTGGGGCTTCTATAACCTATTACAGTTAGAGAGCTGATGGCTGCTGAACATACCCCTACCACAATGTTGAGGTCCCCCCGCCTTTTAGTGGTGGGTGACTTTAACATGCATGCTGGGGTTGGGCTGTCTAGAGTGTCTCTGGGTTTCATGGAGTCCAAGGCATCCATGAACCTCTCCTAACATGCCATCTGCCCCATCCATAGGTCTGGGTATACCCTGGACCTGGTGTTTTCCTCCATGCCCGTGGATTATAATTTGAGGGTTGGCAACCTTAGTTCCCAACCCGTGTTATGGCCAGATCACAATTTGCTGACTTGTTGCCACCCCTTCTCGTGGGGAGTCTGGCCCTTCTGTTTGGGCCCATCACTGGAGGCTTCTGGACCTGGCTCAGATTTCAGAGGCCTTTGAGGGCTTCCCAGATGGGCTGGTCAACAATTCCATCAATGCCTTGGTGGACAGATGGTATGGGATGCCACTGGGGATGTCGACTGGATCGCCCCCAAACACCTCATCCGTTGCCAACCCCACCCTTCACCGTGGTTTACGGCAGAGTTGCGTGTGATGAAAGCAAGAGAGGATGAGGCTGGTGAGCAGATGGAGGAAGGATTGGACTGAAAGTAAGAGGGCTGCAGTTAAACTGCTGACCAGGCACTATGCCAGGGTGATCAGAGACGCTAAAAGATCTCATGCCTCCCTGAGAATTGGGGAGGCCTAGAAGCGCCAGACAGAATTGTTCAGGGTGGTTCGGGACCTGTCCAATCCTGGTCAGTGGAGGCCACCTCCTAGTGATTTTACTAGTGAGTCTTTCGCAGCCCATTTTAAATCAGAGATAGAGGCCATCTGGTCAGATCTGGACTCCAGTTCCACTAGTCTGTCCCTGAGATTCACTTGTGCCACACTCCCTCGGTCTCCCCAATTTGTTGAGTTTGGGCCTGTGACTCCAGCTGAGGCCTCCAGGGGTGCTGGCTCATTGCTGGCAAGTGGCTTCTCCTTTCAACCCTTGCCCATCTTGGCTGATTAAGGCCGCCAGAGGGAGCATGACGGAGTGGGTGGCTGCGATCGCCTCTGCCTCCTTCAGGGCTGTAATTCTTGCTGTTCGCCTGAAGGAGACTGTGATCCAGCCCATTCTTAAAAGACCTGGTTTGGATGCGGACGATTTGTCCAACTATCATCCGGTAACCAATGTTCCTTTCATGGGCAAGGTGATCAAGCAGGTTGCTGCAATTAGGCTCCAGTCATTCCTTGAGGAAGATCATGTCCTGGATCCATTCCTGTCCGGGTTCAGGCCACGGCATGGGACTGAGACAGCCCTGGTCACGTTGCAAGATGACCTCCTGAGGGGGGGGGGGGGGCTGACAGGGGTTGCTCTACTCTATTGGTCCTTCTCGATTTGTCAACGGCCTTTGATACTGTTGACCATGGTATCCTCCTGGGCAGGTTGCCTGAGGCGGGTATTGGGGGGTCATGCTTTGTGCTGGCTCCAGTCCTTGACAGCAGTGCCCAGAAAGTAGAGATGGGGGGGTGATTTGTTAGCCCCATGGACTCTCTCTTATGGGGTGCCCCAGGGTTTAGCAATCTCCGCTATGCTTTAATATCTATGAGACCGCCGGCTGAGGTGATTCAGCGTTTTGGAGTCCGCTGCCATCAGTATGCTGATGACAGACAGCTCTATCTCTCCTTTCCCAGCTCTGCAATCGAGGCTGTATGTACCTAGACCGCTGCCTGGCCATGGAGTCTCTGCCAGACTTTAGGAAAGTCCTAAAGACCTGGCTCTTTGTGGAAAATTTTGGTGATCACTGAGTGTACGGCTGTGTGTTGTGAGTTGGTTGTATTGTTTTGCCCCAGCCCTTTTCTTGCCGGATTTTATGTTGTCATATTATCGTTGTTTATTATTTTTATATTTTATTCTTATTTACTATGGTGGTTGTGTTTGGCCATATTGTTGTTGCAATGTGTTGCACACCACCCAGAATTCCTGAGGGAAGTCGGGCGCTTAACAAGTACAAATATAAATAAATATATATATATAAATGAAATAAGGCCATGGATGTAACTCTGCCATGAATTATTCAGAGCCAGAAGCAGGAATGTGGAAACAGCATGAGATGTGAAGCAGAAATGCATCTAATACACCTGCCCATAAGTGAGCCATCTGAAAAAGCTGAATGATTCCTGGGTATCAAATTTATGGACCATGTCAAACACACTGTGGTTTGTTCGAGTTGAAATATCAAATCCAGAACTTTGTGTACAATGGGAAGACTAGTAGTAACTATACACGTTTTTAGAATTGTGAGAATCTGGCCATATGCTACACCAAAATTGGGTGGGTGGGGGCTCTCCCTCCCCCAGGATGTCCTTGCTTACTGAATCGGTCGGCTGGGGAAACACAGGCTAAGAACAGTATTTTTCTGGTAAATCCATTTCCACGGAACTGTTTTAAGCCTCTTGCAGCAAATATGAAGCAGGCCAAGAAACTTTCCAGCCTATCCTAATTTCTGCAGTTTGGTACACAATTTGTTCTTTCTATTTTTATGTACTACACTATATATTTCTGAGTTGTTTTACTTAGGTCATTTTGAACACACCTCTGAAACAGCAACAAACAAGTTAACAGTGTGATCCAACCTACTGCTTAACAGTGTAATCAAGCAGCATAAGCCAACACCTAATAATAATAAACCTATACTGAAGTCCAACTGTGTTCAGTGGGCTTACACCAAGGTAATCAGGAAGACAACTGCTTTTTTTTATATAAAAAAAATCCCCTATGCCACCATCATGCTGAGTATATATATCTATATTTTTGTTTTATTTTTTATGAGATCCTGTTGTTGTTGTACTTGGTTTTTATTCATGTTGTTAACCTTCCCTTGGAAGATGGGTGGTAAATAAATAAATAAATAAATAAATAAATAAATAAATAAATAAATAAATAAGCAAGCCACAACAGCCAGAATCCTGTTGCTGATTTTATGCAGTTTAAATTGTGCAATCCAACATAGAGAATTGGTACTAACTCAACAGGCACTGGTTACATTAAAAGGTGTACACCTGATTGTGTAACTGGGAGTTGAGTCATGGCTACTGGACTTCTTTTTTTTGAGAGAGAGAGATAGAAACGTTTCGCTGTTCATCCAAACAGCTTCATCGGTCTGAATACAGCTAGTGCAAGAGACCTTCTTATAGTCAGCTTGACCTCTTGTCCCCTGGTCTGATTGGCTCATAAGATGAACAAAGCCTGAATAGGCTCGTTAGGGAGACATTAGTGTCCATGGCCTTAAGGAAAACAATGGCCTAAGGTGCTGAAACCCATCAAGAATGGGTCGTTAGCTGTGACCTGGTGGTGAAGGCTCCTTGATTTGCCTGGGTACTTTGGAAAGTACAGCCTGATAAGTAGCAGATAGACTATGCCTGAGCCCACCACCTCTGTTGAGGGAGGGATTTTCAATGCTAACATGAATGGCTTCCCTTACTCCTCTCTCAAACCACCTCTCTTCTTTGTCTAATATGTGTACATCCTCATCTTTGAAAGAGTGGCCTTTTTCCTTCAAATGGAGGTGTACTGCTGATTCTGGTCCTGAGCTGTTACCTCTCCTATGTTGGGCCATTCTTCTGTTTAATGGCTGTTTAGTTTCTCCAATGTAGAGGTCTGAACACTCTTCACTGCATTGGACTGCATATACTATATTGCTCCTTTTTTGGTTTGGTATCGGATCCTTTGGGTGGACAAGTCTCTGCCTTAGTGTGTTCATGGGTTTGAAATAAATAGGGATGTGGTGTTTGCCAAAAATCCTTTTAAGCTTCTCCGACACTCCCGCCATGTAGGGAATGACCAGGTTCTTCCGTCGGGTCTGGGTCTCAGGCTGATCCCTTGTTCTTCTGGGATGGCCCACTGCTTTGTTGAAGGCCCACCTTGGATATCCACAGGCCTTAAGTGCTGTCTTCATGTGCCTGTCTTCCTTCTTCTTGGCTTCTGAGGAGGTGGGGATGCTCTCTGCTCTGTGGCTTAGGGTCCTGATGACTCCTAGTTTGTGTTGTAATGGATGGTGGGAGTCAAACAGTAAGTATTGATCTGTGTGGGTGGGTTTCCTGTAAACTTCTACTCCTAGGCCACGGTCAGGTCTGATGATGACTGCACAATCCAGGAAAGCCAGCCTGTTGTCTTGGGTGTCTTCCCTAGTGAACTTAATATTAGGATCCACTGCGTTGATGTGGTCTGTAAAGGCCTGTACTTCCTGCGTCTTTATCTTAACCCAGGTATCATCTACATACCTGAACCAGTGGGATGGTGTTGTCCCTGGGAAGGTGTTGAGTGCCTTCTTCTCCACTTCTTCCATGTATCTTCACAGACTGATTGTGTAGCACAGTACAGATCTAGTAATACAGCCAGCACCTTGTTAGTAGCAGTTGGCTGCATTAAGGTATCCAATTTAAAGTATGAGCTCATAAAGAAGCAACAGTTTTGGCCATTATAATGGAAACGCCAAATCTATTCTTGCAAATGAAAAGGTAACTAGTTGCCTAAGGAAGGATTCCTGAAAATGGGGATGCTGTTTTTTTTAATATTGTTTATTTTAATGTTGTAAGCTGCCTTGGCTCTTCTTCAGGTGAAAGGTGGAATATAAATATTTCAAATAAATAAATAAGACTAAGTCAAAACATTTCAATGGAAAACATTTATTATTCAAGAAGTTATTTACAGTGAGGTTTAAACATATTCTGAGAAATTAAAAAACACCCTTCTTATATAAAATTATAATAGAATACATATTTACAGCATATTTATAAGAACCTTTTAAATATGTTTGACTGGCTATTTAAAACATGCAATATACATCAGCACGTTATTAGGCAACATATAGCTTAAGTTAAATTAAAACTGTGTACAACTGTGTCTCTGTGTAGGATCTTTGTACAACCTCTACATTAAAATTGCTTTCACAAATTTAAGAGTTCTTATTTTTAGGAATGACTGAAAAGTTCTCAGCTTTGGCACACTAGTGAACGAGTATCCACTGTGTGCCCACAGAGTGTGGTGCAGGACTTTGTGTACTCATTAATTCCAATGGAGAGAATGTATCTATCCACTAGATTTTATTCCACACAGTTTCATCTACAATTTACAGATACGTGCTACACTTCATTCCTGCATCTTTTCTCAATCTTATCAATCAAGGAAAATCTCCATATTATACCGCCAGTTATGCCACCTGTGTGATTTTCAAAAGTATATGCCTGCAAGTCATAACGCTCCTTTTGGAAACACTCACTTTGAGGTGTTAATATCCGAAGCTGCACAGAAGGATCTTTATTACCACCAATTAATTTATCTGGGTCACAAACTGGAAAACACTTGACCTTGAAAAAACTCAATTGATGCTATTCTCATACCAGCCAACAGACTGTGTACAGCCACTAGTTCATTTTACATGATTTTTCCCTTGTGAGAAAAGGTGTCTTGTGTGAGAAATGCAGTTATATTGTCATGTAGGCCTTGTGGGGGATTGTGGGGCATTGTAAACATATTTTTAACACAGAAACACTGCATGAGTAGAGTAGTTGAATGTGAAACAACCCCAGAAGGAGCCCCTTACTTCACAGATAAAATAAAATCTAGATCCCATAACTGATGAATTCTTAGTATTTTTTAAAAAAGTTTTCAATGATTTTCACTGCCAAGCAAGTTACATTCTTCTCTGCCAAAATGACTTGAAACTTATTTTCTTTTTAAACACAAAATATTGAACTTCAGAGGTTATTCGGAATTAGGTAGTTTCAAAATGAATACTGTACTTAATACACAATTCACAATTAAAAACAAGCAACTGAGGTAATAAATAGCTTGAATTAGAGATGGGCCTGAAATGATTTTTTTCATTTCATTTTTTATTTCATTTCCTAATGAAACAAAAAACCAAAGTGCCCTTAAAAAACAAAATGAAACGAAATGGAATTTTTGCTCCATTTTGGTTTTTTATTATTTATTTTGACAAGCCCCAAGATCGGCGCTTGTCAAAATAAATAATAAAAATAAGTGCCGATCAGATGGCAAGCGGGGCCATGCGCCAGCTGGTCGGTGGGAAAAATAAAAATAAAAAACCTCGCCAACTGGCTTCTCCGCACGCCACTTGTCGGCAGGAGGGGGGGAAAACACCAACCGGCCTCCCCACAGGCCAGCTGGTTGGCAGGAGAAAAAAATGCCGACTGGCCTCCCCGTGGGCCAGCTGGTTGGTGGGAGGGGGGAAGCCAACCGGCCTCCCCACGCCCCAGCTGGTGGGTGGGAGAAAGAAAAATGAAACAAAATGCCATTTTGGCATTTCGTGCCCATCTCTACTTGAGATACATTATTCAGGAGGTGATGCATTAGATCCAGACTTTCTGCTTGCAAATAGGACAGCCCATTTGGTTTGTGAAGAGAGTTGTGAGCCAAGACAGAGTTCCTGGAGTGGTGTAGGACAACAATGATGTTCCTTAATTTCCCTTTCCTTCTGCACTACCCAATGCCATCTCACTTATGGGACACAATCTTTTGCTCAATTCCTTTTCTCCACAGCCTACAGAACTTTGCAGAGGGCACCTAGTTAGAACTAGATTTCTACAATGAAATTCAGTTCACAGATCTAGGATCTACAAGTTCATGAGCCATACTCTATCGAAAGAAGACATTGTATTCAAGT
The DNA here is from genome assembly GCA_037367245.1 of Phrynocephalus guinanensis. Taxonomy (NCBI): domain Eukaryota; kingdom Metazoa; phylum Chordata; class Lepidosauria; order Squamata; family Agamidae; genus Phrynocephalus; species Phrynocephalus guinanensis. Next base: position 84,388,970 of record CM074739.1, read on the forward strand.
CTAATTTTTCACTTAGCTGGGTACTCTACAGTTGAGAAATACATATTAACAATTACTGAAGGAGTTTATCTCCATAAGCTAAAATTAACTTATCTCCATAAGTTAAAATTAAAACATATCTGTAAATCAAACATGGCTAATATAATATGTAACAATTAATGCTAATAGGCATGATTCACTGTATCTAAAATTGCAAAGAGCATGGAAGAGATTTATTCCTGTCTCCAAAAGTCTCTGACAACACTGATTTCTTTTAGTTTCAATTTTTTTAAAAAGTAATCATTTTTTCATTCTTATAAATGAAAAAAATATGCACATAGACTAAAGATCAACCTGGAGCAATATGGGCTATTATAAATGACATTGGATGTCTTTTAATAAAGGAAACTCACTTTTCAGAGTCCTTGCAATAGGTTGGTTTTACTTCAACTTGCATTTAACTTAGGGCCTTTTCACACGACCCCTAAACTCCGCGGCAAATGGCTCCCAGCTCTGGAGCTTAAAATTATTTCCCCACCAGCTCCGGAGTTTACAGATAATTAAGTGCAACCACGCCCACCTAAGCGCGTCCCAGCGCACTTTTCATGTACCTACTCTCGGAGGGTGAAAATTCCTGATGCGGATATAACAGTGGTGACTGCCGGGCTCTCCTTCTTCTGTTTGTTCTTTTTTTGACCCCCGCCCCTTTAAGAGATCTGAATGCAGTGCCGGGAGCAAAGCGAGATGGCAGAACGGAGGTGAGCATTCTTTTCTTCCTTTTTTTCTCCCTCCCCTCACGCAGCCAGCAGCCAGGAGTGCGGAGGGGGGTGGGAACGCAGGAACGGCGACAAACCCCTAAGATCTCTGGTCCGAATTTAAGTGGCCAGCGGATCTTAGGGGTCGTGTGAAAAGGCCCTTAGATAGGCATTATGTAGGTGTTTTAAAAGGATCAGCCTATCTATAATACAGGAGATTCATGTTCTTGCTACCTATGTGATTAATAGTTCAAATTTAATGTGTAGGTAAGAGGACTGTACCCTATTACTGCAATGTAATAGCTTTAACTTGAACTCATCCATTTTAACTGCCTTGACTGATCCTTTGTATGTCTTGTTTAAAAAACAAACAAATGCTACATTTTACACAGATTTTATAAATTTTGCAAATCTCTGTAATGAGAGTTAATCTTTGAATGTTAACATGCTCTCCTATGGAAAGCAGAAAAATCTCAATATATGCTGTGTACTCCAACTCCTTATTAGAAATACTTGTGAAAGAGTACTGACATTTAGGATAACTGAGAATGGAAGTTACAGTTGTTGTGTATCAACACTGCACATATGTCAATTAAATATACTGTATGCATTTTTGAGTTCACTCCTATCATCCACCAAGCAAACTATGTTTTCCTTTCAAGTACTATACACCAGGGAATTCTGCTTTCATGCTTATTTGGAATACCACAGCAAAAATAAATAAGTCATTTAAAATGCTTAGCTGAAAAAATACATTCATGCTTTAATATTATGGAACATTTCTATCTCATTCTGCACCATCAATTAGAATTTTTCCTTCAGTGACTGAATGTAACCCAGATCCAAAGTACAGTGAATTTAAGCAAGTATGGGACATTTTATGTGCATGGTATTTCAATATCTATGAGGAACACACCAGAGAATTCAACAGACCATGCACATTGCTTCTAAATAGGTTAGTTATCAGAGGCATGCCTTTCTGAAAGCACTCAAAGGAGTTTTGGGTGGGTTATCAAGAAATCTTATTATAATCTGAACAGGACTTCATTTCACTTAAATGTGCTTGGATTTCAGCCCAAGCATCGCAACGAAACGCAAAAGTTGGCAACAATTTTTAAATTAAGCTTCACAAAGAGAAATATATTTCTGAAAGCCTTAAATTCAAAATTATATCATTTTTCTTTCAAAACATTAATTTATCTTTCACATGAGATACAATCCTTTAGCCTATTACAGAACATAAGCACGGGTTGTGTATAATACCTCACTTAATGGGGTATGAAATAGGCATAAAAATTGGAATAGCAAAAAACAAAAAAAATCTTAGTCTGTGTACACATTATCAGTGACTCAATGCAAGATTCACTGAATGAACAGACTCAACTGTTCACTATGCAGATCATAGTACTTTTTCCTATCACCACCACAAATGTTTTGAACAGATGTATGAGTAGAAAGAAAATCCTGAAATCTCCATGTTGAAGAACTGCTCACAGCAATTACGTATCAACAGCTTGCAATGGGCATTGGGGCAGGATTTATTTTTAAAGCATCCATCAGAAAAGAAATTAATTTCATACACACAGATTATCAGATGTATGAACATCTTAGGACGTTATTCAGAACTGTGTATTCTCTTGAAAAGGTGAGGAAGCTTTCCCCTCCACCATGGTAAGGATTCTAATATGAACTCTACGACCCAACATGAGCAAAAAATAAAGGTAAAAAAATGTGCTCATAAGTGACAGGGAACAGTGATTTATGCACATGCAGTAGTGTGTGCATAAAATAGGGATGAAAGGTATACATGCAAGCATGTTATACCATTGACAACATTTATGCCAATACAAAATATGTTCAGCAAGGGCAGTGGTCTCTTTGGAAATACCTAGGTAAAGCCTGAAACAGAACATCTGATTTCATATACAGTATGTAATAGCCTAATTCTGATTTGTTTAAAATTACCAACGTTTTAGCATAAAACTTCATTGTCAAAATTCTATGCCATAGTTTTTCAAGTGTAGTCAGGCACACTGGATGTAATTAGTGAGGCATTTTGCTCACATCTAAGAAGTAATCATTTGAACAGTATGGAATAAGAAGAACTGCAGTTTCTTAAAGGGCTTTTCCCCAATTCACTCTACACTTTTATTAAATCCTGGGATCTGCCATAAAAAGCAACTAACTCCTGCTCACATTTTGTATATTCAAAACTTCAGCATTTCAATACATTAACTGCAACAGAATAAGGGGAACATGAACTGCAAGATCTAAAAGCCAACTTTCAATACACTCATATTCTGAACAATGCTTTCTTTAATAACTCTAGCTTGGGAAATGTTAGTACAGAAAGTAGTTCCCCCCTCCCCCGCCCAATTTGTTTCAATTTGGCTGACAAACACAACTACCCACACACACCTCCCCCCCCAAAAGGCTGGTAGTTACACTCAGATGAAATAACTATGTAGAAGTAACTAAGATCTTTCAGCCCCATCCTATCCAGTCAACATAATGCTTGAAGGAACTTTTAAAATTAATCCTAAATCTATTGTTGATGCACATAGAAATAAAGCTTTTTGGACAGGCCCACTTATTTTTCTCTTTCTTACTAGTGAATGTAATTACAGTAGGGCCACATTCTATGCAGGGGATCGTTTTGACGTACACCCACACCCACTGTGGACACACAAAAGAAGAATTAATGGCAAACTGTCTAAGCATTTTCTCTGGTTCCTTCTAATGACCAGTTCTGGTAAGTATTACAATATGAAAATATCTATTTCTGAGTTTTTGTGTGTAATACTTTTAATATTTACAAACTGTGGCTAAGAGAAATTGTGAATGATGTCCCCAAGGATATGGTGGCCATACTTTATGCACAAATTTGGATGATACTCACACATACAACTAGTGCTTCTAAATAGTAAGCTTAATCATATTTGGGCAAAGAGACTATGGAAATAAGTTATGAAGGCAAAAGATCATCAACATCAAATAGAACTAAAATTCAATTTAATCATACTTTTCAGCTGATTGCTTGATTATTCTACAATACAACAAAATATGCACACTTCAAGTTGAAGTTCATCACACCAAAACAAAATATAGCAAAGTGCAAAACTGAGGGGAAAAACAGTACAGTACTGCTTTCCTCAAATTTAATTTAATACAGAAAAATACATTTAAAATGTTATACTGTATTATAAATAAATAAAGCATATCCTAAACCACCTCTTTGGCCCATGTGTTCAGAAATTAAAACAGATTAATGTTATCTGTGGCTCTGGATTTTAGAATTTCATTATGACAGAAGAGAGTACTTCTTTAAATTTAAGCTAAACAACTGAACCACAGAATAATTTCTCCTGAATAATGTGGAATCTTCTACTGCTTGTGAACAATTGCTAGCAGTTCATTTTGAGGGAAAATGCCGATACAGTACTATGTATACTTTCTGTTCTTTTAAGAATACTTGTCATGTAACATGTTTAATTATTTAGTCAGATGGATTTTTGATGATTAATGTAAATATTTCCCTTCATTTCTTTAGCAGCTGAAGGTAATAATTATCATGTCATTCACAAAGCACATTCCTTCCTTTGTACTTGAATACGGTACAAACTTGGAATAATATTAATCACCCGCTTTAGAAGGTGAAAAACTGCCCTTCTAACATTACTCTTCATATCTCACTTTTAAGATTGAATCTAGGAGAACATGCTGTTATCAAGCACATTTCCTTGGGTACTTCACTTGTATGTGATTATAAAACTCAGTTTTCAAATGCACTGAGTAACTAATTCTGTCTTTATTTTAAAATACAAGTTTAATGTATCATTCTGAAGTTATAAGGCCAGAGATCTTTTCACTACTGGTTCTTATTGAATGTTGAAATACATACGTTCTTCATTACTGAACAGCAGTTGTAAGCGTATTTCATCTTAGTCAAAAAAGAGCAACCACATACATTGATTTAGCCTAAAAATATCACAACAGCTGAGTATTACAAGGCATGATATACAACTGTTTCCTGCTGCAAAACAGTTCTGCTTAGCTCTTGAGATTTCTTTTAAAAAGATGTTTGTGCTCAAAACCCGTTATACTGTTGGTACCAAGTAAACGCATTTCAACATTTTAACAAAATGTATGCCTAGACCACAAATTATTACTAGCCTAGCCTTAATACTAAATGTATTAATTTTAGATAACATTTACTGAGAGTTCTGTCAGAATGAGGCAGCCAAAAACAATACAGGAAGCATCTGAGTCTCAAGCATGAAAATACATTTCTGCATATAGCCCTAAAGTCAACAGACTTGAAAACGTACCTGTACAGTTTTCATAACTGTATTTAGTACTGGAGCCTGAGAAGTGCTTGCTTCGTAGCATTATTATTGACCCCGTACAATACTAGATGTCAAATCACTTCACATATAACATTCACAACCGCGTCACATACAAAAAGGTCTGATGCACAATAAAATATAGAAACCAAGATAGAGATTTCTAGCTACCCATGTAGCCCTGAAGATATACAGTGCTATACCTTTGTCAACTAACTTTATAAAAAATACTGAACTTATTTTAATTAGTGATTGCATTTTCCAGCACCTCCCAATTAATGTTAATAACAATACTCCATACTACACTGTCATACAGTTAATCTAGTGCCAAACAGAACAACAATAAAGTGAACAAGCTAGAAAATCATTTCCAACCTATGCTCAAGGCACTCTAAATTAAACAAATTTTACTACTGGATGCTTAGAATATGTCTGGTGTTGAAGTTAGAATGACATAAAAGGGAAAAATAATGAAATATATTGATAAAAAAATCCCTAGTCTTAATGCTGTTTTCATTCTCCTATGAACTTGATTCAGAGCTTTGGATCAACATAAAGCTTCTATTGGTGACTGCAGCAGAGAAAGCTCTGGAGGCAAACAATGAAGAAGCTCTACCTATACAGGCAGGTCCTTTCAGTATAGAGGCCTATCACTAAAAATACAAGAAAAAAGAAAGGCTAAAAACAAATGTATTTTAATGTTATTTTTAGCCAAGCTAACCATTAGCAATATTGTACAGGTACAACAAGTAAAAACCGTGTTCTTTGACCACTGTGTTTAGAAAGGCTGTGGACCAAAGCACTGTGCTGTCAAAGTATTATTGCTGCAGGTGTGAGTTCTGTCGCATAGGCTATCATGACAGCCTGCGGCCATGTCTCTACCTTTCTTCAAGATGCACATACAGACAATTTTAAACAGAAAAAAGGCCAGTTCACATACTGGCCTCTTAAAAAAATGATAATCTGAACTATAGTAGAGCTAATTCATGAACAGGACTTGTTTAATCAGCACTTAAAATCCCATTAATGCAGTGGACCTGCCCCACTTGGCATTAACTTTATTCAACAGTGAAGGAGTGTATGAATTCAAGCCCATCCACCTGTATTAGAAGAATTGAACAGAAGCAGGAGTAAAGCCAGGATAGCCAGGATCATCTAAAGTGGGGGTTTCTAATCTTGGGTCCTCGTACGCTCTTGGGCTAAGACTCCCAGAAGCCTTCACCACGAGCTGTGCTGGCCAGGATTTTGGGGAGTTGTACTTCAAGAACATACAATGACCCAAGGCTGGGAACCACTGATCCAAAGTAAAAATGGGCATGGCTACCCACAAGCCATAAATTATCATGAACTCCCTGAAAAATGGACAAATTTGCCTCTCATTTTTAGAGTTCATGCTGAGAGGGGAACTGTCTGCCCTTCCCCTCTTTGCCTCCTTTCCTTGTCTTGAAGTCACTGCCGTTGCTCCCTCCACTTCCATTCTTAGAGGCAGTAGGTCCAGCCTCTACACAAGGAAACAGGCCTGCTATCTCTCCAGATGGTAACAGTGGAGGAAGTGGCAGCAGCTTCAAGACAATGTAGGGAGGCAATTGGGGCAGGTGCAGGCACCCTGTTTTGCAGAAGCAAAATGAAGCACCAAGGAGGGAATGTTTGCCACTTCATTTCATTTCAGCAAAACATATCCCCAAATCAAACCACAAACCAGATCGGTTCATGTTTTTCTCTCTCGTTCAGTTCATGCCCATCTCTAGATTAGAGATATCCATTCTTTCTATATCTGGCTTATTTATTCCATGTTTCCAGCAAGGACTTCTCTTTTTAGAGAAAGCAGCTATAGGCAGAATAAATGAGGTGCTGTGGTGGAAAGTGCAGTAGTTGGGAACCAAGAGATCTTGGGTGGATGGTTTTCAAGCTATTATCACCCATGCTGGATTCCCAAAGATGGAAGTTTGCTCCCTTCTTTCAGATATTCACAGTTTGTGGGGGAGGGGTTGACTATATGTGTGCTCTCATTAAGGGGACAGCATGAAAATCATCCCAAAGCTACGATTTATTCACTTCTTCATTTACTAACATTTGCCCATTTAGATAAACGTCCTATCATTTCTCAACCATTAACATATTTTACAGTAAAAACATTAGTCACACCACTACTATTTTTTGTTAAAATGCACATACACAGAGAAAGAATGTGTCTACTGGAAACTACACACATGAAAGTCACATTTAGTTGTCCCAATTATTTAAATCTTAGGAAACAGAAATGTTTGTCCTTCCTTTGTTGCTGACAGTTTACTGGAATATCATTTTGTTCAACTACAAAAACGGCAACTTTCAATTTTCTCAGTTTCTCCATCAATTTAACTAATATATGGTAAATATGTGCTTTCAGGGACTTGTAGTTCCTACCCGTCTTAAATACAACTTCACTGAATGTTTAACTCCAACAAGAAAAAGATCAATGTGACTGGCTTCCTGATACAAATTAAGTTACATTTAGATAATTAGGGAACATATTGAACTGTTTTTAAAAAAAGCAAAATTCTTCAGAATAATTTATGTTTCCTTTTTTAACCTACTTTAGTCACTGGCTCATACAACTCTTTGGGCACACAGTAAACAGATAAAAATGAAATCACCAAAATAAAGTTAAGGGCTAGTTTTAATAAATATAGTTTACCTAAACAAATCCCTTTTTAATCATGTTGGATCAATCACATTCCTGTTCTTACTAGAGATTCATTTCAGCCACTGAATCCCAGTAATGCTGATCTGTAAATTCAGTATTTGGGAAATGTTTCCTTCTGATAAATGTAGCAACACTTTGCATTTCATGGGATTCAATTATTAGAATCAGGAACAAGTGCTTTGTTAGTGTTCCTGAATTTTTATTTTATTTTGCAGCACTCAACTATTATACATTTAAATGGTCACACTATCAATATTTTTTAAAAAAAAATCAACATCACATTTGGCACATTTATCTATTCTTCAGAAATGCCCTGGTATCTCTTTCAACACTGTTATGAATAGCAATCACACTGAAGGCATATGCCTGATCAGCAGCTTCACAAAGGTGCTTTATCTTGCAGCTTCTCCTAACTGATCACACTTTGCCTGTGACAGAGGCACATTAGGTGCAATGCAGTAGTGTATCATTTTTGGACTGCAACAGAAAGTACTTTCCAAATGGATGGGACCTCTAGCTTTGCAGCCCATGTAACAGGTATTTCCTCTCACAATGCAAATTCAGCAGTTACTGAAGCAACTTCTGGAATGGAATGCTTCACTGCTGACTTCTTCCTTATATAAACAAAACTTCACAGAAGATTCAAAGTGTAGCAAGAATCCTTGAAAATGAAATTATTAGTGTCAGTACGGTCTGTCCAACTCCAAACACCAGTGCTTCCAAAGGAGCCATGCTTTTCCCAGCTACTCGGTAAATTCCAGCTACTGCTGCACCTAAAAAGCACAAAGGGGGGAATGAAATTATCAGATTATATATAAACATGTTTATATTCAAAATCAGTCCATTGTGTAAATTCTCAATTGTTAATGTTCTTATAAACACATAAACAGTTACTTCATGCTTCTGTCACAAGGGCCCTCAATCTGATGTAAATATCTGTAACCGTTCTGTAACCTACTTTCAATCCAAGGTTGAGGCCATCCATAGAGACCTAGAATTTGTTAGCAATGCAGTTGATTGGGCAGAATGTCCAATGCACTACTTTGTCTAGTTTTGTTGTTACAAGTCAAGCCTGTAATGGCCAATCACATGGACAAGGGGCCACCCAATCATTTCAGGTTGTATTGTTATTGGTGGCTGCCCCAAGGGAGGCCCAGAAAACAACCACTAGGAACTGGCCTTGGTGGTGGCAGCAACATTATGGACCTCAACACTTGCTGATGTACACCAGGCTTCCTCCTTTCTGTCCTTCAGGAAGCAGGTGAAAACAATGCTATTCAAACAGGCATACAAATCCATCATTTCCACCTGAGATACATCCTGACCCGCTCTGTGTCATTTTCAATTGATCTACTATTTCCATCTATATTGGGTGGGGACTGTTATGTTATTTTATGTGTATAGACCAGTGATGGCAAACCTATGGCACAGGTGCCAAAGGTGGCACTCAGAGCCCTTTCTGTGGGCACCAGACATCGCCCCTTCATAGCCACCTGTATACAGGTTAAATTACTGTATTGGCACTTTGCAAAAAATTAGTGGGTTTTGAATTGCAGTTTAGGCACTCGGTCTCTAAAAGGTTCGCCATCACTGGTATAGAGTGTGTTCTGTTACCTTTATGTGTTATTTTGAGTTGTATCTTTGATTACATGTTCTTTTGCTAGCTATCCAGAATAGTGGCTTACTAACTAAATGGACTGATTATCAGTATAATCAATTAATCAGGCACCCATTATAGTTTCCAATCTGCAAAACTACAGGAGAAAATTCTGTACTTTGGAATATAAACTAGTTAGCTAAGCATTTAACTCTCCCAGAGCTGAAGACACATAGCCATGTGCTTAATACACTAATGAAAACTGTTTACATTTAAATATACTGCATCAATTAAGTCCCACGTATGGTGTGACATCAAGAAATTTGACACCAGCATTCTGAAATAGATATCAGCTGATTGTCAAGCTCAGTTAACTAGTCTAAATGATCTTGATTTCTGATCTTTTCATCCATTTATTCTGAAAAATGGCAACACATTTAAGTCTTTAAAAGGAATGTAACCATCAAACCTGGGGAGGGTAACAATCTTACTGTTTACTGAGTATGGTAATGTGTGTGTTTTAACTAACATGCTGAATTATGGAGACAATAACTATGATTAAAGTGAAGGCCTCTGCATTGTACCTAGTCACAGTTTAAAGGAAAAAGGAAAGTAGTAGTATGCAGGGGCATAGCCTTTGTTTATGTCTCCATTTTTAAAGCTACAATGTGACAATCCAAACACATCTGCCTATAGGCATGAATCTGCCTGTAGGGGAGAGATTGAACAACTGGTTTTGTGGTGTACTCAAAATAATCTTGAATTAAACACATGCAAAATTTGAAATGGTGGTGGATTTTAGAAGGACGCGCTCTATACAAGTACCTCTTATAATATCAAATAACTTAGTGTCAATAGTAGAGTCCTTTAGGTTTTTAGGTACTACAGCATTATATCTCAAGATTTTAAATGGTCATCTAACATTAGAAGTATTATTAAGAAAGCACAACAAAGAATGTTTTTTCTGCGTCAACTTAGGAAGTTAAGACTGCCAAAAAACCTGTTGATTCAATTTTATAGAGTTGTTATTGAATCTAACATCCTCTATAACTGTCTGATTTATTTCTGCGACTAAGCAGGACAGATATAGACTTCAACAGATAATTGGAACTGCGGAAAAAATTATTGCTACTAATTTGCCATCTATTGTGAAACTGTATACCACATGGTAAAAAGAGGGTGATGAAGATATATACAGATTCCACACATCCTGGACATAACCTGTTTCAACTGTTACCCTTGTTGGGACAATGGTTTAGGGCATTGCATACTAGGACAGCTAGATATTAAGATAGCTTCTTTCCAAGTGCTATCAAACTGTTAAATAATTAATTTTTTCTTTTCTTCTTTTTAATAATAGGTTATATTGTATTGTTGCAGTGTGTTTTTATTGTTCAATATATGATTCTTATATTTCCTTCTTGCATATGGAGAGCATTTTTTACCAAAACAAATTCCGAGTGTGTCCAATCACATTTGGCTAATAAAAGGATTCTGAATCTGATTCTACTAGCATAGAAAAGGGGTATTCAAAAAGACTATGAAGGTTCCGCCTAAAGACTGCACAGTACTGGATCTGCAAATTTGAGCTGTACTTTGCAAAACAATGGAATGCCATTTCTTTACAAGCTATAGATGCTGGGTATAATTTAGTTGTCCTATTATACTGAATTTGACAGTATAAAGTCAATCTTAATATTCAACAAAACACCTCAGAACAGATTTTTTTGTAGATTTGTACTACTATTTATTGTTGAATGATTGGATAATGCTGTACAACCACTAACTACATATATATGAATATTACTGTCATTAAAAGAGTCCTTGTGTTTTTGATACATAGATGAAAACATTTAAATGTTTCCATATGCACACTTAGTACACTAAATGTTGTTAGGTTGGGTACACATGCTTCTTCTTCTTAGAATCACAGCTCTAAAATTTAGCCCCATGTGGCATGTTTTCATTGTATGTCAACACCAAAAACCAGAAACACTTACTTTCCCTATATATTTCCATAATCCCTAAAGAACAAAAAATGTGAAATCCAGAAATAGAATTACAGTAGGACCCCTGTATCCACTGATTCATTATCCAATGATTCAGAGGAAAAAATAAATAAAAAATTCAGCAGCCGCAAAGCAAGCTACTGTCACAAAGAGCAGCTGTAAAGCAAGCTACTGTTGCAAAACAGCAGCTGTAAAGCAAGTTACTATCACAAAACAGCAGCTTTTGGGACATTTTGGCGTTCTCTCTTATCCATGGTTTTCATTATCCACGGGACAGCTTGGAACCAATCCCCAGCAGATACTGGGGCCCTACTGTACATGATGTAAAGCTGATGCCATCAGCCTAATATAGCGTAAGTTTCATCTCTAGACCTCAATCAGTACACATTCTCCCTCCCCACACAAACCAGTGTATTTAGCATGCATATTTGTGCAAAGCTTTTGAGTTGCAATAACCTCTTCTCAGGAAAGAAGTCAATCACATGAGTTCATGTGCCACTCCTTTGTGAAATTCCAATCACTGGTACTGTAGTTTCAGAAGCTACATTATGTGCCAACAAATATGAGGTTCTAACAAAATAGCAAGGAAGTTCTATTTGGAACAGATTTAAAGCTTCTCTTAGAGAGTCATGAAGGGAGAGAGAAAAAGGAAATATTGCTATTGAATGTTACCTCAATGATATGAACTTTCTTTTCAAAATTTCTTTAAAGATGCTTTATCCTAAACAGCAATATGAACTTAACTTTACCCAAAACGTAAGTGAATTCTAATAATGATGTAGAAATGGAACCATACAAAGTCTGCCCAGAGTTCCCTTTGGGGAAAATTGGCCATGGTATACCAATGCAAAAATAAATAAATAAAATAGTCTTAACTCTGACAGTTAATGAAACTTCCACAACAGAAAAACTAACCCTACATTGGGTTGTACCAACAGTATATCTAAGGTGGAGTTATAAAGCATTATCATTATAATTCTGATTCCAGAATTTGTTATTAATAAGTTGTCCAACACAAGGGGAGAAGCCCTGCTGCAGAAACACTAATAGTTATTTCTATTAAAGCTGGACTAGTTTTTTTTTATAAAATACAATTCTTCCTTACTTTTTTGTCCTGTAACCTCAAGTCATTAATGTTCCAGCTTTGGCTTTTCAGGACAATCACACAGGAAAAGATAAAAAAATTCATCAGATCAACCATTTACAATTAGATTGAAAGACTGCTTGAGGAATGGATGTGACAAGCTACTCATCCAAAGAAATAGAGCTGTGTTTGACAAATAGGTAACTGCAATACTGATAGACAGGCAGAGAATAAGTAAAATGAGGGTTTCCTATATCATAGTTCTCCAGAGAATGTATCTGGAAAGTCAGCCCTTCAAATGATGGAAGTAAAAATGATTAAGAAATATTTCTTCTACAGAAGTAACATGTTAAAAATCATGGCTGACTATTTTGCTGGGCTTCTTCCTGAACAAATAAACACCAACCCAGCGATCCCCTCTCCTAAATTTCAATATAATGAACAATGCAACGGTAAATGAAGTTACCAATAACTAATAGTGATCTTTTAAAAGAGACATCTTTATTTTAAAATTTTAAAGACTTACTGGTTATCATAGCTCCAGTTAAAGAACCCAGAAATCCAATGCTGATCACAATGATAGAGATTAGTCTTCCTTGCCTATGCCTTTGCAGCATCACAAACATTAAAACTCCCGCAGCACCATGGACAAACAGAGAGGAGAAGAGAGCCCATAGGAAAACCCAGTACCACATTTCTGAAGAAAAAAAAACAGAACAGAAGATTAAAAATTTCTGAGAAAACTTTTATTGATTATAACAACGACATGCTAGCTTAAGTTATAAAAAAATAAAAGCATACACAAAAGTAATTCCTACCTAAAATCCCATTTCTTGTACCATTAGCATGCCTACTGCCCTTTTTTTAACCACACGTTTTTGTGTAAATCTAGTTTATATCTTTCCTGTTTCTACCTTGAACATGAATCATTCAAGGGACTCTTTTATTAAAAGGGAGTAAATAAATGGTGTAAATAACTGTTGAAAACAATTCCAAACATAGCATAAATAAATTAGAAATCTGTTGCGTTTGATCTGTGATATATATCAAGCTACTCATAAATCACTTCTGAAAGAAAATCAAAACAAGTTTTTATGAGAAGAAATAGATACACAAATTCCCATTACAATATTTCAAACTTAAGCTTCTATAAAATTAAAAAGATGCCAAATTAAGCCCCAATGGCATTAAGAACATTTTAGTCATTAATTGATCAGCTTTTAGTTTAATAATTGATCAGCTTTTGCATCATTCTCTTTTCAAATTGGAAAAAATGCTGTTGCTTTTATAACTATATTCAAAAACAATGTTACTAATGACTAAAATGTTCTTAATGCCACTGGGGTTTAATTTGGTATTCCATTTTAATTTGGTATTCCAATAGTTATTTGAATCACCATGTTATCAAAAATGAAGTTTCTAGGACATACTGTATACATGCTGGGTAAAAATAGTTTTCATTCTCAAGTGTGAAATGAAGTTGAAAATGAAAACTAGCTAACTAGGGGAGGGGCTATTTATGAAGTGATGATTTGGACAAAATAAGGGAGAATCATCTGAACAGACAAAATCTCTTCTCTAAATTAAACCATTCTCAAAGTCATAAGCTGCATGACACATGAACGCACGCCCACACGCATGCACACAGACACACTTATGTTAGTAATTTATTACAGTACTTTAAAAAAGCATCCGGAAGGTAAGTCATGGTAACTGGACTTTTCTTGTGAGATTGAAACATTTCACTACTCATCCAAGTAGCTTCATCAGACTGATGAAGCTACTTGGATGAGTAGTGAAACATTTCACTCTCACAAGAAGTCCAGTTGCCATGACTCAACTTCTGGGTAACCTTAACTGGATGACTGAGAATCTTCACAGACATATTTTTTTAAAAAGCACATTTTGACATATACCCATTTAAAATGTTCTTGCATTATATCACATTACATGTATTAACTACCAATATTTTACCACTAAATTCCATGATTGCTGCTTTTTACGGATTTTAAATATACATCAAGTATGAGATCTATGATAACAAGTAAAGTGTAATGGATAGAGTGATAGATTAGGATTTAGGTGGCTGGACCACCCTTTTCTAATAGATCAGACTGAGATGTCCACTACACCAGGCTGCCTGGTTGTATTACATCAGGTTCAGCCTCTTTCATCGTCTCTGAAAAGATGTTAGATTGCTTTAGGCCACCACAACCTCCCTAGATCCATGCTGGTCTGGTTTTTAAAAGCACCCAGGCCCTTAACAATGGACTTGTTCTATCATTAACACATCTCTCCTTGGCAGTGGGCTTCCCCAATCCCTCAAGTAGACACTTACTGGGTCCATATGGAAAAACAAACAAACTTGGCAGCTGATGATTGTAACAACTGTTGTGCTGTTGCTAATGTTCCTTTTAAAAGCAAGCTAGTGGACGTGGTGGCTGACCAGTTTCAGGCACTCTTGGATGAAACCGATGCCCTTGGCCCATTCCAGTCCAGGTTCAGGCTGGCTGAGTTATGGCACAGAGATGCCGTTGATTGCTCTGCACGATGACCTTCTGAAGGAGGCTGACGGGGTAAAATGTCCCTGCTGGTCCTCCTGACCTCTCAACAGCCTTTGATATTATCAACAATGGTATCACTCTCTGGATTGGAGATCGGTGGCCTGGCTTTGTCCTGGCTCTGGTTCTTCCTAGAGGACCAGATAATGCAACTTGGGGAGATAGTCTGCACCCCTTGAACTCTTGTTTGTGGAGTCCCCCAGGGGATGAGCATCTCCCCACTGGTGCTTAATATGAAACCACTGGGGGAGGTCATCCAGCGATTTGGAGTGGCATGTCACCAATATATTGAGGACACAGCTCTATCTATCCCTCCACCGCTCTGCAGTGGATACTCTCCTATTCCATGGGCACTGTTTGGATGCGGTTGCATAGAATAGGTCACTGAAATAGTGGGGATTTGATGAGTCATCTCTCTGTGTTTCATCTATTCAAATAGGCCTAGTCTTCTTGAAACTGCCAAGGTTAAAGTCATACCTAGAGTAGGACTTTGAATCAACTGAATTTACAGAAAAACTAAGTCACTGAGTCTCCAATGAATCAATGGGACTACAGTATTTTGGCATGACTCACTATATTATGAAACAGGAATTCAGCCACTGATCACACTGCTAAGGAATAACTGTTGTAAGAAAAATGAACGTTGCTTCAAAATGCGATCTGACCCTCAGTGTACTGAAACAAACAAAAAAGTGTGCTTTCTTATAGGCTAGTAAGTGTATTAGGATATCATATAACCCTTTCTAGACCCATTCCACTTTATCAGATGGAATAGAAAACAAGAGCTATGAGAAGTAATACGCTCTGGACCATAAATCCCTGATTTTACATCTACAGTATGTGCTATCAGTGAAAAGTATGCTATATTTGTGGAACCTATTTTTTCCCCCTGGAAGTGTTGTATGCTATACCTTGTTAACCGCCCTGAGTTCCTGTCTGGGAAAATCTGGCGGTATATAAATAGATAAATAAATAAATAATAAATATTTTGACTGTTCATACATTTTCACTTGATTATGAGAGTTTCAGCATATCAATGTGGTAAGGCATCAGGAAAAGAGCCTTTGGAGTAATGGAATTCTAGTTGATGAACAGTCATCTAGAAATGTTTTCTAGCACAACCGCTGTAATCTTTCTCTACCAAGCAACCTTCTTTTGGTTAACCCAGGACAGTATGGGCCTCTCAGTTCCAAGATCTGTGGTTATTACCAGTTTTCTTGCCATATATCATGTGGCTTTTGATTTTATAGGAACTTTTAAAAGTTCCTGAGAGCTCCATTCCCAGTCTGTGTAACCTTGGGCAAGCTGCACAGTCCCTAGTAGAAGGAATAGTAAACCAACTTTGGGCATGCTATATGGAGGAGAAAGAGGAGGCAGCCGGGGGAAAGTAGCAACGGAGACAAGTGAGAAGAGGCGTATGTTTAAAACTGGATTCTTTAAAAAAAAAACTAGGTTAAACATAAGAATTAAAACTTTTTAAAATAAAAAGATTCTTTAGCATACATTTTTTAAACTACCATTGAAATATTATCTAGGCAGATACTGACCTTTGTCAATTTCTGAACAGTTAGTTCCACTAGAGTTTTACAGTAAAGTAACTTTAGTTAGAACATTAAATTGAACATCAATTCAATAGCCTAAGTACAGTGGTACCTCTACTTATGAGCAGTTCAACTTATGAGTAATTCTATTTAAGAGCGCTGCTCTCCGCTCTGCATTACAGCTGACTTTGACAGGTCAGACCTGTCAAAGTCAGTTGTCAGTGCAGAGTGAAGAGCAGCATTTGAGATCAAAGCAACCAGGAAGGAGGAGGTGGCCATCCCGCCTCCCTTCCAACCTGCCCGAGCCGCTCGAAGTTGCATCAGTCAAGGGCTCCCAAATGAGAAAGGCAGCCAAGAAACCAGCTTGATAATGGGGTGGATGGGCAGGTGGGGGAGGGAGGGAGGAGGAGGAAGACAGGGTCATGGGTGCCCCAATGAGAAAAGCAGCCAAGAAGGTGGTTTGAGAATGGGGTGGATGGCCGGGGGGGGGGAGACAGGGTGATGGGTGTCTGAATGAGGGAGTCAGCCACTGAGCTGGTTTCAGGACAGGGCAAGTGAGGGGAGGCCCATCAGAGGAGTGAGTGATGGCTTGAGGGTGCAACCTGCCCTGTCCTCCTCAATCCCCACCTGCCCCTCCACCCCATTCTCAAGCCAGCTTCTTGGCTGCTTTTTTCATTCGGGCACCCGTTGCCCTGTCGTCGCCGTCTTCTTCTTCTTCCTCCTCCTCCCTCCCCCACCTGCCAATCCACCCCATTCTCAATCCGGCTTCTTGGCTGCTTTTCTCACATGGGCGCCTGTCACCCCGTCTTTTTCCTTCTCCTCCTCCTTGTCCCCGCTACCACCACCACCTGCCAGTCCACCCCGTTCTCAGGTTGGTTTCTTGGCCACCTTTCTCATTCGAGCACCTCTTGCCCTGTCTTCCTCCTCCTCCTCCCTCCCCCACCTACCCATCCACTCCTTTCTCAAGCCGGTTTCTTGTCTGCCTTTCTCATTTGGGCACCCGTCGCCCTGTCTTCTTTTTCCTCCTTCTCCTCCCTCCCCCACCTGCCCATACACCCCTTTCTCAAGAGGTTTTTTGTCTGCCTTTCTCATTCGGGTGCCCGTCCCCCTGTCTTCTTCCTCCTCCCTCCCCCACCAGCCCATCCACCCTGTTCTCAAGACAGTTTCTTGGCTGCCTTTCTCATTCGGGTGCCCATCCCCCTGTCTTCCTTCTCCTCCTCCTCTTCCTCCTCCCTCCCCTACCTGCCCATCCACCCTATTCTAGACAGTTTCTTGGCTGCCTTTCTCATTTGGGCACCGTCACCCTGTCTTCCTCCTCCTGTCAAAGTCAGCTGTAGTGCGGAGTGGAGAGAAGTGCTGGTAACCTCCGCAATCCCCCACTTGATTGATGGGGGTTGGGACAGTCTTCCATAGGAATGCATTGAAAATGTATTCCTAACATAACAGATTAATTGGTTTTCAATGCATTCCTATGGGAAAATGCTGTGGTACTTATGAACTGATCTACGTACAAGCACACATCCGGAATGGATTAAATTCGTAAGTAGAGGCACCACTGTAATTAGTTCTGTAATACTTATTACAGATAGGAAACTGATGCTAAGAACAGTCCCAGTTGATAAAATGTTCAATTTCTGTTAATGGCCAAGAATCTACCAACAAATTAGGTAACCCTAAATGAGAACCGTGTTCGCAGTGGTTAAATACTGTACTGCAGGTGAAACTGTTCATACGACCTGGTTGTGTCCATTCAGATAGGGTTTTTTTTCAAGGTTACAACATCAGCCTTCCACCCAACCACAGCCTATGTACTCTGTGTCCTACAGATTTTTGTCCACCGATGAGACTCAACATTCTGTCTGGATCTCTTTAAATACAGATAGAGACACTATGTAAAAGGTGTACAGTCTCCAACTACAATGAGGCAAATTGGGGCGGTAACTGAAAAGGGGATTGACTTCTGTATAAACATACATAACATAAGATACATAAGATCAAAGTGATTAATGACTAAATAGTTTATTTGTAAGAGGAAAAAATATATGTGCATGCAGATATAGTTTTCATAAACAATTCAACATAAGAAAACACAACACAGCAGCCTAGTTACTCTGTGAGAATAAAATGATTAAATGTAATACGATGAGACTCAAAATTCTGAATAGAGGATAGCCTTTAAATTTTTATAGAGACACTATGTAAAAGGTGTACAGTCTCCAACTACAATGAGGCAAATTAATCTGGATGTCCAACTGAAAAGGGGATTGACTTCTGTATAAACATACATAACATAAGATACATAAGATCAAAGTTTTAATGAAAAAATTTTTTGGCGCCCACCTGCCCGGGTCCCTAGGAAAAAATAACCCATGTCCCATGCAGATATGAGCAAATTCATCCCTTTCCCGGGGGGAAACACAACACAGCTCAGGGGTTAGGGCGTGAATAAAATCCTAAATTAATACATCAACCATACAGCTCGCACCCTGAATAGAGGCTATAGCCTTCAGTTTTTATTTTTACAACTTTCATGGTCGCCTCATTGGCTGTATCCTAACACCATACATAATTTTAGCACATTTTCAGAGTAAGTGCGTGTTATACGCCAATAAATACGGTAAATCATTACCTATGTTTATATCTAACATACCCTTACTTTCACTTCAGAACACATAGGCATAACCATTTTGCTATATGTAAGCTTTCAGTCATATGTTTTTTTCTAAATGAGGTGTATTGAATCTATGAGACTTTCAGAAAGCAACACCTATTTGCTAAATCTATGGGGCTTATAGAATACAACACATTTTCAAAAACCTCAATTAACAAAGACTATATCTAACAAAGAATCAACCACACTATGTCCATCATCAAACATACTGCATCCACATGTTTAAAACTGGTTGTTTCACCAGGGAAAGCAGAAAATTTTAAGCCATCAAAAAGTTCCTTCACCTACACATGTACTTCACCAAACATCTGTCAGCTACCTAGCCATATATAAGAAACAGAACAGCTGGAGAACAGAAATTACCACGCCTCCCACAGCACTCCAGCTAACACTCCAGGGATCTCTGCTACAAGGACAGAGCGTTGAAGCCTCCACCACCCAGTTACCCCAGATGCCTTCAGCTCCCCCATTATCCCAGATCATTTTTACTACCTGTTTATACTCATAAAGCAATGAGGCTTCATCTGCCCCTTGTTCTGTGCCATCAAGTCAGGACCGATTTATAGTGGCCCTAACAGGGATTTCAAGAGAAGCTGACAGTTAGTAACTTAAGAGCCTTTTCACACGACCCCTAATATCCGCTGGCCACTTAAATTCGGACCAGAGATCTTGGGGGTTTGTCGCTGTTTCTGTGTTCCCACCCCCTCCGCACTCCTGGCTGCTGGCTGCGTGAGGGGAGGGAGGAAAAAAGAAAGAAAAGAATGCCAGCTTACCTCCGTTCTGCCCGTCTCGCTCTGTTCCCGGCAGCATTCAGATCTCTTAAAGGGGCGGGGGGCAAAAACAACAACAAACAGAAGCAAAGAGAGCCCGGCACTCTCTACGTTAGATCCGCATCAGGGATTTTTCACCCCCGGAGAGCAGGTACCTGAAAAGTGCACTGGGACGCGCTTAGGTGGGCATGGTCGCACTTAATTTTCTGTAAACTCCGGAGCTGGTGGGGAAACAATTTTAAGCTCCGGAGCTGGGAGCCATCTGCCGCGGAGTTTAGGGATCGTGTGAAAAGGCTCTAAGGATCGGTTTGGTCAGTTCTGCTCCCCCAGGTGAAGCTTCCACGGCTGAGCCACGCATTGGAACCCCGGAGTCCCAGTCCGTAACTGGGACCAATACCCCCCACCCTGGGTTATCTAAATCCCACTACACTTGCCCCTTCGGACCCACATAAAAACTAATCCATCCAGCACGGACGCCTCCATTCGGTCCCCCCCCCACCCTGGAGACTGCTCTTCCTCAGTCTTTCCAGCCCAGATCCCCGGGGTGCCCCAAACCCGGATGAGGGCAAACATTTCACACCTTTACACACACACACACACACACACACACACACACATCCCTCCCGCGCATTACCCGTGAGGTGCCGGAGCGCGGTGCCGTGCGCCCACAGACTGAGCACCTGCTGGACCGACAGGTTGACCAGGCTGTCGTCTCCCGCCTCCGCCTTCATGGTGGCCGCGGGGGGGCCGGCGGCGGCCTGGCCGGCTCCGTCGCGGCTGGGCCGCCTCAGCCGGGCTCGAAGCAGCCGCCGCCGCCGCCTCAGCAGCAGCAGCAGCAGCAGCAGAGGAAGGAAAAGGAGAGGCCGAGGCCGGGCTCCCAGGGGGCTGCTGTGGGCCGGAGGGGCGCGGATGGGGTGGGCTCCCCGCGGCGGGGGAGACATTGAGGACGGCGGCAGGACGGAGGAAGGGAAGGGGGGGAGAGGAGGAGGAGGAGAGGAAGAAGAAGAAGAAGAAGAAGGGGAGGCGGAGGGCGCTGCTCGCGGTCCGCCTCCCGCCGGGGCTGGTGATGATGAGGGTGGCGGTGGCTGCCCCGGTGAGGCCCTCTTCAGGGCTGGCCGTTGCCCAGAGCCCACGAGCCCCGGGCCGGAGAAGAAGGGAAGGGAGACGGAGGCCGGCGCCAAGCCTTGGCGTGGTGAGAAAGGGCCACGGCCCTCGCCGCCCCCTGGCCAAGCCGCCGCCGCCGCCGCCTCATGGCCCGTCCCGAGCGCGAGAGGAAGGAGGGCGACCGCGAAGGCACGCGCCGGGAACAACCGCCTCCTCCTCCTCCTCCTCCTCCCACCGGCTGGCTGGCTGCCTGGCTGGCCGGCCGGCCCCAGCGACCAACGGGCGACTCCCTGCGTGTTTGCGCGCGAGAGGCACCACCTCCAACCAGATGCCCGCTTTCCCCGCCCCTCGCCCCCCCCCCCAACCGCCGCGGCTTATGGACGGCTCGGGAAAGAAGGACGCCCCGGCGCGTGCGCACTTGGGAGGGCCGCGAGCGCGACGGAGGGCGCGGTGGGGGGGGGGGCGAGCTGTTGGGGAACACGGCGGGTGGGTTTGCTGTGGGCTTTTGCTTGTGAGCGAGGGGGGACAAGCGGTGAGGGAGGTGCCTGCTGCTTACCCGGCCGAAACCCAAAGAAAACAAAAGACTAAACGTGGCTCCTTAAAAACTATTATGTTTTAATGTCAGCTTGCATGGACACGTCCGCTGTTGGTATCCAGTTGTGCTCAGTTTTTGATCGTCGTGCTTCCTGTAGTTATAGCCTTGCCTAATGTAAAATAAAGGTGAAGGTAAAGGTTACCCCTCCCCAACATGTGTGTTAGTCGTGTCGGACTCTAAGGGCCGTGCTCATCTCCGTTTTCAAGCCAGAGAAGCCAGTGTTGTGCAAGTTCGTGGCCTTGTGGCCAGCATGGCTGAACACATTTCTGCGCACGGAATACAGTTTACCTTCCCGCTTTTTACGGCGGTACCTATTTATCTACTTGCATTTACGTGCTTTCCAACTGCTAGGTTGGCAGGATCTAGAGCGGGAGCTCACTCCACTGCTTGGCACCCGGGATTCGAACTGCCCAGCTGCCCACTTTGCAGTCGACAGTTTTCAGCGCTCTAGCCCACTGAATCACCTTTCTATTAAAAAGCTTCCAAGTTATGGTGACTCTGTCTGTTAATAACCTCCAAAACGTTTTAGCAGTATCAGTGATGCTCATTTCTTCCAAATTAAGGACCATGGGTCCCTTTGTTCAGTGTAGACAGTTGGCAGGCGTTTATTTCTATTTTTGTTTGTTTTGTTTTCGGGAGCTAAAATTGGAGTCAGTGCACAAGAAATTTCAGAGTTTGGAACAGTATTGTCTCTGGAGGGAAACTGCCGAGTTGGCTCTGGGAACAGATTCCACTGAATCTCTTAAGGGTCTCAGTAGAAACACGCTTTTTAGTGTACTATGCGTGTGTGTTGTGTCGTTACAGTTGTTGCTGACTTTGTAGTCCCATGTTTTCTTGGCAGGAATATTGGAGTGGCTTGCCAGTTCCTACTCCAGGCGCCTACAGCACCTGGTATTCCCTGGTGGTCTCCCATCCAAGTACTAACCAGGGCCGACCCTGCTTAGCTTCTGAAATCAGGCGAGATCGGATGTGCTTAGGGGGCATCTAGGTAACTAAATAATTAGTAATGTATTTACAGTCCTGTGTTGGAAAAAGAGGATTTTGGTCCGCAAAAACTTCCAACAGAAATAAAACTGTTTGACTTTAAAGTGAAACAAACTGGGCAATAACTAGTTCCCTAATACAGTACAGTGGTAAGGATAGCTTACATATGAAAATAATTATTCTAAGCCAGTCTCATTCACTCAACAGTTGCTAACTGGTGGAGAATGCCATAAGTGGTTCCATAACACAGCCACTGTAAATGTTACTGCCTTGTCTAGGCATTGGCTGGAAAATGTGATATAGGCCTTCTCTAGCTAAAAGCAGTAGCCAGGCAGAGCTATGGAGAGTAGGGGTGTGGAGATTTCTAGTAGCTAAATTTCTAGTCCTTCCCTGACATAGGCTCTCTCCACATGGGAATATGGTTTGTAGAGGAATCACTAATCCACATAAAAAGATTGTGAGAACAAGACAGTGAGCCCTTATTCACCATGAAGGATGTTGTGTTTGTGCAAAATAGCTCCTTCCCCCAGGTGGTGGAGCTTTGTGCATGCATACTACACAAGCACAGATGACTGGTGAGTGATGTGCATACAAGGCAGCAGTTATTATACAGTGGTACCTTGTATAAAGGAATTAATATGTTACAAATGAAATTATGTTAAGCAAATTTTCCTTTATACAAATTTCCCATAGGAATGCATTGAAAACAGAGTAATCCCTAATCGCGACCATTTTATATTGTACAGATTCGCCCCATAGAGAATTCTGTTAAGCAGATTTCCCCTATCTGCGATTTTTTTATGTTGTACAGATTTTATATTATACAAACCGTTTGTTATACGAGGGTCCACTCTATTTAATTTGTTCCCACAAATAAGAAAACCTAACTATCTTGTAGATAAGGAAAAACATTGTTCTTGTATGAAAGACTAACCAGACACCCTTAATATGGAGTAAGGCAATACAGTATTTCAAATAAACTGTTCCCCAAGAACTACAGTATAAACTACATAATTATGCCGAATTCTAATCTGACCTAGTAGTGAACTATTTGTTTATTTCTCTTTATATCTTGCTTTTGTCCCATGTATGGGATTCTGGGGGGGGGGGCTTTACAGTGAAATAGAACAAACAAAATGCAAACATGAAATGAATCTTCTTCATATTCTTCTTCTATTGGGGTCTGGACATTATCATGGCTCTCCAGAGATGCTGATGAATCCCAATTCAAAACAGTGATACTGTATTTTGTTGAACCTGAATCAGTCCTGCAGTTTTTTTTCTGCTAAAGTTTATCTCTTTTCTGCATGTATTCTCCCATTTATTTTCTCCTGAATAATCATGTATACGTTTTCCCCCATATCTCATTAATGATGTTCTTTTTTGATCTTAAAAATAAAGGAATCAAGTAACTGTGTTGGATTTATAAAACTGAAAAGCTATGGAACTGTGGGGCACCTTTTATGAAACTTCTTTACATAACTATAAATCCCTATCCTGGATCAGTGACCTAGGTGGCCTAGCATTTTGTTCACACAAGATATTTCTTTGCCTAAGAAATATCTATAAGACATTACTACAATGTAGTACTACAATGTAGTAATGTGCATGTTCTCCTATGTTTAGATGCCGTGAATCTAGAAGAACTGGGGGGTGGGTGGGGGGAAATCCAGCTTCTGGTGAGTTGAAACTTTGATTAGGAACCATTGTGATGGGTTCACATAAAGATAGAGGTAATCAATGAGTCACCAGTGGTGCTACTGATGACTCTCAGGTATGAGCCAGTCACATTCATTCGGGGATTCTTAGGCTATGAGTCTGGGATAGCTTCTTGCTTCTCCCTGTGTATCTGTGGCCTCATATGTAACTTTCCTACTGGCATGTATGACACATGATGAAATAAAACCTATAATGAAGTATCTTTTGTGTGGATTTGTCCTCCTGTGGGTAAACCACAGGTTACCTTTGGGGGGAGGGGGTTATATTCTGCACTGAGATAGTTGCATGGCTGTTGTGTGCACCAGTTATGTGTGCCTTCTCCATGGCTGGAGGGGATTCCCGTTTTACCTACTCTTGTCCTACACTTTTCATATCCCCAACCTGGCCAGCCTTTCCCAATCTTACTCTGCAGTATCTCCCATTTTAATCCATTGCTCCATTGAATGCTTGCTTTCTCCTCACCCTGTTGCTTACTCTTTACTTGGCATAATAGTACTTTTTGAGTGGCAAAACTACTCTGTTTATTTTTATCTGGTTTGGAACTGGGCACATGTTTCATGACCACCAAAAAGCTGGAAGATCTGCACTAGATCTAAGATAGACCCCCCGCTTTAGATCTAATATAGAGGCCATCTGGTCAGATCTGGACTTCGGTTGCAGTGGTTCATGCCTGGTCACTCCCAGTGCTGCATCCCCTCGGTCTCCTCGATTTGTTCAGTTTGGGCCTGTACAATTGTGGTATGTCTCCATGGCTCTGGCGCATTGTAGACTGACAGCTTCTCTGCTCAACTCGTGTCCTGTGATTAAGATCACAGGAGGAGCATGCTGGAATGGGCTCCGTCAGTTATTAATGCCTCCTTCAGGGATGGGATATTTCTTTCCTGTCTGAAGGAGGTGGTTATGGAGCCCATTCTTAAAAGATCCAGCTTGGTGGTGGACAACTTATTCAACTATTGCCCAATGGCCATCATCCCTTTTTTTGGGCAAGGTAGTTGAGCGGGTTGCCACCAAATGTCTCCAGATGTTCCTGGAGGAAGATAATGTCCTGGATCCTTTCCAGTCTGGGTTCAGGCCACGCTTTGGGACTGAGACAGCCCTGGCTATGCTTCAGGATGACCTTTTGAGGGGGGGCTGACAGGGTTTTCTACTTTGTTGGTCCTCACTCTTTCTGTGGCTTTTGATACCGTTGACCACAGTATCCTCCTGGGCAGGTTCTCCAGGCTGGCGATCGGGGATTCGGCCCTGTGCTGACTCCGGTCCTTCCTTGGGGTGTGTGTCCAGCATGTAAAGCTGGGGGAAGAGTTGTCGGCCACTTGGACCCTCACTTGTGGGGTGCCCCAGGGTTTGGCTAATTCCCCCATGTTGTTCAACATCTCTTTGAGCCATTGGGAGAGGTCATCAGGAGTTTTGGGGTTTGCTGTCATCAGTATGCTGATGACACACAACCCTATCTCTCCTTTTCCACCTCTGCAGTGGAGGCTGTCTGGACCTTGGAGTGCTGCCTGGCCTCAGTTATGGAGTGGACCAGGTCTAATACGCATCCTAACGCAGTGGTTTATTGCCTCTACTGCAGCTAAAACTGTGCTCACGACCTGGGGTTTAATCCCAAGTAGCCATCTCGTAAAAACGAGTACCCAGCTTGTGGATAGCCTGCATAATTAAATTTTAAACTACCCAGTGACTGCTTGAAGTGCCGTGCCGTGGGATGGTGCATAAGCAGAACACTTTGCTTTGCTTTTTTTTAAATAGACTCAGCCTGAACTCTGAGAAGACCGAGGCTCTGTTCTTTAGGGGATCCTCCAATGGGTTCAGTGGTCCTCTCCCCAATTTAGGAGGGTCTACCCTTCAGCTGGCTGAGAGAGTGAGAAGTTTGGGCATGACATTGGACCCAGCCCTCCTTCTGAAGTCCCAGGTGGTAGCCGTGTCCAAGTCGGCCTTTTACCAACTTAGGCTGATGTCCCAGATTCACCCGTTCCTGGACGAGGACTCCCTGAAGGCAGTGGTGCATGCACTGGTGAGCTCCAGGAACGACTATTGCAAGACACTCTATGCAGGGCTTCCCTTGGGCCTGATTTGGAGATTGCAGCGGGTGCAGAATGCGGCAGCCAGGTTGGTGCTTGGTGCTGGCAGATTTGCCCGCATCATCCCAATCCTGGCTCGCATGCACTGTCTTCCCATTGACTCCTATGTCAGGTTCAAGGTTTTGGTTTTCAAAACCCTCAACGGCTTGGGTCCTGATTATCTGGCGCAGTGTATCTCCCTCAGGTCAACTTATGCCCATCCCACCAGATCTTCCCAGGCACTTGCGCTCCAGGTAGCCACCCCTAGAGAGGCCCGTAAAACCAGTATGCGGAACAGGACCTTTTCTGTGGCTGCCCCAGTGATTCGGAACTCTCTCCCCAGTGAGGTCCACCTGGCGCAATCCCTGCCTTTAGGAGAGCTATGAAAACCTGGCAATACTTGGAGGCCTTCGGTTGATTTGCTGCTTTGTTGTGTTTAGACCTGCCAGGTGCCTGTGTTTTTGGTAATCTTGGTATTTTTGTATTTCTGTATTTTTATTCATATATATTCTTTACACTTATAGTTTCTCTTGTTTTTGTATTTTACTTTGTTTTGTTGGCTTTGTTGTTGTTCACCACCTTGAGTTGCCTTTGTGCAAGCCGGCAGTATATAAATTATAAATAAGCTAAACTAAAACTAAACTAGAATACCTGGTGTTATTCCCCGTGGCATTACCAGGTAATATTTGATGGCTGGCCCACAAAAACTGACTTCAAATGCTTGTTATCTAGAATTTTATTTTGTTGATTTTGTTTTGCTTTGTCTCTTGCTTTTGTTGTTTTGTATCTGCTTTGAACTTCCCAGAGTGAGCTCGTCCGATAGGTAGTATAGAAATATAATAAATACAAATAAGTAAATAGAACATCCACAAACATGGAAACAAACTGCACAACAGCAGTGCTGTGTGCATCTACAGTGCTGATTTGATATATGGAAAGTGAGCATCTGGAATGAGTTTTAGGAGATACAGATCCACCCCTAGCCAATATCATCTGGGGGACTTTTCTGGTTCTCCCCTACTCCCAAGCTGTACAGTGTCCCGCCTGATACAGTCTTGCAGCACTCAAAAAATTGCCTGGTTTTGATGTTTTAGTGGTATGATAAAGATATCTATCTTTATTTTGATTACACAGAAACCATACACCCTTCCTTTTTCTTTTTCTTCTTCCTTTGGGAGGGGGGGAGTTAGTGGTGGTGGTTGTGCATGAGTCCCTTCACTGGGAAAGAGGTGAATATAAATAAAAAAATAGGTACCCTGAATGACCGCATAGAGTGGTATCTACATCCAGATCAAGGAGATCTACCATTGCTCAAGTAGGACAAAACCCAATAAAGCTCAATGTATTTTCCCAGACACTATACAGTACTTTGACTTTGATTGTGCCTGAATGTGTCTTTGCCAAGTGTGTAAACCTTCTGCTTTTCTGATATGTGTCTGACCACTTCTGTTCCCAGTCAAACAGAAGTTATATGCTTAGATATAATACAGTGGGGGGAAATCCTCCATGATTGGCAGCCCTGTGATTCGAAGATAGAAAAAGACAATATACATCCCCCACCCCCATCCCTGAGGAAATTGATACCTCAAGCTGATTCTAAAAGGCTGCTGTTCCCATTTGGAAATGAGAGATGAACCTCAATGTCTATCAAGATGATTTCGAGGACTCATCTGTTTCATCCTCCCTTTCAGTTCTGCAATATCCAGTCTGATGAAGAACCTTTCAGATTTAGCTTCTTGATGAGATTTTGGTGAACCAATAAAAGGATTATGGGCTTTGTGTATGGTCTTTGCATGCCTTTTTCTTTTGTAGTTAACTAGATAGTCAAAGCAAAACATGACAGCGTTAAGAGTTTGCAAAGCAGAGAGTTACGCAAGTAACGAATCCCCATGAAACACGGCCAATAAACAAAAGTGTTGCCAAATCAAAATCAAGGAAGATAAATTGAACTAATTGTTTGATTTGGGAAGAGACGATCAGAATCTTTTTTAAAAAAAGGAAATTAAGCTGCTCCACAATTTAGTTCTTTTAGAAGAGATCACATACACAGCCATTAGAAGAAAAGTATTTCCAGAAGCAGCCTATGTTTAAAATGTTCACTGTGCTATGTCCCCTATGCTATGCACAGTGCTCATGGGAAATGAGTGGCTATTGTTACACACTATTGCTATTTCAGTGCACTGTAATTGCAATGTATGGATTCTGAAAATTATTACATTAAAATATTTTGTAGAAAATATTTCAGAAGAAAAAGTTCAGGACAACCTGCCTGGTTGGGGTGAAACCTGGGCTGGAAAAGACCTTGAAGCTCCAGTTGGCAGCCTTTCCCCAGAAGTGTCAGAGATGGGTTATGGAAAGTACTTAGCCCTACTAAGGAAGACCTGTTATCTCTAAAAGTGGACAACAGCTTGATGGATGAAAAGCCTCACAGCCCTACAAAAGGCTGGCAGCTTTTGGTTTTAGAACAGAGGTAACAGTAAAGGAATGCTCAAGGTCAGGCAGTTGCAACACAAAAAGTAGTTAGAGAGTACTGAAGAAAAAAGGCCTCTAAGCCAACGTGACCCCCACCCCCTTCTGTTCCAGGCAAACCCAGATCACTGCCTTTTGGCCATGCTGCAGGGATGGACATATGATTGATATTTCAAATGCTGGCTCTCATTTCTGACTCCTCCTGCATGCTCCTTGAGAACTGGTTTCTTAACTACTTGCTGCTTGACATGCACTGGATTTTGACTCCCTCTCATTTCTGTCTGTGGTCACATTCTGCTTTAAAACACAACAGTGGGGACAGGGATGTCTGAACCGCATTAGAGCCCCCGGGGCAAAGCAATGCACTGGGCCCTCCCTACACAAGCGCTCACAGGAATTAAAATATAAATTATCAGTAAAATGAATTTATATTTATTGGTGCCTAATCTGTGCATAGATTATAGAATCATAGAGTTGGAAGAGACCCCAAGGGCCATCTAGTCCAACCCCTGCCATGCAGAAACCCCCGTCCCTGTGCTCCTGATATTAGGATGGGGGCCCTGTGCTTGTGGAGCCATGGGCAACTGCCCAACGTTCCTATGCATTAAGACCGCACAGAGTGGGGAATATCTGGTTCTCCACGCATTGTTGGCTTGCAGCTTCCATCAGCCTTTGTCTACACTGCTAGTGATGAGGAGCAAATGAGCTGCAGTTCAACTGGAATAGAAAGCTGCACATTTCCCATCCGTTCCATACAGCAAGCACAGTGAGAGAGAAAATGTATTCACTTTTTCTAAGAGGAGGGTAAGAACAGTGTAGGCTCACCGGTGAGTGGAGAAGCAGGTGGGAGCGGAGGTGGAGGAAGGGAACATTGTACACCAGAGCATCGTATCTATTTATTTCACTGTTTTAAGCTGCCCTTTTAGGCCAGATGGGTGGAGTATGAACAAATAAATAAATAAATAAGGGAACACATGACACCTATGGTACTGCACTAACAAAGTGTAACAACCAGGTATGAAGCAAACACTTATCCTGATACCTTGTGTTTGCAATGGGCCCAGTTCTAAGGAATCCTGGGGTTTATAGTTTGACAAGATACTTTGAATTCTGTTGTAGTTCAAGGAACGCACTAGAGCTCTCTAGGGGGGGGGGGGGGGGGGAATAAACAGCAAACCATAAAGAGATAAAATAACAAAGACAAACCAAATCAACAAACATGAAACAAACTCGACAAGAGTGTTAAACAACAGTAAGATTGGCTGCAGAACTTTGACAAATTCCTTAGTTGGAAGGCTGATATAACCCTGTAGTATAAAAATACTATAAATATGCTTCAATTGATCTCCTGTTCCTCCTAATACAAAGCTATAGTTTCTTTCTTGTGTATAAAGATTCCATGCATGGCCTTCAGATTCCATACAGTGTGCCTATTTAAGAAAAAGTTTATCCTACACACTTAAAAGGCACACATTACGCAAGACTACAATATTAACCCTGGTAGCCTTCACAAAAGTCCAGATGTGTAACGTACTGTTGTTAATAACCATTTAGTTAATGTGCCTGTTTTACTAAATAGATGCTATGTTGATTTGATTTAACTAGGCAGTCGGACGCCACTGCAAGATTCTTGGGCTCACTGGTCTGTTAACACTCGAATTGAAGGCTGGGAATCTTTTTTTCACTCGTGTCATAATTATAGAGGTAGAAGTTGAGACCTACACTTTTCAGAAGGTGGCAAGACTAAGAGAGAGAAGTGTAACACTGATGATTAATGGCCGTAATAAAAAAAAACTTGCAAAACCAACCAACCAAACACAGAGCCCCCTATTTGTTTCTGTGGAGCAGCTAACATGGAAACCAATAATCTGCTATAAATATATAGTGGCTACAGCCAGCATGTCGTGAGTCAGAGTTT
This sequence comes from Phrynocephalus guinanensis, assembly GCA_037367245.1. Classification (NCBI taxonomy): domain Eukaryota; kingdom Metazoa; phylum Chordata; class Lepidosauria; order Squamata; family Agamidae; genus Phrynocephalus; species Phrynocephalus guinanensis. The sequence goes on from CM074739.1 coordinate 84,419,815, forward strand.
GTATTTTGTACAGAATTACATCTATTGATAAAGAAAAGCTCTAATTTTGCACTATAGAATCTGGTAAGTCCAGCCGCATGTTTACTTGTTTGAATGGGACCTGTGGATATGCATAGCCTTTGAGGGGCCATAAAATATGCATGGAGGACCTGTGGCTCCGTGGTTGAATACATGCCTTGCGTGCAGAAGGCTCAAGGCTCAGTGCACAAGACCAATGTTAAGTTGTATGGGCACTAACTGTGCCAATAGATGGCAGTGTTTCACATTAAATCACAGTCATCAACAAACATCTCTACTGAGCAAAGGGTCAAATTGCACATTACTTTTGTGACTTTAAATAGCAACCCTCTTCTGGTATTCATTATGTGGGAAATCTCAGCTTTCAATATTTTTCCATCTTTATGGAAAGCACAAGCAGCAATTTATTGCAAGAGACAGAATACCTTTCTTTCTTTCTTTCTTTCTTTCTTTCTTTCTTTCTTTCTTTCTTTCTTTCTTTCTTTCTTTCTTTCTTTCTTTCTTTTTCTTTCTTCCTTCCTTCCTTCCTTCCTTCCTTCCTTCCTTCCTTCCTTTGATGCTTGTGTAAGGCACTTTGAAATTAACACAGTCCATCCCTGTTCTTTGCAAATACTTTAGGAAAGCCTGGTGATAAAAGACAGGTTTGCAGCATTAAGCTAATGAGAAGTGAAAGAAGGGGGAAGGAAATAAGAATAAAGGTGAAATAGTGGAAAATAAAGTACAGCTTGCCAATTCTCATTGTTTTGATAGGGTGAAGGCTCACAGGGATGGAGAGACAAAAAAGGAAAGTGTATTCTGAGGTTCTTTTTGCAAGGAATTCCATTGCCACTTCCCCCTGCTTTGCTTGTCTCCTAAGATAAAGAACTCCCCATTACCACATGCACACTTGTGCTGTGCTTGGGAAAGTGACTTTCTTTGAATGATGGCTTCCACAGATTTCCTGCCAGGTTAGCGGTCCTTGCTGCCTTGTGGGATTCTTGGGGGTTATGGTCCAATAAGCCAATTCCCCAAGCTTTGGCTTAAATGCTTGGGTGGGTTGGTGGGATCCAGAACTTCCAAACATATGTAAAGGGAAGCCATTCATGTGTGTATTCATCAATCCCAAGAAAAATCAGAAGCACTTCACTCCTCTACCAGCAAGGCCACTGCGAACAAACTATGTTTAATGGGTGATGGGAAGGGTTGCTTTGCTGGCACTTCCGCAAAACCCCAGGCCATTGTCCATCTAATGAGCCTATTCAGGACATTGGCCACCCAAGCTTATTCAGACCAGGGTGGGATGAAACCAAAGTGAACTATAAATTGGAAACCTCTCACCAACTTCCCTCAGACTGAAAAAGCTTCTTGATAGAGTAGTGAAACATTTTGATCCCACAAGAAAAGAAGTCCAGTTGCCATGACAGCTCCCAGATAACCTCACATGGACAACTGAGAATCTCCACAGAGATGTGTATAGTATATGAAGATGCTCTACTCTTTTAGGTTCAGGGGGACAAGGCTGTCAGTTCCCAATTTTTAAGGTGAGGGCCTCTTTATACAGTTTAAAAGCAACTATGCAGTTCATGGTCATGGATGTGATGGGCATAATTGGTTTCTACATAAAGGTTGAAGACAATCCATAATAGCAGCTAAGCCAAGGTTTCCAACCTTAGGTCCCCCTATGTTCTTGTACTACAACTTCCTGAAATCTTGGCCAGCACAGCTAATGGTAAAGGCTTTTGGGAGTTTTAAACCAAGAACACCTGGGGATCCAAAGTTGGGAACTACTGGTTTGTAGCAATGTAGCTTGGAACTCTCAATACCAAGAATGACCAACAGGTTCGTGGAGTTCCCCTGCACACCCTCTATGTGACCTTCTAGAGGCATTTTGGTTCATTGTTTTCAGAAAGAAAATGTTGAACTTGACATGTGCTTGGCTTTTTCCTTGGTTAGTCCTTAAGCCTTGAGTAGGGATGGGCACAAAATGAAAAAAAATGTGTTTCATTTCATTTCATTTCGTTCTTTGTGATTCGTTTTGTTACATTAGAAATATATATATTTTAAAAATCATACAAAATGAAACAGTAACGAACTGATTTGTTACTCTATAAAACGGGTCTCCCTGGATCCTAGAGGCACCAAGGGCCCAGGGGAGCCATTTTACAGAGAAATGAATCAGTCCATTTTAAAAACAACAACCCAACACAGTTTCGTTTAGTTACTAATGAAATGCTGCTTCCCCGTTTCATTTTGTTCCGTTTCGTTGGCTCATGAAATGATGAAACAGCATTTCGTTTTTTATTTGGTGCCCATCCCTAGCCTTGATTTGTGTCTTCTATTCCAGGGCTGGACAATATGTGCCCCTTCAGATTTTGTTAACATTGTTTTTGTCATACTGCTTAGGGATGGTGATAGATACAGTACGAATGCATCTCGGGGGAAATGATGTTCCCACATCTCATTTCACAGGCAAGAAATCCTCCAGAACATTCCATCAGTCTAGCTGACAAGCAACGCAAGAAGTGGTGGAAGGTATGAAGAAAGATGGATGATGATTAAGCCACAATATGAAGATGAAAGCTTACTAATTTGATCTATAGTTCTCTGAATACTCTAGCCACCATAGAGCTACAACTCTCAAGTAGAGATGGGCACGACTTAGCGGTATTCCCGTTTCCGTTTCCGTTACTCGTATCCGTTACTCTACGGAAACGGAAACGGGAATTACTCCACCAGAATTCGAGCTCGAACCGACGAACAAACAATTTGGTCTGATTTGTCGTGCTCGTTACTTGCATCGCGCAATGCCAAGCGGCACAGAAAAAAAGTTTTTAAAAGTTAAAAAAAAAACCGATTCCCGGCCCTAAAAGTAGGCGAAAACTGTCTGAGGGCACCTACCAGGCCAGAAGGGTGTTTTATTTGGGGGGGGGGTTTCCCCGCCCCCCTCTCCTTGGCTATTGCTACTGCTGCGCTGCTGGTACCAGGCTGGGAGGGCGCATCCATTTGCCATGCAGTGCGGGGGATCCAAAATGGCAACCGCAATATTTTTTTTGAAATCGTTGCCCAAAACCCCACCAAAGCACCACAGAAACATGCGAAAATTAGCTATTTTAAATGCTTGAATTTTTACAGTAGCAGCAGTGGGTTTTTCTTGCAAAAAAAGTCTCCGTTGATTTTATTTTATTTTATTTTATTTTATTTTTTTACACCTGCACATTCGCAATGATGGGCTCGCCCATGGGAGTGGACCATGCAAAGTTTTGGAGCCATTCCACCAATCGCATGGCCAGGTTTTGCTGACTGTACCAGGCTGGGAGGGCGCATCCATTTGCCATGCAGTGCAGGGGATCCAAAATGGCGACTGCAATATTTTTTTTGAAATCGTTGCCCAAAACCCCACCAAAGCACCACAGAAACATGTGAAAATTAGCTATTTTAAATGCTTGAATTTTTACAGTAGCAGCAGTGGGTTTTTCTTGCAAAAAAAGTCTCCGTTGATTTTATTTTATTTTATTTTATTTTATATTTTTACACCTGCGCATTCGCAATGATGGGCTCGCCCATGGGAGTGGACCATGCAAAGTTTTGGAGCCATTCCACCAATCGCATGGCCAGGTTTTGCTGACTGTACCAGGCTGGGAGGGCGCATCCATTTGCCATGCGGTGGGGGGGGATCCAAAATGGCGACCGCAATATTTTTTTTGAAATCGTTGCCCAAAACCCCACCAAAGCACCACAGAAAGATGCGAAAATTGGCTATTTTAAATGCTTAAATTTTTACAGTAGCAGCAGTGGGTTTTTCTTGCAAAAAAAAGTCTCCGTTGATTTTATTTTATTTTATTTTTTTACACCTGCACATTTGCAATGATGGGCTCGCCCATGGGAGTAGACCATGCAAATTTTCCACCAATCGCATGGCCACTTGGCCAGGTTGACCACAGAGACTTCTGGGATGTGCCAATCGGGCATAAACAGCCCACTAATCGTAGCCCAAACCCGAACCCTAAGCCTAACCCATACGCCAGTACACTGTCCTTCTAAGTGGGTCAGAGAGGCACCCAGAGGTGCACCCCAATACTCACCCTAACCTCACCCGTAACTAGCCTAACCCTAGCCGTTCCGCTAACCCGTCTTAACCGTAAGCCAGATCTACTTGCATTGCACTACATGCAAGTACGTGAGACACAGCGGGTGCAAAGAGTCTGCCAGTCCGTCACTTGTGGCTCTGGCTGACTCCTGCAGCTCCCTCCAGGAGCCCGCTACCCCCTCCCCAAACCAGTACTAACGACAACGAAAAAACGAAAAAACGAACCGACTAATTTTTGCAAATTTTCGCGAAAAACGGAAACGAGCCGAAACGGAGCCGGCCCGACTAACGACAACTCGAAAAAAATTTTTTTCAAGTCGTGCCCATCTCTACTCTCAAGATATAACTTTTCTATCCAAGGTAGAATGTGGAAGGATGTGTTATAGATATTCAAATGAAGCTTGGCAACTTGTGACTCTCCAGATGCTGTTGGGCTACAACGCTTGTCCTAGTCAACCTTTAGCACTGTGGTCCCACAATATCTGGAGAGCCACGTACTCCACATCCCTACTCTAGAAGATGAAGTGAGGATTGGAAGTTGTACCAGGATTGTCCTTAGGACTGATGCGATGAAGAAACAGCAATAACAACAGCAACGGATGACTTCCCTATTTATGAAAAGAAAAACCAGCTGTTAAACCATCCCCGTTGCTTTAACTCAGGTGTAGATGATATTGCTAAGTTCATTGTAACCTGCTGAGAATTAGGCCCTTTTAAAAAGATTGCAACACCCAGGATTAGCTAGGCGTAACTTTTCCAAGCTTTGTTCCCAGACAATTATGTATAGTGAATATACATATATTACATCCAAACTTCCACAAGGAATGGTCTCCCAGTATTTTGTCACATTCAGAAAAAAAAACCTTATTATTTCTCTCCCTTGATTCTGGAAGTACATTATTAACTTTCCTTCTACCACAGTTGCCTGTCCATCTTCCTTTCTAAATTTTACTCTGTATGTTTGTTTTTATCAGCAATCTCTGTTCTCCATGCCTTGATTTTAATGGACTGATATCACTGAACCTTTGAGAGCTCTGCTTAGCATATGTTATTGATTGCAGACTGCTGTGTGGTTTTAATTTGCATTCCTGGCATTTTTAAAGCAGCTTGAACATGCTCTTGCATTCCTTACATTCTTTTTCACTCCTTTTTCTTGCTGAAGGTGTGATCTAATTTAATGACACTTACCAATTGGAGGAGGCACTGCTGAGATGTCTGTTTTGAAAGGCCCCACTAAAGGCATGTTTATGTTGTTGACTTAAACCATTGAGAAGAAAGAGCACATTCTCTTGGTAGTTGAAGAGGAAATTACTGATTTCCCAAAGTGCTCCTAATGAAGGAGATGTGCTCGCCTGTTCTCTTTGTTGCTCCCTTCCCTCCACTACCACCAGAGTCTAGAATTATTAAGATGCGTGCTCCTCCATGGAGGATGGAAGCTAAATGGCACAGACAGCATCTTTGCTTTGTTACACAACCAAACTACAATTTCAGATACAGTACCTTGGTATACTATCAGAGCCACTAACTTGGAAAGAAAATGTATACTTGTACATTTATAAAGCATTAAAGATCCATCTTATTCCAGGGAGATGTTTCACCAAAAGGATGTCTGTTTAGTTTGGACATAATGATGGGAGGCCAGACACGGTTGGACAGGAATCCAAGCCCATCTCTCTGCTTATGCAGGAATCCCCACTAAGGGATCTGCGACCAAAAGCCTCCAACAAAAGAGTTTGTCTCTCCCTTGAAATCCAGTTTGGGATAGATGAGATATTATTGCACCATTTTTATCAAAAAAATTTGCAACCTACTATGACCATGGGACTCTACCATGCTTTTCTTTTGTGTATCATATTTGAGATTGTACCCAGTGCCTCCCCCCCCCACCCCCAACCAGACACAGAGGACAATTTGGCCTACCTGTTTCGGGGTGGGGTGGGGAAAAGATGCTGGGAGTGTGCGAGGCAAATATAGAAAACATGACACGATGATCATCTTAAACAGTGTTGTCTTTCAGAATAGCTTTCTTTGTCTCTTGTGCTGGATCATTTGGTTTTACCCCCAAGAATTGTGCCAAGTTGGTTTTATGACCAATCAATGTATTTGCTCCAAAGAATTCCACTGGGGTGGCAGCCACCTGAAAGGATTCTTGTTATTATAGCTGCATCTCCTTTTCTTAATATGCAAATTTTGGAAACCAGAACTTGGAGAATTTATAGTCTTAAAAATTAACATCCCCAGCCACTTCAGGAAACCTCTGACTTGTCAAAGATCATCAAACTCCTATAGAATTACTGGTGTCGAATTAGATGTCTCTGTCATAAAAAGTCATCAGCTTTTAATACTGTATGCTCCTCTTGTCCAGTAATAAAAATACTGCTGTTTTGTCAAACCTCATTTGCTCAAGGTTCTTCTGGCAGTACGGACAGAATCTAAGGTGGTAGCAAACTATCCTGGTAACTTTATTTAGTGGGGATTTCAATTACTGGGCAGCTGTGGTGCTGTAGAATACATGTATTTGTGGTTCTGCAGTAATTTCCTCTGCAACTATCATGAGAATTGTAATCCCAAAAGCTTTGGACTCAGATCTTGAAATGTTAATACCTGGTGCAAACAAGGCCATTGTTAGCTGTCGAATGTAAGGATGAGCGTAGCATGAAAGTTCAGATTTAAAAATTGGATTTGGAATTCAGAATTATATTCCTTCTGATTTGAAATACAGAATTTTTTAAAATAAGAATTTCTGACTATCCAAAACTCTGTTACAGTCAATATGGATACTAGATAGTTATTATTTTCCCCTTAAAGCACGCACGCATGCACACACGCACGCACACACACACAAACACACACAAAAGAAAAGGATTTCCTTATGTCCACCCACACCTTTCCAGGGGTTGTGCCAAACAAAAAAGGACCCACCCAGCCAAAATTCCCAGATATTAGAAATGGACTGTAATGGGCATACATTTTATATTATTCTACTGTATTTTATATTATTGTGTATGATGTCTGACTGATGAAATGATCTGTTGACCTCTTCAATAAATTGCTACCACTACCACTGTAACAGGCATACTGACTGAACCCTGAACACTGGGAATGGCAGCAGGGAGACCTTTCCAAAGAGAATCCTTTTGAACCCAGTAAGACAAGGCATGTGTGAGGTTCATTTATTTCTGTTCCTTCTTGAAGTGGAGGCTTGTCTGCCACCTCCTTGACCGAGGAGAAATTGGGAAATTTGTGCGGTATACAAATAAATAAATAAATAAATAAATAAATAAATAAATACTGCTGTGTGCTGCTGTTTCTTAGTGTCAATGCTGAACAAGGCAGCTAGGTGGCTGTTTGGGGGACTTAAAAACAGTTGTTGTCAGCTTTCTTTTTCCTCTTCCTCTCCCACTCCTCTCTGTAGAAGCAGCTGCAGTGGGTGCAGGTAGCAACAGTATATGACTCTACTACAGTAGTACACAAATCCTTTCAATGAAAATCATCACACATACCCCCCCCCCCACACACAATCTGTTTACTTATTACAGGGCTGTTCAACTTTGAAAAGACAAAGGTCTACTTTTTGCAGCCCAAAGTGCCTGAGGGCTACTACACTGAAACCTCTACTTTCAAATTTTATCCATTCCAAGCACATGCTCATAAGTAAAAACTTTTGTAAGTAGAGCAGCGGTTTCCCATAGGAATGCATTGAAAACCAATTAATCTGTTCTGGAGGGAACAGATTTCAATGCGCCATGGCCCTTGAACTGCCCCGCTCAGCTGAGACAGTGGGCTGGCAGACCCAGAACTTTGCTGGGGCAGTGGTTGTCCTTGGGATGGGGAAGGGAGGGGTGGAGAACTTATTCCCTTACTTTTTTTATTGATGGCCAGTGGGCTACTTTTGAACCCTCCGCGGGCAACCTGTAGCACATGGTCTACCTGTTGGGCAGGCCTGACTTATTATATCTGTCTACATAGGAACTTCACCCACACCTGAATTGTTTGTATGTAAATTGCAAATATCGCAGCTGCTCCCCCAATGTTCCAGATGACGTAGAAGCACTAAACTAACGCAAAGGAAACAGGATGTGCAAGTTCTTCAGATCATGTATGATCCAAATAGGAAAAAAAAACCAAGGCAGAAGACCATGAGTCATAACAAAACAATTTGACACAAGGTATGACGATTGCCAACTTTATTTTTAAAAGAGCCTCTAACACACCAACACAGACACACACACTGCCAGTGCTATTCTGTTGCAAAGACAGCGATACAATTCAGTTATCTGCATCTTGACTCAGAAATTATTATTTTCATGGGGTTAATTTCCAGATTATTGTGCATAGGACTCAGTCAAACTTATCTTTTTAGTGACACCTGTGCCTGTTAGCATTATTTATTTAAACAATTTCTTTACCGTATCATTCTACAATGAGAGAACAGGGCAACCATTTCCTCAGGGTTGACCTGAGGCACAGTGAACCAGCAACAGATAATGCAGGGTGCGAAGTGATGACAAGAAGTGAGAAGATAGAGTAGCGTGTGCCATGCATCCTGCTTGGGGCCAGACCTGCTTGGGGTCATGCCTGCCCTCACTCTTGCCGGTACTGAAGTACTGCCCTGTCCAGTCAACTGCTGTACGTGGACTAGGGAGATGCATGTGGAATTTATTTATTTATTTGTTTGTTTGTTTGTTTGTTTGTTTATTTGTTTGTTTCTATACTGCCCATCTTCCAATGGAACTCTGGGTGGTTCACGACAATTATAATACAACAGTAACAACAAAATCAAAATAAGCAAAATATGTTTTTAAAAATAGATAAATAAAAAATAAAAGGCAGTGTAGATGGTGGCTAATATATTAAAAATTCTGTTCTGTGTCTCAGACATCAACATATCTTGGGCCAAATGAGCATTTCCCTGTCATTATATAATTATCCCAGCTCCTGCCCCATCCTTTTTTCACTTGCCCTGGCCTACAACAGCACCAAGAGGGAAAAAAAGGCTTTCGGATCAGATTACAAAGGAAAAAGGCCTCACTGGTTTGCCTCTGTCAGACAGAAGCCTGGGGCAAGGAATGATGTCACCAACTGGCCTGTCAGCCAGAGAGGTATGCATACATGCTATTTGGTTTACTTCATAACTGGAAAAAAAAAAAGGAACCCGACAAACCTGGAGCATAAGGAGAAGGGAAAAGTCCAGATGTTATTCTTAAGGCTACTGTTTAGAAGGAAACCATGATGTAATGATACTGAGACCTTCCAGTGTTCTGCAGATTAAAAAGTGGGGTATTCTTGGAAGGAACACCCTACGTCTCACACCATGGGCTTCTCATGACCCAATTACAGATTATTGGCGGGTCTTCACTGCCTGAAAGTATGCTGAGGTGGTTTATTTTGTACCTCTTGGCTTTTCCACTTTGTCCAGGCGTAGCCACCCTAGAAATTTTGCTGCTTGAGGCAATTCACCCAAATCAAGACACATAGAACCCAGGGCTGGCCAGCAAATGAGGCAGAATATCTTGGATGTGCCTTGCCTTCTCACTGGCAAGAAAACTTAAATAAATGGCAATTTGCAGCTCTTCCATGACAACTGTATTAGAGTTATGGCTACATCAGAGGCACTAACACTTGCACGAGATGTGGATGGACCCTGACAGTTGAAGGACACTGGTTGTGATCACCAAGCTGCCCTTGATCGATTCTTGGACAGATGCCATTGATGTGTTGATGGGCTGAATTATTCCTGTCCAGTTGGGCATCGTTGGGTTAGCTACTAGAAGTCAACATGATATCAACAGCAACAAAAGCATCACTGAGTCCTTACAGGATGAGCAGAGTTTTTCTGTAGAAGTACCTATTGCTTGCCAACCGAAATGGCACATTCCATCTGGACAAGACTCTCAACAGGCTTTTGATGAACCTTATTTGTGATTGCCTGCTGGAACTGAAATGCCAAGTGAACGTGCTCACAGCCCAATACCAGTCTGTACTGCAGAGCTACAGGCAGCCCGTTGAGAACAAAAATGCTACCTTGCTTCAGATCATCCCCCAATTTGCCACTGAATACCGCGGGACCATCAAGGGTACTGCCCACAACATTGGGCCGTGAGCACATTCACCTGGGATTTCAGTGCAGGCAGATCCTCTCCAGAACACCACCTTGATGAAATGGGGTTCCTGGGAGAATCTGAGCCTGGAGTCCTAAAGAGGATATTTATTCAATGTTCTGTTTTTTTTATGTATAGTATGCAAATAAGAGAATGCAGTTCAATTCTCAAGGTAGTAAAGGGGCTTCTGTTTTTTCAGTTAAAAAATTAAGACAAAACAGTGGCTGATTCAATGAGTCTACTCCAGTTGTGGTGTTCAATATGGTGTTCCATTGGATTTAGCCTGTGTGGCCCATCTATATGGATTTTCTTCTGGCACCCATGCCCTCCATAGCATACCCAAGTTCTTATTTTTCAGTTACCTACTTGACTGACACAGTGAGGAAAGAGTAGCCCCAAACATGCAAACATAATGTGTTGGGTTGCAGCTTCCAGTACCCACTAGGGATGGGCAATTCATTTTGGAACTGGTAGGGGCCAAAATGACCCGCACGAGCCCAGGTGGTGTTCTGAATCCTCTGACACACACACAGCTAATCTCTTACCTTTTTCTGCGCCAGCACGAAGCTGAGCTCCAAGGAGGAATCAGGCTGCAATGTAATCTTTGCTGCTCTATGGTACTGGCCAATCTGACATTGAGGCAGGATGATGCCTGTCCCTGCACATCTGATCGGACAGCACCACAGAGCAGCAAAGATAAGAACATAAGAACATAAGAAGAGCCATGCTGGATCAGGCCAAAGGCCCATCTAGTCCAGCTTCCTGTATCTCACAGTGGCTCCACCAGATGCGTTTGGGAGCGCATGAGACTAGATATCTGTCTCCTGATACCACTCCCCTGCATCTGGCCCTTGAAGTACCCTGGTTTAAAGCCTGGAGATTACACATCTCCATCATGGTTTGTAACCTGGGATGGACTTTTCCTCCAGGAATCTGTCCAATCTCCTTTTGAAGGCATCCAGGCCAGATGCCATCACCACATCCTGTGGCAGGGAGTTCCATAGACTTACAACGTGCTGGGTGAAAAAATATTTTCTTTTGTCAGTTCTTACTCTCCCAGCCCTCAATTTGAGTGTATGTCCCCTAGTTCTGGCATTTTGGGAGAGAGAGAAGAGCTTCCCTCTATCCACTTTACTCATACCCTGCATTATTTTGTATGTCTCAATCATATCCCCCCTCAAGCGCCTTTTTTCCAGACTAAAGAGGCCCAAATGTTTTAGCCTTTCTTCATAAGGGAGGTGCCCCAGGCCAGTAATCATTTTAGTCATTCTCTTCTGCACCTTTTCCAGTTCCACTATGTCTTTCTTGATGTCGCAACCTGATTCCTGGTTGGAGTTTAACTCTACGCAAGCCCAGAGAAAGGTAAGACATTGGCTGTGTGTGTGTCAGAGCCTTTGGAACACTACCTGGGTTCGCACAGGTCATTTCGGAACCTACCAGTTCCAAAATGAATTGCCCATCCCTAGTACCCACCAGCCTGCATGGCCTCTGCATCTATGCTCCTGCTTTGGCAGAGTGCTTGATGTCCACACACTTGGTATAAAGCTGCAAAACTTTAGGTTACACTACTTACTTCTGGGTGGGAATGAATCTCCATGACCTTTCACTAAAAACTGTAAATTTCTCTGATGGTTATGAGCCTTGTTGAATCTCAAACAAAGAGATATTAGTCTGAAATTCAGAGGGACACTTTTAGGAAATTAGAGTTCTTTTTTTTTTAAACATTTTTATTAGAAAGTTTTGGTATACAGAAGAAAAATAAGTTCAAAACGTTAACAATATTGAATCAATCTATCACTAAGGTTAGGCTTCCCTCTGTTCTTCGCGCGGTTTTAACGTTATTCATCTCCTAGCCTTCCTTACTAACGAACCCCTTTTATATACTCATAAAAAAGAGATTCTAGAAATAAGTAGTAATCCTTCGAGTTCTACCCTAATCCGGTAAGAGTCTTTAATTCCTTACAATAAGTCTCCATATAGTTCTTAAATTTCTCTGATGGTTATGAGCCTTGTTGAATCTCAAACAAAGAGATATTAGTCTGAAATTCAGAGGGACACTTTTAGGAAATTAGAGTTCTTTAAATTGAAAGAATTTTCTCCTTACAAAAAAGACATGAGCATATTTTAGTCCAGGTTTAATAATCAAGCACAATTTGAATTTGGTTAACCGAATACCAACATTTGGCCTTATTACACACATTCTGTGGGGACATTAAGTAGCACTTAATGGAAGATTCAGCTGGAAGGTCTTTCTTAAAAAACATTGACGCTCCTCAGTGTTAATGCAAAGTTTCTTATTTTAAAGAGGAAGAGAAGAATCACAATACTATAATAGAAATATATTTGGAAAGGCTTTCCCATATACTGTATCTTATTATGATTCCTACTAGAGATGGGAACGAAATGAACTTTTAGTTCGTTTCATTATTCATTACGTTATGTAACAAAATGAATAATGAACCTAGGAGTAAATTGAAAATGAAACAAAATGAAATGGGGAAAAATGGTTTGTTTCGGTTTGGTTCGTTAATGGTGGCGCACGATGGAAAGAGCTGTTTTTAAATGCTTTAAACCAATGTGAAACACTTCAAAAATATCCAAAAATTATTTTTATGCCGGATTAGGTTGATGCTAGTGATTTAAAACATCTAAAAATGTGTTTTTAAAGATATCTTTTTTAAAAAGGGGACAAAATGGCTGCCACATACTTTTGTTAATGGCAGCGAATCTGTGCAGAATGGCATTTTAAGGTATTAAAACGTTCTATTATTTTAGTGCAATACGTAGCATGGGTCAGTATTTGCTAAGCAAGCCCAGATTTTGGGGGAGCACTGAAGGAACTTGACTGCTTGGAGCCCTAACCCTCCCCCAGTTTACTTCCTTCAAGCAGCTTCCCATGAATTTGAGGCTAACTGAGAGCAGACCCTGTGAGACCTTAAGCTCTCTCCATTAGTAGCTTGGCGCTGCTGCTCCCTGCCCCTCCCCCCAAATCATCTACTTCCTGAGGTTGTCCTCTCATTTTGAAAGAGACGGGCTCTCACTAGCCCAAGTTGGGCTTGTAGAAGGTTATGCTGCCATAAATCAATTTTAAACTTGTGATGAGGCTGTTTAAATCTGTCCATCTATTTATCTATCTATCTGAAGGACTTTTGGTTCTTGTGAAAAGACCAGCATACAAGGAGACGATAAAGGGATAAACATTAAATTAACAAATAACGAAGGAAACATTGATTGAAATCCAGGAGTTCGTCACAAGTAGAGTAGGTCCATCGAATCAACAGGGATTTGCTGAGCCAAAATATATTTAAGTTCCATAAACCCATTGGGCCTTCGCTAGTTGGGTCTAAGCCAATGCATATGTATAAACTTCTCCTGGGTTACAAGTGAAATGATTTTATTTTATTTTTTCAAATAAAAAAATAATTTTCCTCTATTTTCTTATACATCATGTTGGGGGCCTTGACTGGCTGAACAGTAATACATAAATTTGTTAACTAGATAAATAAGTACAATCAAAATCCACATCCCCTCTGGAAGGGTTTGAAGGGCATCAAGTCTATAACCAAGAATCCACCTTGACATTTCCATTTACCAGTAAGGATCAGAGAAGCTAATTTAAAACACAGGCTAATAATGTGTCTAATTTAAATAGCACACTTCAGTCAGCCTGCCATGGCTGGCTATGTATCCACAACACAGTTCTCTTGAAGGGGATCTTTTTGATGTAGACAAACCACCAGTGCCTCAGCTTGTCAAGATTGCTCGTCAGTTCATAGGATAATCCACAGTTGCTGTAACTTTTAAGAAATGAATTCAGAAGGGTTTTGTTTATATCTCTCTGCCACTTTTTAAAGACCTGGGTGGAGAAATGAGAGTCTGATTCAAAGGCATTAGTGTTAACTGTGCAAAATAAAAATAAAAACAAATCTTGACTTCTTTAAAATCCAAAGAAGTTGTCTCCAATTAATGCCCAAGATGGCTAACTATGCCTTATTTGCTGAAGGTCAGACTGAAACGCAAGGCAGCTTTGCTAAATCATGAAATATCAGCAAGTTGTTAGATATTTAACTTAGCATGCTTGCATTTTTACTGCCAGGCAAAAAAGAACATAAGAAAAGCCAAGCTGGGCCGGAGGAAAGATCAGTCTGGCTGAGCATCTTTACACATTATGGCCGATTAGTGGAAGCCCCACAAGCTTGGCCTGGGCGCAAAACCACCTTCTGCAAGAGAATTTGAAGAAGACAGCTTTTTAAAAAGACATTAGAGGAAGTAGAGGTTGAATCATTGCAACTGGACTTCTTTTTGTGTGAGACTGAAACATTTTGCAACTTATCCAAGTCAGAGGAAGATGGAGGAAGTTTAGTAGGAGAGCTCCAATTTATAGTGCACCTTAGTTTCAGATCACCCTAGCCTGAATAAACGATCATAATTAGATAGGCAATGGGCAGGGGTGTGTGAAAGTCAGCTTTTCCCAACACCCATTAAGTATTGGTCATTAGGAGTTGCCCTACTAGTGGAGATGTGAAATCTGGGGATGGATGAAAGTCCCCTAACCCTGTCTAGAGAGGGATTTTCTATACACACATGAATGGCTTCCCTGACCCCTCTCTTGAGCCACCTATCTTCTCTGTCTAAGATGTTTACCTCTTTGTTATTGAACGAGGGCCCTTGGTCCTTCAAATGAAGATACACTGCCAGTTCTGGTCCTGAGTTGCTGCCCCTCCTGTTTTGGGCCACCCTCCTGTTTCATGGCTTTTGAGATTATCCAGTGTAGAGCTCTGCATTCTCCTCGGAGCCGGAGGTGAATACTCCAGGCTCAATATCATATGATATTCAGGATGACCAGACATCTAAGGCTAATAAACTGTATCTGACTTGGAAACAAAAGAAAGGGGGGTTCCTTTTACTTCTTCTTCATTACCAATTGTACATTTCTGCACTGAACATGTAGCATTAGCTGCCCTTCCCTAAAATGCTGGCTGAGCAGCTCTGATACATTGGGGGGGGGCATAGGAAAAGCTGCCTGTGGTGCAGTAAGGCTCCAACCCCTTTTAAGGTGGAAAGGTACCACATTAGGATCCTGTAAAATGAGCAGCTTGCTTAGAGGCACACCTGGCTCACATCATTCTCATCACTCCCTTGGAAGGAGACATTGGATCAGACCTTTGATAGAGACATGGTAAGGCCCTATTAGCCAGCGAAAGCCACTCTCTCTATAGCCACCATCCTGACCTGAACTAGGCTGCCAAACTAAGATCACAGAGCGGCGGTTGTGGGAAGCCTGTGTTATTGAACAGGGCCAGGCAGGTGTAAGCAGTCAGATTATGTTCCAGTTACATCAAAGTGAACACATTTCACGAACAGCTGCCTCGGGCAGACTGCAAAAGCATTCCCCAAGTCTCTCTGCCTTCGTCTTCCTGCAGGGAAGCACATACAGAGGCTTAGTGATTCTCAAGAAGAGGAAAAGACCCAGGTGTCATCCATCTCCCACTGATGTCATGGGGAATGATGCTCCTGAGTTCAAAATGAACCGGCTGAAGGCCAAAATAGATGGATAGTTAGCTTCCACTGAGGGCAATAGCCTTGCTTCAGCTTCTTATCTCTGCTCCATGGCAGTCCAGATTGGGAAATGTTTGACTCTTTACAACTCCCACAATGCCTTATTGTGAGACATGCTAGCTGGGTCTCATGACGGTTGTAGACCAAAACATCTGCCAGGCCAAAGGTCCTACACTCGTTAATTAATGAAAATAGTAAGATGCCTTGTATCAGTACCTCTCAACCTTTTGACTCTCTACATGCTTTGGTTTTCAAGTCTCTGAGGCGTCAGCCAGAATCACCAGTAGTCAAGGGTTCTGAGTACTGAAATCCAAAACACCTGGTGTCCCAAAGATTGAGAACCTCTGTCTTAGGACAGGGCAGACAGTTTGTCTACCAAACCCAGTGTGTCTTGCCTTCACCAGAAGGGGCCTTTCAAGGTCTCATGCAGAGCACTTTTCTATCTACTTCTCCTAAATCGCTTTTTGAAACTTGCGGCATCAGAAATGTCCACTTGGAAAGCCCATTATCAAACGACATTCTCTGTACCCTGGCGGTATGCTGCAAACACCCAGTGCAGCATGCAGTGTAATCACAAAGCATGTAATGTTGTCAATAAAAGTACAGGTAACAATTTTTTACATACATTTGCCACACCAGGGTCTTGTCGAGCTTCTCCAAAGCAGAAAATCCTTCCAGCACTATAGGATTATGCCACTTGCACAAACATTGCTGTTACACTAGTAGTGAGGAAAACCTGCCCTTTGCTTACACAATGACAGCTCTTGTATAAGTGGCACAACCTCACACTGCTAATTGATGAGTATTTATATTGATCAGAAGCTCAATAAGATACCACCAAATCATATATACCATAGCATTATATACAGCTGGAGATGGGTGAGAAAATTATTGTTGCTGGCTGGCTTACTCAGTGAGTTGGAGCACCTACCTGTGGAGCAGGGGTGTGGACCTCTATTTCCATTGTGCCTCCTGGGAAAGGGCCAGCCTGGGTTGCCTTGGGCAAGCAGCCCAGTCTCAGGGCACCCCCTGAAAAAAGTGAATGGTGAACCACTTCTGAATGATCTCTACCTGGAAAACCCTGAAAAGTGTTGGAACTGAGTGGGAATGAACCTGACTAACTGTGTGTGTAGTGGACCCTTGTATAACAAACAGTTTGTATAACATAAAATCTGTACAAGATAAAAAAATCCGGGGAAGATAGGGGAAATTTGCTTAACATAATCGCCTATGGGGAGAATCCGTATAACATAAAAATTGGATTACTCCGTTTTCAATGCATTCCTATGGGAATTTGTATAAAGGAAAATTTGCTTAACATAATCTCATTTGGAACGAATTTATTCCTTTATACAAGGTACCACACACACACACACACACACACACACACACAGAGAGAGAGAGAGAGAGAGAGAGAGAGAGAGAGAGAGATGAGTGGTGCATTTGTTCAATTTTTAGAATAACTTTCCCCCAGAAGTTCAAAAGAATTTTCCAAAACTCCCAAATCTCATCATAAACAGGAATCAAGGAAGTTGAGTTTTTAAGAACTGAAAGTGGAATTTACATTGAGAGATTTGCCCAGCAAGATTTTGAGTGCTTAGCTCTTGAAATCTCTTGAAAGTCTGGCTTTTACTTCCTCCATATCTAAAGAAATATGGGGCTAAATTAAGGTTGCCACCTCTCAAAAAACCAAACAAACACATTTCTATATGTTTAACAACTGGATGATAGCCAGATACAATATGATTTTTCCATGCTGGAAAGAACCATATTTATTGAATTGGGCTCATGCAGAGAGTTTAGAATTTTATCTAGTACATTTGTAACAAGCATTTACCAATCGGCAACTTTTGCTTTATATTTGACGGAAAGGAATCAAGAGTTAATAAATGTGAATATGGGACATTTCACAGAATTCATTCATTCATCCTAACAAATAACACTTTGAAACACAACAAAAGCAAGCTCCATTTAAAAAAAGAAAAACAGCAGTGAGGGTAACACAGATAACCTAATAAATGGCTATTTGAAAAAAAGAAAAATCCAGCAACCTAGCATGGTCAGAATACAGTCCCTGCTACTTGTGCTCGTTCACTGAATTGCTTGTGATGGCAATTGCTTGAACTAGGCTTCTGACTACAGATTTCCATCCCCAGGCAACTGTATGTGCACAGAGGGAGTCCCTAAAATAACCTGGTGCTAAGCTACGTAAGGATGTTAAAGGCCAAATTTGCCACTTTGAATTGATCTTGGAAGCAAACAGAAAACTGGTATCCAGTCAGAATTCCATTCTTCTGAGGCTCACAAGCAGCTTCACAAGCACCATCTGTCCTGGTGCACAAGCAACTTGGCTTTAAATAGGAATAGATTGTAAAATGTTCTTAGTTTAATGCATCACTGTGTTTCTAATGTACAACTAAAAAGAGAGAAAGCAAAGCAAAAGTGTCCTACTTATAGATCATCCCATAGCACTTAAAGCATTCCATTGGCAGTTTAGAATTTTATTATGCAGTAGAGATGGGCACGAAATGAGCAATTTTTCATTTTCGTTTTTGTTTTTTTCATTTTGTTATGTAACGAAATGAGAAACGAATTTTGTCTCCAAAATGAAACGAAACGAAATGAAACAACAGAAATTTTGTCGTGTGTTTCATTTTTGTCGCGGCAAATACATTGAACTGTAATGAATGCTAACGAAACAGCAATTTTTCATTTTTGTTTTTGTTTTTTCATTTTGTTACGTAACGAAACAAAAACGATTTTTTTTGCAAAAAATTCACAAAAACCGAAAACGAACCGAAATGGACCCCCTAAACGACAAACGAAACACCATTTTTTTGAGTCGTGTCCATCTCTATTATGCAGGCTGCCCATTGCACACACCCACACCCAAGTGAGCTGGCTACTCAGACCTTGGATGGCTGGAAGGCGGAGTGAACCTCAGGCTGGCTACCTGAGCCCAGGAAGCTGTGAGCAACATGAAATCTTGGGCAAATTCTGCATTAGTTTACCAAGGGAGTACTGTACATCAAACCACATGATAAGAATGTAAAAGTAGTCATATTCCAGAAACTCCCACACACACACACACAAATTTGGGGTTGTATTTCTTCCTTTGGACCACAATTTGACTCTTTTGTCCAGTTACTAAGTCAAGGCCAGGGTAAATTTGATGGCTTTTATGAGTTAGTAATTGTGTTAGTACCTTCAATGAGAGAGAGGCAGGCAGGCAGGTAGCAGTATTGGGACTCTGATGAGGTAGGAGGCAGTTACTCTGTGTTCTTAATCCAGATAGCAGAACAGTGCCTCCTTGACATGGGCGGGACTCAATAGGGTCTCTCCCAGCTGTATATATCTAGAATGATCATGAAGCAGCAGCAGCAGCAGCAGCAGCTATGTTACTGTCACATAAAACAACTATAGTTATGGTTAGAACAGAGCTTAGAATGAGTACTTTTTGGAGAACTACAACTCCCCAAATCCAGAGCCAGCATGACTATAAGCCCATGGACTGTGCACGGTGGAAGCTGTCATACAAAACAGAAAGGTGGCCAGGGTCTTGGTGTGACCGATATGTGTTTTGATAGGGCTGGGCCTAGTATTAAGCTGAGCCAAGAAGTGCCTCAGGCTGTCGATTCCGGGTGTGTCCTGAAAAGGCAACAAATGGGTAGTTGTTTGATTTAATGTGTGTATTTTTAGTGCCAGGGAGGGGGTGATATTTAACTTGTGAAATTTGCAGAGGGAGATATTTTTTGCCTTGTAATTGTAGAGCAAAACATGTGCAAGATACAGCTTTGCCCTAAACATGTGTCTTCTGCTGGCTGCATCAGGAGAATGTAATGAAAACTGAGGTTTGAGCACTTGTAAAACAAAAACAAAAACTCTATGCTAGTAAATGTGAATAGAAGTCAAAAAGAATATAAGATTATTACCCAAAATATACTTGTTTTGAAAATATAATGTAACCATTTTGGTATTCCAAATTGATTGTATGCAAGGACAGAGTCAGTGCTGCTTGTACAGCATTTATGGTTTTTTTTAAAAGCAGGGATGCCTGCCTGTGTTGCATAATAGCACAACCCAATGGCTGTTGGCTCAGAAGATGAGTGCAATGTGAATGGAATGGCAGTATCTGTGGCCTAAAGGTATTGCCTGTAGCTTAGCCTAAATCTAGTTGCCCTCTCTCTGTCAATTGGATGCTTTTCCAGGGACACCTGTAACCCAGCCTAAGAAACACACATCTCAGTCATGAAGCAAGCCTGGGTTTACAGCCACCTTCTTAACAAACACGGGGCCCTGGAAAAGGTCTTTTCTTTTCCTCTGAACTGAAATCACCATGGTTTCACCATGGGTTTGCCTTGATCCCTTTTCCTGCTTTCTATTTTCAGCAAGTGTTATTTTGCCTCTTTATAAATCTAAGGTGAGGCCCCATCTGGAGTACTGTGTACAGTTCTGGTCACTATACCTCAAAAATATGTCTGTGAAGATTCTCAGTCATCCAGGTGAGTTTATCTGGAAGTTGAGTCATGGCTACTGGACTTCTTTTTGAGAGATAGAAACGTTTCGCTGCTCATCAGCTTCATCATGACTCAACTTCCAGATATACCTCCAGAAGGATATTATGGAAATGGAAAAAGTGTGGAGAATGGCAACCAGAATGATTAGGGGAGTGGAACACATTCCTTACCATCTGAGGCTGCAACGGCTGGGCCTCTAGGTGTGGACAAAGTAGATAAGAAAAAAACTGTTTTCCCTATCGCACAACACTAGACCTAGGGGGTCACTTTCATGAAACTTTTGGGTGCTAGATCTCAAACAATTAAGAGAAAGTATAGTACTCTTTTCACCCAGAGGATCACTGGTCTGTGGAACTCCCTGCCAGAAGATGTAGTGACAGATGTCAGCCTTGACAGCTTTAAGAAAGTATTAGACGAATTCATGGAGAACAGGGGTATCAATGGCTATCATTATGGATGCCTAAGGACAACCTCCGGGTTGGAGAGATAGGCAGGATATCTCTGAATGCCATTTGCAGGGAATCATAAGTAGGTGAAGACGTCTGCTTGGGAATACCCTGAACCAAATGGTGAGCTACTGTGTGAGACAGAATGCTGGACTGGATGGGCTGTGGCCTCTTCCAGTAAGGCTGTTCTTATGATCTCATGTTCATATGTTTGCATCCATTTGCTAGCTGAGCCCATGCTGCTAGGCAGCTCTCTTTTCTTGCAGAAATTGTATGCTGAACTAAACATATGATAAAATATATAAAATAAAGTAGGAGGATGTAGCAATAGCTTGTGAACTGTGGGGTGGGGGCACCTCACCCCACTTCTTACATTTTAAAGATTTTAAAGATTTTATTTATTTATTTATTTATTTATTTATTTATTTATTTAGTTATTTATTTATTTTGAGGAGGGGTTGCTACTCTGATCATATACTGTTTACTGGTCTACACTAGGAAACAAGTGACAGGGTGTGAGGAAGGAGCACAGTCTCTGAGCCCAGTAATTTTGATTTCATTCAACTTTATTTTATTTTATTTTGCATTTCTGAGATCTCACCAGGGAATGGCTGTATCTTTTCAAGCATTTCATCACAATCACAAGCGACTAGAAATTTGGGAGTTTTTTGAAAAAGAGACTAAGAGCCTGTTCACACTGATAAATAGCTATGGTACGTGCTTCTGTGATAGCACTGTTTGGCATGGATAAAAAGACCCCATCTGCTTGTATTTCTACTTAAAACAATACATTCTTCCTCTTTAAAAGCTGGTTGGCATCCTTCTGGCACGGGGCTGGGACATGCAATCTTTTGCGGATTATTCACTGAGACCCAAAATAGCTCTTATTCTGCCTATGAGTACCAAAGCGTTGAAACAGACTGACCTGAAGAAAAGGACCTTTTAAGCACTGGCCAAATCACACCAGATTGCACAGGGTGGACAAGCCCTTAAAGAAATCTAAACATTTTAGACATCTGAATCCTGTTCCTATGTCACGTTCCCCACTTTTCCTGCACTGGCTCTACATTATCGGCTTGGATTTTGATGTTATGTTGCTATTTAGTGTGTTTTAAGCTCGGTGTATATCAGATCAGGAGTTATTTATGGGAATGACTATAATGTATACAGTACATGTAAATCTGCAGTTTCAGATATATTGGTCGTTATGTTCCATGTAAGAAAAGGGCCAAGAGCGAACAGATGCAGAGACTGCTTCTGTGAGCCTATGCAATCATTGTGAATTTGTGATCAAACACAGTGAATTATGTAGCTAACCACAAGCAACATATTCCATCAATCACCACTCCCTTCAAAGAACTCTTTGCCATGACCTCAACAGAGCACCTGTTCTACTTCTGTCGTAGATGAAAAATAGTCATTAAATCAACAGGCACACACTTCTGTGTACTATTTCCATCCCTGATAAATTGCGGCTGGTCTTACCACATAAAACAGCCCAGCCTGTCAAACACCAATTAGAGAAATGGATGGAAAGTTTTCCTTTCCTTGAATACAGCTCTGATATTCAATAGTGCATCATCCCCGCGTGGCTATAAGTCACTTCCTTGTATTTTCACTAAGGACCATGAATGCAGCTATGCATCCGGCCATGGAATTAGCATTTTGCAACCAAAAGGATAGCTATATTTGCGGGCACTTCTGGAAATTGCATCTCTCGTCAGTACCCAATGGAGGGGGTGCCAGCTCTGAGTCAAAGGCACACTTCCATCACCTATTCTAAGTTGTCACCTGCGTGTCTTTTCCTTTTTAGATACCTGAGTGCCACTGCTCTTTTCTTCTGTCGCCCCAGGACAGTACATGGTCTGTTGCATGGCCATTGGGCTTTCTCCCTGTTATAGGTGGTGCTTTGTATTGCATGTTGTTCCATTACATGCTCAGTGTGGTATTCTTAAGGCTTCCCTGATAAAGCAAAGGATAATACAGTAGTATGATGCCTCTTCCCTCTTCTGTGTACAAGATCCAACTGGATTGGCAGCTAACCCTAACCCTAACCCTAACCCTAGCGACATGATACTGTGGTCCGTTATCCCTGGGAGAGCAGACTTTTCAAAGGGCTGCAGGAGACTTACCTCTCTCCCACATTCCTGTTTACATCCATTCATTTTATATCAGGATAAGGAACTTAATAGCTCTTCCAGAACATGTGCCATTGATAGCATCAAGTAGAGCTGCTGGTAGTTGGGAGGACCACAGGTAGAGATGGGCACGACTTGAAAAAAAATTTTTTCGAGTTGTCGTTAGTCGGGCCGGTTCCGTTTCGGCTCGTTTCCGTTTTTCGCGAAAATTTGCAAAAATTAGTCGGTTCGTTTTTTTGTTTTTTCGTTGTCGTTAGTACTGGTTTGGGGAGGGGGTAGCGGGCTCCTGGAGGGAGCTGCAGGAGTCAGCCAGAGCCACAAGTGACGGACTGGCAGACTCTTTGCACCCGCTGTGTCTCACGTACTTGCATGTAGTGCAATGCAAGTAGATCTGGCTTAGGGTTAAGACAGCTTAGCGCAACGGCTAGGGTTAGGCTAGTTACGGGTGAGGTTACGGTGAGTATTGGGGTGCATCTGGGTGCCTCTCTGACCCACTTAGAAGGACAGTGTACTGGCGTATGGGTTAGGCTTAGGGTTCCGGTTTGGGCTACGATTAGTGGGCTGTTTATGCCCGATTGGCACATCCCAGAAGTCTCTGTGGTCAACCTGGCCAAGTGGCCATGCGATTGGTGGAAAATTTGCATGGTCTACTCCCATGGGCGAGCCCATCATTGCAAATGCGCAGGTGTAAAAAAATAAAATAAAATAAAATAAAATAAAATCAACGGAGACTTTTTTTGCAAGAAAAACCCACTGCTGCTACTGTAAAAATTCAAGCATTTAAAATAGCTAATTTTCGCATGTTTCTGTGGTGCTTTGGTGGGGTTTTGGGCAACGATTTCAAAAAAAATATTGCGGTCGCCATTTTGGATCCCCCGCACTGCATGGCAAATGGATGCGCCCTCCCAGCCTGGTACCAGCAGCGCAGCAGTAGCAATAGCCAAGGAGAGGGGGGCGGGGAACCCCCCCCCAAATAAAACACCCTTCTGGCCTGGTAGGTGCCCTCAGACAGTTTTCGCCTACTTTTAGGGCAGGGAATCGGGTGTTTTTTTAACTTTTAAAAACTTTTTTTCTGTGCCGCTTGGCATTGCGCGATGCAAGTAACGAGCACGACAAATCAGACCAAATTGTTCGTTCGTCGGTTCGAGCTCGAAGTCTGGTGCAGTGATTCCCGTTACCGTTTCCGTAGAGTAACGGAAACGAGTAACGGAAACGGAAACGGGAATACCGCTAAGTCGTGCCCATCTCTAACCACAGGTTTCCTTGCACTGTTCTTCTTGGTTAGAATAAACAAACAAGGGTCAATGTAAAAGAAGAAGATGGGGAAATAACAAAGAGTTACATGTGTTTTCCACACAACATCGCTGTGGGGATGGTGAAGGCCTTCCAAGTTCAACAGGTGGGTTCCCCATTGTGTCACGGCAGTTGTCAATGTTCCCTAACCACACCTCACCCATAGATTGGGGTCGGGATGTTGAGCCAGCAGAAGATGCATTGGAGAAGACAGGTGTAGCCATGGTGGCACTCCTATTTAAGGAGGAGCTGACAACCACAGAGGGAGACTTATGGGCTGATGTGGTGGTTTCGGAGGCAGAGGAAGTGAGGCCCCAGCTGGCACTCTCAGGAGATGCCCTGTCTGCACAACACTGGTACTGGTAATTGCGACGAGCAGCTGATGGTGCCCCTGGAAGAGACAGCTTGCATCAAGCATGGCCAGGTGTTGTGAAGCTTGCTGGTTGGAGAATCAGTGCAGGGCCCAGTGCCACCATCACAAGCATCTGTACACCAGCCAGCCCTACTTGATCCAAGGTCCTCTGGGGCTCTAGGCCAGGTGCCACTACTCTATGCCCATTGTCCCACACCTTAGGAAGCTAGCTGCATAGGTTCAGCAGGGCCAGTGCAGAGAACTACCATGTATACAGGACTGCAGAGGCCACAGTCGGGTTGTACAGCCTGGGTAGGGAAGGTGTCCACACCACCTGTCTACAAGGGCAACTCTCACCCAGTATATAGCACCCTCACTGCAGCTTGCTCTTCTTGGCCCACCTAAGACTTGGACTTGGTGGAGGAATGAGAACTCTGCTCCACCCCAATGAATTGTCTTAAGAAGGAAGGAGACAGAGGGTGAAAGCAAACTCCTAGGTGCCTGGTTTTCCATTTGTTCTGGCCAGGCCCACTGGGCCATTAAGGAGTTGCTTAAATAAACTTTTCTGGTTCTGCAGCAACTTACCATGTCATCACAGAGGGGGACCTGGGGGGCTGCTCCACTTTCACAAAAGCAAAAACGAATATATTGTGGTACCTTTAAGACCATTTTCGAGACAGGTGAAGTTGGAGCAGTCTGCTTTGCACTTAAAATGACCTTATGTTTATAGTGTGATTTTTTTTTAACTTCTCAGCTATGGCAAGCTTCTTCTGTTGTTAAATAAAGTAAGTGATATAGAACAGCAACACATCTATGTATGGAGCATAATACTACTAATGCATTTCATTTATCTAGAATAGTACAATAGTAATTCCTTTTAATCAAAAGGAAATGAATATATTTTTAACAAAACACATGTGGATACCATAATTTGATTTGGACCAAGCAGTACCAAAAGCAGCTCAAATAGCATGCTTTGTGCCTGCCTGGACATCCACTGATTTAGTTCATTGTGGGCTGTTGTGGGTTACAGTTTATCTCTTTAGATACATATATTTTTATTGAATACATATTTGCATATAACTAAACCGGGCATTCATCTATAAGGGGACGTAAGCATCCTTAAGGAAAAGATACGTTTTTATTTGCTTAGAGTTACATGGAAGGATGCTGCTTCAGAAACAACATTTCGTATTGTCTGTGCTTATTCCTGCTCACAGAGAAAACAAACTTTTAAATGTCCCTTGTCCACAGTGGCCTCACTGAATATGCCCATGAAGGTTGTGGGACCAAAAGAACAGCCTGTCTTCGGGATCTTAAAACCTGGCCTAGTTCATATGAGGCTCCAAGCCCTGTCCATCCTGACAGATCCAAAATGGCATTTTGTCCTATGTCTAGTCACACAAATCAGTACCAAGTGGAGCTGTTGCAGCAGGGGAGTTCAATGGTCCCTGTAACTGGGCCCAGACATCTGCCTGGCTCCAGCATTTTGGACCAACATTCCTCAACAGCAGCCCCGTATCCAAGGAAGAGGCACAGCAAACACTCTAGCTTTCATTGTGCAAAGGACGTTGTAACTGCTGTCAATACCTGGGTGTCCGGCTCAAAGCTGAATCTACTGGCACACCCAAGCTGCAAACCAGGCTGTTCAGGGGGGATGAAACTCATTTGGCACTGGCTGAATCCCTCTTCCATGACCTGCATTTGGATTGATTGAGGGCACCTCGGCCTTGCCTGGATTAAGCTTCCCTTTGTCTGTTCACTTCCTGTCCATTACTGGCATTAGTAACTCAATTGCCCAGAAGTTTGACCAGCATTTGGTGGAACAAAAGTTTTCTTCTCATTGTTATATTGAGGCTTTGGGATAGTCCTGAGAAGGAGGAAGATTTGAGACAAGTGTCTTTTTACTGTCTTTGAAAGCAGTGAAAAACAAACTAGTTAGGAATGCATTAGGAAGTTGGTGCTAGCTTGCTATGATTTGCCTTTTTAAAAAAGTGTTTTAGAATTCTCTTTCCAGTAGATTGGCTTTTGTTACACTTTGAATAGAGCTTGGAAAAGGGGGCGGTGGTTTGCATGACAGCTCCTCAGAGTCCACACGAGCATGTGGCCAGTGGCTTCTGAATAAGTCATTGGCTGCAAAAGTAAAAAATGCTAAGCTCTACGTTCCATATCCACGCAGCTTCGTTAGCATGGATATTTTTATCTTGTTTGTCAGCCCCTTCAAAGTCTCGAGAGGCAGAATAAACAGAAAGTGAATTAAGGAAGATGGGTCAGATTGAAACAATCCTTTCAATCTTTAGCAGAACAGCTTTACCTGGGACACAGGTTTGCAATGAAACGGTGAATCCCTCAGCAGTTCCCCTGCACAGCTTTGGAGGTGTGGCACTGTACTGTGGAACAAACGGGTGGCTTGCATTCAGAACCGGCCCAATAGAGCTTGGGTCCTTTGGCCTGTTTTTACTCCCGCCAGCCTCACAAGTGCCGCATTCCCGTGCAGAAATAACAGCGAGGTGCACATTCGGCAGCGCTGCTCAAGAGGCGCAGGGCTGGAATGCCTCAGGTCATGCTCTGCAATCTGGCTGTCGGCAGGATGTGGCAACGTCGCCGGAGAGGGAAAGATGTTGGCAGCTGTTTTTCCTTTTCAGAGACATGTTTAATCATACGGCTGCCCAAAGCAATCTGCCACTGACAGACCAAAAAGAAAAAGAAAACACAAAATGATTGTGTGTGTGTGTGTGTGTGTGTGTGTGTGTGTGCCTCAAGAGATTGACAGAGGGTCTGACTCCACCATAGAATCACTGTGGGTTAAACTACCAGGTCCAAGGAGTGATGTGATCGTTGGAGTATTCTATCGTCCACCAGATCAGAAACTTGAGGGGGACCTTGAAATGAGGAGAGAAATCATGGAAGTGGCTAAAAGGGATAGGATTGTAATCATGGGGGACTTCAATTATCCCCACATTGACTGGGCCAATGCGAGCTCCGGGCAAGAAAGAGAAACTGGGTTTCTCGACTTGCTGAATGACTGTGCCTTAGAGCAACTTGTCACGGAGCCCACCCGAGAACAGGCATCTCTGGATCTAATATTGTGTGATACTCAGGACCTGGTCAGAGGTGTGAATGTCACTGAGCCTCTGGGGAACAGTGACCATGCTGCTATTACCTTTGCCATGCATGTCGGAGGAAGAGTGTCAACCAAATCAGACATAAAAACCCTTGATTTTCGAAGGGCAAACTTCCCTCAGATGAGGAAACTAGTTAGAGAGAAACTGAAGGGGAAGGTTAGAAGAATCCAATCTCTTCAGAGTGCATGGAGCCTGTTTAAAACAACAATAATAGAGGCCCAGCAGAAGTGCATACCACAAAGAAAGAAGAGCTCATTTAAGTCCAAGAGGACACCGGCATGGTTAACGAGTGGAGTTAGAGAGGCTCTAAAGCGCAAGGAGAGGTCCTTCTGTAAATGGAAATCCTCCCCAAATGAGGAAATCCTCCCCAAATGAGGAAAATAAAAAGGATCACAAACTCTGGCAAAAGAAATGTAAGAAGATGATAAGGGAGGCAAAGAAAGACTTTGAGGAACGAATGGCTAGCAATATAAAGGGTAATAATAAAAGCTTCTTTAAATATGTTAGAAGTAGAAAACCTGCCAGAGAACCAGTTGGCCCTCTGGATGGTGAGGGAGGAAAAGGGGAGGTTAAGGAAGACTTGGACATTGCAGAGAAATTGAATGAGTTCTTTGCGTCTGTCTTCACGACAGAGGACCTTGAGCGGATTCCGCTGCCTGAGCCGCCCCTCTTGACTAAAGAATTAAATCAAATACAGGTTAAAAGAGAGGAGGTTTTAGGACTAATTGATAAATTGAGGATTAACAAGTCACCTGGCCCAGATGGCATCCACCCAAGGGTTATTAGGGAACTGAGAAATGAAATTGCAGATCTCTTAACGGTTGTATGCAACTTGTCTCTTAAAACGGCCACAGTGCCGGAGGACTGGAGGATAGCAGATGTCATACCAATTTTTTAAAAAAGGAAGGAGGGGGGACCCAGGAAACTACAGGCCGGTTAGCCTTACATCTGTCCCAGGGAAGATGGTGGAAAGCCTCATCCAAGAGAAAATCTTAAAACACATAAAAGAACAAACCTTGCTGAGAGAAAATCAGCATGGCTTCTGTAAGGGTAAATCTTGTCTGACAAACCTCTTAGAATTTTTTGAAAAGGTCAACAGGCACGTGGATTTGGGTGAACCGGTTGATATAGTCTATCTGGATTTTCAAAAGGCTTTTGACACAGTCCCTCACCAAAGGCTGCTGAGAAAATTGCACAGTCAGGGGATAAGAGGGCAGGTCCTCTTATGGATTGAGAACTGGTTGAGATCCCGGAAACAAAGAGTAGGTGTCAATGGGAAATTTTCACAATGGAGAGAAGTGAAAAGCGGTGTGCCCCAGGGCTCTGTCCTGGGACCGGTGCTTTTCAATCTGTTCATAAATGACCTGGAGACAGGGATAAGCAGTGAGGTGGCCAAGTTTGCCGATGACACAAAACTTTTCCGTGTGGTAAAAACCAGAGAAGATTGTGAAGAGCTCCAGAAGGATCTCTCCAAACTGGGGGAATGGGCTGAGAAATGGCAAATGCGTTTTAATGTAACCAAATGTAAAGTAATGCATATTGGGGCAAAAAATCCAAACTTCATCTATCAACTCATGGGCTCTGAGTTATCCGTGACGGATCAGGAAAGAGATCTTGGTGTGTTGGTGGACAGCTCCATGAAGGTGTCTCCCCAATGTGTGGCAGCGGTGAAGAAGGCCAATTCCATGCTAGGGATTATCAAAAAGGGGATTGAAAATAAAACAGCCAACATTATAATGCCATTATACAAAACAATAGTAAGGCCCCACCTGGAGTATTGTGTACAATTCTGGTCACCGCATCTCAAGAAAGACATAGTGGAACTGGAAAAGGTGCAGAAGAGAGCGACTAAAATGATTACTGGGCTGGGGCACCTCCCTTATGAAGAAAGGCTAAAACATTTGGGCCTCTTTAGTCTGGAAAAATGCGATTGAGGGGGGATATGATTGAGACATACAAAATAATGCAGTGTATGAGTAAAGTGGATAGAGGGAAGCTCTTCTCCCTCTCCCAAAATACCAGAACTAGGGGACATACACTCAAATTGAGGGCTGGGAGAGTAAGAACTGACAAAAGAAAATATTTTTTCACCCAGCGCGTTGTAAGTCTATGGAACTCCCTGCCACACAATGTGGTGATGGCATCTGACCTGGATGCCTTCAAAAGGGGATTGGACAGATTCCTGGAGGAAAAGTCCATCACAGGTTACAAACCATGATGGAGATGTGTAACCTCCAGGGTTTAAACCAGGGTACTTCAAGGGCCAGATGCAGGAGAGTGGTATCAGGAGACAGATATCTAGTCTCATGCGCTCCCAAACACATCTGGTGGGGCCGCTGTGAGATACAAGAAGCTGGACTAGATGGGCCTTTGGCCTGATCCAGCATGGCTCTTCTTATGTTCTTATGTTATGTTCACATTTCCTTCTTTTCCCCTGCCCTTGTTACTGGGCTCTCCCAGCTGCCACCGCATCCTGCCGTTGCTTTCCCATAATGCTGTTTACAGAGGCAGTCCCAAATATTTCACTGCCTGAAGCAGACCAGATACATCAGCTCTATTTTAATACTGATATGTTTCTTGAAGAGGCCGCTTTATATCAATTAAGTACTAGGGCCCACATTCAGGGGAGCAGACTGGATAAGGTTGCATAGAACAAAACCAACTTCCACAGTCTGCTGCCTGAGGTAGTTCTCTCCCCCCCTCCCCAACACCACCTGGGAGGGCCAGACCTGGTGCTGTAGCGAAAAGGAAAGCTTCAATCTCAGTCTTCAAATAACAAAATTGGGAAATTGGTTTTGGTGTGTATGTGCTGTGATTGTTTCCTATATTTCTGTATTTAAAATATTTCAACCTACCTTTCTTCTTTAAAAGAACCCAAGATACTTTACATCAGCAAAAAAAAGTACTTAAAGCTAGCAACACTAAGTATACAAACACTAAAAAGAATCAAAT
The DNA here is from genome assembly GCA_037367245.1 of Phrynocephalus guinanensis. Lineage (NCBI taxonomy): Eukaryota > Metazoa > Chordata > Lepidosauria > Squamata > Agamidae > Phrynocephalus > Phrynocephalus guinanensis. Next base: position 84,450,382 of record CM074739.1, read on the forward strand.
CAATACCATACTAAAAAAAGCAAAAGCAACACTAAAATACATTCAAAACAATAAAGCAATTATAAGGGTGGGGAGGTTCAGAAACAGCAACTCAGGTGTAGATAACGCCAGCAGGTTAGGGGGTCAGTTTTGTTCCCCATTAGCACCTGCCACATGCTGTTAAACTCATTGGCAAAATTCAGGCACAACCATTGAAAGCCAATTATGCACACCCATTTAAAGTAAACACGTAATTGCTTCAAAAGATTTCACCCCCCATTTGCCAACAAAATGTTCATCTCCATATCGAGGCGCCACCAAGTTTTGATGGCACAATTTGGAGATTTCGGGACTGCTCGAATGTTCCAAAATCTAATGCTCCTTTTGGTTTTTCAAAAATTTACTTTTAGGACTCTAACTCCCAGAATGCTTGAACCAGAGTGGTTGTGTTGGTTGGAGCATGCTGGGAATTGTAGTCCAAAACAGTAACCTGTCTAAGCTCTGGGTCTCTTTGCCTAGGGTTGGTGTGTCTGGGTCCTGATTCATACAGACGGTGTGGCCAGAGCAGTTTTAGAAAGGTTACACCCTCATCTCATGTGCAGTTCTCCTGTTTGGTTTCGTGATTATTAGATTGCATTCAGTCCAACTGGGTCACAAACTAAGGGCGTTTATACACGACCCCTAAGCTCCGCCGCAAATGGCTGCAAGGTCCAGACCTTAAAAATGTTTACCCACCAGCTCCGGACTTTGCAGACAATTAAGTGCGACCCCGCCCACTTTAGCGCGACCAAACAGCAGTTTTCTTGTACCTGGTCTTTGATGGTGACAAATATTTGATCCGGTGTAAGGATAGTGCGTGTGGGGCTCTCCTGGCTTCCGTTTGTTCTTTTTTTGCGTCCCGCCCCTTTAAGAGATCTGAATGCTGCCCGGAACAAAACGGAGGTAAACCGGAGGTAAACCGGCATGCTTTTCTTTCTTTTTTCTCCCTCCCTCAGGCAGCCAGCAACCAGGAAGTGCGGAGGGGGGTGGGGACAGAGGAAGACAGAGGAAGAGCGACGAACCCCTAAGATCACTGGTCCGAATTTAAGTGGCCAGCGGATCTTAGGGGTCGTGTAAAAAGGCCCATAATTCCTCCCTAAATGTAAAGCTCACGCTACTCTTTCTGTGCAAATAAGCAGAGAAATCCCTTCAACTGCATGGAGGAGGTGGAGGCAGGGAAGTAAAAAAAGGAGGGGGAGCTGGTATCAGCCAAACTGGCTCTTGCAGCTTACTTTGATGTGACCTTGGGGCTGTTCAGAAAATACATTTTTACTACATACCGAAATACAGGCGCAGTCTTAAAACTGCCAAGGAGATGCCTCTAATCCCCAAAGCAATCATGGATAACTTAGTGGTTTATGTCTCTGCTTGCCGCTTTCTGGGTGATAATTTTATTCTATGTTCTGGGATATGTCTTTTTAAAAATTAAGTGAAAGGCAAAATTACATTCTACAATCTGGGATCAATAACAAGTAATATAGTGAGAAGAATTAATGTGTTTTGATTTCGTTTTCTTTAAATGGAAAACATGCCGCATATCAGTTGAATTAGCAGGCCCAACGAATCAATGGGGATTTGGTGAGTCCACTTCTGTACGTTCCACCGATTCAACGGACCTTTGCTAGTTGTGACCTACTTTACTATTGGATTCCAGCCACTGAGCTGGATCCATGCTTAGGTGAGACCTACCGAAAAGATCACATACCAGCCCCAGAGGAAGGCTCTTTTGACTTCAACTCCAGATATAAATAAGCAGTAAACATATACGGTGGACCCTTGTATAACAAACGGTTTGTATAACATAAAATCTGTACAACATAAAAAATTCCGGAGCTAGGGGACATTTGCTTAACAGAATCGTCTATGGGGTAAATCTGTACAACATAAAATGGTCGCAATTAGGGATTACTCTGTTTTCAATGCATTCCTATGGGAAGTTTGTATAAAGGAAAATTTGCTTAACATAATTTCATTTGGAACAAATTAATTCCTTTATACAAGGTACCACTGTATACAGTAGACATGGGCACAAAGCGCTCTATCGTGCTTTAACCCGATTCCTAAGCATGGCACTACAGATGCCGTCCGTCCCCTTCTCACACACGTACACCCAGCCAGCTGCCCCACATACAACCCTTTGCATGCGAGCCAGCTCTCCTAGGGTGGTTTTCAAGTCCAAACTGGAACCCAGCCTTCTTTTCCCCAGCAACGGCTGCCCAGGGAGAATCTCCATCCCGCCTTCTCATCCAAGTGGTCAGCTGCTAGAGGAGACAAGGCAGGGCAGCTGCCCCAGGGGCACAGCCTTGTTTTAAAGCTGGACAAATCAAGGTTTTAAAACCACAGGGTGAGTCTTATGCAGAGGCTTTCCTTGTTCAAAAAGTCGTCTTCCATGGGTGGGTAGAGAGGAGCAAGAACAATGTTGGGGAGGCAAGCCTTGGGTCTTCCGTGCGTGCTTATTTTTGCTATACGGAAAAGGAAGCCTGCTATGGCCATAGTCCATGGAGGACTGTATACCAGACATGGGGCAAAGCTTTGGCCCAGTTAGTATATTCGGCACCACAGATGGCATTCCTCCCTCCTCCCCATCACCTGGGTTCAAAATGCAAGGAGAAACTGGAGATATTTGTTCATTGTTTTTTTCCCAGTGAACAGAGATCAATAATGCCTCAGTGAGATGTGAGTATGGATTTGTATCAGTCTGTGTGGCAGGCAGAGAGAGAGAGAGAGAGAGAGAGAGAGAGAGAGAGAGAGAGAGAGAGAGAGAGAGAGAGAGAGAGAGGGGGGGACCAATATTTAATACTGTTAAACATTTAATGATTTTATAATGCAATATTTATTGTCTTTTTATCTGGTTTGTCTTTCAGTGATTTGTGAACTGTCTTTAGTCTCTTAACTGGGAGAAAAGCAAGATAAACATGAAAATGTATAGACAAATAAACAGTTTAATGCCATTTAAATTACACACAGTGCTTTTTAAATTATTTTTAAAAATAACAAGTGGAAATCACAGTGAAAATGGACTACTGTGGCAACTGTCCAGGTACCCACAAGAACCCACATTGATTTCAAAGGCTAGCTTCAAACTGAAGCCAGGCTTGAGAAATTTACTCTTTTAGACCACAGGTCCCAGAATTCCCTAGATAGCATGGATACAGAGAACTGTAGTTAAAGCAGAAGGAAGTTTTCAAAGTTCAGGCTCGAAATTGATCTGTCTTTAAGGAAGAGACTCCCAATGGCACATTTATGTCCCAACAATTCAGGAATGTAACCTCCAGGCTGTAACCTTTGGCCGGGGGGGGGGGCATTTAATTGTTGCCAGAGCCGATCCCACTTCCCACAATGAGTGGCTTGTCTAAAATCCTCCTCCTTGTTAGGACTCTCATCTTCCCTACCACAGAAGAGTGCCACTTCTTGGGCAGGATTCTCTTGAAGTGCAGGAGGATCAATGCCCCCACCCCTTTGTCTCCTCCTGGGAAACTGAAAACAGGACGGCCAAAGGAGAAGCAGGGTGGCGCCAGAGCCCTCGGAAGCAAGATTTCGCCTCTGTCATTTGTTCACTCTGTCCAAGTCCTGCTGGTGGAAACCTAAGACCTGCCATGTTGGATTAGACCAGAGTCTGTTTAGTGCTGCCTATGTTGATCGCAGGGAGGGGGGAAAGTTATGTCTTTGGATTAAAGCTCCCAGATATCTCCCACCACACACTGTCTGCCATCCAGCAAGTAACCCTCCCAAAATCTAGTTCCAAGTAGGCCCATTAAAAAAATTCTAGTCTCTTAAATCAAACAGACTTGCTGCATTTCAGACAGGCTATTTTATTCATCTTCTTTCCTACAAGTTGTCAGTGCAATCCTCTTCATGCTTACTCAGAAAGTCCCTCCTACAGATGCAGGTGCTTTCTTACTCCCGTGTAAATGAGCACACGATTACCACCTTAGGTCTGCAAGAACAGGAAAAGGGGAAGACCATCAAAGTTTGCATGTGTGGTAGAATGTGACAACAGCTGACACCAGACTTCTAAAACTTCCACTCTAATTAATGCCACCCCTCTATCAAATTTAAATTCCTCGTTTGAAGAATTTAATACCAAGCAGATACATTGAACTGATAGGACATATCTATCCAGGGATGTAATAGGTTGGGGTTGGGATGCATCCATTTGCCTTGGACATGAGTGTGTTGTTTTAATGATACAAACTCTTTCCCCAAATCACCTAGCTTTGGTGGGAATAAGGACTGCCATTTCTTCTAGTATTTTTTACCCCCTCCCCCAAAAGGAAAAGGATGCAAGCTTTACATTGCATGTGGATTACATCATTATAAACTAATTTACTATAGACTGCTTTGCATTAAAATCTTTGATGTCCAGCAGTTCATCCGCTCCAGGATTGAGCACTGCAATTTAAGTTAAATATCTGCATGATCCGTCCTAAAAAGAACTGTGCATTTACACATACTCTGGCTGAAACCCTGTTGCTTAACAGTAAGCAAACTGAGTGAGTGGGGATTTGGTGAGTCAACTCCTCTGTAAATTCTACTGATTCGAATGGGCCTACTCTAGTTGCAAATTACTCTGCTAAACAACAGAATTTCGTCCTTTGTGGGTTAGTTTCAGTTGTCTTGTGATGTAATTTTCTGTTTTGTGCCAATTTATAAAGAAGACAGGATTAAGATTCCAAGGGTATCTACTCAAACTGTTGTTAGAGCTCATAAAAGTGAAATTGAATCATTTGATCATTATCCAGGCAATCAAAATATAGCTTCAACCTGACAGCTCCTCTTTTATCTTATTCATTCACTCCTCTCTTTGTAAAATCCATCACAAAGGAGAACTATAGTTCCTCTGTCTAGTAATCCTTGGGTATGACATACAGGATTTTAGAGTGTTTGGTGTTAAAATGTGGGAAAGAGATGGATAATTTTTTTCCAAATTTGTTAGGGTGTCTTTAATTTAATCCACAGACTCTCTAATTTGAAGGGGGAAATGGTGAACTAGTCTCCATTCTCAACAGTGTGCCCTCCACATGCATTAGACTACAAACCCCATCACCACTTTGATGATACTGTCTGGGAGGGATGGAAATTGTGAGCCAAAATCCCAAAGGCTATCAGCTGGTTGGCAGAGAAGACTCGTGGCTGATGGGAGGACACTGAAATCAAACTCCTATAGGAAACAGAAACCACTCTACTGAGCAGACCCTATAAATGAACCTTGTTTGGATCCCAGAATACCCTTGCTGGTACGAAGACATGGCAGCTCCTGCATCTTTAAACTAGCTGCAGCCTATCTTTTCTAACTTCAGGCTGGAAGGAAAGCATCCCTGCTGCCATCATAATCATCAATTCAAGGCCATTTCTTCCTGCCTGCCTTGCTTGCCCTCCCCTCCCGTCTCCTTCCCTTCCCTCTGACCATTGTCCCTCTGACCACTTGTCTTTAGTTCCTCTCCCTTTCTCCATTTATGGCTCACTCATCTTCCTCCCAGCCCACCCGCCGCCTTGCCTGCCCCCTGGTCCTAGACTTTACTGCCCATCTTCTTTGGAAAATCTGGCTACACTGAGAAGCCGGTGCTGTTTCCCGCAGATCTTCTGGACCCCAAATGCCAACCCCTAAGAGCTTCTTCTTCAGAGGCAGATATCTGAGACCCAGACAGCTCTAGTGAGCAGGGTTCTGTGTAGCTTGAAAGGAAGGTGACACATGGATTGGATGTGTGGGCATAGGCAGCCTGCAAGTCTGGATGTTGCCTAGTGGTTGGATTAGAACCCTGGGTGTTGGCAGCTGCAAGGCCTGGTGAGGGGCAGGTTGGAACCTTAGAAACCCATGGCTAATGAAGCTGGAAGGGTGCTGTGGATCTAAAGCTATCTGCTGGACACAAGCAAAGCCAGAGTATGTTGGCCAGATTGCTTGTTTGGGCCTATCCTGTGAGGGCACCACACGGGTCCCTTGGACTGAGCCTTCAACATGAGAATTCCCCAGTAGAGATGGGCACGACTAGGGAAAATGACGTTTTCGAGTTGTCGTGTGTCGGAGGCAGTCCGTTTCGGCTCGTTTCCGTTTTTTGCGAAATTTCGCAAAAATTAGTCGGTTCGTTTTTTCGTTTTTTCGTTGTCGTTAGTACTGGTTGGGGGGGTAGCAGGCTCCTGGAGGGAGCTGCAGGAGTCAGCCAGAGCCGCAAGTGACAGACTGGCAGACTCTTTGCACCCGCTGTGTCTCACGTACTTGCATGTAGTGCAATGCAAGTAGATCTGGCTTAGGGTTAAGACGGGTTAGCGCAAGGGCTAGGGTTAGGCTAGTTACGGGTGAGGTTAGGGTGAGTATTGGGGTGCACCTCTGAGTGCCTCTCTGACCCACTTAGAAGGACAGTGTACTGGCGTATGGGTTAGGCTTAGGCTTAGGGTTCGGGTTTGGGCTACGATTAGTGGGCTGTTTATGCCCGATTGGCACATCCCAGAAGTCTCTGTGGTCAACCTGGCCAAGAGGCCATGCGATTGGTGGAAAATTTGCATGGTCCACTCCCATGGGCGAGCTCATCATTGCGAATGTGCAGGTGTAAAAAAATAAAATAAAATAAAATAAAATAAAATAAAATCAACGGAGACTTTTTTTTTGCAAGAAAAACCCACTGCTGCTACTGTAAAAATTCAAGCATTTAAAATAGCTAATTTCCGCATGTTTCTGTGGTGCTTTGGTGGGGTTTTGGGCAACGATTTCAAAAAAAATATTGCGGTCGCCATTTTGGATCCCCCGCACTGCATGGCAAATGGATGCGCCCTCCCAGCCTGGTACAGTCAGCAAAACCTGGCCATGCGATTGGTGGAATGGCTCCAAAACTCCCAGCCTGGTACCAGCAGCGCAGCAGTAGCAATAGCCAAGGAGAGGGGGGCGGGGAACCCCCCCCCCAAAATAAAACACCCTTCTGGCCTGGTAGGTGCCCTCAGACAGTTTTCGCCTACTTTTAGGGCCGGGAATCAGGTTTTGTTTTAACTTTTAAAAACTTTTTTTCTGTGCCGCTTGGCATTGCGCGATCGCCGCGATGCAAGTAACGAGCACGACAAATCAGACCAAATTGTTCGTTCGTCGGTTCGAGCTCGAATTCTGGCGGAGTAATTCCCGTTACCGTTTCCGTAGAGTAACGGATATGAGTAACGGAAACGGGAATACCGCTAAGTCGTGCCCATCTCTACTTACGAAGACTAATACAAATTCTAATAACCTCCTACTGAGATCTCCCTGCTCTTCACCTGCACAGGCTGGGAAACCAAACATAGCCCCGGGTTTGTCTAATCTTCAGTTCTTGCCACTGCTCTCCTTTCTCATCGGTGGTACCCACCATAGCCCATCTGGCCATCCATCAGTGCCAGGGATCCAGTGCCAGGGATCCAGCTGATCACCTTCTGGAATCACTGCGTTGCCTTGCAAGCAGCCCTGCTTGTTGTGTTGGCTAATGGCTATAGTTCTAGCTTTGGGCACCATCACAACTGATTGCACAGGGTCTGTTGAGCTGATGCCAGCACTCCAGAGCATGGTTGGCACACCCACCTGCCGCAGCACATTTGAAACAGCTAAAATATGCATATCTGGGGGAAATGCATTGAGCAAACTTTAGTCAATTGGAGGCAACTCATGCATTTGGGGAAAGGCATACATACAGTAGATGCGAACATTAGAACAACTGTGTAAAAGTGTGTGTTTGTTGGAGGCGGGTGGGGGGGGGAAGACCACCACAGAAACTTTAAATCAGGGGTCCTCGAACTTTTTAAACAGGGGGGCTGTTCACTGTCCCTCAGACACTGTTGGGGGCCGGACTATAGGAATGATTGGTGCACGTGCGCCTTGAGCCCCACCCAAATCCAAGGCCATTTCCTCCTCACCCCAACTCCCACTTGTACAGTAATTATTCTAGGAGTTGGCACGCAGGCACACGAGGCTGACTTCTTGGCTCCGGTCCAAGAGGTTTGGTGCCCGCATGCTTCCCTCCGGTTGCTTTCAGTCTCGCCGCTGTGTGTGAGGGCCTCTGGAGAAGCTGAGTGGCAGATGCACCGTGGTAAGCAGTGAGCAGCCCCTGGATTCCTGTTCAGCTCAAGTGTGTGTGTGTGGGGGGGCAAGTCGGGGAGGTTCTGCAATGGCCGGCTGGCTGGATTCAGGATCCTGGCAGGCTGGATCTGACCCGCCGGCTAGAGTTTGAGGATCCCTGGTTTAAATGAAACAAGGGCAGGATGAATGTGGGGATGAGTTTTGGAAACAAATAAGTTTTCACATCACTAAATCACTTCCTGGGTAATTTGTTGACTTTGTTTAGGAATATAGGTCGTGTTCAAATAGGCCTAAGAGGATTTGAATATGCCTCCCACTTAACCATTAAAATGTGTTTTTTGGGGGTGGAAGTCAGGTGACTTTTGAGAACTTGGGGCATATGGCATTTCCCTTAAAGATGAAATAGCTGAGGGCCACTAGGATTGCCCTTGGCCTTCTACGTATTTTCCACTTAGGCAGAAAGTATCCTCTGTTCCTAAAGATCTCCTGTGGCACTATAAGTTGGGAGTAGATCTTATTGTTTCAAAAAAAAAAATATTAAATAAATAAAAATGACAAGACTAGGAGCTGTCATGTTCTTTTTCAAACTAATTGCTGCCATCATTTCATCACTCCAAAGAACAATGCATTGAAATGCAACAGCGCTACTTGTAACACATGACCTCTAGGCTGTGGTTGAGGCACGCATTCTCCTTTCCTGGGAGGTTCTCTGCTGGCATAAGCAAACTTTCACCCCACAGAGAGAGAGAGAGAGAGAGAGAGAGAGAGAGAGAGAGAGAGAGAGAGAGAGAGAGAGCACTGACTTAAATGAGATTGCATGATTCCTGTCTTGGCTTGTAAAAGCGGTAAAAAGATCAAACTATTAAAATGCATTTTAGATCAGAAGCATTTTAATTGGAAAGATGTACAGGAACAAGCCACTGGCGCAGGAGGCTAATTAAAAGACTGATTTAAAACAAGGCAGTGATAGAGTGCTGTCTAATAGAAAGGTGAAAATGATGGTGTTTCAAGTGGTGATAGTTTCATTGGCACAGTTGTCATTGCACATCTTGAAACTATGGTTTTATTAAAGCCAAACTATTTCCCTCTTCATTGCCTGCTTGAGCTCCCAAATCTACACAATGCTGTGACTGTCCTGCTGCTGGCTTGTTGGAATCGTTGTAATAGTAGTAGTAGTAGTAGTAGTAGTAGTAGTAGTAGTAGTAGTAGTAGTAGTAGCTGTTATTATTATTATTATTATTATTATTATTATTATTATTATTATTATTATTATTATTATTATTATTATTATTATTATTAATCCACTGTAGTTCCAGTGTGCCTTACGGTTCTGAGTTGTGAGATACAAAAGGCTTTCTGCTTATATTCATAGCAAAGCTCAGAACAAGGGGGAAATAAGTAGCAAATAGCACCATGGAACTGACTAGACAGGGCTATGCAATTGACTAGATCAGATTTCTTGCAAGTTGTGAAACAGACGGTCAGGGATTTGGCCAGGCAAGCAAGAGATTTAAAACACATGCCTCCACTGTCAAAGGAAGCAACACAGAGCAGACTCACAGATATAGCCTGAAATGCTCTTCAGAAGCACGGAGGCTACAGCAGGGTGGGTGGGTGGCTGAAATCTTGACTAGTGGCAACATGCCAAGAGTGGGACAGAGGAATCATGATTGTGTGGAATTCTGACAATAAAATGCATTTGGTTTTCATTGGCAATGAGGTGGTTGCCTCAGGAGAGATATGCCAGCAGGCATTTCACGAGAGTATCATTTTCCCCCTTGTCTTTCAAATAAAAAAATAGCAAAAATTTCTATTATCTTTTACATTAAAAATACTGTATACAAAGCTTTCCTTTCTTATTTTTTTAAAATCTGCCCTATGCATTTTGGGCTCACTGGATCTCCCCTTTATTCCTTCCACTGGAGAGGAAGGAGAAAAAGTTTGAGAGTCTATCTTGTACCTGTCTTAGGAACTGGATCCATGTTGCCCGTCTCTCATGCTTCGTGAGGAGAAAAATAAACAAGTCACACTTAGCTGTATGCTTAGCTAAAGACCCACAAACTGCAGAGTAACCCTGAGGAAAGGTGGAGAAAGCAGAGGGAAAACTCAGGGTACTACCAGTTACGTGCAAATCAATGGGAGCAAACTTCAACCTTTCTCCATGTTACCACATGTTCAGTAGGTCAACAACTGGATGGCAATGCTCTGTACACTTCTCAAAAGAATCGTGTGTGCTGTTTGCACACTAAACAATACATTTATTTTTAAAAGAACCATGAGGCAAACTAGCCACCAGTGCTATTTTTAGATCTTCTGTCTAATAGCAACATGGTTATTCCGTAACAGGAAACACAAGTTGTAGAACATAATCTCAACATCTTCAAGGAAGAGGAAATAAAACATTTGTGGTTACTCTTTTACAACAAAACTGCAGTACAGCTTACAGCTTACGTCTGAGGAAGAAACAGGCGTGCTAAAATTAGCAAAAGCAAAGGCCTATCGACTTGACTTCGTGATCCACTAGTCCGAAGGCGAGTTTGTGAAGGGCTGGCGGCTCAGAGCAGGAGGAGAGAGGATATGACTGGGTGAGGGGTGGAAGAAAGGAAATAGGAAAATATGCCTTGGCTACATGTAAATGCTCTTTGATGTACAGTGCTTCTTCAGATACATACTGTGTGTGTGTGTGTGTGTGTGTGTGTGTGTGTGTGTGTGTGTGTGTGTGAACACTCCCCCTCCTTTCTGCATGTCCACAATGCACATGCTAAAAGCTGATCAGCCCACCAGTATCAAATAAGATGTAAAAGGATTAAACACAATTTGGATTGCGTGCTTCTGAATCTGAGCTATCCTATATGAGGAACTTCTAGGTACATTTGCTGTTTCTCTTGCGGTTCACACAGAAGGGTCAAGAGCCAACTCTTTCTAATTGAAGGGAGGGAGTTAACATCTACTACCATACTTCTCATGCTACCCTAAGCTCAGCTAACATATGTCTGTACTTCCTGGGAAATGAGCTCTGGTGGCAGGATGTGTGGGGTGGGGTGGGTACACAAATAGGAGTTCTGTTCCGTTTGATACTGAGTTCATAGATCATTGTTTCCCAAATGAGGGTAAAAGCCGTGGTGAGAGAGGAAAAAAATTCCAAAGGATAAATAAGACTATGAGATTTTTGTAAACAAATATATTTATTGGCTTCAACAAGTTTCACGCATAGACATCTTTGCTAGAAGCTGGCATTCCTTGTTGCTGTTCCTGTTTTTATCTTGAATTTAAAATTACGAATGTGTTGTTGTTAAAATGGATGGGAACATGGCAAAGGAAAGATGGGGGATGCATTTTACTTAAAACCTGGCCTTCCCTGATCATTCTGTTTCAACCTCCTTCTATAAATAGGACACTATTATTTCTCCCCGCCTTATGATATTAAATGGTTTTGATTTATCGTACTTGTGCTTATTTGCTTATTTGTTCTTATGATTTGATTATTTACCTCATGTTGGTCTGATAGATTAGTTTTTATTTACTATTTTAAGTTGTTGTATTTTGCCTAGGTATTTAAACCGCCCAGAGTAGCTTTTTTTGCTAGATGGTTGTGGTAAATAGATAATAAATAAATAAATAAATAAATAAATAAATAAATAAATAAATAAATAAATAAATAAATGTGAGTTTCTTGAGAAGCCAACAAGAGGCATGTTGCCAAATGGTTTGGGAATCACTTTCTGAATTTCTTATTTTCTGTGGTTAGACTTTATCCAATTTATGTTTCTTTAAGAGCATTGGACGGTTCCATTTTGGACTTAAGGGGTGTAAAGAGGAGTTGGAGAAGTAGAGGTTCTCTACTTACTTTCTCCTACATAGGACGATGTCTTCCACAGAGATCTTCCTTCATTCAAGCAGAATTAGTTTGATTTATAAGAAGGACTTGTGCTGTTTCTGTCTTTGTAAGTCTCTCATGGGGGTGGGGGAGAGAAGGAGATTAAACCATATAATAACTTTAACAGGCACACTATGCATGGCTGCCTACATCTGCAATGTTGCCTTGATGTAGGATTATAACAATGGAAGGGAATGCAAATCATAAAGCAGCAGTTAATAAGGTTTTGTTTTCCTTAATCCTCAAAACTCAATCATTCCTTTGTTTTACACTCTGCACCCTAACATTTAATTGATATTTATCCTTACAAATGTACAGCTCACATGACTGGAATGCATGGAAACACTGACATCAGGGAGAACAAAGGTCAAATATACAATTTTCCCCATGATGTATTGTTCCGAAAATTCATATACAGACTGTTGTTATGAACATCGCCTTGAAGGAAACATGGGCTGTCCTCTTACTCAGGAATAAATCCAGCTAGACTCCCTTTGGAGTTATTTGACCAAATTGCTGTTAGACACCTTGAAGCTTCATTTCTATATCCACTTTTTAAAATGTTTATTTTGCATTCAATGCAACTTAGAAATAATTTACAAAAGCATAGTTTAGTAATTATAGCGATCTGCTATTTATTTTAATCGGAATAGTTCATTGTGGCATGTCATGAAGTCACTTCCTAAATACTGTGATCCTAGAAGGATTTTTTATGTATATGAGATGGTCGTGGTGTGATTTATAATGAACACCACCCCCATGGGTCTTGATGGCAAAGAGAGATTTGGACCAGACACTCTGCCTGCTGCACAACTCTAAAAGTAATAAAAGTGTGCCATCATCATCATCATCATCATCATCATCATCATCAAATTATCACACAGCAGACAAGATAACTACGCTGGAATTTGTATTACAAATCACTAGTCGAACACTTCCCAAGCGTTTAGGACTACGTGATGTATCAGCAAATTATGCCAACAGATCCCAGTAAGACGGCTTTCTGCAGCTGACTGATGGTGAACTTTGTCAACTCCAATTTCTTCTCAATACTTGCTTAGCTCTTTAGGCACAGCGCCCAGCGTGCCAATTACCACTGGGACCACCTGTACCGGTTTATGCCAGAGTCTCTGAAGTTCAATTTTCAGATCCTGATATCGGGTAATTTTTTCAAGTTGTTTCTTGGTGACTCTACTATCACCTGGTATAGCAATATCAATGATCCACACTTTTTCTTCTCCACAATCATAATATCAGGGGTATTATGATCCAAAACCCTGTCTGTCTGTATTCAGAAGTCCCAAAGTAATTTTGCATGCTCATTTTCAGTCACTTTTTCTGGCTTATGATCCCACCAGTTCTTTGCTACAGGCAGATGATAGTTGTGACACAAATTCCAGTGGACCATTTGAGCAACTACATTATGCCATTGTTTGTAATCAGTCTGAGCAATTTTCTTGCAACAACTCAATATATGGTCAATAGTTTCACCCGCCTCTTTACAGAGTCTACATGTGGGGGACTCAGCTGATTTTTCTATTTTAGCCTTAACTGCATTTGTTCTAATAGCTTGTTCTTTGGCTGCAAAAATCATGACTTCTGTATGTTTTTTCAGTGTTCCATTGGTGAACCATAACAAACTCTTTTCCTCGTCTACTTTTCCTTTGATTATTATTATTTTTTTTAGGAACTGCCCATGCAGTGCTTTATTATGCCAGCTATCAGCTCGTATTTGCATCGTTGTTTTCCTGTATTGACCCTTTGTTTGCTTTACTTTAAACACCTCCCTTTTCCTAATCTCCAATAATGCTGGCTCTGTACTATTTTTTAAATAATCTGCCAACGCATGCTTCTCTTCTTCAACTGTCTGCTTCACTTGCAAAAGACTTCTACCACCTAATTTTCTAGGTAAATACAACCTGTCAACATCACTGTGTGGATGTAATGCATAGTGAATGGTCATAAGTTGTCTTGTTTTCCTATCCAGACTATCTAGCTCCATCTAAGTCCAGCTTATAATGCCAGTGATGACCGATGGCCTTGGTGGTGGTACCACCATCCAGCTCACTTTTTAATACTTTTCTAACCCTTTGGATATATTCTTTACTGACCACATTTTTTACTTGCCCGTGCTTGATATTAACTAATTGCAGTATGCCCATATATTATTTATAGGCTTCACTGATGATACTTAATGGCTTGTCCATTTGGCATTTCAATTCCTTCACTCTTGGCAATTTTTCCTTTTCTTAGTGCCACTATGGCACATTCGTTTAGTCCGAACTCAATACTAACATCAGTACTGAAACTTTGGGCTGTGTTAATCTATGAGTGTATTTCAGTTGTTGTTGTTGTTGTTGTTGTTGATGCTGCTGCTGCTGCTGCTGCTGTTGATGATGATGATGATGATGATGATAGAATCATAGACTTCGAAGATACCTCAAGGGCCAGCCAGTCCAACCCCCTGCCATGCAGGAATCCCCATCAAAGTACTCCCGAAGGATGGCCATCCAGCCTCTGCTTAAAACCCTCCAAAGGATGTAATAAGATACGTGAATGAAGGTGCTTTTGATTTGCTCAGTATACAATGGCAATTGATTTGTCCCACTCAGATGAATTGAAAAACCATCTTCAGAACAAATTGGAATGAGACAATACATTTTAGTGGAACTCAAGGGTTGTTAACTTGAGAGTGAAATCTAATAGTGAACTGAACTGGAACCATAAATCCAGACACCAGTTTGTTTATGGGGCTCTCCATCTGAAACTATGATGATATTCATTCCTCGTCCCTTCTGATGCTGTCCCATCTCATCCTGCTGCTCCTATTCAGCTGCCCATTGCTTCAAGTGTGGATTCTCTTGGTCCATGATGCTGAACCAGGGTTCTACAGAGCCCCAGGAACCTCTGCCTCTAGATCAGGTTCTCTGTTTCTGGCCGTCTCAGTCAAGACAGAGACCATAGCAGGGCTGCAACAGGAAAACAGAGTTGCTTTTTCAGACCCTTTCAAGAATTCATTGGCCAGACTGGCTGGGGAAGACATTCTTGGAGATGTCATTTTAAAAAGGAACATTTCCGAGCTCTGGTCCAGCCAGCCTGTTTGCATTGTACATCCTGTGCTGTGCTAACAGCTTGAGTGACTGAACCCCTGAGCTGGGCTGCTACATCCTTTCCCCTCAGTAATTCAAGGACTGATGTTCTGTGAGAAAATGTCCTCAAAGACTCTGATTTGAGATGAACACGTCTTCCTATTCATCCTCATGTTTACTCCTTCTAAGAATGTTCTGTGTTGCTCTCATTTGGGGGACTAACAAACTCTGGAAAGAAATGTGTGTAGCTTTCCTTTGGAGAGCATTCAGCTTATATTTTTGGATGCTTATATTAAAAAGAGAGAGCCAACTTTGATTTTTTTTATAATGTCAAGTGGGCTATTATTAAGCTCTTAGAAAGTTATTTCAGTATTCTGAAGCAGCTGGCAGGACATTCTGAGGTAAAGTATGAAGAAGCCAGGCTGCTGTGATTATCTGGCTTTTCAATTGTTACTTAACAGTTTAACGAAAAAAATTGACCATTTATTAAGCAATTCTCAGGGCAACATTTAAAACACACACACACACACACAGAGAGAGAGAGAGAGAGAGAGAGAGAGAGAGACAGACAGACAGACAGACAGACAGACAGAAGGACAGACAGAAGGACAGACATGCACACATACACACACATGTATCACTGCCACGGTCAATGCCAGGGAGCTACAGTTTAGAAAAGAGACTGAGGGCATTGGTTACTATAGGAAAATACATTGGATTCTGGATCGGGGTTTGTCAAATTGATGCAAACTCACATGGTAGTTGCATGGATCCTGTGGCACTGTTTGCACACACACACCCTTTGAAACAACTCTTAATCCTGTGTTAAGCTTACTTTAGAGCGATCCAGGGAACTCCACTCTTCCCCATCTTTGTGTTGGCTGCTTCTCATCACTACTCACTCTGGTGACGGTGGTGTTATTTTTGACATTTTTTTGACTTTTTAAATTCATTTCAAAGTGAGATAGGGCTAGTTCACTATTACAGATGGGGGGAATGAAGCAGACATACCCATGGAAATGTACCCCCCCACACACACACACTGCAAACACTGATAAGTCCTGCTGGACTCCCATAGGGGATGCTTCCTGATTTGCCTCTTGGAGCCTCTGATTTCATTCTCTGGCATTTCTCTTTCTGTTCCTGCCCTCTCTGTTTCTGGTACATTTTCCCACAGACAGGTGTTAGCCCGAGAAGACAAGAGATATGTCTTTCCTCCTCTCTCCTCATCCTCTCCTTTATTGTTTAGAAGACAGAGTCTCCTCGTTCAGTAATTTTTTTAAAGTGACAGCAGTCTCCTCTCTTTGCCTCAAAACCCCTGTGATGGTGTGGTTTATCTGAGAATGGTGCTGCAGCCGGGTAACTTGTATTTTTTTTTTTTAAAAATGTCCAATACTCGACTGCATTGCATAAGCGCTGATGCAATATGCCACTTAATTTTTAAAAATAATTATCTTGATTATATTGATGCCCCCTCCCACTACCCACTACCCAGCCACCTGAAACCCACGATCCTGGTATAATACTTGACAGATCCCTCAGACACAATTTACTCTGATAGAACTATTCACATATGTTGAAACTATTTGAATAAGTTGATTTCACAAATGAATTAAAATAAAAGACCTCTCAATGGCTGGCTTAAAAATGTGGATGTATAGCCAAAAAGTACACTTCGCATCAAAATAAATCCACACTTCCCTGTGCATCATGATATAGGCATTAAAAAAAAAGACCACTTTGAAATACAGTGGACCCTTGTATAACAAGCGGTTTGTTTAACAGAAAATCCACTTAAAGGAAAAAAATTGTGGAGAAGGGAAAATCGCTTAACAGAAAAATGGTAACGATTAGGGATTAATCCTTTTTCAATGCATTCCTATGGGAAATTTGTACAAAGGGAATGAATTAATTCCTTTATACAAGGTACCACTTTATTCTAGACTTGATTTATAAAACAAGTTTTTTCCACATGTAATCAAGCTCTGAGTCTGATGGGATGGGATTATATATGCTGCTTCTAGGTGTACAATGTGTTGGGGGGAGGTGTTTTTGATTTTTTTTTTTGTTTGTTTTTGCATACCAGGAAACTAATAAGAGAGACACAAATATGTGTCTGGTAAAATGAGTACCCAGCTTGCTGGGGGGGGCAATGTGTAGCCTGCACTCTGTAATTAAAACTGTAAACCGCCCAGAGACTACTTGTAGTAGTATGGGGCGGTATATAAGCAGAACACTTTTTGCTTTTTGCTTTTTCTCCTTGAAACTGGATTTCATAGAATCATAGAATCATAGAGTTGGAAGAGACCCCAAGTGCCATCCAGTCCAACCCCCTGCCGTGCAGGAAACCCATCATAATATTTCCGACAGATGGCCATCTAGCCTCTGCTTAAAAACATCCAAAGAAGGACAGTCCACCACCCTTTGTGGCAGCATATTCCACTGTCACGCTGCTCTAACCATCAGAAAGTTCTTCCTGATGTTCAAATGGAATCTCTTTTCCTGTAGTTTGAAACCATTACCCTGAGTCCTAGCCTCTGAAGCCATGGAAAACATGGCTATTTGCTGTGGAAAAACACGGTTTCTTGCTACATGGCAGGATTTCTTCTGAAAATGCAACAGCCACTGTGAACTTCGGTGAAATGTTGGGGTAGGTATGGCAAGATTTCTGGAAGAGATAATTCATAACTGCTGGATAGATCAGTGAGGTTTGGAGTTCAATTCCCCACTGTGGCCCTTACTTCACGAGGCGCGGCGCTCCGCAGCGATATTGCCTTCAATTTGAATTCGGAGGTGGTCACGTGGTGGTCACGTGTTCTCGCTTCGCTCCCGCCCCTGTTTCTCAGTACTCACGAGCTGCAGTTTTAGGACCGATTCGAGCACAACCTCACGTGCTCCCTTCGCATTCGCATGCCACTTTTCAACGTTCGTTATTTCCCATCCGTCCTTTAAAAAAATTCCTACCGACGGCGTATCGATGCACTGATGCTGGACTGTCAGTTGCAATGGCTCTACTGATTTCAACTGTTTCCTGGCATCATTGGCAGCCCCCCCCCCCCGCCGCCGCCGCCGCTACTCGGGGGGAGCCCCGCATGGCACAGCCGCCCGCCCTCCGCCGCTTGCACGCTGCCTGCCCCGGGTGCCCTGCTCTGGCCGGGCGAGGCGGCAGCGGCTCCTCCTGCTCCCGCCGCCGCCGCCGCCGCCGCCCCTACTCGAGCGAGGAAGTAACAGCGCAAAGCGATGAAACGATATAGCGATGCATCGATATCCCTGTTTGAATATTTTTTTAAAAAACTTGAAATAAAAGCCAAAAACCGAGACCACACGTGACGTTGGGAGCGAAGCAAGATGCGAAGCAAAAAGATTCCCGGCAGCAGCCAGGGGAACCACTCGCCCCGCTTGGAGCACGGTAAAGGGGGCGTGGTCGGGGTGGCATCACAGCCAAAAAGGAGGAGCGTGCGGACTGAAACGATCGATTCGCACAGAAAAGAAGGCTAGCCGCGAAGCGAGCGGCTCGTGAAGTAACGGCTTGTGTCTCCTTGGCAGGGGGCTTGACTTGGTGATTCCACAGCTCCCTTCCACAATTTTAAGATTATTATACCAGTCTGAAAGCACTACGAAGAGCTGAGCTGCTTCAAACTAGATGTATGATTGTGCCAACTCATTCATATAAAACCCCAAAGAAAAGTGGTATGCGTTATGTGTGAATAACATATCATGGCCCCTTAAAGGCTCGTTGATTTCTTACTGTGTGAGTTTTTGTGGATCAAAAATTTCTCTCTCAGACACATTGGGAGCTTATTCTATCCCATTTGTATTTATACATGTCTGTATGGCGGAGGGGAACGTGGCAGGTATATGGTCACCAGAATTTTGCACTAGGTGGAACAATTATGATAACATTATAAAAATAGTTACTGGCATTTGTCAAAATAATATCATTTTTGAGCCTTAAAATCCACCCCGATAATTTACATAATTAAACATAATTAAATCAACTTCAGCACTGTACAAACTCACAGACACACACAAACAAAAAACAAAACTAGCCTTAAATTTTAAACAGCTGTTCCCCCATCCAGTTTTAGCTTGTTAAAAACAGGAGAAAGGCAGCAAATCCTTGTTAATTTTCCAGCAGAACTGCCTAATTTAATGAATGGGTCTTCAAGAATGTACACTTATGGAAGTCCCATTGATTCAGTCTCTGCAGTCAAAATCTTCTTGCAGAGGTATGCTAGTGATGTGATTTCTATAGGCAAATTGCCCCAAGTTAAGAAACCACTATGGACCTTGTGATTTGCTTGCTGGGTCCTGTAGTTCAGTATGCAGCTGATCATTGCAGTCTACGGTGATTTCCTAACTCCAGACAATTTGCCTCCAAAAGCTGCACCATCATCTTAACTAGGTCAGAGAATATGGGCCCATGAATCTCCTCTATCCTTCTATAATGGTTGAACCAGGAAGCTATTCACTGTTAGCTCATCTGCCATCCAAGTGGTAGAGCTGGAAAAGAATCCATGGATTATACGGCTGACAATCCCCATGAGATTTCTTGTTAGATTCTCTGTTTTCACCCACACGTCTCTCGGGGGGGGGGGGGGGACTGAACTCTTTGTAAGCAATAGTTTCCAAATGAAGGCTACCACAAATAACATTCCTCTCCCTCCTCCAATTCCCAAATATCCTAAACGGCTCTTAATTCATCATCCAGTCAAGTGCCATCCCTTTCATAACACTGCTTTCTGGGCAAAATTTCATTTCCATACGGCTGCAGCCATGGCTATTATTTAACTGTGGAAACATTCAGAGGAGACTTGGAACAACAAAGTCGCCGTGAAAGGCAATAGCCAGGAAAAACTGAGTGCTCTTCTGGCAAAGAAGCCTGATTCCTACACAGGGGCCTTTGCTTTGTTGTACAACACTCATTTTCAGTAAATTTAGGCCATCTATTTCGAGACAGATAAAAATATGATGACTTAACACTGCCCTGCTCTGACTGGTGCAGCTCCCCTTGTGTTGAAGTGAGCAATGCTTTTTTCTCGTTAATCTATTTATTTAACATGCCCCGTCACCTCACCTATTGCAGAGTTGCACTCATTCCCGGTTAAAATGAACTCAGGTGACCTGTGTACATCCAGACAGAGTATTTTAGGAAACTGAATTATTACTTATGTGCCATGGAAAGGTAACCAATACGTTGTTCAAGTGTCCTCTGTGTAATGTATTTTGTCTAACATTTTGTCTGGCCTGAAGTGCAGCTAATTTATCATTTTGGATATAACTCATTTGGAGAGCAGGCATAAAATCTCAGAAGAGCAATGTACTAGCATCTGTGTTTAGTATTCCTCCTATATTAGGTTTAAATTGGAGTCAGTAGATGCAGATAAGTTTTTTAAAAAAATCTGTCTACCGATTTAATAGGAAACATGGAAGGCTCATTTTCTAGTATTTTTTTTTTTTTTTTTTTTTTTGCTCTTAGGTAAGTCTCTGCAAGGCCAAAATGCAGCACTGTAGTTAAGGAATGATTTCCTGGAAGAAAAACACAGGACCAGTTCAAATATTTACAAATCACCCTACACAGAACAAGAACGGAAATATGGTAGCCACCAAGAGAATCATATGGGCAAACCATACCTGTTCCTTCTTGGTTTGGACCTACTAAGAGGCAGAATGACCTGAAGGTAGCTGATGCTGGGGATAGAGGTGACAGGGGCCCCCATCCACTCCACCTGAACCTCCTGGGATCACTCTCCCGTGGGGATCCTGCATGTCCAAACACACCCTTTACTTTTAGATGTTACAAAAGCATTATAAGCCACAAGATGTCCATCGTGAACAACGACAGATAAGAAGCATTTAAGGGTGGTGTCTCTTTAGTGCCCAAAACAATCAGAAGTCTACACAGGGTGTAACTAGTAGTTTTGTACTCAGGGTTTTGCTATCCTAAGGTCAAGTTTGAGTGGTTTGATACTGGCAACCCCGGGGAAAGAACAGAGGAATGGGGAAGAGGGCAGGGTGTGAAAAGCATGATGATTATATTGGTTCTGGCAAGTTTTCACACCCTCTAACTTTTGGTGCCCTGGGCTAATGCCCCCCCCTTCCCCAGTTCCCCTGTCCTAGTTAGAACTCCGCAAACTGCTGCAGCTACCTCCCTCACGAGGCATTCTTACAAGTAAACATGAAAAAAAATGAACCAGGGGTTTGGAAGAAAGTCACAGTAGCAGACATAGCAAAGGAAGAGTAGCATTTGACCAGATATGCAAGATACAAGTGAAGATGGGTGGGTGGATGGATGGATACATGGATGGATGGATGGACGGGCGGACGGATGGGTGGACGGACAGATGGACAGATGGACTGGCAGATGGGTTAAAATTCATCGCTGTGTTCCTGCAACAGGCTGGCTTTCCTCACAGGAGGCACAGTGAGGAATCAAATCACACCTTTGGCTCTGCAACCAAGTATCGAAACCACTGAGCTATCCAGTAATAGTGCCTACACAGCCCCTTCCGTTCCCAGAGAACTTCCATACATGGAACTGAGTGGTTTCTTCTAAAAGAATTGCTGAGGGGTGTTTTTTCTCTCTCCCTAGAACAGGCAGAGATGTTCTTTCACCTTCTGTATCAGGGATTCCACACAATCGAATCACAGAGAATTCCAGTGTTCTGTAAATTATGGTGTGTGTGTGTGTGTGTGTGTGTGTGTGTGTGTGTGTGTGTGTGAGAGAGAGAGAGAGAGAGAGAGAGAGAGAGAGAGAGAGAGAGAGAGAGAGAGAGAGAGAGAGAAGTGAATGGAATTTAAATGTGTAAATATTTAAGTTTGGAATGGAGTTGGGAAATTTTTTCTCAAGCCACTACTTCCCCCCCCCCCCGCCCCCTGTCTTCAGAAGCCAGACACAGGAGAAAGGAAGTCATTGGCTCCTGCCCCCAAATACCAGTCAATTTATCTCTTGTGGGAAGTACAGAGTTTGTCTTTTGCATCCAAACAGATGGGTGAAAATGTTGCCAAGCAAACAGTTTTCCTCATTTGCTGGGAACAAGAAAATCAGACAGTGGTGTGTGTGTCTCTCTCTCTCTGCATGGTTTTTAATAGCTACAAAAGAATCTACCAATGTCCCAATGCCTTTAACGGCATCATCTATAACTGCAAGAAAATGGTTCAGCTTGGAAAGCACTTATGTTTAATGCTGTCATTGACAAAAGTCCTTAGTGTGGGAGTACATATTCAGGTAATTTCACTAGTACTCCACTGCAATGCTCTAAGGTTTATTTTGCTCAGCTGCAATGCTCTAAGGGTTATTTTGCTCAGCTCTGCCATCCTTCTTAGGTTCACATGGGGGAGTTGTCAGCGCTGAAACAGTCATTTTATTAAACAATTACATTAAACAATTCAGCATTTCAGTGCTTAGAACCAACACATCAGGATTCATGGCATTACTTGCAATGTATAACTTGTTCAGGTAAGGAGGCCATGTCAATGTTATTTTTTAAGAAAAACGCCAAGAGGTAATGTTATTGCTTTTTTTAGTGCAGCAGGTGATTTTGGGTGATTTAGAACCATCTTTATTTTTTGTTTTTGAAGTTTATTTCAATCAATATCTTAAATGTTACGCATTAATCATGTGCTGTTAATGCACTGCTCCTTTAATACCAATCACCTAGTTACAAATAGCTTTTTAAAACAGCATGTTGCAACATGAGGACTGCTATTTACAGGGCAAGAGTTATCTTTTTGATCAAAGTTATATTAACTCCACCTTCAGGTTCAAATGATGGGGCCCGAGCAAGTCTTCCAGAAGCCCCAGAGAAAAATACACACCCACACACCCGAAAATTGTGCTTTCTCAAGAGTACTCTCTTTAATAGAAATATGTTGTGTTATTTATTGATCGTTCTTTAAAATTAATTACTCAATTGTTACACCAGCTACTCAAGTGCACTAGCGATGCCTAATGATCTCCCATTCACACCACTGGATGTGCAGCAAATTGTGCCCCTGATTCTGTGACTAGCGTACATAAGAACAAAAGAAGAGCCATGCTGGATCAGGCCAAAGGCCCATCTAGTCCAGCTTCCTGTATCTCACAGAGGCCCCACCAAATGTGTCTGGGAGTGCACGTGACCAGATATCTGTTTCCTGATACCACTCCCTTGCATCTGGCCCTTGAAGACCGGAGATTACACATCTCCATCATGGTTTGTAACCTGTGATGGACTTTTCCTCCAGGAATCTGTCCAATCCCCCTTTGAGCATCCAGGCATCCAGGCCTTCAAAAGGGGAGTAGTGTGTGGCATACACAGGAGAGACTGCTTTGGGGTGGGGGCACTTATGTGCTTGCCTTTAGGCAATCAAATAAGTAAACAGAACTTTGTGAATGGTTGTGCTGTGGTCTCATCAAGAGTCTTTCTGTCCTGTTCTGCTGCCCATTGGTATCTTGCATGTTTTGCTATCTATAATTTCAGGGGGTTAAGCCAGGGATGGGTTGGCCATGGGTTGGCTCAACTCCCAAAAACTATTTATTGTATTTTATTTATTTATTTATACAACGTATATGCCGGCCACTACCCAAAGGTCTCCGGACGGCTTACAATTAAAATGAACAGTTAAAACAATTAAAACATTAAAATATCAGTGAACAATTAAAAACAATAAATACATTTAAATACAAAACACTAAAATGTTGTGGCCCTGGCCCTCCTGAACTCCACCCTTCCCTTCTCGAAGAACATTTCATTGTAAGTAGGTAAAGGGATGATGGCATGCTGGAATTGGAGGGGGGGGAGGTAGGGGGGGAGGCTTTGCGTGTGTGTGGCTTTGAAGCCAAGGCTGACTGTAGGTCCGTTCAGATAAGATCTTGTTTGATTCCAAGGAGAACACCTGGAGTTTGGCCTCCGTTTAAGCTGAAACTGGCACAAACCAAACAAACCAAAACACAAAATGTCACTAATCACAAAATAAAGAGTTCCTAAAAATGCAATGCTGGGCCTCAAGAATTTGTAGTCTTTTTCAGCATGCCACATGCCCAAGGACAGCTGCCAGATCTGTAATCTCCAGTGTCCTCGAACAGGCCCACAAATGATGTGACCAATTGCAGAAGACGATATTTCGCAAATCCCAAATTTGGTTGTCAGTTAAATCTTTGCGCTTAAGAGTGTAAATTGCTGCCTTTTCCTCCAAACGTTCCCATATGTTTCACAGGGTGAAAACGGAAACCATCCAAACATGAAGCCAAACAAGGGGGTTTTTATAGTCATCCTTGCTGGCAGCCACGATAGCAGTAGGGAGAGGGCTGTCATCTCCAAGATCTCACCGAGAATTCAGCTTGTTGCAAATGTTTAACTTGCCATGTGGATAGAAATATTTTTTTTCTTCCTCTGAGATGTTCATCTCAGTTTTTAAGAATATGCGTAGGTGAGTCACGTGATGTTTGAATCGCTGCACACGCAGTCAATTGGCGGCTGAAACTGACCATAAAGGATGCTTGACAAGAAGCCTACAGCAGAAATGAGGAGGGGCAATGAGAGTGGGGCTGGCAGTGTCCTCCCCTGTGCCCATCCCTCCTTCCTCCCCCTGGTGGTGGCTCTTGTTACTACAGCCACCTCTCCCAAACCCTCTGCTGGTTATCCAAAGGCATAGTTTTCAGTGACAGAGGGGTTTACGTATGCAGAAATGACTGAAAGTAACCAAATTTTACTAGTGTGCTAAAATTAACAACCCTCTAGAGGAACAGTATTTTCCATCACTTCCCAAATACACACTACTCTTGCAAAATAACCCATGCTTCCTTTAATGTCATGGAGGCACCTTTTTTTTTAAAGCAGAATCCAATTTAAAAGCAGTTCTTATTGTCAGTAGAACCAAGCCCTTAGGTGTCCTTTTTCAGGTCTCATAAAAAGATGACAAATTGTTAGCACGTATTGTCACTGTGCTTCTTACTGCCAGGTATGGGGAGATGGTGTATGTTTGTGTGATTTTTGCTTCAGGTGCTAGGTGCAAGTCTAAAGAGAGAGGCTAGAATTTGCTACTCTGTCTCAGGTAGAAAATCTCTTAAACTGTCCATGTCCAAATTTGCATGACGGGTGGCCCTCCGCTGATGGAAGCATTCTATCCGTGGAACTGTGCCCTTGCCTAATTTATTTATTATTTATTTATATTATTTATATTTATATACCGCCCAATTTTCACCAAAGGAATGCAGGGCAGTGAACAATATAAAGTAAGCGATAGAGTGAACAATAAAGTCAGCAATACAGAAGACAATAAAACAAATCAGCAACTATAAATGATAAAAGAAACATTGGGGCCAAGCCAGTAAAACTATAAATGCTAAAGTACAAAGATACAAGATGGCAGCAGAAAACCAGATGGACAAACAGACAACATTGAAGATAAATCAACCCACTTGGTTGCCAAAGGCTTTTAACTGCTTCTTGAAGGCTGAGAGGGGCTTCTCAGTCCTAAATTCACTGGGAAGGTGATTCCACCAGATGGCAGGGGAATACTCTGGAACAGATTTAGGAGGTGGAGATGGGGGGGGAGAGAGTGGGACTGCAGGGGTGGGGTGGGGGAAACATACAAAAGCAAAGACAAAAGCAAAGCAAATTGTTATGTTTATATACCGCCCCATAGCGCTTAAAGCACTCTCTGGGTGGTTTACAATTGAATTGTGCAGGCTACACATTGCCCCCCCCACTCTAGTAAGCTGGGTACTCATTTTACTGACCTCAGAAGGATGGAAGGCTGAGTCAACCATGAGACTGCTATCTGGGATTGAACCCCATGTCGTGAGCACAGTTTTACCTGCAGTACAGGCATTTCACCACTGTGCCACGAGGCTCTGAAATGTTCCAGAACAGTACACAGAAAAAAGTATGCTTGTGCAACACTGGATCTCAGCCAGTTTCATTGCCAACTTGGTTGCTATATCTATTTTTTTTAAAAAAGGGAAAGAAAACTGAGATCATCCAGAAACCAAATTCAGTGCCTATATCAGGCATGTCCAAAGTCAGTGCCAAATGGGGCCCGTTTTCAAATTCTGAGTGGCCTGCAGCCTCTTCTCTCCCCCCCCCCCCCCGCTCAGCCTGTCATGCATCCCCACCAGCTGGCCTCTTCCCATACTGGATGGAGACATCAACTTGCAGTTTTACAGTTTGCCGGCCCTCCCTGCCTCTGTCCACCAGCACCCCAGCCACCTGCCCCCAACTCCATTGCTGCAGCATCCTCCCCACCTCCTTGCACGTCCTAGAAGTTTGTCCAAAGTCCAGCCCAGAGGCCAAAATGCAGCTGAATGGTCGGCCCCCACACATTTTCACCTCACCAAATCTGGCCCTCCTTGCAAAAAGTTTGGACACCCCTGGCCTATATGGATGGGGCTATCACAGAAAAGCCCTTGTCTCTTAGGTCTGATAGATCGAGAGTCCTATGTAGTCAGTTCTGGGGGCTGGTAAGAGTTGTTGGAGCGCAACTGAGTGCCATAGCTTGTTCTCCCTCATGGGACCCCAACATTGCTGCAGCAAAGCCACATCCTGTACTTTTCAGGCTGCGTATTTTCCCTTTTTCCTCAAAGCCATCCAAACAGCTAACCAACTGGTCAGGCTAGTTGAAAGGAGGCCAATATAGAGATGCTGCTCTAAGGGCCTGGGCCTTCTCCACAGAGAAGCCTTCTACCAGTAATTATCCCAAAGCTTCCTTGTCGCTATTTAAACACTGCTGCTGTTTGAATACTTGGACATGGTTACTGACCCCAAACACTGACAGAGCGGCATTCTTGGCTGGGGAACAAACCCTCTTGACTTAGCTGTCGGGTTTTGTGTGAATCTGACTGGCATATATGAGCTTGGCCAAGCCCGGTAATTATATACCATCAGTAATATATAAAATGTGCCCCAATGGGATCATTTTTACCAATTAGGACATCATTGGGGAATGTCTCAGTTAAACTACGGAATTCAGCCAACTTTCTGATCAGAGAGCCAAAGTCAGCCCCTTCCAAATATGGAAAACAGATAAAATCAAATATCTGCAGCTGGAAGAAATTCATTACTTTTTTACACTCTTAAGATGTGTAATAGAGATGGGCACGACTTGAAAAAAATTTTTTTCGAGTTGTCATTAGTCGGGCCAGTCCCATTTCGGGTCGTTTCCGGTTTTCGCAAAAATTCGCAAAAATTAGTCGGTTTGTTTTTTCGTTTTTTCGTTGTCGTTAGTACTGGTTTTGGGGGGGGAGCGGGCTCCTGGAGGCACCTCTGTGGGGTGGGTGCCTCCTCTGGACCGCTATAAAGGGAAAGTGGGCTCCTGGAGGCACCCGTGGGTGCCTCCTGCCACTAGGAAGGGGAAGCAGGCTCCAAGAGACACCCCTCTACATGGGGGTCTCCCTTCCTCACCTGCTGCTGCTGCAAAATGCTATGCAATAGCCATATGGATATTGCATAACATAATGTGCAGACGTGAGACCAGTGTGAGAGTGATAGGGTCATACCTTCCCTGCACAAGGCTCCCGCACCACCATGTCTCACACAGAAGGGAATTGTACTTGCTGCGTGTAGTGCAATGCAAGCAAGTAGATCTGGCTTTAAGGTGGCTTAGTGCAAGAGCTAGGGTTAGGCTAGTGACGGGTAAGGTTACGGTGGGCTAGTGGGTTGCACCTCTGGGTGCCTCTCTGACCCACTAAGAAGACAGTCTGTGACGTATGGGTACGGAGTCAAGGGTTAGGGTTAGGGCTAGGGCAGGTTTTAGGGGGCTTTTTGGCACATCCCAGAAGTCTCCATGGCCAAGTGGCCATGCGACTGGTGGGATGGCTCCAAAAATTTGCATGGTTGTCCACTCCCACATGGCTGGCCACTCGGCCAGCCCATCATTGCGCAGGTGTAAATAAAATAAAATAAAATAAAATCAATGGAGGACAGAGGAGGAGAGGAGAGACATTTTGTTGCAAGAAAAAACCCACTGCTACTGTGAAAAATCTGGCAGTTTATAAATTTTTGCGCGTTTCTGTTGTGCTTGTGTGTTTTTGGACCACGATTTCAAAAACAATATTGCGTTTGCCGCCCCATTTTGGATCCCCCGCCCGCACCGCATGGCATGGCGATGGCGACTCGCGAGTCCGGCTGACCAGGACGGGGGGGAGGCGGGACCCCCCCTCCAGAAACCACCCCTCCGGTAGGTGCCCTGCGCCCTTAGTCAAGCAGGCATTTTTCCGCCTGCTTTTTTGGCCCGGGAATGGGTGGGGGGAGAGTTTAAAAGTTTTTTCCTGTGCCGTCCGTGCCGCTTGCTTGCACTTTAATTGCGGTGGCCGGCGGCGAGACTGGGCTTTTTGCTGGCTGCGAGCCTGCGGCGAGTCCCACCAGAGCAGCCCAGGACGGGGGATGAGGGGGGAGGCCGGGGACCTCCAGAAACAACCCCTCTGGTAGGTGCCCTGAGGCACGGCAGGCATTTTCCCGCCTGCTTTTCGGCCGGGAACCGGGTTTTTTTAACTTTTAAAAACTTTTTTTCTGTGCCGCGTGTGGCATCGCGCGATCTCGCGATGCAAGGAACGAGCACGACAAATCAGACCAAAATTGTTCGTTCGTCGGTTCGAGCTCGAAGTCTGGGGGAGTAATTCCCGTTACCGTTTCCGTAGAGTAACGGAACCGAGTAACGGAAACGGAAACGGAAATACCGCTAAGTCGTGCCCATCTCTAATGTGTAAAGTGATGTTAATGAAACGTTCATATAATCAACTCGTAGCTTTCTCTGTCATTATGGAAAACAATTTCAAGTCCTGAAACTAACCATCAAGATGCTTAAGTCAAATTATAGGCCATATATTCTTAAGGCTCCTTTTTCTTATTCATTGTACAGGTATTTATTTATTTATTAAATTTATCCATTGCCTTTCTTCACAAAATAGGACTTAGTGTGGCTCATAGTTAAGGTAGAATGATAATGCAACTGAAACACAAGATAAAGAATCCCATTGAGATTGTGGAGCACAGAAGCAAAATTATGCACTAGGTGGCCTGTGCTATTGTTGTGTGAGCTCTTCTCTGTACTCTGTCATGTCTTGATTATGCATTTGGTTGGACGGTTACACAAGAGTGGTCACAAAACACAGAAAACCCTTGTGCAATTGTCCTTACATGTGTGGGAAACCCCAAAAGGACGGTGGCTCATGGCATTAAAGACATGAATTAAAACAGGTCAGTAACAACAATACCAACAACAAATTAGAGAAAATATTGTACCTGCTCAATAAAGAGACTTTTCCTTGTGAGCCCATCCATTTCCAAACACACACACACACACACACACACACACACACACAGAGAGAGAGAGAGAGAGAGAGAGAGAGAGAGAGAGAGAGAGAGAGAGAGAGAAGGAGGCCACCTTACCCTCATGTGGAAGGAACCACTGAGAAGATCTTCCTTACAACTTCAGATGCACTTTTTTTGCTAGACTGGCTGCCTTTGGACCTTTGAATAATCCATGCTTTTATTATGACAAGAATAAAACCAGGATGCTTGGCTCATTCCTATTCTGATGCTGCGGTTTATCGCAGAGAGGGCCTTGCTGTTATTCAGAGTGAGGTTTCTACTGGAGGCAACAGATTTAGACTGGTCACAAAAGGGCAGCAAATGGTTAGCCATTTAAAGGTATGATTATTGGATTTTTACTCGCTGCCAGAAACGGGGGGGGGGGAGCACTTGTGGGATTTTCTGCCTCATAGGCCAAAATAACTTGGCTGCTGCGACCACTGTGTGCTGTGTGCCATAATAAATTAACTGAATGCTTAAAGGCTTTTCTGTTTCCAAAGAATCCATGTACCCAGATCTCAGGCTTTTGGAAAACAGTAAACGCTGTTCCAGTATCATCCAAGCAAAGATGGTGGTTGGGAAGCTATTTCTTCTAGACTATGCGTCCCACAATCCCCTAGCCAGTATAACTGATGGCCGTCTTGACGCGGGGGGGGGGGTTCATAGTAAAAACAAATAAACCACGATCTCTTCCCCACCTCCATCAGCAGTTGCACAAGAGTTGCAGCATTTTTAGTTTTGCACAAGACATCATGCAAAAGATCTGAGGTGGCTCCATTTCTAGTTTGCATGCCCCTGCTTATTTTACAGTTGCCTGGAAAAGACAGAAATGCTAGGAACAGTTGAATGTGGCAGGAAACGGGGGGAAAGTGGGTCAACTCCATGAAAGAAGCCAGAGACTTGAGTTTGCATGAGCTGAATAGGTTTGTTGAGGAGAGGACCTTTCGGAGATGGCTCATTCAGAGGGTAGCTGTAAGTCAGAGATGACTTGATGACATGCAGTAAGCCTTAGGACATCCAGTTTCATGCACCCATTGAGCTATGAAACTCATTAAGGGCGTTTTTACACGACCCCTAAGATCCGCTGGTCACTTAAATTCGGACCAGAGATCTTGGGGGTTCGTCGCTCTTCCTGTGTTCCCACCCCCTCCGCACTTCCTTGCTCCTGTCTAAGTTACCTCCGCATCAGGAATTTTTCAGCCCCGGAGAGCAGGTACTTGAAAAGTGCGCTGGGACGCGCTTAGGTGGGCGTGGTCGCACTTAATTTTTTGTAAACTCCGGAGCTGGTGGGGAAACAATGTTAAGCTCTGGATCTGGGAGCCATTTGCCGCGGATTGTAGGGGTCGTGTGAAAGGGCCCTGTGACCTTGGACTAGTTGCACCTTCTCAACCTCGGATATCGCACAGGTTGTTGGGAGGATCAAGTCAGGAAGAAAAGAGCTATGGACAGTACAGTATGACCCCCGTATCCACTGATTCAGTTATCCACAGTTGGCAGAGGAAAAAAATTAAATAATTCAGCAGCTGTAAAGCAAGCTATTGTCACAAATAGCATCTGTAAGGCAAGCTACTGTCACAAACAGCAGCTATAAAGCAAGCTACTGTCTCAAAACAGCAGTCATAAAGCAAGCTACTGTCAGGAAACAGCAGTTTGGGGGTGGGCATGCAGGTGTTCTCTCTTATCCACGGTTTTCATTATCCACAGGAAGGCCTGGAACCAATCCCCAGCAGATACCGGGGTGCTACTGTACCTTGAGCAGCTTGTAGTAAAGTAGAACAAAAAAACCACTATTGAAATGAAATGAAATAATATAATTTGAATGAAGCTTTTAGAGAACCCAAACCATTAGTCATATCTCAGTCTCTTGAACAGAACAGGACAGGAAGTTATACTTCTTAATAAAAAATAATCATGTGCTATCAAGTCCAGTCTGACTTATTCCAACCCTTTCCAAGGTTTTCTAGGTACAAAGTAATAGAAATAGTTTGCTGTTCCCTTCTTCTAAAGACATCCTGGGACTGTGCCGCTTGCCCAAAGCCACACAGGCTGGCTCATCTCTTGGGCGGAAGAGTAAGGATTTGAACTCCCAACATCTGGCACTGCAGCCAGATGCCTCAACTACTGAGCCATAGCATAACAAAAAAAATTTTTTTTTTTTGAAATCATGGATTTGTAAGAGAGTCTCACTGCAGCTCTGTGTTATTTACAAAAACAGTGGTACCTCTACTTACAAGCAGCTCTACTTCTGAGCAATTTGACTTAAGAGCAGAAAACCATTGGCATTTTAACTGCCATTTTAACAAATTTCAGATGCTCTACTTACATTTTTTCATTTTTTCAATGTATTTGTTTTTTAGATACAGCTGCTCTACTAATGAGTTGTTCAACTTATGAGCATGCATTCAGAACAGATTAAACTTGTAAGCAAGGTACCACTGTAGTTCCTTTTTAAAAACACAAATGATTTGGTATTCCTAGCCAAATCATAACAACTCTGCTTGCTCAGCAGTGGTGCTGGTAGGGAATACAGTAATGGCAAGGTACAACCTGTGTGACAAGACATACTACAGTCAGAACCTGAAAAAACATCCCTTTTTGGAGCACAATCCCCATATTCTCCCAAATTTAGGATTTTAAATAAAAAGATGTAATTTTACTACACTCAGAGTTTAGAAGAGTATACAGTCATAGGTATGATCAAATCAATATAATCTCTTCTTATCTTTGTACTTAGAAAAATAAGAACCCTTTCACACACTTTTAAAGCCAGAAAATCCAATCTCAAAAGTAAAAAACAAAAACAAAAATGCTGAAAAATAAAAAGGTAGCATAAATTGTAGCTGTATCTTGCCTTCTTTATGTTTTAAGGTATAGACAGGGTCCCCTCCTCCACCAAATATGTTTTATTGATGTATAAATCAGCACTAGAAGGTCATTTTTAATACAGCCAGGAATTTTATTGAAAGATGCGGGTCCCCTGGGCTTGTCTGGAAAATAAGACACATGTTTGGAGATGATGTGTCCTGCAGGGATTATGGTTCCTAAGAGAAGGTCTTCCAGGAGATTTGTCTAGACTGAGAGTTTACCTTCTCATTTGAAAGGGGGGGGGTGAGAAGAGGAGAGACAGACTGAATGAAATGTTCTGCATTTGATTAAGGTGGTTGTGTGTGAGTTTTTCCCTGAATTTTTAAAGACCAGTCGCATACACCATGGAATGTGCCATTGTCAGAAACTGTCAAATAGGTACAAAAATTAACAGTAGATGAAAAACAGTCAATGACCATTGGATATACTCAGTGCCTTCTTTCTTCACTATCCAGAAGTATACAGTTTTCAAATGGAGTTTACCCCCCCCCCAACTTTTATTTCCAGGTGCCCTTGTAGAGATGGGTTCATTTATTTATTCCAGTAGAACACATTGTACCTCCGACAATCCTTCTGATATGGAATCCACACAAGCAATCAAAACACATCAGAGTGAGTTCCTCACTCCAACAAGAGCATTTACCCAAAGTTTTTTTTAACCCTTACACAAAGCAGTTGCTGTTTTTATATTACATATGGTTATCTAGCCCACCCTCACCTGATTTCGTAAGCTAAGCAGGGTCGGCCCTGGGTAGTACTTGGATTGGCGACCACCAGGGAATACCAGGTGCTGTAGGCGCCTGTAGTAGGAACTGGTAAAACCACTCCAGTATCCTGCCAAGAAAACTCCATGGACATGGGCTCACAAAGAGTTGGTCACAACTGTAACGACACAACACACACACGCATGGTTATCCACCAAGTTGTCAGTTCCTACATAAAGCAGCAGTGAGGAACCAGAAAACTCCAGGTGCTATAGAACCCCAATTCTTATTACCATGACTGATGGTTGCGACTGATGGAAGTTGTAGCCTTCCAGCATCTGGAGAGCCACAGTCTGTCCACCTCAGTGGTGGCCATTGGTGTTGGAAGACCTTACAGCAAGAGGCCCCAAGGAGCTCCCTGAGTGAGCTTTCACATCTTCTCTTCTGATTTACTTTGTGATTGCTCTTTCTCTCTGCGTGTGGGTGTTCAGATGCTAGGGACCAGACAGAGAAAAATGAGTGAGCAAAAGCAACTGCTGCTTCTCCTCTCACATCTCATTCACTTAGAAAAATGGAGCTGGGGAGGCATCAGGACCAAGGAGGAGGGTGCATGTTCTTAGAATCAACTTCCCAACAGATAAAAGTGTTCAGAGTTGCTATCTTTTTTGCTGCCTGATCTGTAGAATCCAGCACCAGGCAATATTTTCTGGCCTCTTATGGTGGTGGTGGTGGCGGCGGTTAATTTCCTTGCACTGAAAGCATATTTTGGGACTGGATCTCTGAAGGCAATTTCAAGGGAAGGTTCCTTGGGTAAGGAGCAATAGAAGAGCCAAGTCTTGCAGCTGGAAACCTGGGAGCTAAAGTCTCTTTTCACTCACACACAACCAGTGCTACTGGCTGGAACATACAGTATTTCCTGATCACCCTTTATGTAGCTGTACCCAGCACAAGAAGAAAGGAATACCCAACAAAGACTGCCTGGTGAGTTTGCATCCCCATTAGATTAAGCACCTGGACTCAGCCATTGTTTGTTGGAGCAGCTCATTAAAAGGCATCATGCCTTTTCTTTTGGGGAGCAATTGTTTGGAAGGAATAAGGGTTGCAAATTAATAATAGCCATTGTGTTTTATTGCCCACTGGCTTGTTTCCTGGCATTTAGGCAGCCTGGGGAAGGAAGAAAGAACTCAGCGGAGCCACTCATGACTGACAACTAAGTGAGGGCACAGCAAGGCAAGGCCTTGCTAAGTATTGATGAGATTTTTATCAAGAGCCAGGCTCACACAATCAGCTTTCTCTGCTTCTGCAAAGCCATCTAGACAAAAGGGTGTTGGAAGAGGACATCAAAATTATTTTGTTGATCCATGCATGATGTAATCTTAAAGGCTGCTTAAAAAAAGATAGGAGCTGCTAATTGAGCTGTTCCTTTCATTTGTGCTTAAATATTGAGGAGGAAGCTGTTGGGTGGGTCTTCAGCTTAAGGACTCTAGCTGGTCTTTAGGAAGAGAGAGTGCTTTGGAAAGTTATTATTTGGGCTACTGCTCCCAGAATCCTCCCACAAACCAGGTACTGCTAATGCTGTGGATAGCTGGACTGATGAGCTGAGTTGCTTTACCCACACAGTGATCTATTTTCTCTCTCTCCCTACTATTCATCTTTCACACATCTCACTAATGGAATTGTGTGTGTGTGTGTGTGTGTGTGTGTGTGTGTGTGTGTGTGTGTGTGTGTGTGTGTGTGTGCGCGCGCGCAAAAGAGAGCCCAGATAGGAGTTAAACTCTGCTTTCATCATGGATGACTAAACGAAGGGCAGGTCACATAAGCCCAAAGACTCTGAAGCTTACGGAAAACAGCTTGGCAGTACAGTAATTACCACCGACATCATGTAGCACAACCAGGAAAGGTCAAGTACAGAAGAACTATTCTGCCTATTCCTATTTGGGGAGTGGCATGAAATAAGATGCATAAACTTGCATGACTGAGTGCGAGGAAGCCTTTAATAAAGTCCAGTATGGCAAGCTGAGGCACTTTATGGTAGACAAAAGATCTGAGAACTTTCTTCTCGAGCAGGACATTATATGGAGCTATCCCTCAAAGTCTTCCATTTCAGCCTTTTGTTCCAGTCAGCCACATTCTGTCAGTTAGTGCTCCCAGAATGGAGAATTGTGGGATTTGTAGTCCTAAAAAACCCATCTCTAATCACCGAGTGTTCCCCTAATCCAGAAGGCCCCCATTTTGTGACCAATCACACAAGCAGTCATATGACCGGTCTTGCAAACAGTGCAGGACTAAGCATGGAACCACAAGTCTGCTGGAATGAGAGGAAGACTAATACAGCCTCCCTTCCACAATGGTGCAACACAACAGGATATAAATAAACCATTGTCTATGTAATACTCTGAGCTTGGAAACATTATTTGTTTGAATTAGAACTCCCAGGATTGTCTGGCCACTGGGGGAATCTTGAGAACTATAGTCCAAATATATATTGTATATATATTTGCAAGCTTTTTATTGTGTAAAAAAAGATTTTGTCATCATCAGCTTGTACTGCAAGATAACTGGACCTGCAGAAGGTTCTATATTATTTTGTTTAAGGTACAATATCCCCCCCCTTTTTTTCATCTCTAGTTGCCTCACTGATTTACTTCTGTACATTTTCCATTATTAATGGTAGCCATCACCGCTTGCCTTAATATACCGTGCAGTATCAAAGGAGGACTCATAAAGTTACCCCCTCCCCCAAGTTGAGAAACTGTGTTCTAGAGATTCAGTGTGTGATTGGCACTGGGACGAATGGATTTGGATGCAGAAATAAAGACAGGGACAATTATATGGCTAACATTGGCTATTCACAAAACTGTTGAGGGTAACAGGAACGTCCTAGCAATAGATAAGAAAAGAAAGCTAATCTATTGTGATAAAAATCTAGTATGCAGGTGTGAAGGGAACAATCTGACTATCACTGGCAGACCACGCACTCCATCTTCACACTGTCAGGAGAAGTGCATGCCAGCTGCAGCCACAGAGCCAGCAGGAGACACCGGTGAAGATGAGGTATACCTGGACTGTCGAAAGCACAGGGGTGGGATGGGAATAAGGGAGAGGAGGAGAAAAAGGAGAGTCATGGCCAGAACTGTGGGAAAAGTTCCCTCCTGTGTTCTGTGCCCCGATGGCTGCATATATGCAAGGCTGCAATGATTGCATATTAGAATAATTTTGCTTGGATATCATTCAGATTGGAGGCTGTTCTTATAGAAATATGCAGATCCACTCAGTTTTGTGATCAGGATCACTAAAAAATTTTAAATTTTAAATAATGTGTTGCTCAGGAAACAAAATATTTTGTTTCCTCCTGGCTGGTTATTTTGAGGGTCACCATAAGTTGGAGGCAAGTTGGCAACGCATGCAGTAACAATGCCATATGTCTAGAGATGGGCACAAGTTTAAAAATCAATTCCAAATGTCATTCAAAAATCACAAATTTGCCAATTCACATTTGTACAAATCAATAACCCCCAACAGTTATGAATTGATGAAGATTAGCCATATTTGATTTGTAAATTAATTGGGGTATATAATAGCTGCCAATGCACCTAGAGAAGCCAAAATCTCAGACAAACTTCTGCTGACCCTCCTCTACAATCCCTCCATGTTTGGTGAAGATTGGGTTTTCCCAAGCCAGTTGTTAAAGGGCTCCTTTTTTTGGGGGGGGGGTCACTTTGTATGTGTATAATTCTGAAACCCAATATTCAACAAAGTAGATGGAATTGTAGAGGAGAGTTGGGACAAACTGATCTGCAATTTTGGTGTCTTCAGCTGCCTGGTGGGCTCTTTCTGGGGGAGCAGGCTCTTTGGGGGTGCATAACTTGGACATCCAGAATCCAAACGTCTCCAAACCTACAGGGCTTGTTGAGGAGAGTGAGCTTCTCTGAATTTGTGGTGTCTCTAGGTGCCTTGGAAGCCATGCTATAGGGTTTTCAATGCAAAAGCAAATTGATGAATTGATTTGTTGGTCAGAAAAAGATTCATTCATTCACTTTTTGGTGATTTGTTGACCTTGATGAATCACAGAATGAAAGTAATCACCATTTTTCTGGTTCGCGCCTGTCTCTAGATAATGACATTTTAGTCTGCGGGGTTAGAAACTATGGCATATCCAGTTAAATCTGCCGAGTTGTTGCTTTTTGATGCCTTCTAGTGATGTTGTATGACTCCAGGTCTTGAACCTCTCCAAAGCTCTACATTTTTGTTCATAACATTGTGGCTATATAAGATTTGGTACTCAAAACCATGAGTTCACTTTTAATATGATAGTAGGACATTTACTAGACTGAGAAGAAGAATGCTGTGTTTTCTTCTATGCAATTAGGAAACTATGTTTTCTCATTTCACAGAGTTAAATAGAATGGGTTCTCTTCATGTATTTTCCCCTCCATATTTTTTTCCTCGTCAGTAGCACTTCAAAGAAATATAAGCTTTGGCACTCAGAAATGTCCTGTTGTATGCATGTTTTATGGATTTTCCATTCTCTGAGATCAGGCCACCTAATAGGCTTTGGGAATTGGCAGGATTCTGATGCAAGAAACAGACTAAACTGTAGTTCAAAGAGGATTTTTTTTTTGCTCTGCTTTTCTAAAAGTAGGTGGATACCCAAACTGTCATTTTAATAGCCTCAGCTTATTAATCAAAAATAGTACAAGGGTTTTTTTTAAATTTCAGTTGATCCACGTGACAACAGTGCTTTATTGGCATTTGAAACATTCATAATTTGAGATGGGCACGAACTGCTGCTTTTGTGACTCGTGTGGATTTGATTTTTGGCCGAACAGGTGAGCGGGTACCAGCCAGAGTAGGCAGGGCTAGGAACCACGAAACATCTGTTCAGCCAAAAAAGAAACCACCAAAAACCACCAAACTGCTGGTTCATACCCATCTCTGTTCATAATCTACCATGACTCTGCAGAACAGGGTGCAAGTAGAAACCCCGGTGGAAGTAGAACTAGTAAATTAACTCCATAAATATCTCACTTACCTTGAAAACTGTATTAGGAGCTCTATGCCAGTTCCAACTTGATGACAAGTAAGACACACAATAGCTATATGTTTTGTCTGCATCCTTCTTGTGTATCTATAAACATTGGCTGTCCATGGCCTGAGTGATGCCGAGCTAGGCCCCTAACTTCGCTCAGAACAGAACTGATGGCATCCTTATTTATACAGACACAACTACTCTTTCAGCACATCACAAGGTATCAACTTTAGAACAGTTAATGCTACTCCAAACACTGAAAAGTCCTGCTTATGCTTAAACCTCCATTCCAACTCTTAGAAGTAAAGACATCCACTCTCTTTGCCATGATGTGATTAAGAGTTAAATGAACTCACCATTTGGCTGTGGTTTATGCTTTATCTCCACGTCCGACAGTCTAACTTCCTGTGAATTATTTTATCTGTTTTGTTTCCCTGTTTTGTCTGCTCTGAATACATGTTTGTTTATAGTTTGCTTCCTTTGGTTCTCAAAAACTTTGGTAGGACAACAGCAGTTGTTGCATCAATGCACAAACGGGTTCCTCTGAACTAGGGTTACTTTTGACCACAGTTGGATGAAGGAAAGCAACTGAGGGGCTGCTTGGCAAGAGATCTCTCCCACAATTCACAAAACCTTCTACGTTGCTCCACCTGTGGCATGAGGCAGACCAAAAGCAAGATGAGAATAACTCTTCCCTAGGACACTTTTCAAACACTGTATCTTCTGGATGAGTTAAACTACAATCCCCACAGTTCCAAGTTAGAGGAAACAGCTTTTGTGGTTCTATTTACACAGAGACATTTTCTAGTGTCTCTGTGTGAATTGCCTCATACTTCTCCAACAGTGGGATTGCATTCCATTGGGGTGAAAATTTCTGCACTTGTTCAGCTCAAGATCATTCTAAGCTGGCCCTGAATTTCCTACAATAGTCTCTCCATCCTCAAAGGCAAAGGGGCCTCTCTACAATATATTACAAGGAGATACAATAATAACATACCCGTGTGCAGGGGCGTATTGGGGGGGGGCAGACAGGGGCTCCAGCCCCAGGGCGCAGAGAGAGCCCAGTTGAGGTTGGGCTGGGCTGCTGGGCACTGCAGAGATGAAGTCCGGAGCCGGGAAGCTGCACTAGCAGCGCCACCAAGGGAATAGCAGTGGCCTGGTGAGGGCAAGCGTGTCCCTTGGGGTCTGAAGGCGCCCTCCCTCAAGCCGCCTGGTAGGTGGGCGGGCAATCGAGATGGCTGGCTGGTACGTGGGGTAGAGACAAGGGCCCCAGGCCCTGCCTCCACCAACACCCATTGGCCCCCTTCCCTCTTTTCCTCCCTCTTCTCATTGCGGAAAGGGCTTGCAAAGGTGGGTGGGTGCACGCCCACCCCTTTATCTGTGGCTGCCTGCCAGCCCTTTGGTGGGGCTCCGCACCTTTTCCCGCTCCCCTGCCCTCTCCTCCTCCCAGCCCTGCGAGGTCAGGCCCAGGTGGAAGGAGACTGGCTGGCCTCTTCCAGTGGTTGGGGGAAAGGCAGGAGGGTGCACGAAAACTGATCCCTGGGCGCTGAAAACCCTAGCTACGCCTCTGCCAGTGTGTTCTGTGTATCCTGCTATGCAGACTGTAGATCTATCTGGTTTGGGGGCACATTCAGAATTTGGGCAATATTTTAATCATGTTGGAGATTTTGTGGCCTATCAAATACTATTGAACTCTAGTTCTAAACAGCCCTATTCAATGAGGCCAATGTTGGAATACAATCATTGAATTGTGGAATAGCAAAGTTGGAAGGGACCTACAAGACCATTGAGTCCAACCCCCTCCTCAAGGCAGGAATACAAATCAAAGGATATATGCCAAGTGGTTATCCAAATTTCTCTTGAATGCTACCAGTGTTGGACCACTCACCACCTCTTGAGGTAACTGATTCCATTGCAGCACTGCTTTAACAGCTGGGATATTTTTTGCTGACAATCAGCTGAAATCTGGTTTGAGTCCTTTGTTGTGTGTCAGGGATGAGCAAGAAGGGACAATCCCTCCCCTCCTCTCTATGACAGCCCATCAAATATTTGAAAAGTGCTATCCTATCACCCACCCACTCCGGTCTTCTTTTCTCTAGCCTAAACATGCCCAATTCTTTCCATCTTTCTTCACAGGGTTTTGTTTCCAGCCCCCTCATCATCCTTGTCACCCTCCCCGATACTTGAAGTGTGGTGTCCAGAACTGGACACAATACTCAAGGTGAGGTCTAACCAATGCTGAATAGAGGGTTGTTGAGCACCTCATGGGATTTGGAAATTATATTTCCACTAATGCAGCCCAAAATACCATTTGCCTTTTTTGTGGCCATATCACACTATTGGTTCATATTCAGCTTATGATCTGCAAGGATTCCAAGATCTTTCTCACTTGTATTGCTGAGCCAGGTGTTCCCTATCTTGTAACTGTGCATTTAGTTTCTTCTTCCTAGGTGCAGTACAGTACTTTGCATATATCCCTCTTAAATGTCATTCTGTTGTTTCCAGCCCAGTGTTCCAGCCTATCAAGATCATGTTGAACTTTGTTTCTGTCTTCCAGGGTATTACTTGTTCCACGCAGTTTTGTGTCATTGATGAATTTGGCAAGCATTCCCTGCACTCCATTGTCCAAGTCATTAATACAAATGTTGAAGAGCACCAGACCCAGGACTGAGCCTTGGGCTACCCGATTTCCTACCTCCTTCCACTTAGAGAAGGAGCCATTAAGCATCACTCTTTGAGTATGATTCTGCAGCCAATTGTGTATCAACCTTATATTTGATTTATCTAGCTCGCGCCTAGATAGTTTGCTAATCCATGGGGAACAGTGTCAAAAGCTTTGCTGAAGTTGATGGGAAATGCAATGGGACGTACAAATAGACCGTCAACAGCTGGAGAATATGGATGGTCTTTTTAAGCTAGGAGAAGAGGACACACTAGTACACAGATACATGGAACTATTTTATAAGAGGTTGGCTAAGTATGAAGGGTTCCATTGTATGCTGAGCCTCCGTATGGGAAGGTAGGGACTCTGATCCAGACCTTCTAGTTTGTTTTGAGTAGCTAAGTTTAGCATCTACTCATGGGTGGGTAGGAAATGCCTGAGGCTACAGATTATCCTGATGTTTTCTAATTAAGGCCAAGTAAAATCAGTTTAAATCCCTAAAGCAGACAAAATATGTTATCATACTTAGTACTAGATAATAATTAGGGCTTCTTACAAAAGCTGCTAATGACAGCTTACTACTCTATGACCTCAGGCGGCATCTGCTTTCCGTTGTTTCATGGAGGCTGGCTCAAGCATCCCAAAGAGACCACCGGAATGCCCATGGTAAAGGGAAATGTTCCACCCACCCTATATTTATATGTACACAGGCACACACATAACACAATCATATCTATTGTGTGGGGCTGCACCTGCCCTTCTTCGTATTTTCTGACAGTATTTCTGCAATGCATTTCTCTCTTCCACCAAATCCTTCCTAAAACCAACATATTTTGGCCAGTTATCAAAGCCTTGTGCTCTGGCCCATGTGCAAGATGCAATGATGCAGAATAGCTGGCCACATGCCAACACTGTGTTGTTGTTTTTTTACTAGGAATGGCAACACCAGTGTGGGAAGGAATCAGTCAGACTTGTTCACCTGGCCTATGTGCCTGCTTCCTGCAGACATCACGGCAATGTCTGGTCCAGGCCTTAAAACAGGGGTTTCTAACTGTCATGAGCACCCAATCCTGACCATCCTGGCTGAGGATGATGTTGCAGTCCAACACCACAGAGGGACCCAAGAAAGGAAACTGATACATTTCTTAAAAAGTAGCTCCTAAGTGGCTCTAACACCATAGTGTTAAGCTCTCCCTCACCTCTCTCTGTCGTGGTGTGTCCAGGAACAAAGCTGCATTCCCCAGAAAAGTGGTAGAAAAGGAAGGGAGGGTTGTAAGTGAGTTTGGGTTAGGTCCATGTAGAATTATATGAAAGAAGTGGGGCAGTTTTATGCCAAACTGTTTTTTATGGAAACACTTTGTATTACTTTCTTTTTCAGATGCGTAATAATGCTGCTCCTCGTTTCTGCAAATCTATACAATCGAATGGGCAACAGGGTTTTTGTAATCTCCTTGCGTTTTCCCATTACTTTCCCCAATTTTTTACTTGCTACAAACACAAAGCAAACAAGCAGAAAAAGAAAGAATATCTCTATAATGTCATTGGGTTGGTAATATCTGGAAGCATCTTTATTCCAAATCCTAAAATTCTACTGCTTTAATGGAAAAAGCAAAGCAAAAACAACCCTTTGTCTTAAAAAATAGGTACTGGAATACTCGTTCCAAACCCACTCTGCACATATACTACTTATTGAGATAAACATCCGCTGTCGTTAAGGACATGAATTGATCATACTGTGTAGTATAATCAGCTTAATGAAAAAAGGCCACTGAATTGCACCCATAGTATGATGAAAGGTTTGATTAATAATTTATGGTTGTCATTAACCAAACCAATCATGTTTAAAGCTTCTGTTTGACATAATTGTTTTATTACCTTCAAGGAGCTGTAGGATGAATTTTGAAAGAAGTAGAAATATTGCACTGATCATAATTATTATACAGCTCAACTTCCCTATTTTATTAAACCAAAAAGAAATACTCTTGTGCAGCTCCCTTTCTTCAGATGTCAATGGGCACCAGTCCATGGAACCTAAGCTAACATTAATCATTTACATATAAAACATGGTCTGAATAAATGTAAAAGGGAAATCTTCAGATTTCGGAGATGAACATACAGTATCTGTTAGTTTGTCCCAGTGCAGGGCCAGTGACTTAAGACCACTTGGTTTATGCATCATGAAAGGTGGGAAATTGTCACTTATTTCATTTGTTTTATTAATTTGTTTGTGTTTTTACAGGCAAGGAGACAAAGAGGTGCTTGTGAGATTTTCTGCCTCCGAACAAAATAATGACCTCCAGAAGATACACAATTTCTGGCTTGTTTCATGTAGCAAAATATTTGGAGACAGCCCTGGTTTCTGTGCAACTTTTGTGAATATATTGATCTTCATTTCTTGAGTAGGCACTGGTACAGGACTTTTCATGTAGTAGTATAATAGAGTCATAAAATCATGACGTTGGAAGGGGCCTACAAGGTCACCCCCTACTCAAGGCAGGAATATAAATCAAAGGATATCTGCTGGGTGGTTGTCTCTTGAATGCCCCAACACCTCATGAATGTGATTCCATTGCTATACTGCTCTAATAGTTAAGAAGTTTTTCCTGATATTCAAACGAAATCTGGCTTCCTGTAACTTGAGTCCATTGTTGTGTGTCCTGAATTCTGAGTTGACTGAGAACAGATCCTGGCCCTCCTCTGTTTGACAGCCTTTCAAGTACAGTAGAACCTTGACTTACATGCTGCTTGACTTACAGCATATTTGACTTGCAGCAAGAAGGGGCCTGCAAGGCACTGGAATCTGGCGGCAGCCACAACCCAGCATTGCAGCTGCCGTCTCCAAACTGCTCCTGCCTTCTTCCGGCAGTGGTGGCTTCGGTGAGGCCAGCTCCGAGCACCTGGAGCTGGTCCTCGGCCTCACCGAAGCCGCCGCTGCTGCCGGAGGAGAAGAAGGGCCGGGAGCTCGAGGCTGGCCTCACTGGTTAGACAGTCGGATCAGTCTTGTAAAAATCTGGCTGCAGAAGTCTGGTCCACAATGGAAGCATTTTAGTTGGGGAGCTGTACAGTTGTGGGACTCTAATGGTAAACTTAGAGTTTTTCAGAACTTGGAAGGTCAGGTTAAAATCAGCAAAATGTAAATGTTAGACATTGTTGTTATGAACATTAAAAAGTGGAGGCGTATAACTTGTGGACTATAATTCCACTGCCTCCTCCTCTCTTTGAAGAGACAGTTCATTTACATCCCTGGAAGGAATCTCCTATCCCAGTCAAATTTGTGTTAAATTGCTGTTTTCAGGGGTCTTTTTCATCATCTGGAACGGATTAATCCACTTTCCCATTACTTTCTATGGGAAAAGTTTGTTTGACTTAAGTCATGTTTGACTTATGTCTAGACCTCCAGAACGGATTAATGACATAAGTCAAGGTTCCACTGTATTTGAAAAGTGCTATCTTGCCTCCCCTCAGTCTCCTTTTCTCAAGG
Source organism: Phrynocephalus guinanensis (assembly GCA_037367245.1). Taxonomy (NCBI): domain Eukaryota; kingdom Metazoa; phylum Chordata; class Lepidosauria; order Squamata; family Agamidae; genus Phrynocephalus; species Phrynocephalus guinanensis. The sequence continues at coordinate 84,494,427 of CM074739.1, forward strand.
CTAAATATGCCTGTCCATTTCCAGCCCCCGAATAGTATAAAATGCATGTCAGAGCAACATCTTGCGGGTTCAGTACTGCCTGGCTTCACTCACTTTCTGTCTAGAAGCCGCTGATTTATTTTCAGTTCTCTTATCATGCCAGGAAGCTGTGTGAGGGGAAAGAGAGGCCCTTTAGTGCAGTGATTTCAATGCTGAGTGGGTGGATTGTGGTCTATAAATAGAACAAAAAACTAAGCTTCTCTTATTTTCCCACGTCAAAAAAAAAACAACAACAAAAAAACCAACACCTTATATGATATATGGAGGACTTTCTTATGAGTAAAACTGGAGGAAGGAATGACAAATTTAACAGGTGGGCTGGGGTATCAAACTTGTGGTTTTATCCTTACCAAAATCAGCAGTAGTTTAAGCCCACCTCCTGAGAGAAGTGCTGACTTTGCCTTCTCGCTGCTCCCCAGTGCCATGTTGGAGCCTCACAGGAAGGGAATGAGAAAATGGAGATTGGCAGCTCTTCTGAAGTGCAAGCACCCCCTTTCCTTCTAGCCACCACCACCACTAATTGCCTCTGCCTATAAAATAGGGCCACCTCTCAGTCTGCTGTATGGACAGTCCCTGCCTCTGAGAAGCCAGGAAATGATGGAGAGACTCCCTACAACAGATCACTCAAAAGACCCCAAGGGCCAGACATAATTCACATCGCCAGTTGAGAAGCTGCTGCGCTGTGGAAAGGAGCAGCAAGAAGGGCAAGGCTTTCTCAGACAGCACCAAGCAGGAGCCCAGTGGGAGCCCAGCCCTTCCCCTGCCATCTGAGGCGGCTGATTCTGTCAATGTGGCATCTAGCCCTGACCCTGTGGCATATGCCCCGACGAAGTAGATATCCTGGGAGACTTAGCAGAATTCACTGAAAGATAATGTTTGAGAAACTCAGCGGTGTCCTTTTGAATCTTGCACACCTCACCACTGAACACATGGCTTGTTTGCAAGTCCAAAATGCCCCCCTGGTCTTCTGAATAGAGAACACAGAGGGCACAATCAGCTGGAAGCTTCTACAGTGAAAGAAATGCCACAAAATCCAAGCCATTATGGTGGTACATATGAGCAAACACATTAAAGTGGGCCTTGTGATGGACACCCGGATATTTGACTACCTGGCACGCAAACTCTTCTTTGTTCGGTAATGCTGCCACCAATTAGTTACTTGACTTCCTATAGATATGAATCAGGACTGATGAGGATGGTAACGTTGCAAATAACAATTAAAGATTATTGAAAGTTAAGGTAATACATAAATAAAGGTCTGCTTGAAGGTTGCTTGTTTTACTTATTAGTTACAGATAAATAGATTCAGTCCCTATTGCCTTTAAACAAGTCCTAACCAGTTTCTACATCTCAAACACTGTTTCCCTGCTGCCAACTACTAGCTTGCTGTTTTGCTCCCTGGTTCTCCCAGGTTCGCTCTCTCTGGTGTTCTCTAGTTCTACTTGGGCGGTTTTTTCACATCCTTCCTTGTTCCACAACTAGTTTTGTACCATGACAGCGTTGGTCACGATCACATGGCCTTATCCCTGTTTGGTCCCTGTTTCCATTTTCTCACAGTCATGTTAATGTGTCTCATGACAACGGTTACTTCACGGTCTTGTTCCGTGACAAATTCTGAATTTGTCTTGCTTTCTTAATCCTTTTTTTAATATCGTAAATAAAACTTTTTTGATATTTCGATTTCCTGGTCTTCCGGGATTTACACGTCAATGCTACAGAATTTTCAGTACTTCCTTTAATAAACATTTGTGCTGCATGGTGTTTCCCATGGGGAAACTAATGTTGAATGCCACTTCAGCCGCTGACCACTAGGTGGACACTGGTTGTTGCGTGACAGTTGTTACCACATGGTCCCTTGTCTCAGAACAGGAACCGGGAACAAACCGTGACAAGAGAGTACCCCAACCCAGCACTAGGTACAGTATTGTCATGCTCTGATCCCGCTCCGGGGATGTGGTCGAGACAAATTTCAGCTGTTGCACAATGGACGTGGAGTAAGATTTTTTTGTACCGGTCCGAAGTGCAACACTTACAGAGACAAAACGGATGTGGAGTAACTACCTGAGTTCTCCCTTGACAGTTTACCGGTCGCTCCTTATATAGGTACCAGCCCCGCTCACATTCAGTGGATTGGTCGCCTATTTACATATTCATGACCATGCCTGCAAGGTTTCTGGTTCCGATATCATCGCAGATCACAAGCTGGATATCAGCCAACAGTGTAATGAGGCTACAAAAAAGGCCAATGCCGTTTTAGGCTGCCTTGATAGAAGTAGAGTCTCCAAACACCTGCAAGGTACTGGTTCCCCTCGGTTAGGCACTGGTTAGACTTCATATTGAGTACTGTGCCCATTTCTGGGCACCACACTTCAAATAGGATGCAGCCAAATTGGAACAAGTTCAGAGGAGGGCAACACGGATGCTTAGGGAGCTGGAAACCAAATCACATGGTTCATGGAAGGAGACTAAATATGATAGCACTATTCAAATACTTGAAAGGCTGTCATACAGAGGACGGGCAGGATCTGTTCTTCATCATCCCCTAGGGCAGGACACAACAACAATGGGCTCAAGTTACAGGAAGTCAGATTTTTGCTGATTATCAGCAAGCATTTCCTAATTGTTAAAGCAGTACGGCAGTTACCTCAAGAGGTGGTGAGTGGTCCAACACTGGAGGCATTTGAGAGAAATCTAAACAACCACCTGGCAGATAATCCTTTGATTTGAATTCCTGCACAGAGCGGGTGGTTGGGCTTGATGGCTTTATAGAGGCCACTTCATGCCTCTATGAATTTATGATACGAACCACCACCGTCCCCCCAAAAAAGAGGTTATGTTCAGTTTTGGAATATTGAGGGTTGGTATAATTTAGTTGTTGTTCTGTTAGAATGGGAATATTCTTGGGATGATCAAGTATGGAGGAGAGCTGTGTCCTTGAGTTAATTGCCCCCAAAAGTACAATGTAACTAATAAATAACAAATGTATATTTTGTTTCCTGGACTACTTATTTTTTTTTCTTTTGCACTCCTAAAGAAACCTAGACAAATGCCTCTTTTAAACTCTGCGAAACAAGAACACCAAAACTAGACAGTCTGAACAGAGAGTCATGAAAGGCGTGACCTTATTTAAGCCCCGGAAAGGTCATGCTTTCATAGCATCATTCACTTCCTTTCCCAGCACAATATGATTGTAGACATAAAGGGGGAAATGTTTATTATCCTATTTTGTACTCCCTCCTCTCCCTTTCCCTTTCTTTATCCGTTTTTAAAATATATTGCAAAATAGTAACATTAAAAAATCCACCAGTGAAAAGGAAGATGAAAATCTGCTTTCCACATTGTTAGCTTTGAACTCTGGGTCTGCCTTTCATAAAATGAATATGTATTTCAGAAGTCCTGGGGAAAGGTCAGCAGGTACTTATAAGGCTAAAAAGTGCCTTTCCACTGAATCATTTTTTGGGGGGGAGGGGTTTGTCACTTTTTGTGGGAGGGAAAGATAGGAAAATGTCTCTACTGAAATGAAGGAAGTGAAGGAGGGTGGATGATAGCAGGAAGAATGGGACTAGATGGTAATGTTAGGTTGGAGAGATTACAGAAAGAAAACCTATATTGTATTATGATAATTTCTCTCCCTAAAGCTGAATGAGGATTGCATGGTCCTCAGTATTGAACTTGAGTTCTCATCGTCCTTCATCATTTCCACAGCTGCCCAGGACTGCTGGCAACTGCAGTTGGGAATTATCTGGAAGGTCATACATTCTCTCTCCTGTCCTAAAGTTATACATGGCATCACACTTCTTATTAAGACAGGGGACTGCATCCCACAATACGTTCAAATACAAATATCACCTTCGCACAACAGCAGAGCTTAGAAAAGTTATTTTACCCAGAAAGGTAACTTTTCCAAACTCTGCTATTCTTGTTGCTTTACAGTATTTGATAAGCAACAAAAAGGACAGACCTCTGTTCTCACATAGCTTTCCTTCTAAACGAAGAACACATTGGCGATGCTGCCTGAGGGTTCTAAGACAGGCATGACCAAACTTCAGCCCTCCAGATGTTTTGGACCACAACTCCCACAGTCCTTTGCCATTGGAAATACAGGCTTAGAATTCTGGGAGTTGTGGTCCAAAACATCAGGAGGGCCGAAGTTTGGACATGCCTGTTCTAAGAGGATGCAACTACATAGACCGGGGGTGGGGAGGGAGGATGATTTTATCAACAGTATTCACAGTTGATCAAACTGGGGTTCCGTAGGTGAATTACTGTGGCTGTCACTGTAGACCAGTGGTTCTCAACCTGTGGGTCCCCAGATGTTCCCGGACTGTAACTTCCAGAAGCCTCCACCACTCACTGTGCTGGAAGGGATTTCTGGGAGTTGCAGTCCAGGAACATCTGGGGACCCACAGGTTGAGAACCATTGCTGTAGACAATCATTGATTAAACAATGACACTTTAGAAGGACAATCCTTACTTGATGTTGCTTTCTTCTGCTTAGGTAGGTGAAGCTCTTCTGGGTCCCATTTTTATGATGCTTCTGCTCGTACCCTCTTTAAAATATTGGAAAGAGACTGAACAATACTGAAACTGCTTTAACCAGAGATACCTTCAAAAGCCAGGGAAAAACAATGCACATGCTTATCAGAACAGTATAATCCACAGTCACCGCACATACTATGTTCAGCAGTGTTCATAAAATACTCCTGATCTTTTTTTGGAAGTTCTTTGTGTTTGCATTTGCCCATTCCTTCCGAAAGCTTGGATCATTTGAGGACCTTTTCCATGCTGTCCTGTTACAAACACTTAACTGTTGTCTGGAATGGAAAGCTAAAATCTGAGCTCCAGCTGATGCTTTTCTTCCCCAGCCATAATAGAACACAAGAAGAACACAATTGTTTGGGATTTTGGTTTTTGCAATGGCTTTAGAGACTATTTATTTAGTTCCTTCATTTGTGTACTATCCTGTTATGCTCATATCTCTCTCTCTCTCTCTCTCTCTCTCTCTCTCTCTCTCTCTCTCTCTCTCTCTCTCTCTCTGTGTGTGTGTGTGTGTGTGTGTGTGTGTGTGTGTGTGTGTGTGTTTCTCTTGTGTGGAAATGTTAGTGGTGCATGATAGCAAGGCTCTTGCACAAATACTTGCCTGCAAAAATGTAGCCTGTGCTTGAAAAAAATAGCTTGGCACAAAGTAGACATTTTTTCAGGATCCATTTACCAGATGGATAGGCTTGTTCAATACAACAGAAAAAGTTAGTAAACGGTGTGGAATGCTCTTAAAATACATTGCAATGTTTACCAAAGTCCTTGTTAACTGAGCATCTTCTGGTATGTTATATTTATTCATTGTTGTTGGGTTTTGGGGGGTCCATAATATTTCCTAAGAATAACAAAAGCAAACTGTAAATGCATTTCCACAATATCATGACGGAAAAATGTGCTAAAGTATTTCCATAAATCAAATGTAGCACTTTGGCATTAGCTCTGAGGCAGTAAATTTAGAAAATTGGGACCAGATGAGTTTAAAATAGAAACTTGCATAACTTTTCACCAAGGTACATTATTCTATTTTATGTGTGTGTTTATGTTTGGATGAATATGGGTGCTTAGAATTAATCAAATTGTGTTCTTCAAAAAAAATTTTTTTACCAACTTTCTGGGTGCAACCTAATACCTAAAGAGAAGGCTCTGAGACTTCCTAAGCCCACCCACTAACAAGAATTTGCCAATACAGACATGCTTACGTAATGCATATAAAATTATCTTGAGTACTCTTGAGGGACAAAAGAACTCCCTAGTTGCTCAGGCTTAGAAGAGTCATTCAAAGAAGGAACAGTAATCCCTTTGAATACTGTTATGTGTTGTCAAGTCAGAAGCGACTTATAGTGACACTAACAGGGTTTCCAAGGGGGATGATATGCTGAAGGAGTGGTTTTACCAGTTCCACATCCCCATTGAGTTTCCGTGGCTGAGAGTGCATTTGAAGCCAGGTCTCTTGAGGTCTAGCCCATCACTCTATCTACTATCCATATCGGGTACCACCATATAAAAATAACTGTGTGTCATCAAGTCAGTTATGACTTATGGCAACCCTCCTCAGGGTTTTCCAGGTAGACAATATTTTGAAGTGTCTTACCATTCCCTTCTTCTGGGGGATTATGCAGCTTGCACAAGGCCACATAGGTTGGCTCCACTCACAGGAGGCACAGTGGGGAATCAAACTCACAGATTCTGGATCTGCAAACAGATATTGAACTCCCAAGGTTTGACTTCACAGACCAATATTTAACTCTCGGAGCTGGACCAGTATTGGATTTTGATATTTTCAGTGACTGTCCATAACGACTGAGCCATGTTGGCCCCTCCTGGTGTCTGCATGGTTGGCGTCCAATTCTGCTTGCATAGAAGAGAAAGAGAATGTGCGCCAGAGGGTGAGAGCTCACATGCAGCCTGAACCCCTGGCATTGTGTATTATCTGCCCCTACTCAGGTACATAACAGTATCAGATTATGACCTTGAAATAAATTGAATGAAATCAGTTGCCAGGATGTTTTTTTCTTTCTTCTTTCTTCTTTTCTCTTCTTCTAGGCATATCTCCAGTATGTATATTTTCTCAGTATGAAGCCGAGATCAACCATTTCAATGGGGCCCTCCAGAAATAATTCTTTACATGCTACCTTATAAACTTCGCCGTGCAAATTTATATAATCCCAATTTGGTTTATATTTCTTTCATATTGTGTTTATGACCATGGCAAAAAAAAAAAAAACACTGGTTGAGAATGGTTGATCTAGAGGGAAACCATGAGGGAGAATATGTTTTCTTTAGTGGAGTTTGTGGACTTCTCTGGAGCCCATTGAATCATCCTTCTAATATTTGCTTGCCAAGTTCTCACCCTTTTAATTATCAGTCCTTGTTGGTTATGATCATTGGCTGGTTTTCAGCTTTTTGAAACTGATTGTGTCTCTTCTATATGATGAGTTGGTTTTTGTTGATGCTGGCATTCATGTTTTAATGTTTCAATGTGGGCATTATTGTTACTTGTTGATTGTATTTTTTTTATTTTAATTTTGTTTGCTGCTTGGCCAGCTAAATAGATAACTCTCTTTTTTAAAGCAACCAAAGTATGTGTGTGTTGGGGGTGTGGGGTGGGGGAAGATACTTTTCCTTAACTTCAACTGGTTATGCTGGCTGAGGGTTTTAGGGAGTTATAATCCAAAAAGTAACATTTCCAAGGTCTGAAACAAGTTAACAAACAGAACAAATGAGTAAATGGAATAGCCTGGTTCTAATTCATTCCCATTGGGGTGGAATGTTTACAGATTCTGAAACTGTGGGCATTTCTGAAAATGCAAAGAAAAGAAAAGAAGTACTCAAATAAAACCTGAATACACTATTGAATCTTTTCCTGTATTGTTCACCAAGAGGACCGTGTCACAATAATGCCATTGTTCTATCTTTTGGAAACTTGCATTCCCAAGTTATTTAGGTGGGGCACAGGGGGAAATCAGGAAGCTATCTCAGATTTTGTGGGGAGGAAAGATGAAGAAAGAGCAAAGAATATAATGTATTTGGGCTTCATTAAGGGTACTTGTGATTGCAGAAGTGCCCAAAGAAATGCCACAAATTTGCAAGAATGCAGACACTGTCAGCAATAGCATTCTGCTTGTGATTTGGACAAAAAGTTCACTCTCTCTTTGCTTTTGGCAGAAGTGGGAGGACTGGCATTCTCAGTGGTATTGCTGTGTATTATTAAAGTGTGTCTGGGTATTAAAGTGGCCATTGCCAAAATGGTGAAGGGGGCAAGCCAAGAAGGGAGAAAAATGAGCATTCAGCACAGAAGAAGATGGCAAATGGGATTTCTTTCAGAAATGAAGGAAGCTTTTATAGCGTCCTTGCTAGAACACACCACATCTTTGCATTCCATTCCTCCGGCTGTCTTCCCCACATGGCTTAGATGCTTTCTGTGTGGCTAGCAACACAGGCTTGTAGCTGAGTGGTCCAGACAGAGAAGAGAACCAAAGCCATCTTTGGTCTCGGAGTTAAGGAAAAGAGGGTTGGAGGGAGATGGAACTTGAACACGTTGTGATACGTAGGGTCCTGCCTTACTCCTCCTCTTCCTGTGCACCTCAAAACGTTAAGAAATCCACCTCTCAGTCCCCCGATATGCTTTTGGAGGTGTCAGCGTGCAGAGATTGTCTGCAGACATTGGGCCTTTTTACATGACCCCTAAGATCTGCTGGTCCCTTAAATTCGGACCAGAGATCTTGAGGGTTCGTTGCTGTTCCTCCGTCCCCACCCGCTCTGCACTTCTTTGTTCTGTCTGCGTGAGGGGAGGGAGGGGGGAAAAAAGCCTTAGACAGGGACAAAAGAATGCATTCTTACCTCCGGTGCCCTGTGCCCGTGGAGGTTGCTCTGACCTCCGTTTACTTCCTGGTTCCTCTTTAAGGGGCGGAGGCAAAAGAAAAACAACAGAAAGAAGCGAGGAGAGCTCAGGCACTCTCCGCATCAAATATTTTTCACCATCAAAAAGCAGGTACAAGAAAAGTGCTCTGGGTCGCGCTAAAGTGGGCGGGGTCGCACTTAATTGTCTGCAAACTCCGGAGCTGGTGGGTAAACATTTTTAAGGTCCGGAGCTTGCAGCCATTTGCGGTGGAGCTTAGGCGTAGTGTATAAACGCCCATTGTTGAACTGATTTCTGTTGTGAGGCTTATGTGAGCATCTTGAATGTTGATGATTCAGGCACAAAGCTGGACCAGTCACTCCCTGATTCCATCCTTGGCTTTACAGGAGGTTTGAAAAACAAATTCATTTGGGGAGTTGTCATCACAAAAAGGAACTTTTGAAAGCTTTGCTCCTCCTTCCTAACTGTTTGAGCATAACAACAGTGGAACCAATGATCTCTGTGATGGAGACTGGGGAGCACTGTAGCACTGGAGGCATTCAAGAGAAAATTAGACAACCATCTGTCAGTTCTGTTCTGACTTGGAACCCCGCATTTGGCAGGGAGTTGGGTTTGATTGGCTAATAGGCCCCTTTGATTATTCTGTGGTTCTATGATATATTAAAAAGCATTTCCTAAACACACATATCACAGGCCTACTTTCACATTCTCATGATCACACATTCTCATGATCACACCAAGGATGCTTGTTAACAATAATGAACTGGATGAGGAGGAACAAAATGAAACTAAACCCAGACAAGACAGAGGTGCTCCTGGTCGGTCGAAAGGGAGAACAAGGGATAGGGATGCAAACTATGCTGAATGGGGTCAATTGAAAAAAAGAGGTGTGTAGCTTGGGGGTGCTCTTGGACTCATCTTTGGGCTTGGATGTTCAGGTCACGGCTGTGGTCAGGAGTGTATTTGCACAATTAAGGCTGGTACGCAAGTTACGCCCGTTTCTTGAGAAACCAGCTCTGGCCATGGTGACACATGTCCTAGTGACGTCCAGGCTAGATTACTGTAATGCGCTCTATGTGGGGCTACCGATCAAAAGTCTCAGGAAACTTCAACGGATCCAAAATGCAGCAGCCAGATTGCTGACTGGGGCGGGGTACAGAGATCACATTACACCCCTATTAAAACAGCTTCACTGGCTGCCAATCAGCTATCGGGTACAATTCAAGGTGCTGACCTTGACCAACAAAGCACTGTAAGACCTGGGTCCTAGCTACCTCAAAGATCGAATCTCACAGTATAAACCGACTCGGGTGTTAAGGTCATCAGGAGAGACCCTTCTCTCCATCCCACCACCCTCACAGGTACATCTTGTGGGAACACACGAAAGGGTCTTCTCAGCTGCTACGCCCAAGACTCTGGAACTCCCTCCCACTAGAGGCCAGGACTGCCTCATCTCTGTTCTCCTTCCGGAAACAGGCAAAGACCTTTCTCTTCATGCAAGCTTTCCCTGAATGATGGACTACCTATTATGTGACTTTTATACGAATCTATCATACATGAACATATAGACTTTGTGTTTATAGACTTTGTGGTTGTTCTCAATGTTAATTCTCAAAGTTAGTTTCCCTCACTCATAACTTTACATGGAATTTTACTTTCCTTTTAACTTGGCACAGTCTCTGGTAGCTTTAATGTAATGTTGTCTTTTGATTCTATAGGATGCTGTAGTTCTCAGTACTCAAATATGTCTTAATTGTACTGGACTGTATATTATCCCTCATTGCTGTAAGCCGCCTTGGGTCCTTTTCAAGGAGAAAAGTGAGGTAAAAATACCCTAAAATAAATAAATAACCTCAAGGGCATATCTGATGGGAGGGTCATCTGTTACTTTGAGCTGAAGGTTATGCATGACGTTTGTAAATTATGCTCACATGTGACATATATCCTTGGAACAACAAGGCAACCTGTACAGAATGCAGTTCAACATGTTCACCATTGGGTTTGCACATCCCAGTAGCAGCAGAGCGCCCAGCACCTTACTTTTACCTGCTAGAATGCCCAGAGGAACAGAGGACCTACGCGCTTGCTAGATGCAATGCCATCCCATCAGCGGTTTTATATGGGAGATTCAATAGGACTGGTTATAACGTTAGGTGTTGTGCCTGTGCACTGGGTGGAGTGGAATCGCTCTCTCATATGGTTTTGCTCATATGGTCTTCTTTATGATCACTCCAGTAAAAAACTCCTTGACCCACTTCTCTTGAAGAAGAGGCAGTGTTCAGATACTGATATACTGAGGTTTCTTCTGTCATCAGAAGAAAGTGTGGCAACTTTCTTAACCCAGCTGGTTAGAGCCCGCAGCCAGGGATGCTCTGAGTAGTTAACTTTTTAACTATTATTACTGTTGTAATTTATACTGAACTTATGTTGATAAATTTATGTATGCCAATAAAGGCAGATTGCTTGAGTGTCAGTCCCATTGTACTCTATGCCAGCTTCTTTTAAATGGATGTACAGTATATGGCTCTGATGTAAGGATTTCAGTAGATATATGGTGCTTCGCAGACACAACCATATAAAGGAAGGAGGTAGGCTTTTTTGCTGTGCTGGTTCTGAACGAAATGCATGAAATCAATTTCCTTTCAAACAGACCCAAAGCCACATCAAGATTTTCTTGCAGTTTTGCACATATATTGTCAACCAATTAACGAAGATACGCTAAATTCACAGCTAGAACATTAAATAGGTGTGAACCGGCTCATTTCTACTTTTCAGACTACCGAGGCCGGAAAAGATATTTTCCCCACAATTCCAGCATTATGTTTGCCCCCAAAGCTTCTCACTAGTACAGCTGCTGGACACACTGACTTGGAAATTTCTGGGAACTGTAATTTTTAAAAGAGTAACTCTCCTGAGTACTGGTTAATACACCTTGGCATATCAGCAAAATACAAATATAATCTCATCTTTGTTATTCTAGTGAGTTAATTTTTTTTTTTTCTCTCGTTACAGCTACATTCTGTTAAAAATGTTGCAGGTTGAATTTTAAACTGCTGCAGTTTTTAGGTTTTTCTTCTTGAATTAGGTTTTTTTCCTGGTATTTTAAAGAATACCTTATGGTTTTAATTATCTTTTGTAAGCTGCTTTCCTCCTAAATGACAGCATAGAAGTACTTGGTGGGCACCTATTTACTCAAAAGTACGGTCCTCCTGAGTTCAGTGGAGCTGCCAAGAATATGCCCAGTAGATCAAAACAAAACAACACAACACAAAACAACACAACACAAAACAAAAACGCCTGGGAAATGTCCCCTAAAAAAGGAGAGTCAATTCCATTTCATTGACCTGCGAAGTCTGTATGTGCTATTTTTTCTCTCTTCTCCACACCTTTCAGAAAAGGATCTGGCTGTATCGTTCTAGCACACATCACTTCACACAGCTTTTTCTGTACACAGTTTTCCTGGCGGGCTAAATTGGAGGGTCTTAATTTTTCCAAAAGGGACCTTGTGTAACACAATATCAGCCTGTAAAACCATTAACATCTACATGCTCGTTTTTAAAAAGGAACCTTAAGTAGTTGTATTAACCACAAATATGTCTTTTATGGAGTTTGTTTTACTTTGTCATTAATGGGTAAGGATTGGAATTTCACATTCTCTAATGTCCCTTTCAAACTGTATCTAGTTTCTGGCGTTTTTCAAGTCTTCAGAAATGCAGGCTCAGAATGGGCCATGTAGAAACGATTGCATTAAGCTGGAGTCTATTATTCCAGAGGAAAACAGAATATAATTTCAAAGAAAACTCCAGGAGGAGGGAGCTATTTTAATGTTGTGACCTTTAAATGTTGTGGACTCCCATGTTTAAAACATGATATGTATGGTTTAGACGGGATATATTTGTTGCTAAATACATACTTAAAAATCTATCTAGGCATCCGTATGTCGACGTCAACAAGATACAGTGGACCCTTGTATAACAAACATCTTGTATAACATAAAATCTGTACAACATAAAAAATTCCAGAGATAGGGGAAATTTGCTTAACATAATTGCCTATGGGGGAAATCCGTACAACATAAAAATGGGATTACTCCATTTTCAATGCATTCCTATGAGAATTTGGATAAAGGAAAATTTGCTTAACATAATTTCATTTGGAACGAATTAATTCCTTTATACAAGGTACCACTGTACTTTTACTGTATTAATACAGTGGCCATATTATCAAATCACCACCACCACAATTTTCCTTAATTGTGTCCTTTGAAGAGGCTACAGCGCTTGGACACATGGCAGAAAACAAACATCAGTGAAATATTCAATGAAACCATCCCAAAGAGGAGGTCCCTTTTGTATTAAAGAAAAGGGTCAATGCATAAAAGCCATGAAAACAAAAGTGGGGCCTCCTTGAAAGAGTCCAAAGCAAATTTTAAAGAAATAAAAGTTTCCACTCTGCAAATCCCTCATTAAAATACAAATGTAAAAGTACTGAATATATCCTGGAATTAGATTTACCTTTACTCATGGGTTTACCCTTTTCAGCTCATCCAGTTTCACTTACAAGGATATAAAACCTGGTTCAAAGTTCTAACTCTAACCTTCTTTGCGTAGTTTGCAGGGCAGCTTGGTGAGATGTTTGAGTACATTTTACAAAGATGCACTGAGTTCTGATGGTGCATATTGTGTGTGTGAATTCAGGTGACATACCGCTAAGCAGCTTCTTCCCACGGCAACATTGTTGTCCGCTGATCCTTCAAAGCCTAAAAATGTAAGTCAGGACACATCGACTCTAGCAGAATAGCTCCTTATTTGGGTAGCTTTTGGTGCTGTTTGGTTTGCAGTGTCCACACATGCTTTTACTTAAAGCGGTTCATCCCACCCTTTTTAGAGCTGCCCTGCTTCTTTTTCGCAGAGAAGTAGGGCTATAGGTTTTTTTTTTGAAAGGTGATATGAAGGGCTCCTAAGAAGCCCATTCTTTTATGTTGATGGCTCGTCTGCACCAAAACAGAGCTGCAGGTGGTTCTATCAGATGTGACACCCTATAATGTATTTGGTGGGTTGTGGCATTGAAAGGTAGGGCAATGGAGTGTCCTACCTTCTTTATTTTTATATACTCTACACCAGTGGTTCTCAAACTTTTTTCATCATGGCACCCTTGCCCGGCTAAAAAGAAATTCATGGCACAGCTGCCCTTAAAGCAGTATGAATACTTAGGAAAAGAAGAAAAAACAGTGCAGATTTAATACTCAGTTGTCTTTAATGCAATGAATGAAACTGTTTGGATGAATTTTGCATTTATATATATATATTTGAAATATATATTTGAAAAAGAGAGCGCATGCACGTGCAAAACACACACACACACACACACACACACACACACACACACACACACACACACACACATTTGAAATCAATGAGATACACAGGAGATATTTATGTGTACCCTTGCTAGGTAGATGCATTGATGTTTTTCTATGCCACACATATAAAGCTGCCATGGTTCTAACACACATGAAAACAGATTCAATCCATTCTGACTAAACTGAACATTTAAAGCTTCAGGTTACAACATTTATCAAAACTGTTTCTATGGAAAACTAACATTGAGATATACTTAACAGTTTAAGAGTATAAAACATCATGCATTTGAACAGTAATTTTGCAAAACACAACATAATGTAAACATCATAATGATTCCATAGCAGGATCATCATCATCATCATCATCATCATCATCATCATCATCATCATCATCATCATCATCATCATCATCATCGTGCATTACTCTTTTCCCTGACTTGCAAGCAATGCATACAGAAACCACCTCATCTCGGGTTACATATGGTTCTTAACCACGGGCATGATAAACTTGTGGCTTAAGCCCACGTCTGGATCATCCATTTAAGTAATTAACAGCACTAAATTTCCTCTTCTCCACAAATGGACCTCGCCACATTATCCACAATAGAGCTTCAGACCAAGACTTTCCCCTCCCCTACATGGAGATCATAGTGCCCTTTGCGTCATGATAAGCTTTTTATTTCTATTGTGCATCTTCTGGACTCTTTCTAGCTTCTTTGTGGACATATTTCAACTTCTGCTGTAGCTGATTAGTCACTGGGATGGGATTTTTAGCAGTCTTTTCTTTTATTTAAGGAAGGGGGAGAGGAATTTCACCCACTGAATGGCAGCCACTGGAAAAAGCAGGGGAGGAGACAGGAAGGGAAGTGCCATTAATTGGAAGAGGAGAAGACTGGGCCAACCCAATTGGAAGGTTCACTCAAGTTTAAGTGTGAATCAGACCATTACAAATTCCCCTGCCTGGATGTGCTCTCACAGCAAAGCTTTATATCGACTATATAAACCAATAAGTGCTGGAGAAGACCACTACATTGGAAGGATTAAAAGGTGAACTGGTCAGGAACCCAAAGGTGAATGCAAGTGCTTCTCTTCCATCAGACAGATCAACAGAGATAACTCTCCAAGATAGAAGTAAATCTAATGCTACAGGCACTGACTAAATTAAATGATGATACTATCTCCACAGCAGCACCACTGAAGACCTAATATATCTTGACTTTAGCAAAGATTTTGACAAACTGCACCATGACATTCTGATAAGTCATTAAACAGTTGGCTGCAGAATCATACTTAGAGAGGGCTTACCAGTGGTTCCTTATTTTGGGAGGAGGCAGTAAATGGGTTGTCACTAGACTCAGTCCTGGACTCTTCACCCTGTTTATTAATTATTTCAATGAGAATATCCTAGAAGAGAGAATCAAAATTCAAAACGATCTAGATAAGCTCTACTACCTGGATTAAGGACAAAGGTCTTAGGGGTCGTCTTTCTATGGCAGCAGTTATGGTCATGCCAGCTAGCCTGTTCCAGATGGCTGGCAGAGAGCTCCGTTCTCTTCCATGTGCTTTTTAATGGTGTTTAAATTGAATATTTTATTGTGTTCTCTCTCTGTGTGTCTCTCTCTCATTCTAATACTCTATTATAATTTTCTAAGAGTTTACACTAAATTTTGCATGATCTTGTGTGCTGCTTCTGCAAACTGCCTTAACGACTATTGTTTGTGTCAAAAGGTGAAACAGAAATGTTTTCATAAATAAATTTCCTATTTCCCTCTTGAGAGCTATTGAAGGCCCAGTCATATCTGCTCTGAAATGGGATCCTTGCACAGTAATCGGGTAACAGAATACAGCCTACTGTTCACTTCTGAGACTGCTGGAAGCCATCCGAGTCCATCTGTGCCTTAGAAATACTGGGGCAGGTCCAAGTTGGTCAGAATAAAAGAAACAAACGTTTAGCTCTCACCAGCGGAATGCTTTGAGACTCAGACTGGAGATTTTTTTTTAGTCCAAATCATTTTGTCTGCCTGGAGTTCCTCCCAGTCAAGATAGTGAATGTCTGGCCAGGAACCATCTCAGCCTAATAAAGAGGCCCAGTTATAAAGTGTAGAAATACCATTTCAAGTTTGATTCATTTCTGTCATGCCCCCAAATGAACCATGGTGGCTTTTCTGATTTGCCCATCATTTTAAAAAAGAGAAAAAAGGCAGAAGGGGGGGTGCAATCTGGGTCATTAAACCAGCACTTAATGAGCATGTAAATAAGAAGTTTGGTCCCATGCAGAATGGATCTTTGCTTTTTGATCAGAAAAACAATGGCTGAAGTGTTATGAGACCATGTCATTAGGAAAACTAACAACAAGGGATCTAGAATATTAAAGCGGAATGGATAGGGAAGCCACATCATTAATCCTGCAGAAGAGGCACCCTTGTTCCTCAACTTTAATATAAAAAGGGACATATTTATTATTAATTACAATACAGTATTTCCCTCTTGATTCTATTTCCCATGAGACAAATTACTTTCAAGAAATTCAAATTCTCTGGTAGGCTCAAGAACATCCAACCTACATACCTAGCTGGAAAATATCCCATGCAGAGAATGTATATGGTATTGGCACTAAATGTGTTTGGGCGCTTTTACACGACCAATTCGGACCAGAGATCTTGGGGGTTTGCTCCTCTTGCTGTGTTCCCACCCCTCCGCACTCCATTGCTCCTGTCTGCCTGAGGGGAGGGAGAAAAAAAGGGAGAAAAGAATGCAGGCTCACCTCTGCTCTGAGTAGGGAGCTGCCCCGGGAAGCATTCCAGTCTCTTAAAGGGGTGGGGGTGGGCAAAAAAACAAACAAACAAACAGAAGGGAGGAGAGCCCGGCACTCACTGCTTTGCAATCCGCATCAGAAAATTTTCACCTCAGGAGACCAGGTACTTGGAAAATGCGCTGGGACGCGCTTAGGTGGGCGTGGTCTTACTTAATTTTTTTAAAAGTCCAGAGCTGGTGGGAAAACAATTTTAAGCTCCGCATCTGGGAGCCCTTTGCCTCGGATTTTAGGGGTTGTGTAAAAGCGCCTTTTGTTTGTTACCTCTTTGAGGACAAAATAATGTCAGACTCTGCCATTAGGTCAAGTGAGGCTGCCACCTTAAACAGTTGGTGCTGTGAGGTGGCAACAATGTGTTAGGTAAAGGAGGTGTCTTTCTGCTACCGCTACCGCCCACCCCAGTCTAGCCTGCATCTTCCAAATATTTAAGAGAAATTCTACTGCCAGCGTGGGCATATTTTATGGTCATAAGAGTGGCCACTATTTTGGTCTATTTTATTCCCTTGTGTTTTTTGGTTATATTGGCGCCTTCGTACATTGCATTTCTCTTCCAGCGAGTTCAAGGTTTTTATTCTTCCCATTTTATGCTTACAGCAAACCTGTGAGGTTACTAAATCCCTGCCAGAAAAAAAGTGACTGTGTGAGTATGCAAGCACTGGCCCACAGCGGGGGTTGACCTCAGCATCCTCCCTGCCACTCCAGGGTTCCAAGCAAAAATCATTTGAAGGCTATGAATGGCTTCCTTCCCCAAGCCACTACCTGGGGAGGGAGTGACGTATGCCCCCCCCCCGTTGTTGCACTGAACGATATGAAAAGCCAGAGGGAATTCCCAATTGGGGACCTTGTTGTCCAGCGTGGACTAGAAAATAAAGCAGCAACTGGAGGGCATGATGAACCTGCAAGGAAGATGGAGAAAGAAATAGACAGAGGGACAGTGAGAATGGGAGAGGGAGAGAGTTCAAGAAGCGGAGTGGGGAGCTGAAGAGTGGCCTGACATCCCAGAGAGGGCAAGCAGGGCCGACAGTCCACCAGTCGGTGCCCATTTTGTCAGATTCCCTCACTCTGATGAGCCATCCCCAACAAAAACCTAATGTTCCTCAAGGCAGCATGGGTCAAACACAAGAGATACCAACCTGCCATAGGGTCTCTGGGTGGCAGAACACAGTGAGACACAACAGAGATGGACCAGCTCGAAGGGTCCCATCAACTCTAACCCCCTGAGAAAGTGGAGAGGTCAGAGACAATGTAAGAGATTTCAACCAGATGGCCCAGGACTTGAATGAAGGAGAGATTGTATGCAGAGCTGTTTGGTTTGGTTTTCTGCTTGTGCTTGGGATGTTGTCACAGGGAGCAAAGTGGAACCACCCAGGAATGACTAAGGGACCAGACTAGAGGGTGGAGAAAGGCTATGAGAAGTTCCAATAACCTCTTTGTAAACAGTTCTAATATAATGGGTTCACTTATTGTAAATGCTGCTGGACTTTCCTTACGATACCCAGTTCTCCCGGTCATGTCGTCCATAAACATCGACCAAAGGGTGAGCTGAGTATCCTCATAGCATGGCCCAGGCTCATCCAGTGATTTTTGCAGTTGAGTGGGGACTGACACCTGGTCTACTAAACCCCATTTCAAGACTCTGTCAGATCTTTGCTCAGCTGTTCTTTACCCTCTGCTGCAGGGTATCATGGGCAGCGCTGGCCACTTATGCCAGTTCACTCTAGTTGTCAACACTAGTTGTTTAGCTGACACCAGACTTCTAGAATTTCAAAAACTCCTTTACCATCAGCCTGGTAGCTGCTTTCCTATCTACAGGACTCCCTGAAATTTTGCCAGATGGACTGCTGAGATGTGCTCCAAAGCCCTCAGAAGAGGCTGCTCTTAGACGCTCTCTTTGGGAGATACTATTCTGCATCTCATTCTTCCACACGGTCAGGAGGGTGGTTCACACAGAAGACGTGGTGCAGGCTGCTCTAAAATGTGTTAGATTGTTAAACTTCCTCAACATATCATTCTTCCATCAGCCTCAGTGGCCCTGTTCTTTCTCTGCTGTTGTCAATGAGCTGGGGAACCATACCAGACAGGATGTAGCGATCTCTCAACGCAGACCAACACCGCAAGTCCATGCAACAAAATCCTAAGGGCCTTGGGTCCTCCAAATGATTGGATAATAGATAAGGAAAATAGGAAATTGTGGAGATATATGGCAGTACTGTGGCTGCTCTCTCTCTCTCTCTCTCTCTCTCTCTCTCTCTCTCTCTGTGTGTTGTGTGTGTGTGTGTGTGTGTGTGTGTGTGTGTGTGTGTGTGTACTAACATAGCAAGGACATTGAGAAAGGGCACAATCATGTATTCACAGTGACTGTGCCTTGTGTGGAATGTTCTTTTCCACTCACTCTTTTCTTGGAGGCAGGTCAGGTTATAAGCAGCCTGCCATTTGTTTACACCATGGTCCTTCCAAGTTTTTCTAGCAGTTGGGCTATCAAGGCAGCAGGCACCGATACTTAAGCCCTGGTAGTCTTTGCACAGCCTTAATTTGCCATGTTCATTTTCCACAAAGATCCCTAGAGGAGCTGCAGGGGAGTTAGAGAGGCCAAACGACCCCCATGCTTCAAATGCTTGCCCAGACCACATTGGAAGGCATGGAGTTTGGTATTAACAAGGAGTAACCCCACCCTGCTGGCTACAGGGCTTCCTAAAACAAAATGATTTTGATCCCATGGGGGCAACTGGTCAACCTGCTTCTTACCAAAGACCATCTGCTAGTCCATGAGTTCTTGGGCTGTGAAAGCTGTCCTCAGCAGAGGAGCCCATGGGCCATTTCAGGATTCTGTGCACAATCGGAAGCCCTAACTCCATTGGTCAGGGACTGATGGGAGCTGTAGTACAAACAAGTTCTGGGTCACTATTGTTGAGAAGAATTACCTTGGTAAAAAAAACCCTGTTAAATAAGCCAATCTAATTATCCTCATTCATCAGTGACGGCTTCCATGTTGAGAGACTCCTCTGAGTCCAAGCTGTGAGTTTGTGGCAGAGATATTTGAACTACATTTGAACTCTTCTGTAAGTAGCCTGATCATTTGTATTTTATATTCACCCATATGTGACACATTTCTTTACTGCTTGCACCTTGATCAGAACAACAACCTTGCAGGGCAGGACAGACCAACCTGAAGTAGCTGGTCCATGCTGACCCAGCCATTGGGTACCTTGGCTCTGTAGGGACCTACATTTCCTAAGGCCTGACCCAAGCCTCTTCCAGTCTAGCTTGCATAACAGATTCTGACTAAAACCTTAGTGGCTAGTTTGGATGGCAAAAGTGCCATGGTGCAAACTGCAGGAACGAACTGCTGCAAGTGAACAAGCCTATTGTATTATTTCTTGCACACCAATTCATGTGACTGGTGCAGGACCAAGGGTACAAGTGGGCACTTCTTAGCAGACAGTCACTGTCTTTACACTGTCACACTTATGATGGTACCAATAACCATTAGGACTCTGGAGATTATTGTCTCTTAGATATTTATTTATTTAAAATATTTAACCCTGCTTTTCTCCTTGAAAAAGACCCAAGGCACCTTATATCACTGAAGGATAATATTTTGAAGTTGAATACAAGAAGTATATACAACGGTGGCTAACAGCGTTAAGATGATCTTGAAAGTTACGAAGCATGAAGGTGAAAGAGGCATCTTACATCATTAAAAAGGCAGCATTAAAGCTAAGAAGCCTAAGTAAACACACGGGGGCGGGGAGCCACTCTGAGAAATAGAAAATGCATACAAAAAAGGAAAACACAAGGAGTACTAAAATTCCAGTCCAGGCAGCAGTGAATAACAACCCGTCTAAAAATCAAATACTTAACTATGGGCGTTTATACACGACGCCTAAGCTCCGCCGCAAATGGCTGCAAGCTCCGGACCTTAAAAATGTTTACCCACCAGCTCCTGAGTTTGCAGACAATTAAGTGCGACCCCGCCCACTTTAGCGCGACCCAGAGCACTTTTCTTGTACCTGCTTTTTGATGGTGAAAAATATTTGATGCGGAGAGTGCCTGAGCTCTCCTGGCTTCTTTCTGTTGTTTTTCTTTTGCCTCCGCCCCTTAAAGAGGAACCCGGAAGTAAACACCGGAGGTAAGAATGCATTCTTTTGTCCCTGTCTAAGGCTTTTTTTCCTCCCTCCCCTCACGCAGACAGAACAAAGAAGTGCAGAGCGGGTGGGGACGGAGGAACAGCAACGAACCCTCAAGATCTCTGGTCTGAATTTAAGGGACCAGCGGATCTTAGGGGTCGTGTAAAAAGGCCCTATGTTGCAGTTGCAAGAAGGGGCGATTTTATGGCACGTATGAACATTTAAGTATATCTTTCAAAAGGGGGGGGGTTCAAAAAAGAGGCAGCAACTTAATCCGATCGTCAGAGGACCACTTTGAAACTTTTAGAAAGTTTCTGGCTCCTGAGTGAGCAAGTAACAGGAAAGGGGGCAAACGGAGATTTCGGAGTCTAAAGGGGGAAAGCCGGACTAGAAAAGCGCACTACACTGACCCCGCTCTCCCCCCCCCCCCCCCCGCCGTCTAAAAGAAACAAGCAGGGGCCCAACAAGGCACATTAACCTCCTCCTTTCCTCTGATGTGTCGGGCTCTCCAGCCAATCGTCGGGAGCTATGCAAATGAGGCAGCGGTTCGCCCGCCGCAGCAAGCCAAACAATGAGCTCAGAGTCGGCGGGAGCGCAGCGTAAGCGCCCGAAGTTGCCCCGGCTGGCTGGCTGGCTGGCTGGCTGGGAGGGAGGGAGGGAGCGCTGCGCAACCTCGACCCCGCTCGGCGCCGAGGTGGTTCTCGTTTTCGCTTCAGGCGGCGGTGGCGGGTCTCGATGTGATCAGGCTGCGCCCACAACAAGGACGAGGCGGTGGCGAGGGTGGACCCGTCAGTGCGCCGGCCAACATGAAGTACACGGTAAGGGCACGGCCAGGTTCCGAGAGAGATGCGCCTCGGGTCGGTCCCCTTTGGGTGGCGGGCGAGGAGGGGGGCGGAAGGGCTTTCCCATCCGTCCACGCTTTGCAAAACCGTCCCCCAGTTAGTGCTATAGTAGTGGAAGAGTTGGCGAGATCGGCGGACGCCGTTCCCTCCCAGAGGATAGATTCAGGTTAGACCCGGAGCAAAAGCGTGCCTGCGATCTCCGGCTTCTCTCGTTTGCTGAGGAATCTGTTCCAGGCGGCTGGGTTAGCCGCCGTCTTGTCAAGTTTTTAAGTCCGTGCTTGGGATCCGGAGCCTGCGCGAGGGCTCGCTTGGTTGGACCCGTTGCTTGCGCGTCCTCCCTCCCCTTCCCCTCCCCTCCCCTTCCCCTTCCCAGCCCCCGCCGGCCAAAGCAAGCGGTGCAAGGCAGTTGACAAGCACGAAACTGGTGTCGCCTCGCAACCTCCCGGGCCGCCCGGTGCAGGCTTGTCTCCCTCCAGCCACTTGTTGAGTGGCTTCCGATCCCTTATTCCGGAGTAAGGTGGCCTTTTCAGGCTGAAAGCTCGCGCGAGCTGAGGTAGAAAGCGTGGCGGCGGCGGCAGCCCCTGCGCGGGGCAGTCCTCCCCTTGCTGACCTGAGCAGGCATCCTTAAACTTAGTAGAACTATCCACGGTGTATGTGTGTGTGTGCGGCCTCTGAGCCCTTTCTTCCTCTGCAGTTAAGCGCATTATTTACCTTTTGCTGTCTGTTTGTCAAACCTCTTTTTGAAGCGGGGAAGGGGAAAGGGGACTTGGCGGTGGAACAGATGAAGCCTGCTTAGGTCAAAGAACTGCACGTCTGAATGTAAAACTAGGAAGAGACACTTGTATCCAGACAAGAGGAACCTTGTACAGTACTGTAATCTGGAAGGGACATAGGGTAAGAACCAACTGTTGCTTTTGAGGTCCTCCTGGGGCCTTTACTCCCCCCCCCCCCAGCCTCACAGAGACTCCCTTCAGAGGTCTGTCATGGAGAGGTTGAGGGTCCTGTCAGCGGTAGAGCACCTTGAGTGGCTCACTTGAAAACTAGTTACCACCATCACCACCATCTGTCCAGTGCATTAACTCTTCTGAACAGGACCAGTTCTGAAGCCCAGCCCTGCAGCGGTCTTGGCTGTGCTAGAGGGACATGAGGAAGGCTCAGCTCTGAAGTCCTCCTACTTAGGCATGAAATGCATTGGGTGATTTTGTTAATTAGTAACTATCTCTTTCTAATCTAGTTTGCTGGATGGGGGTTGGGAAGAACACGAAACCCTTGCCTATTCCACCCTGGGCTCCTTGGAGCGAGTGTGAATTGCAAAAGTAATAAACAGGAGATAGGTTACAGATTTACAATCATACAGTTGTGATGGGTGCTGCATATTCGCTCTGTTGCCGGTTCTGCCTCCAGAACTCTGGGTGTGTGGTGTGTGTCAGGGAGTTGCACTGCTTCTTACTTATGGGGCCTCCCATGACAAGAATGCTGGACTAGAGATACTTTGGGTCTAGTAAATAGCGCAGGGCTCTTCTTAGGAACTTGGGTTCTACTGAAGTGCTAGCATCCAACTGGAGATAAAAACCCACAGATAAAGAAATGGTACAGTAGCCAGAAGCCTTACCCCTTCAAAGTGATCTTTTGCCTTGCCTTGTTAAATCTCTCTCTCTCTGTCTCTCTCTCTCTGATATGGCTTAGTCATAGATTTTGTGCTACTTAAGTAAAACACAAAGATCCCTAGAGGAGCTGCAGGGGAGTTAGAGAGGCCAAACGACCCCCTGCTTCAAATGCTTGCCCAGACCACATTGGAAGGCATGGAGTTTGGGTATTAACAGGGAGTAACCCCACCCTGCTGGCTACAGGGCTTCCTAAAACAAAATGATTTTGATCCCATGGGGGCACCTCGTCAACCTGCTTCTTACCAAAGACCATCTGCTAGTCCATGAGTTCTTGGGCCGTGAAAGCTGTCCTCAGCAGAGGAGCCCATGGACCATTTCAGGATTCTGTGCACAATCGGAAGCCCTAACTCCATTGGTTAGCAAAAACAAACAAACAAAAAACTTGAATGTATACACCTAGCAGCACTGTATTTCCTTCCCTACATCTATTCCTCTGTTTGGTTTAACTAGAAAAGTGGTTGAATTTAGAATAAGCTCGTTTCCAAGAACTCTGCTTCAGCACCTTTATGAGAGACCCTTTTGCAGTCAGTCATAATTGTGTGTTGATTGAAAGAAAGTGTGTGTCCCCCCCCCCCCTCTCTCTCTCTCTCTCTCTCTCTCTCTCTCTGTGTGTGTGTGTGTGTGTGTGTGTGTGTGTGTGTGTGTGTGTGTGTGTGTGTGTGTGTGTGTGTGTGTGTGTGCTCAGAGTACAGAAAAATCCCTGGGGCATCAGATTAGCAAATACAGCTACGGATGTCTTGCTTTGTTGGAGTTAAAAAAGGAAGGAAGGAAAGTTTGTTCTGTGGAGAGAAAGGAAATCCGTCAAGGTCAACATGAAATCAAAAGAGATTTGGGAAAAGGTCTTTGACTAACATACCCATATTGGTAATACTTTGCAGTATTCCAAATTCTGTTTGGCCAGATATTATCTTTTTAATTCCATGTTTGTGCAATGTGGAGCTTGGCTCCAGTCTATTCTCATGACATCTGTTAAAATGAAAACAAACTTTTTTTTTGAAAAATCAAATACTGTACATCTTCATTGTCAGGATAATGATTACTCCTTCTTCAACAGGCATATATTCTTAATAGCAGCATTATACATGGCCCCTGTCAAAGTTTTCTCAAGCTTACAAGCAGGGGAAATGTATACTCCATATATATGATTGATAATTAGGAGCAAACCTGTGGTTAAGTCCACTGCCCAGAGTGGCCTCGCTGCTAGATGGTGTGGTATACAAGTCTAATAATAATAATACAGAATATGTGAGAGAAGGTTCTTGAAATACAGGGTTCACTACTTGATAGAAGGGATGGGCAATTTGCCATCCTCGCCAGGTTGTTATGGCCATCCAGTAGATCTTGTTGCGCTTCTCACGCGTCCTCACCATTGCCTATACTGGCTAGGATTGATACCAATGTGCTGCCAGTCCCAGTCTGGAGCAGGCCCCCTAAAGTGTTATTTGGCGGTTTTTTTGCCGCATGAAGTGCCTTGTGTCCCCTAAACTGACTTGCTGTCCTCAGCTGTTGTGAGGAGCAGCTTCCTGTCCTGGGTGCTGAGGTAAATTTGAGCTGCCAGCCCAGCCCACTTCTGTATGTGGAGGGCAAGGGAGCACCTTGCCTTTTGCCTCAGCAGCAGAATACCTTGAGGCAACCTTGAGTGTCCATGCCTGGTCGGTGCCTGGCATTGTTGGGCTGCTGCCAGGGCCCCAGCACCTTACTAGAGGTGACTGCTGATGCTTTCCTTAGGCCCTGTTTACATTCTTTTTTACCTGGCTGAAAAGTTCAAACAGGGCCAGGCGGGCTGCAGCTGGATCTAGCCACCATTCAGATTTGCAATTTTGCCTGTGGCCTGGGAAACTGAATGGTTATTTAGATCCAGGCACTCGTAATCCAAGTAAACCTGCCAGACCTCATGGCTGTAGGAACCTATCTGGTAGATGGTGATATGGCCACGTCTCCCTGGCGTCAGTCTTGACCAGCATTGAAAAGGTTCCAAAGAGACAGGGCCATTCACAGTGTTTTCAATGTGACTTTGGAGAGGAAGGTAGATTTGGAAGCAGCCAGGCTGTTGAATCCTGTTGCTGAAAGCAGTCATATTTGTTAGTTTGCCGTTGATCTGTTCCGTGGCTTTACCAATATAAGAACGGCAGGGGGCATGGCTGTTGCCTGAGGAATACCTGTCCTTAGAAACTATGTGTACTGAACCGAAATGCAGTATTTCTGCATTGTTCTAGAACTATTAAAATTAGCGGTTGTTTTGTGACTGATTTTAGCAGGCTATGAAATCTGCTTGGTTGAAAAAGAATCCTTTTGTGGCTATAAAACACCTTGACATTCTTGACATTTGTGGTTATCCAGCTCCTTCCTATGTAGCTGAAAGAGACTATCCTGTTTCATGGGTCGTCTCCCCGTTCAATTGATGTTAAATGGAACAAATTATTTCATTCAGCACAAGTCTTCCATGCTCCCCAATGCACTTTCTCCATATTTAGTTAAAATTAGAACTTCTGGTTCAGAAGCCCATGATGTAATTCTAGATGGAACAGACCAGCCAAAAGAAAAGGAAGAATGACCATAAAAGACAGAGGGCTTTGGGACTACCATAAACTCTTGCTGTCCAACTAGTGTGTGTTTACATTTCCTAAGAAGTCTGGAATATTTGTTTAAACTCTTTACCCATGGCGGAAGCCCACAGTTAATTTGTTCTGGAGTAATTTTGTAGACTTCAGTGACACCATTCTAAAAACTGTTGATGATGATAACTGTTTCTCAAAGTTGATGGAGTCCCTGGAGCTATTTCTTTGAAAGGAAAGTGCTAGTCGACCCACAGTTTTTACCATGCTTGTGGCCATGCTTCTATTTTGGAAACAAATAATCTGATTTGGCAATTCACCCTTTGGTTTATGCATAGGTTGGACAACTTCAGAGCCCAAACAGGGTTTCAAGTAAATAGTGCAATATATATAAAACTCCACATTACACTTTTGATGGGAACTACTTAGCATGTTTAAGTGTCATTTGAGAAAGGATTTGCAGAAGTTATCCTCCATGAAAATAACTAGCAAATGATTTTCCATGCGCTCCTGCTTTAGTCTGTTGCAAGGTCAATAACCAAGAACCTTGTACTATATAACCTTGGAGATGAACACTTATATTATGCCACCAGTTTATTGTGAGCTAGGGTCAGTTTCATGACAGAGAGCTTGAAACATCATCATCATCATCATCATCATCATCATCATCATCATCATCATCATCATCATCATCATCATCATTTAATTAACCACATAGCCGTCTATGGATTTTGTATTACCAATCACTAGTTGAACGCTTCCCAAGCATTTAGGACTCAGTGATGTATCAGCAAATTATGCGAGCAGATCCCAGTAAGGTGGCTTTCTGCAGCTGACTGATGGTGACTTTGTCAACTCCAATTTCTTCTAAATACTTGCTTAGCTCTTTAGGCACCGCACCCAGCGTGCCGATTACCACTGAGACCACCTGTACTGGTTTATTATTATTATTATTATTATTATTATTATTATTATTATTATTATTATTATTATCATATTATCATCATCATATCATCATCATCATCATCATCATCATCATCATCATCATCATCCATGCACACCAGTGGACTTTTCCAGGCAGCAGTCATTTTTCCAAGCTATGATCCAAAACTGTGATCCCCAGATGTTTTTGGGCTAAAATTCCCAGAAACTTTCACCGCTAACTGTGCTGGCCAGAATTTCTGGGACCTATAGTCCAAGAACATCTGGAAAGCTTTATTGTAGTGTGTCCTATGGACCCTGGTGTATAAAGCTTTTGCCCACTCTGCAGTTTTTCTTATAGTAGTGGCTTGTGGGAGCATTTTCAAGGCAGAAAATTGCAGCTTAGGAAGTGGTTCTAATCCACTGCTATGCCCTCCAGATGTTATTCCAATGGTGGTTCCCCTGAGTAACTCATCAGCACAGCTCATAGTGAGCGATTATAGGAGCTACAGTCCAACACTCTTGAGGAGGCTACAGGTCATCCCTTTTCCAAGCTCTGCCTCCCAATCAGCAGTCATCTGGCGGAGGAGCAGCGGGATGGGTCTGGCCAGAGGGGAAGAAGATCAGCCAGGAAAGCTTCTGTGAGAAGAGCCTACCCATAAATTTGGGCAAATGGCAGACGGGATGAGAAAGCATGCTTTGAGGGCTAGCTTGGGGTGTGTCTCCTGCAGCCCATGACCACAACTAGCTCAAACAAACTGAGCATCAGATCAGTTTCCCAGGGGGGAAGCATGTTTCTTCTTCAAAGATGGCACTGGAGAGCAACCAGAGCTTGGGGAAGCTGTTGTTTTTTGGTACAACAGTCTCCAAAATGCTACATCCAGTGCGGCCAGGGGTGGAGTACCTTTTTCGGCTTCAAAGAGGTTGCTGCAGCACTGCAGAGCCTGGATTGTAAAGTGACTAACAATCCAATATAGGAGTCGAGCTTTCCTTTAGAGTTGCTGTAGGGCACCTAAATTCGCAGGGTGTGATTCATCTCATTATAACAAATTCCAGTTAATCAAATAGCAGAGACGTGAAGTCTGCTTATTGCAATGAAATTGCTGATAACAAATGGTAATTGCAGGTTGTTTTTTGTTGTTTAAAAGGTATAACATTTTTGCCTCCTGTGTTTCATTTGGGAGATAGACTTTTGTTTCTCCTTTTTTATTGCTCTGCTAGGCAAGAGAGAGAGAGAAGAATGAAAAGGAGAGAGATGGAGAGGGAGTGTACAGTATGTGCATGCATTAGCCTCTGCTTGAGAAGTGTCTTTTAGATAACAAACAGGGGCTTTCTTTTGAATGAATCCAGAATTTTGGAGGTTTTTGTTAAAGGTTTTAACTTGGTAGCTCTGTAATAATAGCAAACACTCACACTTTCTAATACCACCACCCCAACACACTCTAATCTAAATTTTTGCCAACATGCTATGAATGGGCCTTAAGGACAGAAGGAAGAAGGCGCCCAGACCGTGGAACTCCCTTCCACTAGAGGCCAGGACTGTCCCATCTCTGATGTCTTTCTGGAAACAGGCAAACACCTTTCCCTTCAGGCAAGCTTTCCCTGAATGATGGACTACCTATTATGTGTCTTTTTCATATGAATCTATAGGATCACATAGACTTTGTGTTTATAACCACTTATAACCTTGTGTGATTACATTGACACTATGTTTTCAATGTTAGTTTCCATCACTCATAACTTTAAATGGAATTTTACTCTCCTTTTAACTGCTCGCGCTCTCTTGTAGCTTTAATGTAATGCTGTCTTTTAATGCTGTAAGATGTTCCTCAATTCCCTGTTCTCAATACTTGAACAAGTCATAATTGTACTGGACTGTGTATTATCCCTCATTACTGTAAGCTGCCTTGGGTCCTTTTCCAAGGCGAAAGGCGGGGTAAAAACATTCTAAATAAATAAATAAATAAATAAATAAATAAATAAATAAATAAATAAATAAATAAATAAATAAATAAATAAATAATGTGGCAGGAAGCTCTGGAATACTTCTGAAATACTACACACAACCCGTAGATAAATAAGTAGACAGCGGCAATGTACAAAATTGTCCAAGAGTAGGCTTGTGTTTTTGTCCATATGGTCCAGAGCATCCACTTGGGAGTGTTAGGTGCCAATTGAGTTCTCCCTGAAAGGGGTTCCTGAAACCTGTTTTAAGTGTAGACTCAAATGAGAAATGGGATTGCCAAGAAGCAAAGCATAAACTTTGCCATGGAATGAAAGGACCTCTTTTCAGCATTCTTCTTAAATAAAGAAAAGAAAAGAAAAGAAAAGACTTGAAATATGTGTTTTTTTTTCCTTGCACTTCAGGGACTCAGTGGCTGTGCCTCACCTTGGATTTTGCACAAGGAAGACTATGGAAGATTTAACAGAGCAATCTTATATGATCTGGAAAAATCTTGTATTAGAGTCTCTGAAACATCTATTACTCTGCTGGCAAAACTGAGGAGGGAGTAATATTTCCAGTGTCTGCCTTCCACCCACCCACCCACCCACCCATCCATCCATCCTTCCTTCCATCCTTCCTAGTGTAAATCAGAAGTATGATGCAGGGGCATAAAGAGTCATTGTGGGTCAGGCCAAAGTGAAATGGCAGATCTTAGGGCACCAGCTGAATTCTCAGGAAATTGATAAGTTTCTGGGGTTCTTCAGGAAGAGAGACAGGTCTTAGGTGAACAGTGCTGCAGAAAGAAAAAATTGATTCTTGTGTGAGAGAGCGCAGTTACACTAGGAGGAAAAAAATCTGTATTTGAATCAGGTTTAGCCTGTTTTAATTTAATGTTCATAATAGTGATTACATGACACACACACTCATGGAATCATGGATCATTTTGACAGGGAATCTTGTTATTTTTATTAAAAGTGGGGTGTTTAACTTTTCTGCCAGAGTATCATTTATTTGAACGCAGATGTCAGATGAATTGATTTTGAGTCACTTTGGCATATGTGGATGGCTCTGTCAGTGTAAATTGTGTCTTAGGGTTTTGACACTCGCTGGTGTGCCTTCCCTGCTCCCTTCTCCATCAACTGGGCCAGAAATAGCTGTGCATACTTCTCAGCACTTCTGTGCCCTACTTCTGTGATATCACAAGGACCCACCCCTAATCTCAAGATTTTGGCCCCTGAATCTTAGACATATGGATTGCTGAGTATCCAGGGATCCCAAACCAAAGGCTTGCTTAGTCCACCATGTTATTCACACAGCAGACAAATAGTGGTCCATAGGAGGCTCATAGGCGGGATATATCTGTACAACTGCACCTATTGTGTTATGCTCCATAGTCAATAATATACACAATGAACTTTCTGGTACTGCAGAGCATACATCTCTGTTGTGACGAGTACTGTATCCTTTGAGAGGTTTCTTCTCTGCGAATGCATCCACTCCCATTTTAAAGCTGTTCACACTGGCAGCATCGCTACGGCTTGTGTGATGAATATCAGCATTCAAACAAACACTGAAAAGTTACAGTACTTCCTTTTGAGCACTTTGATGTCCTTCAGACATCATCCAAAGCTTCTCCTATGCCAGTGGTGGTGACCTTTCGGCACTCCAGATGTTTTGGACCACAAACTCCCAGAATTCCAAGCCTGTATTGCCAATGACAAAGGACTGTGGAAGTTGTGGTCCAAAACATCTGGAGTGCTGAAGGTTTGCCACCACTGTCCTATCCTGTTCCCAGACCCCACATGGTTCCATTATGTTCCTTGCCAACATCAGCGTTCTGATATAAGAAGCACACTTTTCTCTTCCACGCACATTCTCTCTCTCTCTCTCTCTCTCTCTCTCTCTCTCTCTCTCTCTCTCTCTCTCTCTCTCTCTCTCTCTCTTCTATTAAAGGGCAAGCTTATAAATACTGGTGCCTCAGAGTGGCCTCCGAGGATGGCCATTTTAATGTACATGTGGAGCCACCACCCGTTGCACATCGTGATGTGCAAATGTACTTGGTTTGTAGGCCCGCCCCATCTCTACTGTCTTTCTGGAAGCAGGCAAAGACCTTCCCCTTTTCAGACAAGCTTTCCCCGAATGAGGGACCTACCTACTAAAAAAAAAAGCAAAAGTTCTGCTTATATACCACCCCAGACCACTTCATGTAGTCTCTGGGCAGTTTACAGTTTAATTACAGTATGCGGGCTACTCATTTTACTGACCTCAGAAGGATGGAAGGCTGAGTCAACCATGAGCCTGCTACCTGGGATTGCACCTCAGGCCGTGAGCACAGTTTTAGCTGCAGTACAGGCATTGAACCACTGCGCCAAAGGGCTCCTATGTGACATTTATATGGATTACCATGTGTGATTGCATTGACTGGTTTCATAAGAACACCAGTGTTTTCCATGTTACTTTTTAATGTTGGAAGATGACTCTTCTAATTCCCTGTTCTTAACTTGAATATGTCTTAAATGTTCTGGACTGTATACTGTCCCTCATTATTACAAACCACCTGGGGTCCTTTTCCAAGGAGAAAGGGGGGGGAAATAATCTAAATAAAATAAAATAAAATAAATACTGGGAGTTCTTCAACAAGAAGGCTCTTTGAGGTCATGAAGATTCAGAAGCAAAACTTATTAAGGAGGTGGTGGGCTGTTCATGTGACATAGGGTCTTACTTATGCAGCACTTACCTGTGAGATATTGAGTATCTATTTTTGGATAATTTGTAGCAAAAGAAGGAACCTAAGCAATTTGGTTTGTAACCCCTGCTGCTTGGACAGTGGCAGAGTCTTTAAATATAATGTATGCATGCCAAGGCAAATAAAACCGTGTCACTAGGAAGAATTACTGTACTTTCTAACCATGAGGGTTTGCGCAAAGCTGTCTGTAACCAAGGCAATGAAGCATTAACTGATCTAAAAGGGGAAGAGAATGGCATGTACTTTGCAGACCAAAACCCCAGAATTGTGTTTATTCTCAACATTCCTGATGTTACTTGCTGACTGTCAAGGTACAAAGTGTGGCAAATGAGATCAGGAGAACCTTGAACAATCAACAACAGCATAATGATACCCTACACAGAATATATTGAGGTTACTTGAAACCAGATGTCACAAAGTAGTATGCAAAATAAAGTGCAAACTTTCACGTTCCACAGAATTATTGAGCAGGCAGATGGAAAACAAGCTAAGACAGTTGGGAAGGGAGGTGATGGTTGTGCTGAAGCCATAGATTGGGGAAAGAAACATTTTGTCCTACAGGTGTTTTGGATTTGTGTGTGTGTGTGTTGTGTCATTACAGTCATGACCGACTCTTCGTGACTCCATGTCCATGGAGTTTTCTTGGCAGGAGTACTGGAGTGGCTTGCCAGTTCCTACTCCAGGCACCTACAGCACCTGGTATTTCCTGGTGGTCTCCTATCCAAGTACTAACCAGGGCCGACCCTGCTTAGCTTCCGAAACCAAGTGAGATCGGATGTGCTTAGGGCATCTTATCTCCCATTATCTCTTACTGGGGAGGTAATGATTCCTGACAAATATTGTCATCCTTGCTGAGAAAGAGAGGCAAAAAAAAGACTCAAAAACTTCAGATTTTGATCATCATCATCATTAGCAAACGAGTAGGGGAGTTGCTCTAAAAACGTTTTTGCAGATTTCCCAGCTCATGTACGATGGGCTGGAGTAGAATTTGCGAGATCCACCTTCAAGTCTCTGCTAAGCTACAAAGCTAACTGCATCATCTGGGCCAGCCAATCTTTTTAAGTTTAGCCTAATTTATATGAGGTGTTGTGAATGTAAAGTGGAATGGGTTGAAAGCCTTGGATATTGGGTTCAGGTGATGAGGAAAGACAAGATAGAATCAAGTCCAATCACACCCACCCATCCATCCATCCATCCATCCATCCATCCATCCATCCATCCATCCATCCATCCATTAAGAAAGAAGCTATGGATTAAAAGGAGAAGAATGAATTTTGTCAGATCTGTCCAAAAAATTCACAACAAAACTGTATCCATAACCAGGAGAGATCAAGATAGGTAGGTAGGTAGGTAGGTAGGTAGGTATCTGCCCTGTCCATAAATCCTTTTTACCTTGATGTATTCTATGTTATATGAGCAGACATATTTTATTGCATGGGATATGATTGATCAAGAAGAGTTAATAAGAACATGATGCCTCTCATTGAAAGCCAGTGATGCTGATTATAAAAGCCAAGTTTATGCACCCTAGGCCATTATCTTGTGACTTTGTGCCGGTAGATGACTCCTTTGTACCTTAGGCTGTACCTAAAAGACCCAAAGCAAAACAAACGTTTTGTTCCTCAGTTTTGAATGGCAGTGGGAATTCACATCTGTTTGCAAGGGTTAAGTCTCTCCCAGTTTTTAAGTCTGAACATATAACTATCAAATGAGAGAAACAGGCTTGTTTAGAATTTGATTAGGGCATGCAGAATTGTGTAGGATGATGAAAATGTCCTAACTTCTTGGTTCCTTTGACGGAGAGAGGCCAATTCCTGTTGTTTGAAGTTTGTGTTTTATACCCATTCATTCTTTCCTTCATTCATTGATACAACCAGGCTGGATTAGTATGCTCCCAAAGAAAGGGAGAACTAAGAATGGACAGCCTAGATGAATGTAGTCAGAGTATTAAAAGGCCTTTTCTTAAAATGTGTCCCATTGACTAGGAAGTTGAAATTTCAGCAGCGGGTGGGTTGCTGGGGGTGGGGAGTTTATGACTCATACTGAGACAATAGCCTTTGAGAAATGCTTAAAAATCGTGGGAATAAAACCTTGCTTCCCGAGGAGGGAAGCTGAGCTCACTTAAAAATGAATAAATTATCAGGCCATGAAGAACCAACGGGAGCAGTGCTTAATCCATAAGTTCAAGAAGACGTCTTGTTCTGTCTTTGTTATTTGCAGGAGCAAAGAGTGATTTTTTTGTGTGTGCCTTGCTTGTTTTCCCCAGTAATTTTCTCTAAGGGTATTTGTACACGACCCCTAAACTCTGCCACAAATGGCTCCCAGCTCCAGAGCTTAAAATTGTTTCCCCACCAGCTCCGGAGTTTACAGATAATTAAGTGCAACCACGCCCACCTAAGCACGTCCCAGCGCACTTTTCAGGTACCTGCTCTCTGGAGGTGAAAATTCCTGATGCGGATATAACGTAGTGACTGCCCGGCTCTCCTTGCTTCTGTTTGTTCTTTTTTTGCCCCTACCCCTTTAAGAGATCTGAATGCAGTGCCGGGACGGCAGAAGGAGGTGAGTGACATTATTTTCTTCCTTTTTTTCTCCCTCCCCTCACGCAGCCAGCAGCCAGGAGTGCGGAGGGAGTGGGAACGCAGGAACAGCGACAAACCCCTAAGATCTCTGGTCCGAATTTAAGTGGCCAGCGGATCTTAGTGGTCGTGTGAAAAGGCTCAAAGAATGGAAGAAGAAGAAGAAGAATGTGGAAGTCATTCCATGGTCTGTCAGCTTTCACATAGCTCTGCTTTTGAAAATAACAGTGACCTGATAGCAAAGGGATTTTGAATGCACCCAAGCCTTTGTTGTTAGAGTGTTGGGCTTAGGTTAAGGTGTCTAGGTCCCTACTAGGGCACAGGCATAGGGCTTTCTGCATGACCTTGGGACCAGTCTCTCTCTCTCTACCCTTGCTTACATGGTTCTTCGGGAGGTGGGGGACGGGAGTAAAGGGAGGGAGAAGAATCATACATGCCATGTTGACCTCATTAAGAAAAAGTGGATATGCATGTGACCAATAAATGAAACAAACAGCAGATTGGAATTTATAAAATTTCTTGTTGCCTCCTTCCATGAAGGCTAACCCTATTGAATGAGGGTTTTATGTTTTGCAGACATAAGAGGAATGATAACATTCTCTTCTGCATTTGTTATCAGTTACGTAAGCACCGTATCCAGTAGGGATTATCACAGTGCTGGAAAAATGTTTACTTACTAAAGTTCAGCCCCCTATTAACTGAGTCACCTCTGTTCTATCTCAGACAAGCAATATTCTTGAAAACCAGGTTGACGTTTGCTCTAATGGCCAGTTACAAGCAATGTGTCCTTTCTAGAGATGTGAAGGCCCAGAAAAAAACCCGGAAATTTTTTTTTGGGGGGGGGGGAGGTTTCCCCCCCCCCCCGAATCCTTTTTTGTTTTTCCCTGAAAAATTGGAAAAATTAAAAAAAATTAAAAATGATTATGGAATGTTTTATAAAATGATGAATAAAATATTTTAACACAGGGTGTTCTAATATTTTCCAAATCATCTCTAAAAAATATGCATAGTATCAGATTATTCTAATTTCTGTGCGCTGAGGACAAGCAAGCCCTAGGTTATAAACTGAACTCTCCAATGCAAGAACAAGAGGCATTTCTTCCTTTAGGACAGTGGTTCCCAACCTTCCTAATGCCGCAATCCTTTAATACAGTTCCTCATGTTGTGGTGACCCCTTGCCCTGCTTGGAAGAGGCCACAAGCCCCCTTTGGCAGGGGGAACTTCCCTCTACAGGCACCCTCAGCCAATTACAGCCTCTGGTGGCATTGACTGATATCCCCTCCAACCTATCAAGCTATCACCCTATCAAACCACTACTTTAGGAGGTACTGCTATTATCACAAGAAAAAAAGGTTTCACTTTTGTTTTGCATGTGGGTGGGTATATTTGGTTCTGTTCTGTCCTCTTCATTAGGACGCAAAGCACTGGAAGAAAATACAGAGCAAAAAAATGATTCTGATTAAATTTCATGCCCATTCATTGAAACTTATTCCCACCCCCTTCTATACATTTTCCGCCTCTTCAATTCTTTTTATGAGAATGAGGTTTTTATTTAATAATGTGGAAAGGAAATATGAATAACTGTTGATTCTGAATTTTTAAACATTGTTTTGTAGAGGTGTTTTTGTTTCACATAAACTACTAAAAAGTTCAGAAGATGGTTACTCTATTTGTTACTTACAATTACAAATAAATATTATTTAAAAAGTAAATTCTGTTTGCAATAATTTTTTGGATACACTATATTTCGATATGCTAGTTGTGATAATTTCATGCCAACTCAAATTGTCCATAATCACATTTTATGTTCCTAAAGTAACAGAATGACTTTCAAGCGGTAAAAGGGGTGAGGAAAGTGCTAATGTAGCATCTTTTTTCATTTTTTCCAAAAATTTCTGGGTTTTTTTCCAGAAAAAAAAGGAAAAAAGGGGGGGTTTCCCCATGCTTCAAAATTTCCGGAAAATTTACATCACTAGTTCTTTCTATTGGCAAGTGGCCTTGACCTTCAAAGAAGCATCCTGTACTGTGTCAGCTTATAGGTTGACCACAATTCTCACACCCACAGGAAATATAAGCATGATATTAGTTTGAAACAGCTATACTCGAGCTTTCCATGGTAAGGTCTAGCTCAGTGGTTCTTAACCTGTGGGTCCCCAGGTGTTCCTGGACTGCAACTCCCAGAAGCCTCCACCACTCGCTGTGCTGGAAGGGGTTTCTGGGAGCTGCAGTTTAAGAACATCTGGGGACCCACAGGTTGAGAACCACTGGTCTAGCTGAATCCACAGATGGTGAATCA
Source organism: Phrynocephalus guinanensis (assembly GCA_037367245.1). Lineage (NCBI taxonomy): Eukaryota > Metazoa > Chordata > Lepidosauria > Squamata > Agamidae > Phrynocephalus > Phrynocephalus guinanensis. The sequence goes on from CM074739.1 coordinate 84,530,713, forward strand.
GCAGAAATGGGAGCCCTACTGTACTGTCAGATAAAATTTGTGTAGATTAAATAAACCAAAAGCATGCACAAAATGGTTATCAGCCAGGCAACAATTAACCACTTCAATGTCACACTGCCATTTGTCAAAAGCTTAAAATTATTATGGTCCCTACAACATAGAAGAGTATGTGTTAAAATAGCATCTCTTGAGAAAGTACGGAACTTGGAAATGGTACATTTTGGAAATAGACATAGCTTCCAAGCCTTACTATTCCAAACTGTTGAATTCTGAGTTTTTCCAAGCTGCTATTGTTCCATGAGTTGAGGCTGGGGGGGTGGGGATTCCCACCCCCCAAGAGAAATTATTCATGAATTGAGATGCCGCCACAAAAAAGCTGTGTTTCCATTAGCTTCCAAAACCAGGGTATTCAGATCAAAGCCTCAGATGATGATCTCTGTGGATGGCATGATTTTTCAAATACTCTGATATTATCTGAAGGTAGTTCTTAAGTTTCTCATCACCTGTATTCCAGTGAGTTTCCTCCAACAAAGTATGTGTGCGGTGACTTTAAAAACAGTATGTTTTATTGTTTATTTCTCTCTCTTCTGTGCAGTCAACTGTTGCCCTGTAAACACCAACGCCCAGTCTCACTTCACCAAGGATTGCCTAAGTAAGGGAATGAACTTAGTTCCCCCCCCCCCCACCACATGCTTCTGCTTTTTGGTGTGGCAACCTTTAAATCATAGTGAGATCATACTTGGTTTGCCTGGTTCCCTGCCCTTTGCTGCCTGCCTTTTGCTTTTGTTCTTATATTTGGAAAAAAGGAATGCAGGAAGGGTGTTTGTATGTGGGCAAACTTCTATGTATTTGTAGAGTTTCCAAAACCTTGGTTATTATGAGCTGGAAGGCAGAGGGATGAGAATGTGTAGGGGCACATCATTTCAGCATTGCTATTTTTCCACTGGAAAACCCCTTGGCGTTCTGGAAAAGTGATCTGACAGCTTGTTAGCTACCTCTCCCTGCTTGCTGTAACTTCTTTGTCAGAGCATTGCACCAATGTACATATACGTCCCAGATATCTACAGATATGTACAAAGTCCATATATGGACTTTTGTGAGGTCTTATTCCTCCAGCAAAACAAAAAGTGCATGGGGAATCAGTTATTGGAAGATATTCCCAATTTCTCACGTCCATAATGCAGGGATGGGTAACATGTGACCTAGCAGATGTCAGTGGACTGCAGTTTGATATGCTTTTATATGGGGCAGAAATATAATACCTCTGCAGAAGTGTAGATTCTTTGACTGTTCAGGTGGTGGTATGACTGTCAGTCGATCCAGCAGTAGCCAATTGTTCCTTCCTTAACTCTCATTTTGACGACAGCAATGCCTCTCGGCTCAAGTGCCTTTTTTCTTCTCTTTTTAGACTGCTAGCAGTTGTGCAATTACTTATGTTGTTAGTGAAGTTAAAATGAGAATGTAGTTTGCAAAAGCCTGCTGGAGGCCTGTTCATGTAAGCAGTGATTTGCGTGCAGTATGCTGTTTTGATTTGTTCATCTGTCAATAAAGGAAACCGTTTATTCTCTTTCTGTTACCGATATCTCAGAGTAAAGTATAGAGACTGTAAACGCCTGTTGATGAGACAAAAAGGGCTGCTTTTCTTTTTCTGGAGAGCTAATTCTGCTCTGTACCCCATTGTACCTGCTGTGCAGCTAGAGGATTTTTAGCCAAAATCTCTGCAGCACTGTTGGAAATCTTGCACAATTGGCAGATTTTATTTGTTTCATTTTATGATTGGTCCTTGGAACTTAAATGCAGGATTCCTTTGAAGTCTGGTATATCAAAAAAGTTAGCTTAAACTGTATCTTTACAATTTGAATTATGCAAGCTACAGCCCAGTGTCTTTACCTTGATGTCCTGCCTTTGGGCAGGGCAGTTGTTTCCTTGTGTGAGCAGAATGCTGGGCTAATTAATGTTTTGGTGTGATCCAGCAGGGCTCTTCTCAGTTGCTTAGCACCAGTCAGCCCTCTCATCATTGGTTATGTTGGCCAGGTTGAACCGGAAATGTATCTCCAAAAGCATTCGAAAAAATACCATGCATCGTCTCCCTCTGCCATACTGATATTCTAAACAAACCTTCTTGTTGATGCACTAACACTAACCTACCTAAGTCAAGCAGAATATGAAAAATATTAAGAGCTGAATATAAAATCCTAGTACCGTTTCTCTTATGGCAGTTTCACTCACGCCATAAGATAGTATTTCTCACAGACGTCTGAGATCTCTTAATATGTGTACATTTAGGCATGGGTGTGGTTATTGTAGCACATGTGGGCCAGGGTATAATGTTCTGTCTGTGTTGTAGGCTACAATGTGAGAAAACAAAACACAACAAAAGTAGCCTGCTTTGAAATCTGTTTTGAGTTTAAAATCCTTTGGCCCACAGGCATTTTAAATGAGTAACAATCCTGCAAGAAAACAAGCAAGGCAAAATTCCAACCTTTATCCAGGCCAGCACCACTTAAAATGTGCTGTTAATTAATGGAGATTCTTTAGCACCACATTCCTTGGTGAACATTTGTATGGTTTGCTCCTAAATGCTGGCCATACAAACCTGACTGTTCATGCACACATAAAGGGGATGCCTTTTGCAGGGGAGTGGCTGCTGCAAGATGCACCCGTGTGGACTTAGCTCCCGTAGGAGAAAGGTCATTCATATGTAAGACTGAGCCAAGTTGGAAGTGTTGTGTGCCCTAGGCTACTGCCTGCCCCCCTTCTTTTATGGGCAGGAGAAGGAAGAAACCAGCATTCACCTTCACTGTTACACACAAACCAGGAGTCATGGTTTAATGTAAGTTGTCATTAGTGCGTAAACCAACTACAAACTCGAGCTTGTTTAACAGATGGGTTCATTTTCCATCATGGATATGTGGTTCGCACCAATATGACAGCCGCTGGACAACTAGGTCAGCTAAATGTTACTGTTGTCATCTTCTAGCCATTCAAGAGGAGGGAATACTTGGTGGTTGTTTCTTATCCTTCTGGCGCATAACATGGAACTGTGCTTGTGAGCACAGCCAGTTTGAACTCTCTCGGTGTGACTCTTGTGTTTCAAGGGAATAGCTTTGCCACACTCAGCACAGACCTGTCAAGTGTCACATTTTGGGCGGGACATTCACAGATCAATCACTCTTTCCCACCGTCTTCCTGAAAAATTATTTTTCCCTGAAATGTCCCACATTTCTGGCAGTGGGCGGCTGAGCTTTGGATGCTGCTGGGCAGCCGTGCGGCTGGCCTCCAGGTGGCCCGCCAGAGAGCACTTCTCCCTCCGCAACCCCTAACCCACTCCCCACCAGCTGTCCAGATTGGTATATACTGTATATCCCCTAGAAAGCTGAGACGCCTAGGTCACAGTGAGCATTTTGAAGCCACTGCAAGGGATTCTGGGAACCCTGTATGCAAATGAGGATCCACCCCCTAGCCAAAGGGCCCAGCTTCCAGTACCCCGGCTCCCTGGAGATCCCAGTCCCAGGGGGCTGTGGGGAACACTTGACAGCTATGACTCAGTGTCGGTTTTAGCCATGCATTGGGAGAATGGAGGGTCATTTCACAGTGTTGATTTTCCCAGGACTTTGACTACTGCCTACCATATTCTGGTTCCCTTCCTAATTGACAACAGCTGATGAGCTGGCTGTAAGGAAGCAAAGGAAGGCAATTCCATGTGAATCTCCTGCCAGTCAGGGATATTCCAGGAGGAACTCTCAGAACTGGTGTCTCTGTGCAGATGTGAAACAAGAAAGGGAAGGAAGCTGGAAGACAGTGTCAAGTTAAACTAGACAGACACTCCATGTTTCCCACCATATGCAGTTCATAGGCTAAATTAGGCTTTGATTCCTCTCTCACACCTCTGTTTATATATATTTCAGTGAAGGAGAAATGAAAGGTTTCTTCTTAAGAGGTTCAGTATCTCCCTCTCTGGGGGCAGTGTGTTTTCATTCCTGGTAAGAAAGGACATTTCTGTCTTGTCTTTTAGCAGAGCCTCAGCCAATTCCTTCTTTTCAGAGACATTCAACCAGGTTTGTGGTTCTACAGAAAGATGAAGATTCCTCAGTTTTGCCCAAGCTTCTAAGCAGCCATACCAGTCAGTCAGGAAGGAAGGAAGGACCTTCATTGGCATCAAACAAAACATACATTACAATACAATAGGCAACAATACATGCACATACAAAAAGTATGTTTCCAGTTAAAACTGCACGGGTGCTAAAATACAGAACAAGACATGGTATGGCAAAATGCGAAATGACATGATATGTCAGTTTGAAAGATATTTGGCCATCAACCATGAAACTCTGGCCCACCTGGGAATAGTCATCCTCATCCTAAGAGTGCTACACAGAAGACCCTCTTAGTAATTGTAACCAAGCAGCCATATCATTTATGTCCCTTGAGAGAAGGGACAAGAAGATGTTACAGTGTTTGGAAATCTCCAGCTACAGTATCTCACAGGAGTACACCCACCCTCACATTTCATAGATATTTTAGTATATCTTTTCATGTGACAACACTGAAGAAATGACAATTGGCTACAATGTAAAGCAGTGAGTATACAGCTTGTATAACAATATAAATGTGCTGTCCCCTCAAAATAACGTAACACACAGCCATTAATGTCTACACCACTGAATTAAGAGGGTTGCAGCAGGGGGAGAAGAAAATATCCCAAATAAAAGCCAGTATGTGCAGTGATTAGACTGGTTGACTGGGACTTCAAAGTGGGTGAGGGGGTATTAGAAACATAACTCTAGTCATGAAGTTAGAATTCTTTAATTCTCAATTAAAGGTTGTTGAATTGCTGCCTTTCAGGTGCTACTGGGCTGCTCTAGCCAGCAGAATGGCATGCAGTGGTATGCTCTCTCCCCATCCCCAGCCCTAAACACCCTATGAATCAAGGTTTTATAAGTTGCATAACAAGCTTTATAAGGTGGTATATGAAGAATTGTTTCTAGTCTGTGGCCTGCTTCTAGCCCCCTCGGGGGGGGGGGTCTGTGCCACCCACTTACCTACAGACATTGAGAACGGCTGCTCTAGGTCTAGGACTAGGGCATGCAGGATTGGTCCATGGGATTAAATAAAGGAGGATATTCAGTAACACTGGTACTGTATGTACTTTCATGTGTGGATAATGTTGTTCTGGTTGGTGGTTTTTAAAGAAACAGAACTAATCATGGGTTTAAAAAAAGTCAAGTCACCAGATCTAGAATATGGCATATTGCCCTAATGGAAAAATTAATTCCAGATCAGATTACTTAAACAGCCACACTCCCAAGATTTCTTTTTTTCTCCCTAACACTTTGTTTCCTTTAATTTTTTAGGTTAATAAGAATGACAAGACTTAATTTTCCACCAGTTTATCAATCTTTGACATGACATTCTAATCTGATACAGACTGCAATTCGGATAAATATGATGCATTCTTGGTGGAAGATAAGTGCTGTTATTTTGTTCTTGTTGTGGCTTGCCATGTTCTTTCAAAAACAAGGTTTTAGAAAGGAGAAGGTGGTTCCATGACTCTGAAGTCTGCCCATCAGAGTAATAGGGCCCATCGCAGTCGCTCACCTTGAGGTCTGAATTAGTTCCAGGCTGCCTCAGAATCTTGAACAGGAGAGTGGAATACACAGAGTATCTTCTTCTAAAGGTGTTCCCCTCTGTGTGTGTGTGTGTGTGTGTTGTGTTGTTACAGTCGTGACCGACTCTTTGTGACCCCATGTCCATGGAGTTTTCTTGGCAGGAATACTGGAGTACTTTACCAGTTCCTACTCCAGGCGCCTACAGCACGTGGTATTCCCTGGTGGTTTCCCATCCAAGTACTAACCAGGGCTGACCCTGCTTAGCTTCTGAAATCAGACGAGATTGGATGTGCTTAGTTCCTGCCACACCTTTAAACTGAGACTGGCATTGCTTGAGTCATTTTGGAAATAAATTCGAGTCATTGTGCCAAAACAGAAAATGCAAGTGTTTGAATTTTCTCTTGAAAGCAAAAAGCTTAATTATTAAAACACACACACACACACAGAGAGAGAGAGAGAGAGAGAGAGAGAGAGAGAGAGAGAGAGAGAGAGAGATTAAAATGCTTTCTACATTTTTGTTGACCATAATATATTGAGATCTTCATTCTGTAAAACAGAAGCAATCCAAAGCAGCCTTTGAAATAGCCTCAAGAGAACCGAACTGAAAATACTTGCTTTTCTTCTGTTTGAGCTAAAATCTTTCCACACGATGTTGCTTCCAGACAACTTGGCACGGACTGGCACTCCCTGCCCTGGAAAGGCATAAGAATGAAGTAGCAGAGTATTTAGGACCTGACACCTTTTTGTGGTTCCCGCCAAGATCTTGGAAGCCTTCATGTGTTTTATTATTTGAATGAAAATGGTTCTCATATGTTCTGCGGAACTCCCCCCCCCCCCAAGCCTCTGGTCTTCACAAAACATTTGTAGGATCCATTTTGTAAGTACTTGGCTTCCATTTGAGCACCTGGTAACTTCTTGAAGGATGTGGCTACCTCCATCTTGTTGCTTGACTACAAATACAGATGGAGTCAGATCTGAAGATGGTGGAAATTATTGTCCTTCCTCTTAGTATTAGCTTGCTTGCTTACTTAAAGCGGGGTAGACAACGGTGGCCTTCCAGGTAGTTTTGCCCTTAACCTCCCACCAGCCTTAGCCATCACAGCCAATGATGATGCAGTCCTGGCAGTTATGGTTCAAAAAACACCCGGAGGGCAACTTTGGGCTTCCCCAATTCACGACATCTCAACCTTCCTTGTCTACTATAGAATAACACAATGAGGAATCGCCTATCATGAGGCAGAGGAGTTATTTCTCCAGGATCTCATCTTCGTGGGTTCATTTAAAATGTACCACAGTGTTCCTAGACTCTTGATTCCAGGTATGAAGAATGAGGGAACCATTATGAGAGAAAACATTTGGATCCTAACCCTGCTTTACAGTATACCTTGATATTGCTTAGTACTACTTGGGGGACTATCCCAGATGCACCTCTTTCTCCCTGCAGGAAACAACATATGCACTCATTACTAGCCTATAAGAAGATCCTGCTACTGAACAAAAGGCTCTTTTGGTCCATTGAAGGCTTGGGAGATGTTTAAGACGAATGAAAGATTTGCTAGCTTACCAGTAAGCAACAGTTCGAATCACTTGTCCGTCTCTGAAAGGCACAGGATGTTCACTGTGCCAATCATTCCTTCTCAACCTGTCCTGCTTCACAGAGCTGTCCAAAGGATGATGGGATGGTGTGGGTTGTGGGGGGGGGCAGTTATGTACACTCCTTTCAGGAAATTGGAAGACGGCCAGTGTGGATGAAAAATCAATAAAATATATCAGTTCTTCAATTCACTTATGTCACACAATTCACAATGCCGCCAGTCACTGACAATTCCTGCCAGTTCACTTACCTGTGCAAAAAGCAGGGTATGCGGAGAGACATACGCAAACAATATGAAAGACAGGTGATCATTTCTGCTCACTTAAAAAATAAGAATAAAGGGAGGGGGAGATGGCAAATTACAGTCGCTCTATTTTAAGACATTGACATCATTCTTTCTGTTTAAATTCCCCCTCCTCCCTTTCCCCTTTTACTGTCTAAACATTCGAGAGAGAGAAAGGGTGACCTCTTTGATAGTTTGAAACGGCTGGTAAATGAGTAGAACGGAGGAGCTGCTTGGCCTTCATCCAGAGAAGGTGATAGCTACCAAGGAAACTATAATAATAAACTCTCAATGTGTGTGGGTGGCTGCTCAGAGGCGGAGGAAGGTTAATCATTCTGGGACATGGCTCAGTACGCTCAAGCGTGCATGCTTAGCAGTTTGCTTCCTGCCCCCAGCTTGAGTTGGCAACAGATTCTGAAGAAGAAGGTCCCTGTTGAGCTATTTTCTTATTCATTAGTGTGGTCTGGGGAGCTCTAATTTTGCGGGCGTTTTGTGTATACCAGACCATGCCATTCGTTTTTAAAGAAACCCATTGTACTTAATCTCCTGGCATATTCATTTTCCCCTGCACTGTGTTTGCTTCAAGGCTGACGGCGGCTACCACTGTCCTGTGATCTACGTCATTCTCCCTGTTTACTTAGTCAGGCAGGATGGATACTCCCAGTGCTCCCACCCTAGTTTTTGCGCTAGCCCTTTCCCCTGGTGTACTTTAAAATTCTCTGCTCATACCCGGACCAACACATTTATTTCATTTCTTTGCCCTGATTTATTTTCTATTTCTTTTTTTTGGGGGGGAGCGGAGGGGGGCAAATCAAACCAAGGTCATTCAAAAGATGATTCCCCTTGTACCTTTATGGCCTAGTGCCCACGTCATTTTATCTTTTCACGGATGATGGTTTTCCTAATCAGAGTGAGATTAGCACAGGCTTCGATTTGGGAATTATAGCAAACCCCGTCTCAAGAAACAGCGCAGAAAGATCCAAGATTGGGCATCTGGTGTGCAAATCGTTACACAAAGAAAACAGGAGATGAGCAAGCACGAGCTAAAGAAATGTATGGATAGAAACGGACGTGAAATGAAAGTTTTAGAAATAACTATGCATTTCTGAATACAACAGTAAGCCTCCTTAACAGTCATAGGAAAAACAGTTCTAAACCTGCTTACCTCCCCTCTGTTAATTAGGCAAAAAAGCTAGACCTCATTTTAGATTTCCAGCCAAATTCTGGTGGTGCCCCACCTGGGGTTTTTTGGTCAGAGTCAGGATTCTTTTTTATTGGCTTTCATATTTTGTGTTCCTGGTGTCCAGGGGGGCCATTGCCAACATTTTGTCACTCTAATTTTTATCCTGCTGAATGGAAGGCGGTTGTTCCAATTAAATGGCAGAAATCTGAATGGTTCTGCTTGACTACTCAAACTAAATGTCTTCCTTTGGCCTTCCCAGCCATATAAACAGGGACTGGGAACATTAGGTCAGGCGAAGTCAGAGGTAGGTAGACTTGGTACATATTTGCTGTTGCAACGTCTCATAAAATGTAGGCAACAGAATCACGTGTGCTTTACTCCCCTTCTGACCAAAGAGCAATAAAGAGAACTCGGGAAAGCAGGAATATGTTGGTTTGGAAAATTTCAAATGAAAATGATGGTTAAATGTTTGTTTTGGAAACAAGCATTAGATTTATACAGAGCTTGAAAACTTATTTTTAAAACCCTCAGAAGCTACACAGTCCTAGGGTTTTCCCAAAAGAAGAGAATGTTAGCCACTTCTGGGTATTCTTTACCTAGAAAACTCTGGAAAAGATCACTATAAATTTATGGTGACTTTTTCCAGAGCCTTGTGCTACAGTGGTTAAACTGCAGTACTGCAGTCAAAGTTTGTGACTTAGGGTGCTTTTACACCACCCCTAAAATCTGAGGCAAAGGGCTCCCAGATGCGGAGCTTAAAATTGTTTTCCCACCAGCTCCGGAGTTTAAAGGAAATTAAGTGCGACCATGCCCACCTAAGCGCGTCCCAGCACACTTTCCAAGTACCTGGTCTCCAGAGGTGAATAATTTCTGATGCGGATGTAAAGCAGTGAGTGCAGGGCTCTCCTCGCCTTGTGTGTTGTTGTTTTTTGCCCCCCCACCCCTTTAAGAGACTTTAAGAGACTGGAATGCTTGCTTCCGGGGCTGCGACCTGGCAGATGGAGGTGAGCCTGCATTCTTTTCTCCCTTTTTTTCTCCCTCCCCTCACGCAGACAGGAGCAAGGGAGTGCGGAGGGGTGGGAACACAGCAAGAGGAGCAAACCCCCAAGATCTCTGGTCCGAATTTAAGTTGCCAGCGGATCTTAGGGGTCATGTAAAAGCGCCCTTAGTGGTTACACTTCTGTACTCGAGTCAAGACTTTATTCACTTTCTGAGTTTAATCCCAATGGGCTCAGGTATCCAGTTGAGATTGACTCAGCCTTCCATCCTTCTGAGGTTGGTAAATTGATTAAATTCATTGGAGAAGGCACAGTGTGTAGCCTGCATAATAACAGTATTTTTCCATGTACAAGACTATTTTTGGTCTAAAATTGTTAGACTAAAATTGAGGGTCACCTTACACATGGACATAAACTGAGGAGAGAAAATCGCACAATTGTGAAACTGTAATTTTGGGTTGGAAAAGTGGAGGGTGTCTTATACATGGGGGTGTCTTATATATGGAAAAATATATTGATTTACATACTACGCAGAGAGTGTTTTAAGCACTATGGGGCACCATATAAGCAGCACACATTCTCTCTCTTTTACTTTGATGGCACACAAGTACTAATGTTATATAATTTTAATTCACATATAAATTAAACTATATTTTGCAATTAATAATTTTTTAAAAATGTAACTTTCCTCTCCTCCTATCTCAAAAGTAACTAAGATAGTTCCTTTATGGGTACTTCTTTGTTAATGAAACAAACAAACAAAAAGCTAAATGGTACAAACGGTTGTCTCATGGTGCAAATTGCATACTCCTTTTGTCTGCGTGGTTATCTCAACATTCACAACTGAATATGGAGCACAACACAGAACAGTGCATGAACAATGAGATATTCTTCTCCAACATTTATCGAAGCCATATCCCTGTAACTATAAAAGTAACAAGGAAGTTACAGTTACACCGTAGAAGGAGTGATGTTATGTCTCATTAAAGTACAATCCTAATCTTATGCCTTTTGGAGTGGGGGTTACTGTTTATTTTTAAGCTTTGGTTTTATGTTTTGGGTGTGAATTTGATTCCTGTACAGGAGCAGATAGGCGCTACCGTAGGAGGTAACGGATGGCCTTCAGTGATCAGGGTTTTTTGGCTGTGGGTTGCTGTCTACTTGAAGCTGTTCTGCAGTTTCTGGAATCAAATGTTACAATAAGGAAAACAAAATCTTTAGAAGACGTTTCAAAAAGAACACCTGTGTTGATATGCAAATTCTTTTCAGTGTAGCTACTTATGCATGATTAATAACCTAAAACTTCATTTAATTAGCTTGAGGCTTGCTTAAAATACGTACATCCAATCAGTTCTGTACCCCCTTCAACACTATCTCTCATTCCATCAAATTAGTGTAATTTTTACCTTCAAGTGACCTTTTTTACACCACGGTCTTATTCTTAATTGAAGTCACACAGTGAAGTCAACAGAAGAGGGTGTGTGTGTGTACACTTATGAATACACATAGCTATATATCTGCAGAGCAGAGGCGGATTCACCTAGTCACTCATATCTGAAGTTGTCATCTCTTTTATGATATGCTTGGAATGGATTGCAGCTTTTCCCTGCTTTGCTTTGGAGCCCTCCTTGGAATGGATTGCAGCTTTTCCCTGCTTTTCTCTCATGACAGAATGAAAATACCCCCCACCCCCATCCCACCCCAGGCAGATTTCAGGGATTAGTTGATATATTTTATAGTAAATCCAGTCCCGGGTTGCTAAGAAGTTCAGCCACTGAGTAGGTCCAGTTCAGCCTCTCCCTTTGAAAAGTTCACTGAAAATTACTTTAGAAACAGCTTCTTTTTGATGAGCCAGAATTAAACAGTGCAGAAACTGAAGTAAGTGTGGTGTTAAAAGTGGTGTTAAACTGATTTGCATGGTGGGAGTGGGGAAGAGATAGAGTTTCATATCAGCTAACCAAGTTTCACTTAGGGCCATCCTGTATGTGCCCACTCAGCAGTAAGGCCCATTGAATTTAATAGGTTTCCCCCTCAGGTAAGTGGGCGTAGGACGCTAGCTGGAAGGAAAGAAAAAAAGGTTAACACAATACATGTGAGATTGTTGAAAGAATGCACTAAATCTAAACTAAATTAGTATGTTTGGGTTCGTATCTGCTGCATCTCCTGTCTGTGTGTTTCAGTTTCCTCAGATCCCATTTTCCGGTTAATGTGGGACTGTTTGCAGTTTGTCCTGAGCTGCCTCCATTCTTCAGAAGTACAGAAGGAGACAGACAGACAGACAAATGGCTGCCAGTAGGCTTTGCTGTTCCCAGCTGAGCCAAGAAATGAAGTGTTTGGGACCTTATGAAAGGTTTCCAAGAATGACAGCCTATACCGCTTGTCTGCTTTCCTATGAGTGCCTCATTTGGCAGACAACCTCGGTACATAATCTGCCAGACAGACGTGAATACAGAAAAGAGAGAGACAGGGGGAGAGAGGGAGGAAAAAAGAGCGAGTTGAGGTGTGTTTCATCTTCAAACAAAGATGGCAGGGATCTGGAGCTTTGGTTTATAGCTCCTCATTCAGTCCCACCCAGCATGGCCAGCATTAAGGGTCTGTGAAAGTTACAGTTGTAAGACAAACACCTGGAAGTCTCAACATTCTCCTGGCCCTACTGTAAGGGATGCAAAGTTAGACCCTTGTGTTTTTATTACTCCGATCATTTGAGTACACACAGTGGTGTTGCTCTTTGCCTTGTTGCCATGCCTTGTAGGTTCACTTCGTTGAAACAAACGAGTTTGTAATCTGACAGCAAGCTATAGGTACAAATTCTGAGCAGGTAATGAACCCTGGCTTTTAGGCAGAGTGGGATCATACATTGCAACAAGATGATACCCTGGCTTGTAACTTGCGATCTTGATTAATAACAAGGAAGTAATCTAAATTGTACATTTGAATAAAAGTGCCGATTATTTGGATTAGAAAATTTAGAAGACACTTTGAAAATTTTAGGGATGCTTTTGTTATTTGCTTCCAGCGTTCAGTGTTTTTGCCCCCAATGCCTTCTCCCCAGTTTTACTTTCAGCATTGTTATCATAATCTTTTATGTTGATAACAACCTTCTAATTGTACTTATGTGTGCAAAAATCTAGTGGAACACGTTTATATACAAGCGTACCTCGGTTAACGAATGTCTCCATTTACATAATTTTTGGTTGAAGAAAGGAAATCTGGAGCTGTAAGTACCTCTGTTTACAATTTTTTTCCCTGCAATACCTCCGTTTATGTAAGGCATTGTGAAAAAGATTCCCAGGATTGTGCCCCTGTGATTTTCTGGTTTACGAAATTTTCGGAGGATGCAACATCCCAGGGAACAAATTAAATTCATCAACCAAGGTATACCTGTAATTCATGTTTTTCAGGGAGTAAACTAAAGTTAAAATAAATGTGAATTGCTTAAAGACATTCGGGGGGGAGGGGCTGAGGCTGGAGAAGAGACTGAAACCCATTTTTTATGCTAGCACACTATCATCCTTCTTTGCTCTGAAAGTTATATATATTGTTATATTGTGTACATAATATAATAAATTTCATCTTCTGGGAGACCCAGTGTGCCTCTCAATACAGAAGAACATAATGAGGAGGATTCTTATGTCCTCCTTGTTACCTTCCCAGAGGCACCTGTGTGGCCACCCTGTAGGAAAAGAATGTGGGGCTTTTAAATGGGCCTTTGCTTGGATCTAGGACTTCTAACTTTTTAATAGAATATTTAACACAGTTTTGCCATGTGCAAATACTAGGCCTTTTTCAAAGTGAAAGACTTGATTTTTGTGCAAGACAAGGGTGGGGAACATATATTTTCCCCTTAGGAATAAAAATACACCAGAAGGTGTGCCTCTCAAGAATTTTCAGTCCATGTGTAAGAACAAAATTATTATTTAGCAAGCTAAGATTTTTCCGTTTCCCATAAATGTGGTGAAATGCAAAATACAGATTTTTTTTCCTCTGCTATTTATAGTAGATGGGCATTTTTCAAAGGTGGAGGCCAACATATGCTATGGAGGACATTGGCAAGGGGGATGCAACATTTTTCTCAGTAGGAGTAGGTGACATGTTTATAGACCAGCAATGAAATCATACAATTGCTAGCTTCCATGGATCAGGAGACTCACTTCGTCAAGCTTCCGCCCATGCCTTGTCATTAGCGCAAAGAACTTGGGAGTCCCAAAAGTCCATGGTGAATTGGTTTTGCCCAGTGTTAATCTTGCGTGAAAGCTGGGAAAGATGCAGCCTACATTGGAGTTGTGGCTTTAAAGGTACAGCTGAAGAAGCTGTTGATTCAGGAATTTCTCAGTGTTTGACATGCATTTTATGACCGGGATTCTGAATTCCTGTTGTCTTGGCTTCTTCCCTGCCTAAGAACACTGATACCTTTCTTTTTCTATAGAAAACTGGAGTAGCTGCTTTTGACTCCAAAGAGGATGTGATTTCCCTGCATCCGTTCTCCACCTGCCCCTCAGTCGCTGTCTGTCTGTCTGTCTGTCTGTCTGTCTGTCTGTCTGTCTGTCTGTCTGTCTGTCTGTCTGTGTGTGTGTGTGTCTGTGTGTGTGTGTGTGTGTCTGTCTGTCTGTCTGTCTGTCTGTCTGTCTCTGTCTCTGTGAAAGTTAGAAGCAATCCAAAGTGGTGTGCTTAGGGCTGAGTAACCTTTTTCTTCTTGTATATCAGTGTCTGAGGTCTTCACCGTGAGTTTGATGGCACTCACTGTGTACATGATGCTGCTCTTTAAAGAACTCAATTGTACCCCAAATTTGTTGTTGGAATCATAGAATAATTGAGCTGGAAGGGGGCTGTGAGGCCATTGGACATTGCACTGCTCAATGCATGTAATAGATGGAAGTCCCCATTACTCTGTGTTTTCTCTTACAGAATCTTATGGCACGAGCCCTCTATGACAATGTCCCCGAATGCGCAGAAGAGTTGGCCTTCCGCAAAGGTGACATTTTGACAGTGATTGAACAGAACACAGAAGGACTGGAAGGGTGGTGGCTCTGCTCCTTGCATGGGCGACAAGGGATTGTGCCTGGTAACCGGGTGAAGCTCCTGATTGGCCCCATACAGGAGAGTCCCCCCAACCAAGATGCTCCCAACCAAGGACCTGTACATCGACCCTTTAACCAACACAAGACCTCCCCAGGGCCAAATGTGCACATTTCTCCTCGGGATCCGGTCTACCAAGTGCCACCTTCTTATGCGAATCAGGGAATCTACCAAGTACCCACGGGCCATGGCCCCCAGCTCCATGATGTCTACCAAGTGCCTCCATCCGGGCAGAGAAGTTTTAGTGGAATGGATGGCTCTCCTGTGAACAACAAGGTGAGCACAAATTGTCTCGAAGCGTCTGTTTCAAAGCTGTTTTGCCTGAATTGTAAAATTGTAGGATGCGGATGGGGGCTTAAAATGGCAAACTTTTAACTCACAAGGAATAGATCAGATCTTAGTTCAACCACTTCTTTTCTTACTATCAGTGAGATACAGAGAAATTAATTGATGTGGGGTATCAATGGGTATGTGCATGCATGTCAGAGATGGAAGAACGTACTTGTTGTTGTTGTTGTTGTTGTTGCTGCTGCTGCTGCTGTTGGACAGTAACATACAGAGTACTATAGTCGAAGGAGACCAGAAGCTCCTTTTTTCATTCCCACTGGTAAAAAATTAGAACAATAACAAAAGAAGCGGCTCTCAGATTGCTATCCTTTCATGACAACCAGTATTTCCGGTCTCCTGAACCTCGCTGTATCTAGTAGTAGTAATGGTCATGGTTGCGACTAGTTGATCCAACAACTTGTTAACAGTGAGACTGAAAGATTCTGGAGGGATATGCAATGATAGCAGCTAAAATCAGAGATTGGCAAGATTAATGCTTGTGGGATCTGCTTTGTAGATGGAGCTTGCAGTATTTATTCATGGAAAATCTTGATTTTATTTTTTTACATTTTAGCAGCATAACTTAAGGTGGGGCTGGATTTACTCCTACTTTTATACTGAGAAATCCTTGCTGATCTGCTACAAATCAGTTGGAGATTTAGTGGAATCTGTTCCCTGCATTAGACCCTTGTGCTCAGAGGCATTGGATGTGGCTGCTGTAGTCATTTTCGATCTTGACTGTCACACCATTTGCTACCTGGTCTTCGTTTAGTAACATTAAAATGTAGGCCGTCCAACTTTACATAAAGGCACCTTTAAATGTGGCTGACTCTGTTTTTAAAATGATGCAAGACATGCCAGTCATGCACTAGCAGGAAGCACAGGAAGACTAGATAATCCTGATTAAACGGGTGATTTAAATATAAATCGTAGTGCACATAAAGTGACACTTGGCATTTCTGCCCAGTGTTACGTGTTCATCGTGTTCATTGCATGAGTCAAGGCAATCAGCTCTGAAATGTTAGTGGAAGGGCTGCTTTGTACAAGCCCTTTACATTTCATCTGATACGGAGCAGCTGGAAGGCAGGGCAGTCAGTAAATCCTCTGGCGTATTTAGAGCTTGTTATTTAGCCCTATAAATGTGTCCCAGTGACGTACAGCAGACGGGGATATTCCACCAGGAAGTGCATGTCTGGAAGGTGCCATGGTTTAATCTTTCACTGCAGTTGATGTTGGCAGGAATTCTGAATCTTTCCTTTCTAAACTAAGTCTGCAAATCCTTCCAACTCGTCCTTGATTCGCTGCCATTCTCTTGAAGGTAGCTCAACCCAACCCTGAGCTTTGAGAACCATATTTTCCATTTGGTTTCTTTAGGGACTCTTTTTCTGGTATTTCTGCCCACTAGGTATGGTTTGCGCCTGCAGTATTGAGCAGATTTTCCAAAGGCAGATAACAAGGTAATAAATTCATTTCTTCATATATTACTCTAAAAGCATGCTGTCAAAAACCAGCCCACCTGTCTATAGATTCCTTTGATGGTCATGTATAGTTCAAACGTTTACAAAGCTTTACTACCAAGTTACCAGCAAGCAGTTTTCAAGAGCCCATGGTTAGCTGTTGGATGGGTTTTTACAACTATGCTTTAATGGGGAGGGGGGCTAATTTTGAGGAGTCCCCCCTCCTTTGGATGAAAAACAGCATTGCATCTATGACCTTTTGTAAGCTGATGAGATGACAACAGAACGTTATTTACATTACATAATCAGGCACGTAGACTTTTTAGCAAGAGCCCTGTGCCTTAGTGGTTAAAATGCTGTTCTACCGCCAAAACTGTGGTCATGACCTGGAGTTCTGTCCCAGGCAAGTCGGTTCAAGGTTCACTCAGCCTTGCATCCTTCTGAAAGTGGTAAAATAAATACCAAGGTCACTGGGGTGGTTTTGGGGCAATGTGTATAATAATTATAAAATTTCCAGAGAGTGCTTTAAGTGCTATGGGGAGGTACATAAGTAGCATGCTTTGCTTTTTTGGCTTTTTAAAATAAACCTTCAGGCCAAATGCAGGACACCAGCTCAGATCTTGTATGGCAAGATCTTCTGAAGCAAGTATTGGGTAAGGCACCAAAGCTTCATGCTGACACTTAAATACAATTCAGCCACTACAGGGATAGCCTACCATATTTTTCCATTTTGGTTCAAGCAGGAAATGATGCTCTTCACCCTACCAGATCTGGGTATATGGACCCCAAGGACTTCCAAGTTATTTTGACACACAAGACAGAATAATACTCATGCACTTCTTCCTGTCTGTGGTAATTAAAACACAACAGTAATAACATTAATGAATAACAATTTGCCACCCTTTTATGGCCACTCAAATTCTCCTCTTGAGGCCATTGCCTCATTTTACCTCATGGTAAGGCCGGCCTGTTTGCTCTGGTCAGGTATACAGTTCCTCAATTCTGTGGGTCCCTACATTTCTGCTGTGCAGGTAGAGGAATTTAACCATCAATTCAAAAAAGCTACAACACATAGAATACTCTGTTGAGGAGCTCAAATCATGGACAGGTAAATATGAACTCTCTACATGTGCGCGCAAAGCATGTGGATGGAGTTCATTCGCACTGAGAGGAATGCCCTCATCAAGCTCCTCTTGTCATTAGTTTAATCACAGTAGTCCAATAGTCTAGTCTAAAGAGAAGGAGCTTGCACTAATCCATCTAACCCAGGCATGTCCAAAGTTTGGCCCTCCAGATGTTTTGGACCACAACTCCCACAGTCCTTTGCCATTGGGAATACAGGCTTGGAATTCTGGGAGCTGTGGTTCAAAACGTCAGGAGGGCCGAAGTTTGGTCATGCCTGATCTAACCTTTCCATACAATCCAGAACCTTCCCTCTTCATGGTGCTGTATTTCTGTGTTGGAAGCCATGATGAGGAGAGGCAGAGTTCACCAGCTGGCCTTAGCGTGTGTGGGCTGTACATGATTACAACATGACTGACGAGAGCTGTGGAAAACTAGAGTCTGAACCGAATGCAGAGAGAGAGAGGTGGAGTCACAGAGTATTCCTAGAGCGAAAGGGGGAAACCGCCATTGCCGTTACTTCACGTCCCTTGTCTCGGAACAGGAACCGGGAACAAAGCGTGACAACAGAATTCTCCAGCCCAGGGGCAGGTACGGCTCGTTATGCTAAGTTCCTGGTTCAGGGGGCGTGGTCGGGATGAGATTCTTCTGTCACACTATGGATGTGAAGTAATCTTTTTTTGTACCGGTCCCAAGTGAGACAGCAAAGAGGGCCTAGAGGGCCGAGAAGTAATGGCCATAAATATGCAAGGTCAGTGTTCTAGGTTTAAAAGAGAGCAAAGACTGGCTTCTTGTTTCTCTTTAGCCCATAGGCCTCTTTGAGTTAGAATCCCTTGCGAACATGGAGCAAATTCCCTGGCAAGGGATGTACGAGTCCCTGTGAATTACACGCTTGCTGTTTCTCTGTTGCAGTGAGGGAGATTTTCGAAAACAACAAAGCAAGGAAGCCCATCTCAAACGAAATGCTTTCTTTGCCATGAAGAATCCAGCGGGGGGTGCATGGTTGTATATCCATCAACAAATCCTTGGTTGTTTCATTAAATAAATCATACCTAATTTAAAAAGGATTTTTAAAAAAAGAATTCTGCTCTGTCTTCCCTCCTCATCTAAACAAGGCAGTCTCTCCTCTTAAATCCCCATCCTCAAGAGATCAGTAAAACAATCTTTTAGTATTGAAAGGGGCCTGGCATTGTGAACAGTTGAACTCAGGGTTTTCTTGCCTTGATGTGTACAATGATGAATATCTTTCCTTCAGTTGACAACACCTGTCCTCAGCAGATTAAGTGAACCCCGTTGCCTAATACAGGCTATACTTGCAAGTGTTCTGTATGTCTTGGCAAGGCTCGGGAGTTAAAAATATTCCATCTAGCATGATCTCAAAGAACCTTATTAATAGCAGCGGGTCAAAATGGTTAAAAGGCTGCTGTAGCAGCAGTCCAGCAAAAGGCCCGGCGTCTGCTTTCTAACAGGGCTTTCCCATGCCACCAGCCCGTGGCACAAGTGGCCAGTTGTTGATCCTTTGTTGCCTTGCTCTGCTGGTGTTCTTTTTTTTTAGTTGTTTAAATTATTTTAATTATTTATTAAAGCTAGATGTTATTTTCACATCATTTTTTAAAAGACACGT
Organism: Phrynocephalus guinanensis; assembly: GCA_037367245.1. Taxonomy (NCBI): domain Eukaryota; kingdom Metazoa; phylum Chordata; class Lepidosauria; order Squamata; family Agamidae; genus Phrynocephalus; species Phrynocephalus guinanensis. The sequence goes on from CM074739.1 coordinate 84,549,986, forward strand.
GGCTCGTTTGTGCAAGACTGGGATGTGTTACATTTCACGCCTAGGAATATGTGCTACTGCATCACAAGTGGTATTTCCCTATGAAAATGTCACAGGTCCATTCAATGTCCTATTGGTCAAAATTCAGTATAGAACTAATAGCTGACTGCTTGCGTGATGGGGCTTCACTCTCCATTTCTCTCTGCAGCCCTCAGCACCACCCAAAACCTTGCTTTTTTTTTGGGGGGGGGAGTTCCAAGCAATTTGGAGTAGGTTTTGAAGGTACACTGCACATATGGGAGGTGCAGGTAGGGGGTCACCCTCTTTTTGGTGCCAGTGGAAGAAGCAATTCTCTTACCAGAACTGCCAGCTCAGATCTTGGCTAGTGTGTGTTACATTTAAACCATGCATGTGATGCTTTACAAACGGACATGGACATGGTTAATAATAATGATGATAATGATGATGATGATGATGATGATGATGGTGATGATGATGATGATGAAGAAGAAGAAGAAGATTTGTTTTGATTCATGATTCATCCAAGTTAACAAATCACAAATCAGAGATTTTTTTTCTGATGAATTGATTAATGAGTTGGTTAATATACCTTTTACTTTAAACCCCTATAAAATGGCCCCTAAGACATTTAGAGACAACAACATTGCAGGGTGTTTTCAGTGAAGATTGGATTTCTGATGTCCAAGTTATATACCCACAAAAAACAACACCCCAACGACACCCCCAAGAAAGTGCTCTTTAGAAGTTGGCTTGGGGAAATCCCATCCCCACCAAATTGGAGAGGTTGTAGAGGAGAGTCAAGGGAACCTTCTTCGCCTGTTTGGTGTCTCTGGGTGCCTGGCGAGAACTTTTCAGGGGGTGTTCTTTGTAGATGTATCCCTTAGAAATCAGAAATCCAGTCTTCACCCAACATGGAGGGATCGTAGGGGAGAGTCAGGGGAAGCTTCCTTGCAATTTTGGCATCTCTAGGTGCCCAACGAATTGAGAAATCAAAAATTGATAAAAATTCATCAATTCATAGTTGTTGGGGGTATTGGTTTGTACAAATATAAATTGATGAATTAGTGATTTTTGAATTGCAAAAATAGGTTACAGGCGATACCTTCATAGGCCACTATTAAAAATAAAAATAAAAATAAAAATAAAAATAAAAAAGGAACATTGCAAGCTTTAGAGTACAGTCAATCACGCTTCTTGAATGAATTTTGCAAAATTATTTATTTATTTATTTATTTGTTTGTTTGTTTGTTTGTTTGTTTGTTATATTTCTATACCACCCATCTTCCCGACGGAACTCTGGGCGGTTTACAATTAAACAAAACCAACAGTATATAACAAAAAAAAGAAAGAAAGTGCTAATAAAAATCTTTTTAGATTTGTGCACATCTCTATTTACAATGTCATACAAGTAGCAAGCACAATTATAAATCCAGTTGCTATGAATGGAAGGCAGGCAAGCTGATATCTATCTATCTATCTATCTATCTATCTATCTATCTATCTATCTATCTATCTATCTATCTATCTATCTATCTATCTATCTATCATCTGAGAGAGAGGAAGTTGACTCTAGTACCATACATTTTGGTAATCTTAAGGTCAAGAATGGAAGGCACTTGTTGGAGAAGCGAAAGTGCCAAGTTAACAAGGAACAGCTATTATATTACCAAATAGACTTATACAGTATTTCAGCCAAGTCTGCCTGTACAGGTTGGGATGAGATGGTAGGGTGAAGCTGCATTTAGGGAGATAAATTCTGAATGCAGATAAGAAAATTCACACCACAGGTAAGGCAGTGGGCTGGAGTATCTATCTACAGTGTGATTTGGGGGGGGGACTTGCAGGGACTCATTTTCACCTGCAGTTGGAGAGGATAAGTCTACTGTCACCACCTCACGATTCTCAGAAACTCGTTCAGCCATGCAGCTGAACTTTGTTTGCCCCCCCCCCAATTCGTCCAATTGGGGATGAAAAACCATACATAGTTCACAATGCAGTGGCCTCATGTCATCTAGCACGGTGGTCCCCAACCCCCGGTCCGCGGACCGGTGCCGGTCCGTGGACCGGTCGGTACCGGGCCGCCTGGGGAGGCCGGGGAGGCTCCTCCCCTTTTCCTCCGCCACCCTCCTCCTCCTCCTCTTCTCTCCCGCGGGCGGCCGGTGGAGGAGGAAGGCTGGAGGAGCGCAGGAGGAGCCACCGCCTTTGCCTTTGCCTTTGCCTCCTCTTCCTCCACCCTCCTCCTCCTCGCCCTCCACCACCACCACCATCAGCAGCAGCCACGGTGGCGGCGCGTCCTCCTCCTCCGCCGCCGCCCTCCTCCTCCTCCTCTTCTCTCCCATGGGCAGCCAATGGAAGAAGAAGGGTGGAGGGCGCGCGGGGGCCGGCGGGGAGGAGGGGGCGTGTGCGGGAGGCGCGAGGAACGGGGGAGGGACGAGGGAAGCCCCCGCCAGGCCCCGCTGGAGGAGAGGAGAGGAGAGGCCGGGGTGGGGGGCCGGGAGCCGGAACACCGCCGCCGCCACCACCGCTCCGCTGGGAGAGGGAGAAGGAAGGAAGGAGCGGCCGCTCCCGCCCCCCGCCCCCCCCCCCACAGAGAGAGAGAGAGGCTGGGGCCCCCGAGCCCCCCCAACCGGAGTGTGCGTGCGCTGGCCAGCGCAGAGACGCCACCCCCCCACCGGCCTCCCTCCCCTCCCCCCTTCCGCTCGCCTGCCCGAAGGCTGAAGCCGGCAGCGGCGGTGGCGACCGAACCTGGGCGGCTGCCGTGGCCACCGCGGCCGCCGACAGGAGGAGGAGGCGGGGGCCCGCCCGCCCAGGAGCCCCGGTCTCCCCCCCACCCCGCCCGTGCGCACGGGGGGGAGCGGCACGCCCAACGCCCCCAGCCGGCAAGCGCCGCCGCCGCCGCCGCTCCCGTGGCCCCCCCGCAAGGCACACACGCCACCCCCCCCCCACTCCCCCTCCTCCCTCCCCCATCCCCCGCCCCCCACACACACCCTCCCCTGCCCCCCCCCCCGCCCCCCCCACACCCCCCCATCTCCCCCCCTCCCCACCCCCAGCCCCGGGCCATGGAAAAATAATCAAACATTTACCGGTCCGTGGGGACAAAAAGGTTGGGGAGCACTGATCTAGCATGTGGTCCTTAATGCTTGCTTTCTTTCCCTCCTTTTCTTCTCCTGCCTCCAGTGGTTGAAAACTTCTACAGATTGTCAAAATGAATCTGAAACCTGATTTAAAACTGCTTCAGAAGCAACGTCTGGAAAGGTTTCTTCAGCTTAAGCAATGTTTAGGAGGTGTTGCTCCTCAGTGAAAGCAGATCTTTGCATGGAGTGGAAACCATTTGTTCAAAAAGACTTTTTAAAAAGTGCTTACAGATGTGTGTGTGTGTGTGTGTGTGTGTGTGTGTGTGTGTGTGTGTGTGTGTGTGTGTGTGTGCCTGCCTGCCTGCCTGCCTGCCTGCCTGCCTGCCTGCCTGCCTGTGTGCCTGCATGCATGCATCACACTGTTTTCAAGCAGCTAATTCCCTCTTCACAAACTGTGTGTTTTGCTACCTCGCCCTTCCCATTAAATGAGTGCCTGACATCATAAAACCACCCTAGCACAGCAGTTGTGGCTGGGAGGCATGGCAAGGCAGGTCGGAGAGACACCTCAAGGCAGGTGATTAGAGTGAGGTCATGGCCAAGCAGTGCAAAGGCGACTGCCTCAGCCTCTTTTGGATGGTACTGAGATTGCACTCTGGCAAGAAAATGCCTCCAACAGGCAGAAGTAAATGATGGCACTCAGGGTGGGGGGGCATCTTTGGAAGTGAGGTTTTCTTCTTGGGGTGGTTTGAAGAGCAAAAGGCTTTTCATGGCTTCTCTGGCTACCAGTGGAATGCCCTAGGTTTGGGACTCTACAGAAAGTACTCTTTATGTGATATAACTTGGTCTTTTCTTTATTTGTGTCAGAAGCACCAGCAAATTATACTAACATATAAACAGTTCGAAAGCATGTAAATGCAAGTAGATAAATAGGTATTGCCATAAAAAGCAGGAAGGTAAAACAGTGTTTCCTTGCAGCCATGCCGGCCACGTGGCCATGGACTTGCACAACACTGGCTCTTCGGCTTGAATACGGAGATGAGCACCGCCCTTATAGTCAGACATGACTAGCACACATGTGTGGGGGGAACCTTTATAAACATGCTTTACTAACCAGAATATAAATAAATAAATAACAGTATTACGTATAAAGGGTAAATAAAACAAATACAATTTTAAAAAGAAACTAAAGGGCATTTGCCAAATCCCAGAATCTTGCCTAAGGGGGCTTTGCAGACGTTCTGATAGTTTTCCACTGTTACTCCTTAATACTCCCCTGATTCCAATAGGTAGAAGTGGAGAATTATTCTAACAACTGCTTGGTGACTGGGCGGAATAGTTAAGTGACATACATGTTTTTATGTATCTCTTTAAAATACTGTGTGTCCTAAAGAGCAAGGCTTATTTAAAAAATTGAGTTGTGCTTCAAGCAGGTCTGCAAATCTTCGGTGCTACTCTGCCTCGCCTGCTGTTTTATCCTGAATAAAAAGGCTAGTTCTGATGGTAACGATTTGGCAGGGAGGGCGAATATTCTCTGCACATGCCCAAAAGCACATGTTGCACGGAATCCTGGCACTTGCTGCACCTCAGCTGTACCTCATAATTAAGGTCTGGTTAAAAAACGGCCAACTTGTTCTTTTATTAAAGTTGATTTACCAAAAAAAAAAAGTCCTGTCCGGTACTCCAAATGCCATGAAACAATCTTTAAAAAACATGTCCCAACTCAAAAGATCACATTAATTTTTAACGATTAGAAAAAAAGAAAACAATTCACCGTGTCATTTTCCATGAAATGTCCATTGCTTCAAAATGTTTAAAAAGCAGAAACCCCAAGCCTCACCCTCCTTGCCTTTCATCCAGGGATGCTGAAGCCTTACATAGTAATGAGTCTGCTCACCCTGTTGCTTATGTTCCCATGTCCTTCCTTTCAATTAAGCGGCTATCACAGTCCCATTGGGGAAGGAAAATAACAATAACAAACGAGATTTGTTCCAGAAATGCAGTATTCCTCCTGGCCTGTTATCGTTCTTCTTCTCTGTCCTCACATGTTCTTTAAAAGCCACAGGCTTCGGTTATGGTGGAAACAGCTGGGGTTTGTTCATTCTTTATGCTCAAGACAGGGTAACATCAAAGGGAGAAGAACATCTGCAGTGTTTTGAAATTTGGTTATGATTTTCCCCCCATTTCCAGAACACTTTCTTTCTCCTTTTTAAAAGCAGCTCTCATTTTACACTTGTGGGTTGTACAGAAGCACCCCAGTCTTTTACCATATACTTTCCCACAAGCCTGTATTTATTGTAAAATAACAGATCTGAATAACGACAATACAGTTTTGGGTCTGATGTCACAAAATTAGCAGTTCCTGTAATAAAGAGAGGGCTCTCTTTCGCTTTTGTACTGCTAAGTTTCTTTAAATGTCTCTGAGCAGGTGGTACATGCTCATTCAGTTCTGGAAAATGCTTTGCAGAAAAGTTTATTGCCACCCTGCCCCGTTTCTCAGAAGACACAGTGAAGATAAAATCAAATCACTCTTCAGTGGAGGTGTCTGTAGTTCCTTAAATTTTCTCAGTCAGCCAAACAATGCAATTTTAATAGCTGGTAAGAAATAATAGAAACTAAATTTATGTGTGTGTTTTCAAGTCAGTTCTGATTTATGGTGTCCCTTTTCGGGATTTCCCAGGTAGAGAATAACTGAGAAGTGGTTTATGTCTTTTGGGGGCATCTCAGGGCTGTGCAGCTTGCCTAAGGCCACACAAGCTGACTCTTGTCCCATGAAACACAGTGGTGAATTCAAGTCACAACCTCTTTAGCCAGTTTCTTAACTCACTGAGATATCCAGCCAGCTTAATGTAGTATACTGTATTATGACTGTATTTATCATTCCAGTAGTGAAGAACCAGAGACCAGTTCTGAATGGAAATACATGTTCAGGGACAATCACCTTTAACTGTGCTGCGTATTTATTTCACTTACAACTTGGCTTTCCCTTGCAGGAGCTCAGGATGGGGCACATATGCCTAAAAAACAGTTTTTTTAAATCTTTGTAGTGAGCCAGAGTGGTAAGATAAGCCACGAGTTAACTGTCCATGGTGTTCCCACACCACTCTTGGATTCCTTCTGCTTTTGCCCACATGGTTAGGTTCTGACTCTGTAAGGGTGTATGTTTCCCACAGTGGCAGACAGGGAACATTCATGGTCATTTAATGGCTGAAAAGCTGAGAAGTGCATTGATTCAGTTGGAAAGCATTGTGCAAGAAGGAATCTGCAACTCTGTGTCTTGTGTTCAGTCTAGCTCAGAGATGGCAAACCTTTTGGAGACCAAGTGAGTGCCCAAACTGTGATTCAAAACCCACTAATTATTCGCAAAGTGCCAATGCAGCTATTTAACCTGAATACAGGTGGCTGTGGAGGGGCGATGTTGGGTGCCCACAGAAAGGGCTCCAAGTGCTACCATTAGCACCCATGCCATAGGTTTGCCAGCACCGGTCTAGCTTGTTCATGTGTTCATCAAAGCCAGAGCCTGATGCCTGCAAAACACCGTCCACCTGAAAGGATTTCTCCCGAGTGAAGCTTAAAATAGATGAGAGCCCAGCTTCTCAGTTAGAAGGTGATACCACATTTTCCCTCCCAACAGCACAGTTCTTTCTGAGTTGTGAGTTTGAGTATCCAGATGTGCTGATAAAACGTCTTTGTCTCCTGATGACTAACCATAAAACAAAAGCAAACGGATGTGCAACATGTGGAAGTGAAGAAAGTTTTGTTAGGATATAACAGATACTTGACCTTTTAAAGGAACTCTCCATTGAATGATAAACTGTGTGCATAAACATACGGGAGTTGTCATTTGACCCTTGCAGTATAAGAGAAATGTTACCTTCGCAGTCCTAGTTCAACTGTGATAGAGGTCCTCCTCTATTGCCTGTCATCTGTAAGGGCTGAGAACAGTTGTGTATCTCTTGAGCCATTTTTTTATTTGTTTCTGTGGTCATCTATCAGTTTTCAGGCATTCTCAGATAACCACTAATTGAAGAGTCCTTCATCCATGAATATGCAGTAATAAGAAATGATTCACCTGATGTGACCAATAATCTGCACAAAGATGCCTCAAAGCCAAAAGGGTTTTAAGAAGCTATTTTCTATGGCCGTGAGGGAATGTGTTTATGGGTTTTGCCTGAGCATTTATTGCTTTTGATCCTCGTGATGTAGAAATCCATTTTAAAGGAAAATAAAAGGAATATAATCTTTTTGTTAGTTCATTTAACCTCACACATGAATAGAAGTTTATTGATATAACAATAGGAGCAGCAGCAGCAGCAACAAGAACCTTCAAACTGCAGAGCTGGAAGGGACCCCTACGGATCACTGAATCCAGCCCCTGTGAAGGAGGCCCAGTGGGGAATTGAACCCCTGGTCTCTGGCTCCGCAGCCAGGTGCCTTCATTACTGAGTTACCATGTTTGCATGTGTATACACACACACACACACACACACACACACACACACACACACACACACACACACACACACACACACACACCTTCTTACCTTCCTACCTTCCTACCTTCCTACATACATACATACATACATACATACATACATACATACATACATACATACATACATACATGTGAAGATAGGCCAGGGTAATGAAATGAAGAAATTGTACTGCAACTTTATACACACTTCCTTGAATCAAAGTAAGCACCACTGAATTTATCTTTTAATTATTATTTTTAGACTGCTTACCATATTTGGAGAACTATAAAGAGAGAGATAACTTTCTCTCTCTCTCTCTCTCTCTCTCTCTCTCTCTCACACACACACACACACACACACACACACACACACACACACACACACATTTGTATACCTCAACCGATTTTCCCAAATGGGAATTCTGGGCGGTTTACATGAAACAGCATACAAGAAAAATAAAATTAATAATAAAAAGAAATAAAGAAATGGATAGTATTATGCAAACAAACAAATGCTTGGCAAGAGGCACAAAACAACTAATAACAAAACGAACAACGGGCACAGGGAGAACAGGGCACACCTTAACGATTGCCGAAAGCATCCCTAAACAGCCAGTTTTTAACAGCCTTTTTAAAGGATGCCAGAGAAGGAGCCTGGTATCTTGAAGCAGTTTTAAGAATTGAAATCTTCGCAGACATCGTGATAATTCGCCCTCGTCAACAATTTACAAGTTGTGGCAGAAGATGCCTCCAGGGAGGGCTTGGGTGAACAAATGTGACTTGAACACACTTGCCAAAAGCACATCGCATTCACTTCCCCTGGCACATTCTGAATGCCTGGGGAAGGAAGGACCTTCTGCCCCTAGTGTAGCTGTTTGGAAAATACTATAGCCTTACATTTTCGTTGGTGTCCAATTCCTTTGCACCTTTTTCCAGCATCTTAAGCCACATGTTTCTATGATAGGGGTCATAGTTTATGGCTTTTGTGACCTCATCTCTCCAAGATGATATCGGGCATGGTCACTCTTTCCTCACAACATCATGTCACTGCAGAGCACTGGGCATAGGCGTGGTGGTGTACTCTCAAGAGATAACTCCCAGGAGCTGAGTGAGTCCCAAGCAGCAGCTCCTTGGAGTGCCAGCTGAAAAGTGGGGTGGGGTGGTGGCTCATCAATGAAGGACTCCCTTTCCCATTAACCAAGAGAGGGTGGGGGGACATAAGACCCTGTGTGACCCAGACCTACACCTGCGTACATACAAACCCAAATATGTGAAGATAGGCCAACGATTCTCCCTTCCTCTGGGTTATGCTAGAGTTCTTGAACATAAATGAGGCTTAATACCCTAAACCAGGCCTGCACAACAGGTAGACTGTGGGCTACGGGTAGCCTGCGAAGGGTTCAAAAGTAGCCTGCTGACCATCAATAAAAAAAAGTAAGGGGATAAATTCTCCTGCACAAGCATACACACACCTCCCTTGCACCCACCTGTGCTGGCTCGAGCGGGTTCAAGGGAAGCGTGTTCATGGTCAGCCTTCCCATTGAAATCTGTTCCCTCCAGAACAGATTAATTGATTTTCAATGTATTCCTCTGGGAAACCGCTGCTCTACTTACAAATTTTTTTACTTATGAGCATATGCAAATTTTTTTACTTATGAGCAAATTTGTAAGTAGAGGTTTTAGTGTAGTAGCCCTCAGGCACTTTGGGCCGGAAAAAGTAGACCTCGGCCTGTTCGAAGTTGGACAGCCCTGCCCTAACAATTGACTCTGCTGTAGCCATGATACCTAACCAGGAATTAAACAGCTTGTTATAGCCTTTTCTGCACAGGGTAATGTGTTTTAACATGGTGCTGCCCCACTGAGTTACTTTTCAGAGAAAGAGCTGATAAAAGTCCCTCCCGTGGGCTGTCAAATGCCTTCCCACATCTGGGGAACTCCTTATCACCCCACCTACATATAAGATACTGTAGACTGGGTTATGGGAAAAAGCGAAAACAAAATGTAGTTTCCAGGTATTGTTTCATGTTGGTGTGACAAATGTCATTGGAGATTAAAACCCAGAACGGGGGGAGGGGGGGGGAATCCCATGTACTGCTTCATCTAAGTCATTTTAGCTGGCCACATCATTTCTTTTTTCACACATGGCAAAGCTGGGCAAGACTCAGGGTGGGTTCAGCTGACGATGTGGTAAGTTTGTGTCCCCACATACTTCCGTTGTAGGTGAAAGGAAGGGGAAGAGCTGATCGTTTGCGTTGCCCACACACTTCTTGAGGTAAAAGTTCAGTATCGAGCTGCTTCAGAATACAGTGCTTACAAATTATATGTCCCCTAAGGGTGGGCTATGGTACATAGAGATTAAAGAGGACACAATCTATCACTTTCTCCCTTCTGATGTTCAGACGCTGCCCTTGTTTGGGTGGCCGAAACAGCATCTATCAGGGGACTTGGGAAAACCCCACGGTTTAGAGAGGGGGAAAGCCCCAACAGAGGGAGAGTCCCAAGAGCAGCTCAACAAGGACCGAGGCCTGGCTGACTTTGGAGGAGTGAAGTCTGGGGGACGGGACCCAAAATGCTTTCCTGTCTTCCCCCCCCAAAACAAGAAATCTTTGTCCTAGCTTTTAAGAGCATTATAAATCATCTTTATTAGGTGATCCTTGGACTTCCTTCTGTGATTGCATGAACTGTGGCTGAAACTCAGTGGCACTGTATGGAAAGTATAACAGCCTTACCCTTTTCTGCGTTGGTGGGGTTTCTGCCTTGGGATAAGTAGAGGAATGCTGTTTTTCAAATGAAACAGCTTTACCATGAATTTGGCCACCAGTGTATTTGTTTAGCATAATCTACTTCAGGAGTGGGAATCAAGAGGCATGTACTGTTCAAGGCCTTTTTGTGTCCCTTAGATCCATTTTTTATTACCCAGTTTGAAAAGAAGAAATTCCGTGAAAAATAAAAGTCACAACCCCAAGGAGGTACAGTTCTCCTACAAACCTCGTTGTAACACAAATATTGGAAGGGTTTTTGTTTTTCTCATGTAGCAATATCCCATTCATTCTCATTTAAAATGCTTGGTTCTATTGTGCTTGGTTCTTACAAAAGGTTGCCTTATGGGAAGACAAACAGAAAGGAAATTTATAAACATGCCAATATTTTGCCTGCCTGTTGATTCAAAGAATGTACGGAGACAAGAGAAGGGGTTGCTTATTTGCCAGTGAATCAGCCTTTGTTGATGTCGGATACTGAAGCGTTGCAGGCTGGTTGGGACTAGTTAAGGCAGCAGCCTGTTAACACTTAACACAAGGACCAAACTGTATTTAAAGTGGAATGTTGTCTTTTGCGTAAAGTATGTAATTGCTGTGGCTTACCTAATTAAGTGATGTTTGTCAACCTTGTTTCTGTTTCTTTAAAAATAAGAATTAGAACATTGTTTCTTCCAGTGTTATTACATTCCTTTGAAACAAGTTCATTCAGCCTGAAAAAAATATGAAGCAAGCCCAAATGTTCCTGTTTAATCACTTAATCATTATATGTACAGTAATAATGGTCTCTCTGAATAAAAAGTCAGATAGTTCTTAGTTAGTTATGGGTTTGTTAAGGAAAATCCTTAGATGTGTCTTCAAAAACTGGTAGATGTGTATTATGTGAGGAGATGACACCACTCTGGAGAACAAGAAGCATGTGTAGTTATTGAGTAGGGTTGTCTGTCACTTTCAGCAACACTGAGAGTTGCACCATGACCTGTTTAAGATGCTTTGCTGCCTGAGGTGAAGAACAAAATGGCTTCCTCTCCCAAAAGCGACCTGGGCTTGCAGGTGAATTTTTCTTCCATAATAATGATGGCAGGAATGCCCTCAGCGGTAGTGGGAGGCACCATCCACCAAATTGAAAGCAAACAGAACCTCCTCTTCTGCACTTCTTGCTCTCATCACTTGGCATTTGCTTCCCAGATGTAGAGGTGGTGCTGTTGACACTTCTGATAGCTTGTAAAGAGGCACTGGGACACATGGAGCACAGTGGTTGGCATCCTGTTTGAAATGCGTAGTTGTATGAATTAAACTTTGTAACTCATTGCAGTGAACTAAAGAGGCACTGGTCACATTTCTAGGCAGATACCTGTTGCATAGTTGGGTGCACGCTCTGTGATGCAAACAGTGCTTCGTTAGTTAGTGGTCTTTTAACAGTGCTTCGTTAGTTAGTGGTCTATAATTTGACATATGCACACATGAATCACCAGCAGCATCCTGGCAAGCAGCATAAGATGGGTGGAATAATTTTAGAAATACATCATTTCTGAAATTGCCTCATCAAAATTTTGTTTCTCAAAAGTAAAGCAGAATCCAAGCATAGGAAATAAAATAACTGTCCCCAACTTGGGTCCTTCCAGATGTGTTGGGTTACAATTCCCATAATCCAGAGTTGCCATGCCCAGCACCATGCTTGAGAGGGCTGCAAAACAGACTGGTAGGTGTAAGAAAAGGCCATTATACAAAAACAAAATAGAAAAAAAAGACAAACAAATTGTAGTGCCTTCAGGACTAATTGCTACTTTCTAATGTGAACTTGTGAGGTCAAATCGTTTCCTTTGACCTTTTTTGTCTTCTTTAGTTTTTTCCCCTTTTGTATTTAGCTTGAAATGGTTTCAGAAGAGGATTACCACTTCTGAAACCAATATCCAAATCACCTTTATGGTGTCTTTCTGCTCTGAGGCTCTTGATCTCTATAGGTTATTACCTACTTGGAAATCCTTCCATATGTCAACCTATGGCTTTTTCGTATGTGTTCGGCTGTTGGTTGTTGGCTGATTCTTAAAGAGCATGACAATCCATTTGTGATGTAATAATTACCAGGATCAAAACAATCATTTTGCTAACCAAACTGCATCAAGGGTAATTTCTAAACCACCACCATCACCCACACACTTAGAAAACATGGATTCCTAAACTAGGTTTCATAATCAGCTCCTTGTTATGTGTTTCCATGTGATAGCATTCCTGGGAAAACAGGAGAGGACACTGGGCTCTCTCTTAAGAACAATCCGTGTTCATTGTTTTCTTTTTTGGAAGCACATCCAGCTCTGCCGTGTTGAGTTTGCATTATATTTGTCTTCAGAAACTGCTGCTCAGTAAGACCCTGAGTTTGGTCAAGTGCTTGAAATAGAAGAAGAGGAGCCTTCATCAGGAAATATTTAACCCAGTGCACCTGCCTCTGCCTTTCTTGCTCTTGATCCAGGCAAAGATAGAGGTCACCCTTGTTTTTTCTCTGATCTGACCCTTCTTGTTAAGTCATGGTCTCCTTCTGATCTTTACATAGCCCTAAAAAAGTTTTTTTTTTAAAAAAAAAAAAGAAAAATATAGGGAAGCAAGGACTGTTTTAAAGGATCTCTTTTTCTTGTACTTGTAATCTCTTAGCCCCCTTCCTGAATAAATAAGTTCAAATAAATGAAACTGTTTTTAGAAGAGTTAGGCAAACAAATATCCCCTTCAGGTTCAGTAACCACTGTGATGTGCTGCTAGAAGGGGTCCCTCCTGTGGACTGTTCAATGCGGGGGGTCAGATTTTCATATTCACCTCGGATGTTCACTGACAGGGTTAGCAGTGGGAATCGTTGCCTGTCAATCGAAGCAACGCATGATTGTGTTAATAAATGTGTAAGACTGATAAAAGAGTATAGGGGCTGTATCCAGCTTCATGTAGTGGACTTCCACCTCTGAAATCTAGGATTGGTGGTGCCTAGAATTGGCTGTTTTTCACTATAGCCCAAATGGGTAGATTCACCCGGTCAGCCTGCCCACTTGAAACAAAGGGAAGAGATTTTCAACTGTATTGTTATTTCTCTGCGTGTAATGTTACCTACCAAACAGTCTTGTATACCCTATATTTCTAAGCACTCAAAGCACTGTCGTCTTCAGAGCAGGATATGTCTTCTATGCCTGTGACAGTTCTGTGCATGGATTAGCGTAATGCATTGTTGTAATGCAGGGGCCCTCAAACTATAGCCCCTGGGCTGGATACAGCCCCCAGAGCCCTGAATCCGGCCCGCATGAGCAACTGCAGACCCCCACCCACCCCCACCCTGCTTCGAAAGCGAGCGAGTGAGCGAAGCAGTTCAAAGCAGCGGGCTGTGTCGCTTCCCCACCCCCAGCCACCCAGATGACTGGTGCGCCAGTGGCATGCGGGGCTTTTTAAAATGGGAGGGCCTCCCCTGCTCACCCCCGGCACTCACGCATGGGGCATTTTAAAATGGGAGGGCTCCCCCCCCCCCGCTGCCCAGATGACTGGTGTGCTGGCCATGTGTGGGGCAGTTTAAAATGGGAGGGCCTCCCCTGCTTCCCCCCTGCCACCCAGATGACTGGTACGCCAGTGGCACGTGGGGCATTTTAAAGTGGGAGGGCCTCCCCCGCTTCCCCCCTGATGGGCACGCATGGGGCATTTTAAAATGGGAGGGCTCCCCCCCGTTGTCCAGATGACTGGTGCGCTGGCCACGTGTGGGGCAGTTTAAAATGGGAGAGCCTCCCCTGCTTCTCCCCCCCCCCGCCACCCAGATGACTGGTGCGCCAGCTGCGTGCAGGGCAGTTTAAAGTGGGAGGGCCTCTCCCACTCCCCCCCCCACACCGCCACTACAGCCACCACCACCACTTGCCCCAACCCTCCCCCTTGGTTCCCTTGCCCCCCCCCCCCACCGCTGAGCCCTTAACAGTTCTGAGGGGCAGTGAACAGGCCCCCTGTTTAAAAAGTTTGAGGACCCCTGTTGTAATGCATGCAGTGATTATATCGAAGAGCAATGACTGCTTCCTGGTTAAGTTGAAGCACTGGAGCCTCTATCATTTGCATTTGTTTAGATGCCTTGTGTCAGATTCAACTCTGTTCCACTGACGACATTTCTGTCAGAAACCAAATAAAAAAACATTTGCAACATGGCCAAGGATATACTTGAAATAATAATAATAGGGCCCATACTTGCTTTAAAACTTCATTTGAAGCAAGCCATGTTGGCCTTTGTTGAAAGAATGCTGGACCAGTTGAAGCATTCTTCTAGCACAGCAGTACCTTTTAAAATGTGTTGGGTAATAAATAGGAAGGATTCCCTGCTTTGTGTAAGGAAAGAGGACTCAGTGAACCACAGGCCTGGAGGCCTGACGGAGTACATGCAAACTCAGCCTTTTTTTTTTCTGGTTAAAAAGAACACAGAGCTGGCACAGAAAAGGTGCAGGTCACCAGTCTTGAAAGTCAAAGAATTCTGACTGACTTACAACTTAATTCTTACATTATTATGCACTCCTTTATAATGCAAATCTGGTAAATACCATACAGTATATTCTTTATGTATTTCATTAGATCCAATTATTTCTACCTCTGCCTATTTTCTTCTTCACTTAGAGTCTTACTGTGTTTTTTGCCATCTCTCTCTCTCTCTCTCTCTCTCTCTCTCTCTCTCTCTCTCTCTCTCTGTGTGTGTGTGTGTGTGTGTGTGAGAGTGTGTGAGAGAGAGAGAGAGAGAGAGAGAGAGAGAGAGAGAGAGAGAGAGAGATTGTGGGTACACCATCTGGTTCCGTTAATGCGTAAACAAGTAAAAATTTCTGGTTTTTAACATCAGGTTTTTAAAAACCAGATGACCACAGGCATTCTTCTAAAAGGAGAGAGGGGGAAAATGACAGCCTGCAGTTCATTGACATTTCTCAGGAAACAAATTCCTGCATACCAGAAAGTCAAGAGAAGGGAGGGCGAAGGAAGGGTGGATTATAAAAAGAAGAACACCCCCACCCCCCGCTCATTGTTTTCTGCCTTTGGAATCTTGTAATTGCCACTATATTTCAAAATATGCATTTCTGGAATTTACACAGAATGTGTAGACCATCATACTCTGAAGTAAAGACAAAATAATGAGTTAACAATGATAAGATATGCAAAGCCCCCCATCCAGCCGTGTCACCACATTTTAAAAACTGTTTTCAAAAGAATTTGCTCAAACTCAAGACCAGTTCATGTGTTGCCATAGCTGCTTCCATGTGGCTGGAACCCACACAGTCCTGGCAGTCCCTGGGAGGAAGGAAGCATGGGATTGCATGAATGATCTGGATCTTTCCCTTCCCAGTATTGTCCTGGTGCCAAAGAGAAAGGCATAATATTGGCACCATTGTCCAACCCACACAAGTTCTTCCAGCAAGCTCTTCATAAGAACATAAGAACATAAGAAGAGCCATGCTGCATCAGGCCAAAGGCCCATCTAGTCCAGCTTCCTGTATCTCACAGAAGCCGCACCAAATGCCTCTGGGAGCACAGGAGACTAGATATCTGTCTCCTGCTACCACTCCCCTGCATCTGGCCCTTGAAGTACCCCAGTTTTAAGCCTGGAGATTACTCATCTCCGTCATGGTTTGTAACCTGTGATGGGCTTCTCCTCCAGGAATCTGTCCAATCCCCTTTTGAAGGCATCCAGGCTAGATGCCATCACCACATCTTGTGACAGGGAGTTCAACAGACTAAAAACATGCTGGGTAAAAAAATATTTTCTTTTGTCTGTTCTCACTCTCCCAACCCACAGTTTGAGTGGATGTCCCCTAGTTTTGGTATTTTGTGAGAGGGAGAAGAGTGTTCCTCTATCCACTTTACTCATGCCCTGCATTATTTTGTACGTCTCAGTCATATCCCCCCTCAGGTACCTTTTTTCCAGACTAAAAGTTCCAAATGTTTTAGCCTTTCCTCATAAGGGAGGTGCCCCAGCCCAGTAATCATTTTGGTCGCTCTCTTCTGCAGCTTTTCAAGTTCCACTATGTCTTTTTTGAGATGCGGCGACCAGAATTGTACACAAGGTGCGGCGTTAGTATCATTTTGTACAATGGCATTATAATGTTGGCTGTTTTATTTTCAATCCCCTTTTTGATAATCCCTAGCATGGAATTGGCCTTCTTCACCACTGCCACACATTGGGTAGACACCTTCATGGGCTGTCCATCAACACACCAAGATCTCTTTCCTGATCTGTCACGGATAGGTCAGAGCCCATGAGTTGATAGATAAAGTTTTGATTTTTTTTTGCCCCAATATGCATTACTTTACATTTTGCTACATTGAAACACATTTGCCATTTCGCAGCCCATTCCCCCAGTTTGGAGAGATCCTTCTGGAGCTCTTCACAATCCTCTCTGGTTTTTACCACACAGAAAGGTTTCGTGTCATCTGCACACTTGGCCACCTCACTGCTTATCCCTGTCTGCAGGTCATTTATGAACATAACTTTGTTTCGCTTCTTTGGAGGACGTGGTCTGCCTTAACAGGTTGCTTTTTTTGTAGTTATGTTTAGGTTTGTTCAATTTAATACCCTGACTTGAATCCAGTGATGAGGATGTCATAGACTTTTTGAGCAAACAAAGGAATACATGAAAGGTACTGGAATTAGCAAAGGCCGTGGTGGCTCAGCAGGCTAGAACGCTGAAACTGTTGGCTGTAAAGTTGTCAGCTTGGTGTTTTGAATCCTGGCTGCCATGCAGTGGAGTGAGCTCCCGTTGTTAACCCCAGCTCCTGCTAACCTAGCAGTTCTAAAGCATGCAAAAATGCAAGTAGATAAATAGGTATCACTGTAAAAAATCAGGAAGGTAAACAGTATTCCATGCGCAGAAATGCTTTCAGCCACATGGTCGTGGACTTGCACAACACTGGCTCTTTGGCTAAGAAGCGGAGATGAGTGCCGCCCCGAGAGTCAGACACAACTAGCACGCATGTGCAAGGGGAACCTTTAGCTTTAGCTTTTGACTGGAATTAGCAGAGTGTGGTGTCATGAATTACCAACTCACACTGCTCCAGTAAAGGATGACTCTGTACTGGTTAACTTACATAAAAAGACATTAGACTTGAAAGCTGAAGTAACCATGGAAAATATATATTTATATATGTTCTTGTTGTGTAACAGTAGCTAGGATGACATAACCACAACCATAGTGTCTTGATTCTTGGAAATGTATGAGAGTCTCAAGTGTCTTACTATGTAACCTTACATGTGACTATTGATAAATAAGTCTCATGACTACAATCCTATGGCGCTTTTAGGGTAGGGCAATGCTATCATTATAACTTTGGGAAGTGAACTGCTTCAAATTAAGAAACCAGCATAGACATTAGTTGTTGTTTTTCATGCTGAGTTGCAGAACTCAATGCAGAATAAATACTGATACTGCCCATACTGATTTCTTAACTTTAGGCAGTTGGCATCCAGAGATTGCATCATTTGTGTTAGGCTTGCAGGAACAACTAAAAGGATTTGGTCAATGAGATTTTCATCAGGAAAATATACATAGGGTTGTGCAACCTCAGTGTCCTGCCTTTAAAACTAGAACTAGAGAGTAACGTTGGAAGCTTGACCTGGAAGCCTGGGAGAACCTGAAGCACAGCTCATAGGATTCTGAAAAGGTAGAAGCACAGATCTATGCCAAATTTCAGGCTTGGGTTATATTTCACATTTACCTGTGATATGCAGTATTCTAAATGAAATTGATTGAATATCGTATGACAATCACATGGTATTTGAATCATAGTTTGCATTTCCTTGTTTGCTGGGGGGCCATGAGAAGCCACAGTGACAAATTCGCCCTCCACAAGGGCAGCCCCTTCCACACGATTTCAAACAACAGGGTAGAATGGCACTGGAAAGAAGCCGGCTTCAAGCAGCAGCAGGGCCGCCCATCAGCTGCTTGGTGTAGTGTCCTGCCCATCAGCTGTTCGTGATGATGTAGGGACCACAACTGAAGCCAACATCAGAGAGGCCACCTTCATCAAAATAGCACAATTACTTCATATTTAATAATTTAATTATTCTTTGTGGTATAACTGTATTAGATAGCAGGATTTTTTTTAAAAAAATGCAGATAGAGATGTTCACATACGTGGAAACAATTTCAGTGCATTGATTCCAGATTGGCAGTAAACCAAATGGACCTCTAGTGTGGGTGTAAAAAACCTCAGTGTTGCTCAAATTAACACAATCCTCTGTCAAACTGGACTTGCACATGCCTCATGTAAGCGGCCAAATTTTAAACAAACGTAATCATGTTAAACCCTATTTAAATAGTTGTGTTTTTTTAAGTAATGGGATTGGTCTCTTAGCAAGCATAAACATCCCATTACATCTTCCTAGAGCAGGTCTCATACTAAAACTTCTGAACTTTCTAGTTCATATTCCCAAACTCCGGAACTCCTTCCCCCAGGAGGTCAGGCTGGCCATATCTTTCCTGTCCATCCACAAGCCGGCAAAGACAGGGTTTTTCTTAGTGACTGGCAATCTGAGAGGGGTGTTTCCCCCTGCCTTCAAATTCAACTGTTGTGCTTTGTCACTTTTAAATGTCTTTTAGTATTGATTTTATTTACTGTGGTGATATGATACATGTTTGATTCTTTAAACTCAGGACTCCCTAGTGTCACCAACCAGGTGGACATATTCTTTGTATCTTTGAAAAGGGAAACTGAGGTCGGGGGTTTCAATAGCTAGTTTAGGCGCCCAAACATGCCATATGTTCACCTAGGTGTTTTTTAACCTTCTTTGGAGGTGTTCAAGCAAAGGCTGGATGGCCATCTGTCAGAAGTCCTGTGTTGGGGGTTCCTTGATGGCCCTGAAGGTCTCTTCCAACTCTATGATTCTACGATCCTAAACCTCACTGTAATTTCAACCTTAATCTATGTGCAGCCATAAGCCATATACCCACCACTCTCATTCAGGTGGTGGTGGGGAGCCCTTGGCCATATGGAGTTTTTAGATGATAGCTCCCACAACTCCTGACCACTTTGCTGGTTGGGAGCTCTAGAAGTCGAAGTCCAAAACATCCAGGTGACCTATGGTTCATCTGTGGTGAACATCAAAGGTATATTTCTCTCCCCCCCCCCTTTTTTTTTTTAGCCTAGGATTCTCGGGTCAGTGTGAGACAGCTGATCCTGTTGCCTAATGCTGTCTCAGCAGATGTGGCTTCCTCTCAGCTATCCTGGTATGTGTCCATGACTGAAAATGATACAGCAGAGAGCAAACTCCCTGTTTGCTCACAAGAACCAAAGATACAGCCACGGGTCTCTTGCTCATTGGGGCTCTTAGGAGAGGGGATGTGGTTTTTCTGAGAACTAGCAGATGAGGAGCTTTGTGTCGCCCGTTTCTGATAACTCAGATTTCACTTGAGCTAGTCTTTCCTTGTACCACTGGAAGCTAAACTTGATACCACTGTAAGAATGGTGTGGATGCATTGTTAATGGTCAGGAAGGGTGTCAGGTTGGGCTGGACCTAGCAGGCTCTGAGGAAGGATAAGCAGACACAGGGAAGATGGGAGTTTATGTCGGGCTGTCCACGGATGGCATAGAAATGCCTGTTTGCAAGTGTCATTGCCTTATATTGCATCTGCGAACGTTGTGACTCCCCAGGCTAGCTGCAGCTGCATGCAGCAGGGTAGTTGTCTATGGCAATGGCTCTGGAGATGCACATCACCATCAGCAGTTGGACTTTTGAAGGACACCTGTCTAATTTGCACCTGAACATGAGGGGGCAGGTGGGTTGGGTGGCCTGTGGCCAGAAAGGCTTTCAGGATCAGTTTGCATTCAGATCCTATTATGTTTCTACATAAGAACAGAAGAAGAGCCATGCTGCATCAGGCCAGCCATGCTGCATCAGGCCAAAACCCCATCTAGTCCAGCTTCCTGTATCTCACAGTGGCCCCACCTAATGTGTCTGGAAGCTCACGTGACTAGCTGTCCGTCTCCTGCTACCACTCCCCTGCATCTGGCCTTTGAAGTCACCTGTTTTTTAAAGCCTGGAGATTACACATCCCCATCATGGCTTCTAACCTGTGATGGACTTTTCCTCCAGGAATCTGTCCATTCTGATCCAGCCTGAATGAACAAACACACAAGCAACAGCAGGTGTCATATATGGATCTTCCTTGCTGAATCCACTTTTCTCCAATCCTTTCTTTTGTAACATTGAATATAACTTCTTAAAATACTCCCACTACTACAGTATAATTATCACTGACCGCCAGGAACACCAGAACTAACATTATGGAGTTCCTTGAGACAAATGGCCCCTAGCACAGCCAGTCAAAAAGCACAGTGCACTTGTATTCCACACTTTCCTTCTTCCCCTTTCTAATAAGGAAAAAGGGTGAAGAAACAGGTGGGAAAACAGAGGTGGATTTACAAGTAGGAGGTGGCGATGCCTGGATCTCAGGTATCTCAGGCAAGGCAATGGCTTGATTTAAAGCCTTGTCTGGGAGCACCCATGATTGATAGCAGTCTATGCAACAGGCTGTTTGGCAGAGTGCAATAATGGGGCACTCATGCAGCTGGCTTTGAGCAGAGGGAGCTGCGTTCAGAGGAACAAGGGCATGGCAATGGTGAGTCTTCAGAACTGGCTGAGAAAGTAGTCAAGTGATGCAAGCATTTCAACTAGCACAGGGATTTGGAGTGTGGGGTAACTTTTGGAGACTCTGGATCTCTTCAGGCAGTGTGGCCAATGACTCTGATGGGGAGGGAGATAACTTGAAATCTTAAGAAGGAACTCGTAAAAGCTTCAACTTGAGAAGAAAAGGGGCACTTTAATAACTAGAGGTGTATTCTCTGTGTACTTGAGGATTGCACTACAGAAAGAGTGATGGGGGAGAATTTCGTTTGCTTTGATTTGTTGATAAGACCTGTCCAAACCGTCAGATATTTCTTTGTAAAGAACTTGAGGTTGGGGGGTTGGGGGGTTAAGTGGAGGAAAGTATTGATTTTTGAGTGTTCAACCAAAGGTTTCACTAGACGAGACATCCCCTGGCTTATAGATCTCAAAGCAAAGAAATCCTATGAGGAAATGACTGCTTTTTATAGTGAATCCAAGCTTGCCTCAGTCCACATTGGGAAAATTAGCCATTGATTTTTTTAATGGTTGGTTATGAGATATCAAGGCTTTGTTTGCGTGTCTGGTGTCTCAGGCGCACAGCACTGAAAGGTTTGTATATCTGGAGGGATAATGCTGCAAGTATGGGAAGCAGACCTTTGTGACCTGACCTTTTGTTTTTGATACTGAAGTAGGTTTGTCACCCTTTTTCTCTGGTCAGTTCTTCATCTTTTAACTTCTGCACAGCAGGGAAGCTCAACACAGTACAAGCCTTTCAGGGCATAGCTGTACCCCTTGAAGCTGGCTGCAAGAGATAATCAAGAATTTCATTCGCTTTGGTTTTTTATGAGCAGGTTCCAGAATGAACATATGTGGCCATAAATTTGGTGGAAAGAACTTTAGAATTTAATTGTAATGAAAATGGAGAAAGCACAACTGCCAGATTCATCCTTCTTTATATAAAAATAACCAGAGAAAGGGGAAATCCCAAAATAGATCTGCAGTATGTATACTTTTACTACTGCCTTTGGCCTGGTTCCAGAAAAGCACATGTCATCATTGCCATGATTTCACATTCCCCCCCCCCCTAGATATTTTGTATATGCAGCTTGACACCAACATTTTCATGTTTAAAGTAAGGATTATAGTTTAGGGCTGACTGGTGAAGAGTCTTTTGCTTTTCATTTGTGATAGCTATTCTCCTAAAAGGATAGTATGTAGCACCTTAGTGACTTGTTATTTATGTAGTACACAATTACAGTACAGTAAATCAAGATTCCCCAGGGGATAAATAGTAGGACCTTTCTTTCTTTCTTTCTTTCTTTCTTTCTTTCTTTCTTTCTTTCTTTCTTTCTTTCTTTCTTTCTTTCTTTCTTTCTTTCTTTCTTTCTTTCTTTCTTTCTTTCTTTCAGCATTACTTCAACAAGTATGCTTAGTATGCAGAATTAGTAGGTCAAGCTAATAATAAACTTGTTGCTGAGAGATCTGAAGTAGATTTGTTGCACATTTGTCTGTCTTTGGAAAAACACTGCACTCCCAAGCCATTTGTGTGCTCAGGAATGGGGGGCGGGGTAAAGGGGGCTGGGAAAAGTCGCATTTATGGTCCTGTGCATTCTCTGTGCACTGGGTTGTATTTGCTACAGCCATTTACAAATACAAACATATCACAGAATACATAAAGGCACAGCGGTGCCATCTAAGCTAAGCTTAGAAAAGCTTATTTTCTTGTACAGGCTGGTTTGAGGATGCCAAAGGATCTTGAAAAGTAAACTGAGAGAAGTAATGTTTCCAGGCTCTGCTCCTGAAAGGGGCAGCTCACCCCTCTGTTTTTTCTTCATAGTTTGAGGGTAGGCATACTTGCTGGGTTCATAGCCCAAGATGACCCCTCATGCTTTGTATGCAAAGGTTCCAAGTTCAGTCCCTGCCATTACCACCTTCATGTAACAGCAGGTGACAGAAAGGATTCTTCCTGAAAACTGTTTCCAGTCTCTCCACTATGAACCGGGCAGGGAATGAGGAAGGGGAGGACCACATTTCAAGCCGCACCAAGAAGCAGCTTCCTGTACCTCATGCCCTTCTTTCTTCCTCCTGTTCTCTAGCTAGGTATACTCTCAGGGCATATGAAAGAACCCCTGCACACTTTGAGTATACACACCCGTAAAGGGCCTTTGAACTTTGACACTGAGGCAGCCATACCTATTGGGCTAGTTCTGCCATGATGGATTTTTCATTTTGTAAGCCGTTCAGTTTTTCTTCTGATTTTGCCTACATGGCTTCCCCCCCCCCCCCATGCTGGCCTTAAAATTGTGTTGAGCCTTGTCTTTAGTCAACCCAGAAAATAGCAATGTTGCCTGGCTGTCATCTTAGTGCTCAAATCAACACATGTGAAGGCATCACCACACCAGAAAGTTTGGTGTTTGGCAGAAGTGAGCATCATGTGAGGCCTATGTATCCTCACACCCATCCCCAGCTTTAAAGCCACAGAGGCTTTAAAGTTCTCTCTCTCTCTCTCTCTCTCTCTCTCTCTCTCTCTCTCTCTCTCTCTCTCTCTCTCTCACACACACACACACACACACACACACACACACACACACACACACACGTTAGAGCCTAAGGAAACATGGTTCTCCTGTAAAAGCCCATGTCATCTCTTGCTCCCTGAAATCTCCCAGTGCTATTTGAAAGCATTTTTGACCACTTTTTCTTTTACCTTTGGGTGTTTTTTTTTTGGCACTTGCAGGGAATACTGTATAGTATGCAACATTGCCCTGCTCTAGGGCAAAGCTATTTAGGGAAAGCAGACGCTAATTTGCTGACTATAAGCTAAGGCAGCACTGCGTGTAAATCAGTTTCATATAACTTTCCTCAAAAGGATAGCCATGTGTTAAATCTCCCATTTCTCGTTGGCACTTCTGGAGAAAATTAAGCCGTTTTTCACCCTCCAAAATTTTCTTCTCTATTAAACTAAGTCACACTTTCTTAGTGGCCAGTTCTTTGGCACATGCTGATTCTGTACCTTGATTTTGTGAGACTAAATAACATTTATTATTTAGAGAATATTAGTTTCTTCTGTAAACTCACTGCCCAGATTTTTTTTAAAAAAAATGTAAGTAATTGAGTTGACATTTTGCCATGCAAATGTTAATTCCAGGTGTAATTTTTTTTCCTTGATCCACACCGGTGGCAATTTGTTTCAACATATCAAAACTAAGAGGGATGCTCTCCCTCCTTCACAACAGGAAGGGAGATGAAATAAAAGTAATATTGCTACAGGAGGGCATGAGTCCACCACACCTGGAAGTTACTGTTAAAAAGCCCTTCACACGACTGCCAATTGAGTGGTTTGCATTTAATTTAGTTTGGTCCAAAGGCTCAGGTACAGAGTTTGTTATTCAAGTTTCCACCTGGTATATAGTGATCCTAAAAGATTCTTACTTGTTCTGCCTCTGAGTCTACCTTGTCTTCTCAGCCCAGTGGCAGTTATTAACCTAGAACAAGGATGAAAGAAGGAACTCGATCACCACAAACACCACTGTTAGGTTTCCATGCATGCTGTTTTTCCTAGAAAGCCAAAACCCATCATGGTTCTCAATGAGTGTCCATAGCACATATTTGTCTTTTCTCCTCTTGTTCTCCACATCTTTATCTTTTGCATTTTGGGAGTAAAGTCTAAAACATGAAGTGTGCGAAATCCACAAAAGGTGCAGTTAGAGAACTGCAAAGATAAATGCTTCAAAGGTAATTTTAACCTGAGCAATCTCCCTTAAAGTGATCCTTCCAACTGCTTGGGAATCACTCCAGTTTGGACTCCAAAAGTCAAAGCCCCACAACTGGACAAAAAAAATGCCAGTTTAGGCACAGATTAGGGTTAGGCTGGAGAGCATTTCCCATGGATCATGTAATACCTGGGAAATAAGATTGCACCAAAACAAGCAAACCCAGTTGCCATCTGTTTCCTGGTGTCATGACAGCCAAACTCTTGTGACACCTTAAAGACTGATGTGAGTTTTTCAGGCTGTTTGGCGTGTTCTGGAAGTTTTTCTTCCTGATGTTTCGCCAGACTCTGTGGCTGGCATCTTCAGAGGGCAAGGAGCTCAGGGAACAAATTTTTATCTGAGCTCTGTCCTCCCAGAGCACAGAGGAAAACTCCTTGTTCCTTGAGCTCCCTGCCCTCTGAAGATGCTAGCCACAGAGTCTAGCGAAACGTCAGGAAGAAAAACTTCCAGAACACGGCCAAACATCCCGAAAAACTCACGACTATTGCCAAGAAATCTCCATGTGTGCATATATACTGAACACTGAAAGGTGAGTAACTGGACAGGAGTGTAATGGAAGAAGTTATTAATTTATTTATTATCAAAAACATTATGATTGGGATATTTACCATGAAAACTGTTGGAATGAAACCCATCAATCGGTACAATTAATGCTCACACAGAGAACCTCCCTCAGGCTCAGCTTAAGGCTGGCTAAAGTGCCTCAGTACTGATGTTTTCCTGTCTTGGTCTTTTAACCCTTAGGTTGTAACTCCAGTCAGGTCAGGACAAGGTTACGTTTATGAGTTCCCCACGAAATACCAGACGGATACCTATGACATCCCACCAGTTCGTCCTCTTCAAGGGGTAGGTATTAATAAAACTGTCAGTGGCAGTGAAACTAAGCTGCAGCCAAGGTCTTGACATTTTATCTATTTCCTAAAAGGAGATCATGTTCCTTCCTTCCAAATCCAAAACATTTTGTTCCTCTCGGACAAGATGGCCTTCGCCACATCCTAGATCAGGGATGGCGAACCTATGGCATGTGTGCCAAAGGTGGCATGGAAAGAGCTTTTGCCTGGCACGCGGCATGCTCCTTGCCCCCCCACTTCCCCCTCCGCTGGAGGAATTTGTGGAGGGGGAAGTGGAGGGGGCAGGGAGCATGTTGTGTGCCAGGCCGTCCCTGCCGCCGCCGTCCCCATTGCCATTGCCATGGCCACCCCTGACCCCGCCTCCGCTGACCCCGCCGCCATCACCAATGCCATCCCTGCCCCTCCCGCCACTGCCGATAACCCTGATCCCGTCACCCTTGCTGCCCTCACCCTTGCCCCTACCCCTGACCCCCCCGCTGCCGCCGATCCCAACCCCCTGCCGCCGCCTCCCCATCGCCATCGCGATTGTCGCCCCTGCTGCCGCTGACCCAACCCCGCCTCCGCCACCATCCCTGCCCCTCCCATCGCCGACGACAATCACCCTGACCACGCCCCCTCCATCACCCTAGCTGCCTTCCCCCCCCCCCCCGCTGCTGCCAATCTCGACCCCCTGCCACTGCCGCCGCCGCCAAGTTTGGGCATTCGGTGCCAAAAAAGGTTTGCCATCCCTGTCCTAGATGTTCCGTGTGAATTTTGCAGGCAAGCTGCATAGAATCGCAAAGACAGAATGCCTATATGTGTTTTGTAATGGACACGTCTTTCCGTCTGGTCACATGAAGCTCGCTTCTTGGTGGCTCCCTCCCTCTGCCACCACCACCAGTTTTGAAAGAAATGATTTCTTGGGCGAGACAGCACCAATGGCCATCTTCAAATAGCGGTTGGTACCTTTAGGCCAGGCATGTCCAAACTTCGGCCCTCCTGATGTTTTGGACCACAACCCCCAGAATTACAAGCCTGTATTGCCAATGGCAAAGGACTGTGAGAGTCGGGGTCCAAAACATCTGGAGGGCTGAAGTTTGGACATGCCTGCTTTAGGGCCTCCTAGAGGGCTCGTAAGTGGACCAGGAGACCTTGGGAGGGAGGACCTCCCACTGCTTGGATGATGGCCCATCTCCAGTTTGCCTTTCCCCAGCAAAGAAGATGAATAGCGGGGTGGTCGTGGTGGCGCAAGGATAGTAAACTCTCCCCTTGAGATTTGTTTGTTTAAACTTATACCCTGCCTACTACCCAGGATAGCTTCCAGAATAAATACAGTGGACCCTCTTATAACAAACGGTTTGTATAGCATAAAATCTGTACGACATAAAAAAATTCTGGAGATAGGGGAAATTTGCTTAACAGAATCACCTATGGGGCAAATCCGTACAACATAAAAATGGTCGCAATTAGGGATTACTCTATTTTCAATGCATTTCTATGGGAAATTTGTATAAAGGAAAATTTGCTTAACAGAATTTCATTTGGAACGAATTAATTCCTTTATACAAGGTACCACTTGTATATGAATAAATATATCTATATATTCTGTGTAAATATATCTATATATTCCGTGTACATCAATACACAGCATTTTAAAAAATACTCATGTAAAAAGACAAAACCCCTTTGGCAAACCATGGGCGGCATGAACCATAAAATTTATATTCCAAAGGGGAGTGGGGGAGTAGAAACGGAGCACATATCTGCTGACCTCATTGGAACAGAGAGAAGGCTACAGTGGACTGGGAGAGTTAATTCACACCTCATGAAAATTGTTAGGGATTAGGCATCAATTACCATCAGCAGCTGCATGTGCTTTGGAGGAGAGGAGAAGGGGGTGGGAGGCCATTGCTGCGTGATAAATCACAAAGGTCAGAGAGCCTTCAGATTGAGACCCCTGTGTCAAGGGCCCCTTTTGTTTAGTTTTCTTTTGTGAACTCTCCCAGGCCAAGTGCATGGAGAGGGTGCAATATATCCTCCTCTAATGTTATCTTCCTGACAACCGGCAGGGAGTGGGTTTGATCAGAAAGGTAGTAAATGTGCTTGAAGCCTTAGCAGATTTTATGTTAAGAAGGACGAGGGTCTGCCCAGAGCTTGGGGGAAGTGAAGTGAGGCCTTTATTTTGTGTTTTGTGTTTTTGGTTTTTTGCACTAGAGCACCCAGAATTCCCAAGTCACCATGGCCAGTGACCATAATGGCTAAGATGTCCAGGGGAGTTTGGGAGTAGGAATGAAGGAATGAAAGAATAAATGATCAATCAGTCAGTCAGTCAATCAATCAATCAATCAATCAGTCAGTCAGTCAGTCAGTCAGTCAGTCAGTCAAATAAATAAATGTGAAGACATGGTCTTACTAATTTTTGCATCTTCTATTTTGCCTCTACTGAGCCGCTCAGTAGAGGGATGCAAGGATCCTCATGGTGCCGTGGTTAACCCGCTGCACTGCAGCCAAAACTGTGCTCAAGGCCCCGGGGTCGAACCCCGGGTATTCAGCTCAAAGTTCACTCAGCACAAGGGTATTTTGGAAAAACCTTGGCACCCATTGTCATTCTCCAGAATCCAGTCAGTATTCTAGGATTGTTAACACCTGGTCATGGCATTATTTGGGCTTTTGTCCCAGCATTGTATCATTGTATCTTGGAGGATGAAAAATAGGTGTAGAGACTTTTTGATATGCTGGGGTATTGCATATGAAATAATGTGATACGTTTGTTTCCATCTTTGGATGTGTGTAGACCTTTTTTAGAGATAGCCTCTCTGAGCTCTGGCCCTGATTACCACTGAGGTATGTCTTGCTGTCTCACTTGTGAACAGGCCCTCGGAGGGTTTCTAAGGCTCTGCATCCCAGCTCCATTTCTCCTAGAAATGCTCTAAGGCAGGCATGTCCAAACTTTAGCCCTCCAGATGTTTTGGACCACAACTCCCACAGTCCTTTGTCACTGGCAATCTAAGCTTAGAATTCTGGGAGCTGTCATCCAAAACATCAGGAGGGCTGAAGTTTGGATATGCCTGCTCTAAGGCAGTGGTTCTCAACCTTCCTAATGTTGCAACCCTTTAATACAGATCCTCATGTTGTGGTGACCCCCAACCACAACATAATGAGCTGGGGGGGGGAGTGCCTTTGTTTCAGGAGTCCCAAGGCATTAGCCTTTAAAGTGCTTGCAGAGGCATCCTTACAAACGCCTCTGCCAATATTCCAGTTATTTGTCTGTGAACCTAAGGGTGCCCCTCTGTCTTTCCGGTAACCACAAAAACCCTGTGAGGTAGATCTGTGTGGGTTTCAATGTGTGGGTTTCAAACCAGATATTATTATTATTATTATTATTATTATTATTATTATTATTATTATTATTATTATTATTATTATTATTATTATTATTATTATGCCCAATGTAACATGCAATTCTAGTCCTGCTTAAAAATAATACCGTATATACTCAAACATAAGTCGAGTTTTTGAGCCCTAATTATTTGGGGCTGAAAAAAGGGACCCTCAACTTATACTCTAGTGAATATGGTAGGTTGATGGGGGTGGGAGAGAGAAGCAGTGGGTTTTGTAAACCTTTGTTTGTCTCTCCCGAAGTACCATGGGTACTTGCTTCGGGAGAGGGGGGAAAGGTTATAAAAACCTGCCTCTTCTGCCCCCCCCCATGGGGCACATAGAGGGAGAAGCGGTGGGTTTTGTAAAAAAAAAAATTCTATCCCAAAACAAGCACCAATTTTCACCATTGGTGCTTGCTTCGGGAGAGAGAAAAAAAAGTTTAAAAACCCACCCACTTCTTAAAGGCAAAATTAGGGGCCTAGACTTATACTCAGGTTGACTTATTCTCGAGTATATGCGGCAATAGGTCCGATACAGGCCCTGCTGCTAATGGTTGCTATTTTACAATAAGCACCACTTTGAGTGGCAGACAGCTGCATGGGTGGGCAGGGAATTTTCAGCAGTAAATTGAGGTGGATCCAAGTCTGGACTGGAAGCATATTTTCAATGTAAATAAACATATTTTATAACTATAAATACATGTGTATAAATAGAGGGGCTGGATGGATATGTGGTGCATCTTTGATTTCATTTTTTTAAAGTCACAGAGATGGTGTGTGATTAAGAACCGTAAATAATAAATGCCCTTAAGGACTGGCCTTGTATGTATTCACTTTTTTCCCTTCAAAGGAACAAGATTTGACAGATCTTGACATTTCTGGTTAAATAAACCTTGAGTACTGGATTTGGGAAAGATTTTTGTCTTGGATCTTAGAGTTGCGGCTGGGCAAGGGAGACCATACGGGACTAGGTCGGATCATGCAGCAGTACCAATATATACAATCAGACACAATCCAGGAGGTTTTTCCATGTTTATCTTGGACTAGACCACTGTAAAGTGAAGATGAGGACTGTAGATGACCACCCTCAATCCCAGCCCACCCACCTCAAATTGTATGCATGACCCATCATTCAGACTGCAGAATTCTTGGTTCATTCCCCCTCCTCAATATTTACGGTATTCCAGTACATTTTTAATGCTTGTCATTGTACCAGCCCTCATTGGTGACCTCTACAGCCTACATACAAATACAGTGGTACGTTGTATAAAGGAATTAATTTGTTCCAAATGAAATTCAGTTAAGCAAATTTTCCTTTATACACATTTCCCATAGGAATGCATTGAAAACTGAGTAATCCCTAATCACAACAATTTTTATGTTATACAGATTTGCCCCATACGGGATTCTGTTAAACAAATTCCCCCTATCTCCAGATTTTTATGTTGTACAGATATTATGTTATACAAACCGTTTGTGATACGAGGGTCCACTGTAGTGTTATTGATTCGGCTGATGATACAAATGGGCCAGAGTGTAAGGTGGGTTGGAGGTCCTGATTTAGACAACACCTCAAAGAACACCACCAGGTCATGCTGGCTGGAAAATCTTTAAAGCTGTCATTCAAACCAGCAATTTGTTCAATCTTTGAACTTGACACCCAGAACTCTTTATTGGGATTGGGGAATCCTTGCCCCGCCACCTGCTTGAGACTCACAAGTTCCGCCCACTCCAAGTCCCACAATTCTTACTAAAGTTTCTTGCAGCTGAAAACATCTGGAGAGGGAGCCATTCCCTATTCCTGCTTTTTATCTAGATCATTGGTGGCCAAACTTCGGCCCTCCAGAAGTTTTGGGCCGCAATTCCCAGAGTCCTTTGTCATTGGCAATACAGGCTTGGAATTCTGGGAATTGTGGTCCAGAACATCTAGCGGGCCAAAGTTTGGCCACTACTGATCTATATGCAGCTGGTTGCTCAAGAATATAGAATTATTTTCAAGGAGTTAAAGAAGAAAACTTGGCTCTGCACTGCCTGCTTAGCAAATATCTTTTCTGTGTTACAGGTGTGTGTATGTGCTTAAAACACTAAGTAGGAGAAAGCAAAACCCCAAACCTCATCCTGTTTGTAGCAGAAATGCCAGTTGCTGAGCACGGGGTAATTGGTGGTGGTGGTGGGGACAGGATGGGCTAAAGAAATGGCGATGATTACAATGTCTCTCCTGTGTCTGATCTTTAGATCTATGATGTTCCCCCTGCATCCTTCAAAGGTCCAGTGCAAGCAGCTCACATGGGTGATGTGAAATCTCAAGGGGTTTACGATGTGCCTCCTGGAAAAGGGGTAAGCATATTGCCATTCCTCTTAAAAGCAAGCATGTAATTTCATGCTGGATTGAAGGCATGTTTAAACAAATAGTACATTTTCAATAGAAAAAAAAAGAAGATAGGTCTTGAAACATTCCCCCTCAAGCTTATAGCTGGTCTTTTTCTTCTTTTGTAAGTGATAAACTTTGGAGCATAATTACTAGCCTGATGTAAGAAATATTCTTGTAATTAGAGTAAAAATGACATATACTTATTGGGTAGATAGTAGTACCTGTAAGCTTCACTCAAGACAAGCTCACTGGAGTTGAGCCTCCACTAAGCTGTGATTGCTCTCAAGGCCCCAAAATTCATGAGCAAAACTCAGAACAGCACTACAGTCACTCATTGGGTTACAAATGCAAGACTAGGCTATAGGTGATACCTTTATAGCCCCCCCTTTTAATTTCTTTGTGTTACAATAAGCTGTGGTTTGTATCAACTGTGGTTTGTTGCTCAAGGCACAGATGGCACAGCAGATAATTAAATAAATAATAGCTTGTTATACCCCATTTCCAAATTGTTTTGCATTTTTGTCAGTCTGTCCCTAGTAGGGATGGGCAATTCATTTCAGAACAAAATAACCCACGCGAGCCCAGGTGATGTTCAGTAGCTTCCAACACACAAGCAGCCAATCATTTTTCTTGTTCTGTGCCCACACAAAGCTGAACTCCAACAAGGAAGCAGGCTCTGATGTCATCTTTGCCCCTCTGTGGTGCTGACCAGTCAGACAGGGAGGCGGTATGATGCCTGTCCCTGCACAGCTCCTGATTGGCCAGCACCACGGAGGAGCAAAGATGATGTCAGAGCCTGCTTCCTTGTTGGAGCTCAGCTCCTTGCAGACGCTGAACAAGATAAGTGATTGGCTGCTTGTGTGTTGGAGGCTTCCAAACACCACCTGGGTTTGTGCGAGTCACTTTGGAACCAGTAGGTTCCGAAACAAATTGCCCATCCCTAGTCCCTAGGTGGAAAAATAAGGGAGAGACAAACCATGATTGCAGATTCAGAAGTCATAACAACTCTCAGTTTATAAATAGGTGGTGATCACAAAAATCTGTGCCTCATTAACAAACCTTTTTTTAAATCAGAGATGGGCTCACACATTAGAACAAGACAGGTGTACACAAACCACACTGCAATCTATTGTGACATTGAACACAGTTGCCATGTTAGTATCTCTGGGATCTGTTGACAGTAGGGAGTTGACACTAAGTATTCTACTGTTCCTAGTTTGAGAGGTTTCATGGGTAACTAAGCCATTCTGCAATTTCCACCTGGTGGTCCAAGGGTTTCAGTTGATATCTAATAAAACCATGTGCCGTAAAATCAATTCTGACTTATGACAACCCTTTTCAGAGTTTTTTGTAGATAATATTCAGAAGTGGTTTACCATTTCCTTTTTCTTGGATATGCGTGTGGACACGCATGACTTTAGAATTGTGTTTCCTATAGTATCAATGAGATAATGCCTCTGAATGTCGTATTTGAGAGGCACACGCCCAAGGTTCTGTTGTGCTTATGTACAGCTTATGGCAGGGGTGTCCAAACTTGGGCCCTCCAGATGTTTTGGACCACAACTCTCAGAATTCCAAGCCTAGATTGCCAACGACAAAGGACTATAGGAGTTTTGATCCAAAACATCTGGATGATCAGAGTTTGGACACCACTGGCTTACAGGCTTGCCATAGACAACAGACTAGTCATGGAGTAAATAAATAATGCGAGGGCCTCAACAGGCCTTTAATTTACTCCATTAGTCCTCTTTGGTTGTTCTGTCTTCACTAGGGCATGGCTTTGTGGTACAGCCTACCATGACACTGTTTTATAATGGGGAAGTACTTTTGTGGCTCATGCCTGTGCATTTTATGTTCCAGATCTATGCCATTCCACCTCCAGCATGCCGAGATGATACTGACTCCAGAGAGCGCTTGTTAGACTCAACGGCTTGCCTGAAGCATGAGGCAAGACCAGAAGGGGTCTACGATGTCCCTCCACCTGTGGCCAAAGCAGCTGCAAAAGAACCTGGACAGAAATGTATTTGTGACCCATCTCCCTCTTCTGATCTAACACCGCTCCAGCAAGGCCTGTATGATGTACCAGTAAGCCATCAAGTTCCACTTGTGGGACAGCAGATCACTCCCCAGACGGATGTCTATGACACCCCCCGAGGAGTCTTGTTCCCTGGACAGCACTTGGGCTTTGGTGAAAGCTTACATCCTGAAGGAAAAGAAGGTGTCTATGACATACCCCCACAAGTCACACAGGATGCCAAAAGGCTGCAGGACGTGACAGATGGGATGAAGAGGTTGTCTTTTTCCAGTACAGGGAGCACACGGAGCAACATGTCCACCTCTTCCACCACATCTAAAGAATCTTCTTTCTCATCCACTCCTTCTCAGGACAAAAGGTTAGCGCTGGATCCTGACACCGCCATAGAGAGACTTTACTGGCATCAGAACACAGTGGAGACCACAGTCTCCAGCTTAATGGCCTTTGTTACCCCTGACTGGCGTTCTTACGAGTCTATGGAGAAGCATCTCAATAAGATCCATGCTGCCGTTGACAAGGTGGATCAGTCGCTGGCAGACTACCTTCAGTTTGCCAAGGGGGCAACGGCCAATGCCTCCTTCCTCCCAGAACTCACCCTCTATAATAAAATGAGGAGGGAGCTGCAAAGACTAGAAGACTCTCATCAGATTTTAACCCAGACTAGCCATGACCTCAGCCAGTGCAGCTGGTCCTTGAATATTCTGGCTCTTAACAAGCCCCAGAACAAATGCGATGATTTGGACCGATTTGTGATGGTGGCAAGGACGATCCCAGATGATGCCAAGCAACTGACCACCAGCATCAGCGTCAACGCCGAGGTGCTTTTCAAACAAGGACCCGGCAGCTCCTATGCCAGGACTGCAACAGACAGTGTGGGGTCTGCAGCGGATTACGTCTATGACAGTCCTCAGGCTCTGATGACGCACGCTGGAGATAAAAGCCTGGACCATGGTGCTTCTTTGCTTCTTTCTAAGGACCAGCACTACCAGTGTAGCAGCAGTGATGGCTCTGAAAAGAGCTGGATGGATGATTATGATTACGTGCACCTGCAGGTGAGTTTTTGCCTGGGAACAGCCTTGGTGGATCAAGACACATTGGTCATCCTATCCCTTTGGGCCCAACTGTGGCCAACTAGATGTCATTGGGAAGCATGCAAGCAGGGTGTGACACTCTTTTCTGCAGTTGGTCAACAAAGAACCGGTATTCCATTTAGCTGAAAAAGACGTCAGCAGGGCTTGGGAAGATTGCTCAGTTGGACTACAGCTCACAGAATCCTCCTGACATCAATGACTAAGGGATTCTGTGGTTGCAGTCCAACTCAAGACCTTTTCCATAGAAAGCCATTAGTTCACCCATCTTTCACTAATAATAATAATAATAATAATAATAATAATAATAATAATAATAATAATAATAATACACCCAAGGCAGCTTACAACAATAAATTCAACATAAACAATATTAAAATATCAAAGTCAATATTTAAAAACAGTAATAAATACTCTATAAGAACAATACTAAAAACAGCAGTAGCAGCAGAATTTAAAGCCCCCCCCCCAGCCGATAAATTTGAAACCACCCAGTCTGGCAGCTATTACTGCCACCTCTTGTGGAAGTAAACATCTTGTTTACAACTCTCTGGAACAAGCTTCCGAGCGAGTTATGGCAGGCTCCGTTATTGGCGTCGTTCAGAAAAAATCTAAAGACGCTACTTTTTCGGGACGCCTTTGGCACTAATTAGGTTTCCCCCCCCCCCCCGGCCCGCTTGATTGTTTTTACTTTGTGCTCTGTATTGGTGATATTTTAGCCTTTTAACTGTTTATCTCATCTGTTGTAAACCGCCCTGAGTCCCCTATGAGGGAATAGGCGCGGTATATAAATGTGAAAATAAATAAAATAAATAAATAAATTATGTTCATGCAGTGCGGTGTTAGCCCTTTGTCTATCCAGACCTGAGTCCACTGTCAAACCCTTGAAAACTGTACTGTCATATGTCCCTTTATTGATAAGACCTTCCAAATATGTTTTAGCCCTGGGTCTAGAAGACCATTCAGTGGGTACATTCCGTCCTTCCCATTTTTGTACTGATGGTCTTTGCCCCTTTCTAGCCTTTCTGCACCTAGATGTTTTTCACCTATTCTTGGTTACAGTTATATCCTGTACTTTGCTCAGTGAGCTCAGTGGCACATGCTTTCTTTTCTCACACTTGATTATCACAATAACCCTTTGAATTAGATTAGGCTTACAATAAACAGCCTTATGCTCCACCCCCCCTTTGATTTTCAGAAATAATTGGTGTCTGGATGCCCTGAGCACACCCGATCTCGCCTGATTTCGGAAGCTAAGCAGGGTCGGCCCTGGTTAGTACTTGGATGGGAGACCACCAGGGAATACCAGATGCTGTATAGGTGCTTGGAGTAGGAACTGGCAAACCACCCCAGTATTCCTGCTAAGAAAACTCCATGGACATGGGGTCATGAAGAGTCAATCAGGGCTGTAACAACGCAACACACACAGAGAGAACTGGAATGTCCCGAGTGCCAGTTCTTACTCTGCCCAGTAGACCAGACTGAATGTCTGCTCATGGAGAGCAGATAAGTGGAAACCCCACAATATCACATATCACCTGAATTGCAGTTCCACACCATATGACCTAGCTAGCAGGTAAATTTTGTCCTCCCTCCCCCACTATTCTTCTCAGTGAAATTTAAAAAAGAAGGAACCCTTTTATCATATGGTAGCAAAGAAGGCAACACACACACACACACACACACACACACACACACACACACACACACACACACACACACACACACACACACACACACACACACACACACACAGAGCTTTCCTACTTTGTTTATTGGCTACAAGAAGATCCTGTTGTTTTCAATTCCATTTATTAGCACCATTTTCAATCTTGAGTTCCTACCGTACTCATATAGTTTCTGCTTACTGGTAATAAAACCAATAGTGGAAACTTAGGGTGCTTTTACACGACCCCTAAAATCCAAGGCATAGGGCTCCCAGATGCGGTGCTTAAAATTGTTTTCCCACCAGCTGCGCACTTAAAAAAAAATTAAGTACGACCATGCCCACCTAATCGCGCCCCAGCGCATTTCCCAATTACCTGGTCTCCGGAGGTGAAAAATTTTCTGATGCGGATTGTAAAGCAGTGAGTGCTGGGCTGTCCTCGCCTTCTGTTTGGTTTTTTTGCCCCCGCCCCTTTAAGAGACTAGAATGCTTCCCGGGCTGCTCTGGATGGCAGAGCGGAGGTGAGCCTGCATGCTTTTCTCCCTTTTTTTTCCCTCCCCTCACGCAGACAGGAGCAATGGCGTACGGAGGGATGGGAACACAGCAAGTGAAGCAAACCCCCAAGATCTCTGGTCCGAATTTAAGTGGCCAGCGGATCTTAGGGGTCGTGTAAAAGCGCCCATAATGAAATACCTGTTGTGTTGTGTGGGTGGCCTGTTATCTCAAGAGACGTCTAGCGTAATGTGACTTTCTTCCTTCTTCCATGCTACCCAAACAGGGAAAGGAAGAGTTTGAAAAGCAACAGAAAGAGCTACTAGAGAAAGAAAATATTATCAAGCAGAACAAGATGCAGCTGGAGCATCATCAGGTAAAAGCTTACAAAGGCAACATCAGGGGTGGCAGGAGACCACAGGTAGTCATAAACCAGAAACTGGCATTGAAAGGAGAATTAATGGGACTATCTTTTTGGAGAACTCGTGTATAGTATAGCTAATTTAAGGGTGGGAGTATCAAATTTAGAGGTCTGTAAACTGCAGTTAGAATAGGCAAGGGTTGTGGCATAATGTTCCAGTATATCTTTAC
Source organism: Phrynocephalus guinanensis (assembly GCA_037367245.1). Taxonomy (NCBI): domain Eukaryota; kingdom Metazoa; phylum Chordata; class Lepidosauria; order Squamata; family Agamidae; genus Phrynocephalus; species Phrynocephalus guinanensis. The sequence goes on from CM074739.1 coordinate 84,587,101, forward strand.
TTCAAATGAAACACTCCTGTTCCAGAATTCTGATCAGCCAGCAGTGGCCAGCTGCAGAATATCATAAGGTGTCAGAGACTGAAGCAAACCTGTTATCTCTACTCTCTATGTTGTTCTCCTATTCTGTTTTACAAATGACACTCACCATTCCATGCTTGATAGAAGCCACCAAGCATGGCCACTCATCATTGGGTTGTTGTGTTGCAATGAGATGGACAGAGGTACGGGGTTATTCAAGTTGTAGCATCTGGAAGACAAAGCTTCAGCAGTTGTAGCTTGCTTTAAGAGCTGCAGCTATTAAAATCTCTGAGCAACTTTTAAAGGTATAAGAACCCATCCTCTTTGGTTAGGGAGACTGTCCACTTGTGGGTTCTTCTGAAAACTTGTGTAATTGTTTTTTAACTAACTAAAATGTACCACCCTGTCTATTCTGATTACAACCATGATGTTTCCTACCTGCAGATGTAGAACCTAAAATGCACAATACACAACATTTCAAAGACCATGAAATGCGGGATTCACACAGATAACTGTATGTCAATTAACCTCCCTTGTTTCTATGTGATCCCAATTTCAGTCCCTAATCCTTGTTGGTACACAATCACCCATGTTTGTTGTTAATGGAGATGTTTCTGAGTCGCACACAGGTAGTCAAGCACGACATTGATTTTGCTGCTTCCCTTTCAGCTCAATCAGTTCCAGTGGCTAGAACAAGAAATCACAAAACCGGTGGAAAATGATATCTCAAAATGGAAGCCTCCTCAGAGCCTTCACCCTGTGAACAGCCGGGTGTCCTCTCAAGAAAGGAGCCTGCTTTTGTTTTATTCAGACCAGTGTGAGACTAACTTCATTTCCCTCCTGAATGCCATTGATGCCTTTTTCAGCTGCATCAGTGCTGCCCAGCCCCCAAGGATCTTCGTTGCTCATAGCAAGTTTGTTATCTTGAGCGCACATAAACTGGTGTTTATTGGGGACACCCTGACTCGCCAGTTGACAACTCAGGAAATACGCAACAGTGTCATGAACTCCAGCAACCACCTTTGTGAATTGCTGAAGAGCATCGTCATGTCAACCAAGATGGCCGCCTTGACTTATCCCAGCACAGCCTCCTTACAGGACATGGTGGATCGGGTGACGGAACTCTCCCACTATGCACAGTTGTTTAAACACTCTCTGGTACAAATGGCATCTTACTGAAATGCACAAAATGGACCCAAGCCTAGCAAGAATAATGCTAAAGAAAAGAACTGGATATGTTTTCTATATTACTTTTTTAAAAACCTAAACTTGATCATTTTTCCCTGCTAGATGTTTTATATTGAATATTTTAAATTCATTTTATGGATTAGAAATGATCTCTTTCTTTATTCATTTAAGTATTACATATATAAATATAAAATGATACTCTGCCTATATGTATATATTGCAGCATTCTGTAACGTCCATTATGTAAGCACCTTAACAAAATCATCCATCATTTTTTTGGTGTATATGTGACCTGGATTTTTCAGGATAGCCATTAACCAGATACTACTTTTGCCTTTCAGGGGCTATATTGTATATTGTATTTTATTTTTTAGCCTAATTATGTCCTACAGATATTGTTGTTAAATGCTGTGGCAACTCCTAAAGAAAATATTATTGTCTTAGTCCCAATTGCCTTCCCCAAACAAATTATACTTGCCATAGGTTGCTGTTAAATAAACCGTACCCTTCTTAACAGTGAAATCTTGAAAATTTATTTGGAAGCATAATGCATTTATCTCCACAGATCTCACTTCAAAAAGAGGCATGCATGGAACAGCAGCCTTTTACCTTATATTCTGGACATTGTGAGTAGCCTAAATGACATTTCTTACAAGAAATAACCAGCTAGCAAGGCAATGCTATTCTAACAGGCCTAGATGGAGAAGAGCCAGCTCTGCTGATGCTGGGCCGGCTGAAGTTATACTGACTCCAAACCTTTCTCAGCCTAGGGGCATTGGAAGTTAATTACGATTATGGTTGCCCTGGGCCAGCTTTGTTCTGCTATTAGGGCTGTGTACCTTTGGGCTGTTGTACCTGGATCTGCTTCATCTTCACCCTCTTTTTTAGTTCTTTTACCTGCAGATGTTTGCCAGCACAGATTTTTGGGCAACTTAGCCCACCATCAGCAGATTGGCAGACAGAAGTGGGACCTGACAGCAGAAGTGGCTTCTGCCGAATCCCAAACCCTTACAGCCAGCTCAGGGTCGCACTATAGGCCAGCACATTCCTCTTGACAGCACTCCAGCTAAGCTGTGTGGCCAGTGAGAAGTACCAAGGCATAGGGGCAACATGGTTGCTTGGGCATTAAGTGAAAGAAGCAATCCCTGCTATAGCACCCCCAAGAAGCCAAAACCAAATTGAAATGAACAGACAGTCCTGGCTTTGGCAGGGAACAAAACAAAACAAAACAAAACAAAATAAAACAAAACAAAAAAACCTTGCAAAATCACAGATCGCAAGGTCGCTATGATGAGACAAGCCTTGTTCCTTGGGATGGTGAGGAAAATATTAATATCAGTGACTGAACTAACACCTTTTGGGGAATAATGCTATGTCTGGAACATTAATCTCCCTCCCAAATTTTTGCCTTTTATTTTATTTTATTTTATTTTATTAGATTTATATATTGCGGCCATCTAGCCCAAAGACTACTCTGGGCGATTTGAAGATGCAATGATTTTTCACGCCTTCTCCTTGTCAAATGGCTTGCTGCCTCTCTGTCAATAATAAAGCAGTGCCACAACTCTTCTTTAGAATCCAGTTTTTCTCTTGCAGTCACTGTTGCCCTATAATTTAGTAGTCTGGGTGTCTGGCAGTGGAGCCAGAGTGAGAGAGTTCAGTCCCCCCCCCCCCCCCAGTACCTCTTGTAAGTAGAGCAGCCTGCATAGTCCTAGGATGCCCCCCTGCTCCCGAAGAAGGGACTGGTAAACCATGTCTGAGCCCTCTCTACCCAGAAAACCTTGAAAAGGATCACCATAAGTCAAAAATGACTTGGTGGCTCAAGATTATTGTTATTAACTGTGGTGTCAGGTGCAGTGTGGATTAAAGGGCAGGGGGTGTCTGCAAAGTCCAGCCGTCCCATGATTGAAAGCTGAAGGGCTGCTCTGTGATCACTTCCTCTATGCTCTCTCATATATCTGCTCTGCCACACTCATATGTTATCAGCTTAACCAGCAGGTTGCTGCCAACTAAATGTTACCTCCAATCCTGTAATATTTAGTCAACTTAAACAAGGGCTTGCTCTCGCCACTTGTCTACATGATGGGTGTGTTTGTGGTTTGTGTCTCTACGTGCTTATTTGTGCTAAATGGCTCGGGCCTTAGACTGCAATCGTGTGCTAGTCTCTTTGGAAGTGAGCCCACTGTGTTCCAAGAACTTTCTATCAGGTACGCTCATGCAGCCCTACATAACTGAGAGATTAGTGGTCTATCAGGTTGCAGCTTTCAAGATCGGCAAAGAGAAAACATTAACAGAACAGCATGCATCTTTGAAAACATCTTAGCTAGCAAAAAAGCGCATTTGGACGTAAGAATAACATGACCTATTTTCCATGGTTATAGATGTTGCTTCCCCCATGATCGTGATCTCACATGAATGCTGAGTGAGTCTGAGTTCTCTAAGAATAGCTCCCAAGACCTAAATTTGCATCTGGCAGACACATTTCAAACAGCTCAGCAAAAGAGAGTCGGTTCCCTTCCCATTGCTAATAAAAGCAATCGGCAAAAATGGCAACAAAAAGTCTGTTTGAGGCATTGCTAGGCTTTTAGATGAAGGTGCATTACAGAAAGCTCTATGGCATGTTTTTAGCCTCGTAATGTGCTTCTTCAGTAACCATGTAATCTAATGCAGCAGGTCCTAATTACAAAAGGGGCCCTAATTGAAATCAAGGGGATTTTAAGCATTAAATTGCTTTTCAATTTCAGTGTGAAGGTGTCCTGGTTACAGCGTGCAGATGTCGTTCAAGGGCCTGTGGAAATTTGTGTAACTGCATGACCTTCAGTCATCTTCTAAAGTAAGAAAGCTCTTTGTGTGCTCCCACCCATGTTCACGGGGCAGAGCGAGAAGCATTTGCTCATGTACAAATCTGAGCTACACACACACACACACACACACACACACACACCACATGGTGTTTGAATCTCTGTGAGTTTGCTTCATCATCAGCTCTTGTTTCCAGTGGGATACTCTACTGGTGATCTATGATAGTCCAGAGACAGTCTGATGAACTACCGTCTAGCTCAATAGCTCAGTAGTAAAGCCAGAGGTTGCGAGTTTAGTTTCTCACCATGACTTCCTGACAGGCTCTGGACTCGATGTAATCCTTTCTAGCTCAGCAATTTGATGATGATGATGATGATGATGATGATGATGATGATGATGATGATGATGGATATCATGGGTTGCTGCTTTGCATGCACAAATGTCCCACAGTTGGAATAAAAAATTGACCCAGTTCTACTGATGGTTAGAAACTATTTTGTTTTCTCTACAGTGAAGCCTTCCCTCTTCATGGTTTCTCTATTTTCATATAGGGCAAAGTAAATAAAGAGAATGATGTTGCGTTGTTCAGTCCATTCTGATTGGTGACGCTTTACAGAGTGTCCTAGGGAGAGCCAAGCCATAAGTGGTTCACCCTTCCTTCCTTCTGGGGTTTCCCTGGGACTGTGCACCTCACCCGAGGCCATGAGGGATGGCTCTGCTTCTTTCAGATGGCACAGTGGGGAATTGAACTCCGAACTTCTGCTCTACATCACAAAGTTATTTAGCGACACACACACACACACACACACACACACACACACACGCACGCACGCACGCACACACACACACACACACACACACACACACACACACACACACACACCTGGTCATGAAGAATACAATTCAAAAATCATGACAAGCACAAATAACCTTTTAAAATAAATAACTTTGTGTTCCCTACTGTTATTTTCTTCCCCACTTTTGTCAACAGAGAAGCAAGTGTTCCTGAACATGAAAATCAGTTCCCCAAAAAACACTGTGGGTCACGTTGTGCTTTCCTTTGCCAAAAGTCAAATGAGTAGTTTAACGTCATTGTAGATGGTGGTGGTGATGCATATGATTGTGTGTATGTGTGTATGTGTGTTTGTAGGAATCACAAGAGGGAAAGATCCGTGGAACATCATCTGGTCAAGCTCAGCCATGCATATAATATATGTTCATGTGTTTGATTATATTTAGCTTTGAGTCTGCTCTCTGCTCACATGATACGAGTACCAGACTTGGAATTGGCTGCAGCATCAACTTGAGAATTCCTCTTTCTCCTTCCTTCCTCCTCTTCTGCTTCTAAATAAAACCAAGTGTCTGGGTCTTAAGGTGGCAAATACAGCCACTGAAATTTGGTGGATGTCTGAAGAAGTTAAAGAAGCTGAAGCGAGAGTGGGCCATAGCACTTACACTCTTGATTATGCAGGGTACACGTTGTTCCCTCCCATGTGAGCTGGGTACTCATTTTACCTGCCTCAGCTACCTGAGTTCATTGGGGTCACACTCAGGTAGTGAGCTTGTGCAGTATACAAATTAGAGTCTTCTGCCTTTTCCTAACCTCCCATAGCCACATTGTTGAGTTAGGACTGCACTGTTTGGCAGCTGCAACAAACATGAAAACAAAAGAGTTTGAAGACTGGCTTATTTCAGTGAAAAAAAATTATAGATCATAATGCATAAATCCTTAGATACGTCTCCTTAGATACACAACAAGGGTTGACCCTAGCACCCTCACTGGGACCCAGATGGATAAAGGAAGTCACAGATGCAGACCTACACATCTGCCATCGGTGGACCTCAGTGTTAGGGCTGTGGATGGAGAGGACCAGGGGAGCAGCCTTGAGTGAAGGAACTGCATCCAGGGACAAGCCCAATGGAGATGTGGCTACTGTGCAGCAGGGGTGGTCGCTGTCCGGCTTCAGACATACCTGGAGGAAAATCATATCCTGGATCCCTTCCAGTCCGGGTTCAGGACCCTTCGTGGGACCGAGACTGCCCTGGTCGCTCTGCAGGATGACCTCCTCAGGGAGGCCGACAGGGGGTGCTCCTCCCTGTTGGTCCTCCTTGATCTGTCAGCTGCCTTTGATACCGTCGACCACGGTAACCTGCTGGTCCAGCTCGCGGAGGCGGTAATTGGGGGCCTGGCTCTGTCCTGGCTCCGTTCCTTCCTTGGCGGCCAGGCTCAGCGGGTTCAGCTGGGTGATGACTTGTCGGCTCCTTGGTCCCTCCTTTGTGGGGTGCCCCAGGGGTCGGCAATCTCACCCATCCTGTCCAGCGTTTATATCCGCTGCGGAGATTTGGAGTCTGCTGTCATCAGTACGGATGGTACACAGCTCTATCTCTCCTTTTCGGAGTGCTGAGGCAGTACACTCCCTCGACCTGTGCCTGGAGGCGGTCCTGGAATGGACCAGGACCAACCAGCTCAAGCTGAACCCAGAGAAGACTGAGGTTCTGTTCTTTGTGGTGTCCTCATCCGGGTACAATGGCCCCCTCCCTAGACTGGGGGGTGTTTCCCTCCAGCCTACAGACAGGGCCAGGAATCTGGGCATGGTCCTGGACTCAGCCCTCTCCCTGGAAGCCCAGGTGATGGCTGCCTGCAGGGCCGCTTTCTTCCATCTCCGCAGGATCGCCCAGATCCGACCGTACCTCAACGAGTCTTCCCTGAGGACAGTTGTGCAGGCCCTCGTGATTTCGAGGATCGAGTATTGCAATGCCCTCTACGTGGGGTTGCCCTTGACCCTTGTCCGGAGGCTACAGAGGGTGCAGAATGCGGCGGCCAGGCTGGTGGTGGGTGCCTGTAGATTCGAGCATATCACCCCAGTTCTGGCCTGCCTGCATTGGCTCCCCATGGCCTTCTGGATAAGGTTCAAGGTCCTGGTTTTGACTTTCAAAGCCCTCCACGACTTGGGACCAGAGTACCTGTCGGAGCGTATCTCCCAGAGATCAACTGGGACCAGGCCCATGAGAATGGCACAGGCGCGCTCACTGAGGGTGGCCACACCCAGAGAGGCGCGGAAATCGCGTACACGTGCCCGCACCTTCTCTGTGGTGGGCCCCACGCTGTGGAACCATCTCCCCAGTGAGCTGCGCCTTGCAGAGTCCCTGCCTGCTTTTAAGAAGGCGTTGAAAACTCACCTCTTTAGGGAGGCGTTTGGCAACCTTTCTATTTAGTTTCTTTAGTTTTTCTTTCTTTCTTTCTTTCTTTCTTTCTTTCTTTCTTTCTTTCTTTCTTTCTTTCTTTCTTTCTTTCTTTCTTTCTTTCTTTCTTTCTTTCTTTCTTTCTTTCTTTTTTGCTTACCTGCGCCATCCCCGCTGGAGGGTCCTGCCTCCCCTCATTTTTATTGTAATCTATTGTTGGTTTTTTATTTTATTGTCCTGTTTGTAAGCCACCCAGAATTCCGATTCAGAAGATGGGTGGGGTATAAATGCAATAAAAAAGAAAGAAAGAAAGAAAGAAAGATTGGCTTCTGATGCTTCAAAGCAAGCCGTCAGCCCCAATCTGCCAGGTATGCCCCCTTGTTTCTGCTAGCTCTTCAATCACTGGGCTCCTGCCCTGGGAATCAGCACTTGGACCTATTGGTTCATGGAATCCTTGACCAGCCAATTCCAAAGGGGGAGTCCGACTGCCTGGGGACAAGCCTGTCTCCACGTCCAGTACCAACCCAGCTCTGGGACGGGTGTCTGAACACCAACTGAAGCATCTGCAGCAGCTGGAGAGAGATCCTTAGGCCCCAAAGGGGCAACAGTCTGGTTCCAAAAGCTGGAGCGCTGTGCAGGTCTGAACAAGAGGCAGCCCAGACTCCAGCTCTGGGACCCAATGCCTCTAAGTGAAGGCTGGTTGGATTAAATTGAATTTTGGGAGAGGCAGGGGGTGAACCAGTTTGCCAGGATTTACTGGATCTGGACAGAAGCCTAAAAAAGCCATGCTCCCAACCTGGGAATCCAGCATGTAAATGGTTCTTCTATCAATACTTGTATAGTTAAAGCACAAGTTGTGTGATTTAGACCCCACGGTTGATACGAAGTCAACCATGGGTTGACTGAATGAGTGATGCACCTGGCTTAGCGCTCTGGGACAGGCAAAACTTTGTGTCTGTGATCTAGGCTAATATCAGTGCTTTGGACATCAACCTTCTGGCGCTGTTGTTGTTTTAATACCAGGAGACCCAAAGATGAGAACCACTGCTCTTGATGTTGCTGAACTTGCATTATGTTGCCCACAGTGAGTGGTAATGATGGGTGTTGAAATCCAAAAACAACTGAAGGGGCACAGGTTGCTCTACCTTGGTGTTAAATTTCCAGGAATAATGGGACCTGGAGTTTCATTCATAAGCATGTATACCAGCATGAACTTAGTGTCTTTTCCAGTGTACCAGAAGGGTTTTTAATTGGAATCAATTCCTGATGTTTTAACATTTCAGTTAATTCTTTGCCAAGTAATGGTTTGTTCAAATAAATAAATAAATAAATAAATAAATAAATAAATAAATAAATAAATAAATAAATAAATAGAACTCAGAAGGTAAATGCAATTAAAATGGAGTTCAGTCTCTGTTTGATCTTTTAACCGCATAGTACTATATTTTAAAAAAAGAAACATTAATAGCTGACAAAAGCCATGCAAAAGTTCAACACCCCCCCCCATATGCAGTGCTCTGCAAAGATGGATCAGGAATGATGTTGTTGCAGCTTGTGGGTTCTGGGTAAATCTATTCTGGGCTCTTTTCCGAGTCTGAGCTGAAATCTCTGCCTCCAGCTATGTGGAAATGGAAAAACCCAGGTGGATGAGCAGATAGGGACATGAAAGAGAGAGGATGGATTTTCTCTGTCTTTTCATCCCGTGAAACTTTGTTTCTTGCCAAAAGATGATAAAATTCCTAAGAGCAGTCTATGCTCGTGCTTTTATCTCTTAAGCGGTTTTGATCTGGCCATCAATAGCAGTAATTAATGTGCCTTCAAATGGGAATTAAAAATAGCCTGCACAGTTTGCTTTGTACTGGCTTTTTAAAGGGAAAAGAACAACCCTTAAGAAAAGAAACAGGTTGCCTGAGCTCCATGCAGGCTTCTGTTTCTACTATCCTTGGTTGGATCAGCAGTCCTCAGTGTGAGAGTTAGATCCTGGAAACTCCTCTATGGAGGCCACACTATGGAAAACCATTCACATTTGTAGGACTGTATTTCTCGGCACTTTTAAAGTACAGGGAAATGTAATTCTCTCTATTCTATCAGAGCAAACCTATAGCTATAGTTCAGTAGGGGAAGTGAGAGGTGGGGACCCAGCCACACACTAAATGTTCTTCCTAGAATAGAGAACTAATGTATACAGCAAGTGATCTGAACCGGGGGAATAGGCTGATAGCACATACATTTTCCCCATTGCCTTTTCTAGATCTACATGTGGATAAGTACTCTGACACACTCTTTTCCTTTCTCTCTCAGGAGCCATTTCTTATTTTTTGGCCAAACTGTTCTTGCATTGCCTGTTTTTATATTTATTCCCAAGCAGTGCATCTCACCCATTTTCCATTCAGCAGCGTGACCAGAACTCTTATATTCAGAACATCCCAAAACAACCTTTCTGGCAATTGGGGGGGGGGGGTAGATATGCATAGGATTGCACTGCTGAAATGGAAGATGAGGCATTGAAAACTCCTTCGGCACACCGTCCCTCTTCACCAACTGCAATCCTCCTTAGGTTGTTCTGAGGCACATCTAAAACTCTAACTTTCGCATGCTGAAGAAGGGAGAAACATTCGGGATATAGCAATTTGCACTGATGATCACAGGGTGCTTGGCTGGTCTAAGTGCTTTTCTTTCTTGTTTTTTTTTCTACATCCATATGGAGATGGGAACTCTCAAAAGTCTTCCCTCTTTCTTTCTCTGAGGTCACTTCCTGCCACTCCATTTCAGGAAGGCAGACCTATAACGGCCTGTCAATGAACAGGAACTGGATGTTTGCAGTAAATTATTGTGGGTTATCCACAAACAGGAGTTCAGGTTTAATGTGGCAAAAGTGGAGCCAATGCCTCCCCTGCCACCCCACCCCCAACCTCTACCCCCCAGGAAGGCTGGCACTAGCTCATTGGTTCCCAACCTCGGGGTCGGGACCCCTTTGGGGGGGGGGGTCGAACGACCATTTCTCAGGGGTATGTCTGTGAAGATTCTCAGTCATGCAAGTGAGTTTATCTGGAAGTTGAGTCATGGCAACTGGACTTCTTTTTCTTGAGAGATAGAAACGTTTCGTTGCTCCATCCAAACAGCTTCATCATGACTCAACTTCCAGATTTCTCAGAGGTCGTCATAAGCCAGGGAAGAAAAAGGCACAAACGGCTTGAGTCTGGAGGAGGGGGGGAAGGGGGGAAGAGTGAGTTACAGCTTAATAGCCTGGAGGGGATGTCAGTCAATTGCACTGGAGGCCGCGATTGGCTGAGGGTGCCTGTAGAGGGAAGTTCTCTATTACACCTGTGGCAGTGGCCTGCCAAAGGGGGCTTGTGGCCTCTTCCAAGCAGGGCAAGGGGTCACCACAACATGAAGAACTGGATTCAAGGGTCACAGCATTAGGAAGGTTGAGAACCACTGCACTAGCTGGACAGTGCTGAGGTAACTGGGAAGCTTCCCAGCACTGGCCACCATTATTGTTGCTCTTGCCTGGGAGATCAGCTACAGCAGCTCAATTTTTATCGCACATTGAGCTGGTGGACTATGCTGGCCTTCCTCCTTCACAGGGCTTGCCTCTCAAGCCAGAGACTGCGGCAGCCAAGGAGCATGCTGGCACTAGCTATAGCAAAGGGGTGTCTCCCTGCGTGTTGAAGATGCCATTGTCCCTCCTGGTACCCTGTTCCTTGGCCACCTCTGACCACCTGCCCACCAGGCAAGCAAACCCTGTAGAGAAGGACAGGCTCTCTCCCCCTGGCTGACAGTAGAAGAAGCTCTACTGCTTTTTAAAACAATGTACAATTGATGCTATTTTAAAGAACTGTTTGGTGTGAAGGGACCAAAGTCACTTTGCATCCCACCCATTCCCCCCCTCCCCGTGTGTGTCATTGTCTTCATAATGTTTTCCTACTGGTTCGTGGTCCACTTTTTGGATCCTGAAACATCATTTTGCCCAATGAATAGTATCTTCAGGGCACAGGCTGATGAGTTTCATGTCCTGCCATCTCTGTTTTGGTTGCCATGTGGCCACTGGCCATTGATTTTCAGGTGGTACACAGTTTGGGTGTCTGTGGAAGGTGCTGAGGACATATCCATACCAGCAGAGATGGCTTTCTCTCATCTTCTCTGCTACTGATAACACAGCTAGTTGCTGTTGGAGAGTATCATTTGGGACGTGGTCAAGTAGGAAAATACCCAATATCAAACGGATCATATGGATTTCCATGGCATGGAAGTAGCTTTCTGTGCCCATTGTTCTTGCGCAACATTCTGTGCTATACAGTGCAACAGGGTGGATGGTTGTCTTGTAAATCTTGGATCTGATACGGATTGGCATTCGTTTGTTGCAAAGCACACAGGTACATTTTCACCATTGCAACCAGGCTGCATTCACCCTTGCTCACACCTAGCCGTTGATGCCACCATCACTTTGGAGATGGGAGCCAAGATACCAAAGACACCAACCTTCTTTAGATTCTTCTCCATTCATTTGGAGTGTTCCATGGGCAGGAACGGTATCTAGGTACTCAGTTTTCTTGATACTTAGGTGGAGTCGAAAGTGGTTGAGGTGGCCATTCCATGTCTGAATGTGTTGTACTGACCTGAGTATAAAGCTCTATCCTCTTGCACTGTCCACAAATTAATTTTCTACAGTTGGTTTAGAGGAAACATCATGTTTTTTCCATTTGCTTTATCCCCAGTCCTCAGAATACTCGTTTTGATTCAGGGAGCACAATTTCAGAGTTAGACTTCTGCATCCTGCTAGCAGAAATACCACACAATCCTGTCAGAAACAGAGACCTCGATAGATCAGCAGGGGAGGCTGTCATCACCTTATCTCTTGATTCAGCTGTGGATCACAAGAGGCAACTACTCTGCCAGCTGTGCCAACCCTGTGTACCCTCTCAGTGCTGCAAAAACATATGCATAAAGAAGTTATTTCAGGATTTGCTAGGGAGCAGATCATTTTTCAACAACAGGCAGAGAAGGGCATCTGTGCTGTTGGGAATTCTCAGATCAGCACAGCTTTTCCCAACCCCCCCCCCCCAAGTACTGATGGGATGCAGGGAGGTAGAGATGGAGAATAGCAAGCCTTGTATCTTACACTTTGCAGCTGCCCAGCATGTGACATGACTGATAGCTCGAAGCACTGTATTTCATAGCAGTGCAAATGGCTGGACAGACAGATTAACTCTGGAGCACCTTTAAGCAACCGATTATGCTAGGTCAATAATAGTCCCATGCTCAAGAGGTTTGTTTTCTCTTTGCCCCAATAGATATGTGAAGCAAAATAGCTGGTCAGATTTTCACAACACTTCTGTAGGGCTGCAGCTGGTCATTCAGCTCGTATTAAATCGAGATAACCCGGTTGCATTCCAAAGCAGAGTTTTGTTGTTTTGTTTAGTACTGCTGGATTAAATGCACACAGGCCCTAGCTGATTCTGAGGATTCTGAGAACTCACATGTAATGAAATAAATTAAATAAACTTGGTGTGCATGCAAAATAGGCATAAGAGGAAAGGAGAATGAGAAGCTTCTCCATGAAGTTAGTAGAAAACATTTACTTCTGGCTCAAGTGAACAGATAGACAGCTGTTTACAGAACAACTGCAACCAACAGGACAACAGCCTATCTCAGGCCTGCCTTTAGCCATCCAACACCTCTGTTGCCGAAGTAGAGCCAATTCTTGATCTCATTGCAAACGACTGTAAAGCCTAGCATTGGCCTCTCCGCTCAGATTTCCTATATTCCCCCTCTTCACTTACACAAGGCTCTAAAGAGTGCCATACTCAGTTTGCCTATTCATATGTGGGCATAGCTAGCGAGCAGCTATCATTATGGGACAGCGCTTGTAGGCAAATGCAAGAAAAACAGTGAGGCCTCCCCTTGTCTTCGGGAGTCGAAACATTCTCTTCTAGATGTTTCTTCACCAAAGTCATCCCTAGAGACAGGCTGGTTTTATTACAATGTAAACCAATTAATATGCCTCAGAGGTGAGGGATGACTTATGTCTGAGTTTCTGCTAAAAATATTTAAGTTACCGTTTGCATTACGTTTTTTTCCACTTTGGCACAAGGGTTCTTTTCGCTGATACTTTGCTTTGATACTTCTTTTTAAAAGTGGGTGAACTGGATGCAGAAATGGATGGTACTCTGGATTCTTGGTATTAATTGGCTGCATTGTGGTTGCTCTTACAGTTCTCCAACAGGAACTCATAGCCAAGGAACTAAGAAGCTTGCCTACATCCAGAGTGGTAACTAGCAATTTTGGTGCTTGGGGTAATTCCGTCCCCACACCTCACAGAAGTCCAGTATATACCAAATTTAGAGGGCATAGACATGGCAATGGTTGGGAGTTGAGTCTAACATCTATTGGAGCGCCTGCATACAGGTTGCCTGCACCGACTTATGGCATGGAGCTTTATCCTCCACCTCAATCCCGATTCTTACTGAAAGTTCGTCTTTGTCGCAACACAGCCCAACAAGTTGCTAGTGTGAGGTACTTGCCTAAGGCAACAGATGGTGTGATGGGTGTGTGTGTGTCAAAAAACAAGAGTTGGTGTGGTATATGCAACATTGGCCCTTTGTACACGACCCCTAAACTCCGCCGCAAACGGCTCCCAGCTCCGGAGCTTAAAATTGTTTCCCCACCAGCTCCGGAGTTTACAGATAATTAAGTATGACCACACCCACCTAAGCGCGTCCCAGCACACTTTTCAGGTACCTGCTCTCTGGAGATAAAAATTCCTGATGCGGATATAACGTAGTGACTGCCCGGCTCTCCTTGCTTCTGTTTGTTCTTTTTTTGCCCCCCCCTGCCCCTTTAAGAGATCTGAAGGCAGTGCCGGGACGGCAGAACGGAGGTGAGCAGCATTCTTTTCTTCCTTTTTTTCTCCCTCCCCTCACGCAGCCAGCAGCCAGGAGTGCGGAGGGGGTGGGAACGCAGGAACAGCGACAAACCCCTAAAATCTCTGGTCCGAATTTAACTGGCCAGCGGATCTTAGGGGTCGTGTGAAAAGGCTCATTGTCTACTCTACAGCCCAAGCTAAGACTGTTGTGCTCAAGTGCAGAGGAGCCAAGTCACTTCACCAGTTTTGAAGTAAGGTGGAATTTAAACACTAGTTGGTTTCTTCTGTATGTGAAAGTTGGCATTCTTCTGGCATATACTTAGCATTAGATAGCAAAGTGTCTTAGGGTGGACTTGCTTTAATGGCATAGGAGACCAGCCATTAAAGCAAGTCCAGGCTAAACACCAAGTGAGGTAGAGACGGAAAATTAGAGCAGGACAGAGAATCCAAAAGCCAAAGAAAACCAAACTATGTGATCATAGTCCTAAGGAATAGATTAGGCTAGCACCCACACCAACCTTTCAACCTCCATTTTCCTCACAGAAAGATGGCACCGCTTCCAGAAATGTGCATTTGTGTCAGCCTAAGCTTGTATGTGGTGCTTACGAACAAAAGAGAAATAAAAAAAACACTAAAATAGATTAAGAATGTCCAGTTTCAAAACTCCTGATGAATCCTTGATGGTGGGCTGTATTACTGCTGAAACAGCTGAGGGGAGAAACAGCTTGAGCTGCCTCAAAGAAACATATTTTTTTAGCCCCAGAAGCTAGACTGTTGCCTTACAGATATCCCAAAAAACCACAGGCTTTGTAAATTACTTTATGTTCTAGGCCCTTGTGTATTGTTATCCTATCAGAACGATCAAGATGTGGTACACTTATTGCCAGGATAGAATTCACTCATTTTGTATTTTAAAGGCTTGAGGAAATCAAACAGAAACATTTGGGGACAGAAAAAGCATGGGTTGGCAGTTTTCAGAACTAGTATTGGTCAGAATCCTGAATGAAACATGCCACCTTGTGGTCAATCTTTAACCACATAAAATGTTATATTAAATGCAGTAAAAAATTTTTTTTAGCTTGAACAGAAGTAGCCAAAAATAAATCTCACATTTCTTCCCTCAGGATATCTATTTTAGCTGAGCAGAATCATCTCCATTAACTCTGCTTTATTTACAAGTTAGTTGCCCCTTAGCCTTTCATTGCTGAAGTCCGGAAAATACCGACATCCTGCTTCAACAGGAAAATATTTGGATTCAGTATAAACTTGTATTTGTTCCAGTTTTTAAGAGCCCTTCTGTCAAATAATGGTTCATTGCCTTAGTACTATACCTTTCTCTTTGGCACTGAAAACATATCTTAAAGTATTGTTGAAAAAAGACATTGTGCTCTTATTCTCCTTTTCTATGTTAAGCATTTTCTTCTGCCCAATCCATTTGTTTCAAGAGTCATGCTATGAACATATGTGATCATATCTAGACCAATGCATGTGGATTCTTTTCACCTGATGGTTTTCCAGGTGTTGGCTGATGCGACTTTGTGATTTGTCACCATGTCAAACCACCTACATTTATTTGATCCAGGAAGAACCATATGGACTGTTTTCAGAAATTCAAAAGGAACATGTGTTGTAAGTATATGGTAGTGTTATCGTTTATGTCAATATAGGGATTTTTTCTGTCTGTCATTGTCACACTCCTTTTCACTTAAAGTCCTTCCTCTTAATGTGAGTTGTGTTGCCTATATTCTACCCCAGTCTGGAATAAAGGAAATCTCCAAATCATGTGCCACTCCCTCTGTCCGACTCCAACAGATAAACGAAACATGCAAAATCTCAAATTCAGCCCGTCTTGTAAATGCAAACTCTTTCTTTCATTGGGGTGGATTATGCTTATTTTATACTAAGGAAGGTAGATCTAAGCCATTGCAGTGCTGCTTGTGGTGCTATTGCAGCAGCACAGATCTAGAAAAGCCAGTGTAGTATAGTAGCTGGAATATTCCACTGGGCCTTAGGGATACTTGGGTTCAAATACCCATTTGGCTGAGAAACTTGCCAGGCAACCCTGAACCAGCCATGAGCTCTCAGCCTGAATGAACTTCTCAGTGCTGTTGCAAGGATAAAGCAGAAGCGGGGGGGGGGCATGCATGTCATCTTGAAGGGAAGGAAGGGAAAGCACATGCAAACAAATAATTCTGCATATATATACAAGCATCACATTCATCCCAGATGCCCTCTAGGTAATCCATGTCTTAGTACTGAGGTGACAGTTGTAATGTCAAGGGGAGGGAGGGAGGGAGGGAGGGAGTTAACCTTGATGACAAGAACAAACTGTGATACTACCTGAGCACTCAGGTGATTTGCTTCTGAAACAAGTTTCTCCTCTGAAATGCCCTTGGCAACTATTTTGATTGCAAGAAAATAGAAGTCAAAATAACATGTAATGCTTTGTTTATTGGATGTAATTCTCCAAATATCCAGAGTTGTTTTCCAGCATTTGTCAAATTCCTCTTCCCTTCTCCTTTCTCTGCAGCCTTTCAAAGCCCCTGAAAATCTGATATCATCTCTGCTATAAGCTTAAGCAAATGATCCTAACCACCACCACCTGTCTTGTAAAACTGACCAAGATAAAACAGCTTCCTGCTCAAATTTTGTAAAAGTCAAATGCTTGTGGGTATGGGGGTGTGTGTGTGTGGGTGGGGGGGGTGAGGCCAGGAGGAGAGACTACAGAATTTTTTTTGCCCACAGCTTTTTTTTTTTTTCATTTTTGTGGGATGCTTTTGTTGCCTGCTCCAAACCTAATAAGCAAATAAACTGGCACAGGGAAAACCCACTGCTGGGAAACCTGTGGCCATCCTGTTTTTCTGTAACTCCCGTTCCCCTCATACTCAGGCAGCATAGTCAAGGGTGGAAAGAATTGCAAGAAGATGGGGATCGCCATCCAGGAGCATCAAGGACCACAGATTCTATTACGAACAAATTCCATGCAATGTGCCAATTATCTAAAAAAACCACCCAGTATTTCTGCAAAATAATTTCCCCTGGCTATACTGTAACAGAAACAGAGCAATCTTTTGCAAGAAGATGGATGTTAAAAAAAAAAACATAGTTCTGAAAGAAAAAGTAAAATCTACAAAAATACCCAGGTTCTGACTCTTCTTCCAGTTTTTGCTGTCATTGACCTTTTGTTTTTCAGACAGATTATGCTGTTGTTTTAGAATTCTCAGCAGTTTTTCCTCTCACTTATTTCATAGAAAACAGATGCCTGCAAAATCGCTAACAGTATTTTAACCATCTGTACCAATCGGGTAAAACAATGCAATCCTATATTCACAAAAATGGCTGCAATAGGAGACACACACAACAAGAAAAATAAAACCTTCAACTACCTAGCTAGCTATATAACTCCAAATACAAGAATTTGGAGAAACACTTAGGAATAGCTTAAATATTTTAGGGAGTAAAAAAACTGCAAATAGCTTCCGGTGTAAAACCTAAGGGTCAAGAGTCATTTAAAAAAAAATAGCAAAATTGCTACAGAAGAAACAACAACACAAGCAGCAGACAGATCAGCACTTGTACAGCTTGCGTTTTATCGTTCATCCTCTATGAAAGCTGAAGGACATGGTGCTCCTGCTGAAAGTGACAACAAGCAAATCCATATCCCAACCCCACACCACTGCTCACGGCGAGTCTTTTCATGTCAGAATTGGTGAAGGCTGTATTGGATTCTAGAGGCAACCCTATGCAGATAGCCATGAGTAAGCACCAATGAATCCATAAGTGAAGCAATACCTCTGAGTCAATGTGCACAGGAATGCATTGCACCTTTTATACTGTACTCTCGAAAAAGGTGTACAATTTTAAGGTGCAACTTAAATCCATAGGTGCCAATATCTGTGGAACATCAACCAAAACCCTTCTCCATTTTTTATTTTAACACAACAAAAACGTGTAGCATCTACCTATTCTAAATAACACGCTCAATTGTAAAGCTCTGGATGACTGATCCAAATTGTCTTGCAGCTCAAGAACAGCCGCAGTTTGTGGGCAAATTACTTGGCCAGGTTGACTTTTCAAGTTCTACTGTGGCATCGTGACCAGCAATGTTTTGGTGAGCTGCTCAACTGTGTTAAAAGAAGAACCTGCTTGCATCTCTGTCAGTCCGCCATCTGGTCAGGTTTGGCACCAGGGAAACTAAATGGGTACGAAAAACACCTCCAGTTCAAGCCCCAGCTTCTTAAGCTCTCCTTTTGTGTCCCTCAATGAGGCAGAGAAAAGAAGAACTTTAAAAGATCTCATTGAGATCTCACTGAGATCTTTGTGTGTGTGTGTGTGTGTGTGTGTGTGTGTGTGTGTGTGTGTGTGTGTGTGTGTGTGTGTGTGTGTGTGTGTGTGTGTGTGTGTGACCCACTGGTCCTGTTGGCTTCCAGCAGAGCCGTGTGGGGTCGACAGACCACATCATGCCCATCATCGTGGAAGGACAAGTTTGTGCATTTGATGCATGGAGACTTGCATGGTGTTTCACCAAACTTCTCCCAAGGGCCAATAATTATGGGGAGGGAAGAAGGGCACAAACAAGATCAGAGAGGTCTTGATCAATAGCCAGTTGGATGCTACATAACACAGAAATTATCCAGTACTGGACCAGTCATAAAGTGTTCAAACATGGCCACATAAGTGTCCCATTAGTGGGAGATGCTATGTCACAGAACCAAAGTTACAGTATAACAGCAGTGTTGTTGGCGTGTAAGTATTGTCTTTTCCCTTCCCTCAATATCATAAAAACAAGCACGTTTCTGGTTTTCTGCCCAAGAAGCAATTATATGGATATAAGAAGGAAACCAATCTATTCAGGAAAAGCTGTGAGTAAACAAGTTTTTTTCCTGAGTCTTCTACCCACATAACTGAATCTTGTGATGAGGAAAATCTCTATAGTCCTGAAATCATCCCTGGGCTTTCCTTTGTAAAGTACTCTCAAGTCATTGTGCCTTCTCTCTCTGAAAATTTCCAATTTCCCCCACACTCAGCACCTGAAATGGATTTATGGATTATCCATTCCTTTTTTCAAAAGTCACAATGTTGACTTTCCATAAGTAGTTTCTCCAAATGTCCATACAGTACTTAGTTTGGGCATTCAAAAAAAAATTGGCTGCAGCCCCTCCTCATCTTTAATAAAATGTATCTTATGTCTTTCCTAAGCAAAGCTTTGCCAACATATCCACAAAGAAGACAACTCCTAGTGGTCAGAAATGGGATGAAGACCTTGAAAGGCCAGCAGGTGCAGTTCAAGAGTTCAGAGGGAACAGAGACGAACTTAAGCTTTCATAAACAACTTTTAAAGAATGGAATTATCAAGGATTTTGATTTGCTTAAAAAAAAAAATCTGATGTTGGCCTGTAATTACATCAATGCTAGAAAGCTAACTTTTGTGATACTAGAAAGAAGAGAGATGAGCAGCATGAACTGAAGGCAGTGGGAATCATCTGACTCCAAGGATTTCCTTCCATCGCATCTGCTTAGCAAGAAGCCTATAGCAGAAATGTGATCAATGCACCGGGGTTTTCATTGGTGGCATCTTTAGATTGCAAATTCAAGGGCTACTTGGCAAATTATTATGATGTTTCAAGTGTACAATTCCACACTTTCCATAAATGCTGGAAAATGTTGTTTTGTAATACAAAAAACTTGACTAAGAGTCACATTTATCACATGATCAAGTAGCTATAAATTAAAACAAAACAAACAAAAGACTTCTCAGGAAAAAATGATGGCAAATATTATATATATATATATCTATTAAAGCTTAAGGGGAATGGGTGGAAAAATGATAAGTCTGTGAATGTTGCATCTTAAAATCCTCACAATAGACTTATCAAGTGGTAAACTGGACAAAGAACAAAAAAAAAAGCTGTTCACCCAAATTGTAGACTGTGAAGGTCATTCGAAGGTATGGTTCAAGATGGATAGTCTACAAGTGTAGTAAGTTGGACGATGAGTAGCCTTTAGAACACTTTCTGTAGTCCTTGAACACCACCACTGCATGGCAGGGATTTGAACCCAAAGGAAGCCAACAGTTCAACAAAATACAAACAAGAGTTCATGGAAATGTCTGTCATACAAAGGACCCGGAGGTGGTTTCATCATTTCTCACCTACCATCAGTTCATTGTCAGTAGTAATAACTTCCATGACAGTTTCCATTGCTACTATTATGCTACTTTCAGTACTATTTTACTCATAATTCAAGCAAAGGTTGCTGCTCACCAGAAGGCAAAGTAGATTTTTTTTAAATGCACAAATTAAACTGAGAACACCAAGTTCAAGGTCCCAAGTGTGCCATTTAGCAATCTGGTGAGATTGTGTTTTAAAAGGTATACCCAGAGGTGCGTCAAGAGTCCTGTAACAGGTTTAAAATGATTTTTGGTGCAAAGAACACAGTAAAGGAGAAAACATATGTTTCTAATCCAGTTAGTTGGCTCTTTCAAATATGACATTGGGTAAGAGTTGGTAACAACTGTGTTTCCTCTCTTTAAAAAAAACCAGAATAGATCTGATGAATCAAAAACACATAAAAGTCTTAAAATATGTTTAGGTCCTTTAAAAAAAACTATACATGCACCTGAAATGATTATGCACTGAAAGCAAAATGCTAGGTTCCGTTACCTAATTGATGCTCTAAATCAGTGCTTAAAGCTTTCACATAAGCCCAATGTTGATTTCATCTGATGGAGTGGTGGCACTCTTTTGGACTGTTCTCCAAAACAGAACATCATTACACCCATGATAAGCCCCAAAGAACACAATGGAAGATACAGAAAGTGATATATGGGACGCCATTCGCATTGGTACAACATCTGGAACTAACTGTGGGGGAACAGAAAGGGAAACATAATTTCCTGCAAACTTTGCCCAGAAAATGGTAGCAGCCATTTTCTTCTGTAGATCTTCCTTTTCCTGGTCCCATCTCCCAGAGACTGTCCCAACATCTTCCGAAGGAGTTCCTGGTTCAGCATATCAATAGAACCAGTGGAGATAATCACGGCTGTGCTGTCCACCAGTCACTTGAGAATCATTCCACAGTCCTGCCTTAAGTTGCTTCTTCAGCAGGTGCCCTTCGCTGCCGGGCTGATTTTGGCCTACTCCTTTGAGGAGTGGGTGGAACATCCTGTTCAGCTTCTGGCTCAGTGACTTCACTATCTCCCTGCTGAGAACCTGTGTCTCCTATAAGCTCTCTTAAGAACTTGAACTTGGATAAGAAGAGCTGCCACACCACGTACCAACCTAGAAAAGATGCCAGAAAGATAAATTACCTTGTGAACATCCCTGACAAAGATACCACAAATCAATGTTTCTCGCTGGCTCACATGGTACTGAAGAATGGATCTATTTCCTAAAATATCTTATATACAATGTATTTACATTGCATGCATATACATTACAGGTGTAAAATATTATCAATATAATAATAGCATATTATTATCAATACAATACACATAAAACAAATATTATCAACACAATAAAATTTTATCCAAACAAGATCTCTGTAGCTACATTGTGAAAATCTTGCTGAGCTTTGGTCTTTCTTCTTTAGTTCTAGAGCTTCTAGTTTACCAATGAGAGAAAGCTATATAAAAATGATAGCATAAAGGGATTTGTGTGTGCATATGTGCATGTGTGTGTGTGTTAGAGAGAGAGAAGCAACTATTGATCTCCAGATGCTGGGCTGCCATACCAAGTGTCCACCATCACTGACTATTCTGCTATGGACTGAAGGGCAATGTAGTCCACCAGCATCTGAAGTACCACAACATGGTCTCCTTTTCTACATACCTTCTTGCTTGTGTTCATTTTACACCATATCTGGTCACTAGGAAGAAATATGAGGTGCTCCTAAATGCACTAGCAGGGATGGTTTTTGTTTGTAAATTAAGACGTAAAGTTAAACCTTAAATATAAAAATGGTTGAAAAGATGGGGAGGTACTCTTCCATTTGTCAAACTAACAGCACTCCATACATTTCCACATACATTTGTCTTCTGAAAATACCAAACCTTACAGATGTCATACCATTATGTTAAAACCAATTTAATTGAGTGAACTCAATAGACAAGCCAGCATTTCCCCTTTTAGATAAGGTGTTTTTACCTTGTGTTTTATTAAAAGCAAAGGCAGGCAAAGTGTGGTCCTCCAGATGTTTTTAGACTACAATTCTCATGATTCTTCACCACTGATTTTAGCTGATGGTGGTCCAATGTAACAGCATCAGGAGGGCCACAGAATTTCTTATCTTTGTGTTAGAGAGTAGGAAAATCATGTTTCTTAAACACAGCTTTTGAACTTTCTGTGTCCAACATCCAGAGTACCATTTTACTCAATCTTGCCTTACAGAAAAGGTAGCTTTTCCACTTAGTGCTTGGTAGATCTATCTTGCTTTCTTGAGGTTCTGTGGACCATTTTACCCTGCTTTTCCTTTTTTTTAACTTCCAGCTACGGAAATGTCTTTCTAAGCACAGCCAGTGGTGTTTATGCCCTCTGCTGCTGCTGACTTAAAGACATATGAATGTATCAATTTGTATTACAGTATAATTTCTGTACATTTCGGTCTTTCATCTGGAAGCCACCTTTTGAGGTCTAAGAGGTTGGATGGACATATAATTAAAGAAACAGAAACATCACTCTATCCCTAGATAATAGTTACTGAGGACACTACTTTGTGGGATTTATCGAGAATGGAACGGCACCACAACCAACCGTGCAAAGCAGAGTGTATAAGCCAAAGCCAATTAAAATGTTAATTAAAAACCAGTTAAATTCCAGTTACCAAACAGAACAACCTTGCTAGAAAACAAAGAGGATAAGAATAAGTACACCCAAAGGCATGTTATTAAAGGATCTCAGGTGCTTCTACAGTCAAACACATGCATTCAGTTTTGTATTTTTACAGCCCTTTGACAAGGTGCTATAAAAGTTCGAAACACAGAATGAGATTGCAATCAGATGACAGATATCTCTTCCCTGGATACAAAGCCACTGTAAAAGTTCAGCCCTAGCACATTTTCAGTAGTAGCAGCAGCAGCAGCATCAAAACACATACACACACATAAAAATGTGTTTCTTTAAAAGGAACAGGTGTGTTGTACTGTGGCTGCCAAATGCTTTTAAGTGTCCCGGCACTGCCTTTCTGCACTGGAAGACTTCCAAGCACCTCTTCCCAGCATTTATGGATGAGCAACCTGCTATCATGTGTCTTGCTTCCAGCTGCAACCCAAGGAAAGTGATACAAGTGTCATTAACCTTTTGAACTTCCACCTTGCATGTAAACTCCCCAAAGTGAGTCAACTTGGAAAGGTTTGGATGATTTCCAAAGAGACCACCACTCAGCACTTGCAAGTTGACCGCAAAGGAAGAATGCCCTTACTTTTCCCAGAACAGGACAGAAGTTCAATCAATCCAGTCAACCAGTCTCTTCCATTGTCCCATGGAAATACTGATTTCTATCCTTTTCAGGCTAGGCAGAAAACTCCCTAAAAGATTGCAAGGCCAGGCCTAACATGAAGAGGCGACAGTCACAGGCAGCAGATGCTGGGTGGTAGCAGCAACATTACCCTTCCATGTATTAGTCTCTGTCCTCCCATTTAGTGTCCTCTAGTGAAAGATCAAGTCATACAGACTACACAACATGATGGAGCCCTCCGCCTCCCCAAATCTAGTCTGTGGCCTCAGGTATGCTAAAGAATGCCATCCCATTACAAGTGCACTTGAAGTGCATTCCAACTGGCAGGTCACCAAAGAACTCCAGGTAAAGCTAGGAAAGGATACTGTCTGAAGGTCTGGAAAGCCATTGGCAATCCTGGGCCAGAGGAATGAAAGGCTCATTTCAGAATCAGTCTGCTTCCTCTGTCCCTAATGACAAAGGCACTAGAATGCATAAGCCTGGTCTTAGGCGCACCCAGGAGAGCTGCTCCACTTGGATGGTTACTGAAGTCTTCTTACAGCAAAATTAACGAACGAGGAGATGCTATCATAAAACACCCCTAGGCTTTGCCCCAGCAGAGCTGCACTCCTCTCAACCCCAAGACCCTGCTTTTATATTTGAAAGACTTGGAAAGCTGCCTAATAGTATTTTTCCTCCAACGTGTGTTTTTAAAGGGAATATATCCTTGGGGCTGCTCTCCCCCTTTTTTTCTTGTAGTAGCCTAGAGCTAAACAATCTAATAAATCAACCTGGTATTTCCACTTCAATATTTCATATGGCTGCAGAGCCAAGTTATTTTTACAAATTACCTTGAAAGTTATTAAATGTCGGGGAAATCCAGGAAGTCAACCCTGTTGTAACCAAAGGCCACCTCGTTTACCAAGGAACGCAAAACTGTGTCTACTTTGCAAATGAGTGCCCCTTAAAGGTACTACCTGATTGACATTTTCATAAACTTAGGACAAATTAGATCAAGTTCTGCAACCCTTTTTTTAGCATCATCCTAAGCAGTTTTCAAATAGTGTTCTAAACTGTGTTATTAAGAGTTTTTAATATCTTGTATGGTGTTTTATGAAGATGGGAAGGCCTGGCAAGCTCTGGTCCATGGGGTCACGAAGAGTCAGACACAACTGAACGAATGAACAACAACAATGGTGTTTTATGTTTTTTGTATGGTGCCTTGTTGTTTTGAGTGTGCAGTGGAACAGCACTCTAATTTCATTGTGCATACCTTGCATATGCATAATGACAATAAAACTCTATTCTACTCTATCAAGCAGGCAGAACTAGATCAACACAAATGGGGATTCCACAGTATTATTTTTAGGGTATTCAATATGTCCCTCCTCCAAGAAATTTCAGGCAGTTTACATAGGGTCCCCCTCATGTTATCTCTGCAACATATGTTACTTGGAAGATCTCTCTCACCAGCCCCAAAGAGCCCTATTTAATATTAAAACAAAACTTTTCTGTGTGAGAACAGTGGTAAAGGCTTATATTGACAAACATAAGAACTATGATAAAACAGTTTTAGCACCCTTGGCTTAAGCTACACGAAGGTCGTCAGACAACGAGAACTAGACGAGTGAACAGATGGCGGGCAAAGGAAGGGGGAAAAAATTAAACTAAATCGCCAAAGGCCTCACCAAAAAGCAGAGTTTTTAACGCACGGCGAAAGGCCAGCAGGGACTCTGCAGAGCGCACTTCGCCTGGGAGACTGTTCCAGAGAGAAGGGCCAACCACCGTTTGTATACCTCCTGGACTTGTTCTTTGAATTAAGCGTGGCAGTATATAAATCCAAAAATAAATAAAGATAAATTAATTATACAACGTCTATAGCAGTGTTGGCAAACCTATGGCACGGGTGCCAAAGGTGGCACTCGGAGCCCTTTCTGTGGGCACCCGCCATCGCCCCTTCACAGCCACCTGTATTCAGGTTAAATGGCTGTATTGGCACTTTGCAAAAAAAAATTACTGGGTTTTGAATCACAGTTTGGGCACTCAGTCTCTAAAAGGTTTGCCACCACTGGTCTGTAGTATCATCAAATTAATGTTACATTAAATTCCTGCAACACTACAATCTCAATACAGCCTTAAAAACAGCATTTCAGTAAGAATCCAGATCCAGGTATCTTGGACAAAAATCCATTTAAGAACATTTTATAGTGCTTCTCATTTAAAAAAAAGAGTGGTTTAGTGCATAAAGGAGAAAGTTATTACATGAAAGGAAACAAAACCAACTGCTCAAACTAATAGAAACTTAGTAGATCAATAAAATGCTTCATTCAAAAACTACAGTAGTTGTTAGGAACAAATGGGAAACATGCAATGTTAACAATCAAGAAGACACCTGAGAAACCACATGCATCTTCAGTTAATTTACCAGTTGAATAATAGCTGACAGTCCTTTACCACTGTGCATACTTGCTGTAAGCTGATGGAAGTCAGAAATAGGTGGAAGTCCAAAGGTTCCCTGTCCCAAGCAAAGATGCTACTTCTCCAGTTATTTCAAAGACACACCTTGACAGCTCAGAAAAGTTTCCCCCCCTGCAAATTTTTACTTTTCTAAGCTCTGTTTCTTTTCTCAGTGAAGACTCTTGGATGAAAGCAGCATCAGTTGTGAAAGGAACATAGAAAACCAGCCTCCTCCAGGTCAACCAGATTTGTTACTCTAGCCCAGTGTTTTTCAACCACTGTTCCGCGGCACACTGGTGTGCCGTTGGAAAAATTGAAAAATTCGAAAGATTTTTTTTTAAAAAAATGTCGAATTCTCGCCCACTAGGCGGGCGCTGGACTGTGTCCTGGGTATGAAGGAGTGGGGTTTTTGACCCCACCCTCGGCCAGCAGGGGTGCCAATTGGCGCTCCTCAGGGGGACACCCTCCACTTTTCTGATGTCCGGGCTGTGATTGGTCAAGACTCCAGCCTGGACCTATCACAGAGAACATCATCTTCCGACTTCCTTCCCGCCCGAGCACAGTGTGCGCAGCAGCGGAAAGAAGACGTCGCGACTCGAGTCACCAAAAGGAACCGATGCAGGAGGAGACGGACGGAGACCAGGACTCTAATGGTGGTGTGCCTCGTGATTTTTTTCATGAAACAAGTGTGCCTTTGCCCAAAAAAGGTTGAAAAACACTGCTCTAGCCCACTAGTATCTATTCTTTCTGTTCTGGCCCTCCCTGGTAACAGGCCTTTCACCACTCACTGCCTGGAAATGCCAGAAAAACTCTTGGCATCAAGGCATGCCCTCTGACCCAGGGATGCACTGAACTTCTCTCAATACCAGCATCCAAGTTGGACAGGTTTTTGCAGCCTTCAAATATCTGCAAAACCTGTTTGCAGAGAAAGAGCAGGACAAAATATATTGAGTAACTCAATTGTTTGGCAATGATGCTCTCTGGAGGGCAAGGAAAAAAAACTACCCATGCAGCGGGGTGTGCAGAGAAAGCTGCAGGAAGGAAAGGGAAAACAAATTCTCTCAAATTCAGATACTAACATTGTCATGCCTAGACATCATTCAAGCCTCTCCGTCTTAAATAATCACCCCCTGGTGTTGAGAAGCAACACAGAATTTGACTGCAGAGCCCTAGAATAGTCACAAACAAATGCAGATGGCAATTCAGAAAGGAAATTCCTCCCAAGGGCTGTTTGCTATCTCCAGCCTACTGCTTGGATGCTGGAAAAGATGACAGCTGGCACACATCCCACACCGTAACAAAACCTTCCGATCAGCTTCAGTCATCGAAAAAGGAAACCAGATAAACAACTCTGGCTGTATCTTATATTCCGTCCTCCTACCCACACTTTTCTTCCTTTGCATCCTAGTGCCAGTTTAATCAAAACCATCACCCCTTTAAAATACTTAAGAATCAACTTGGCCTTTGGTACCCTTAGCATGCCTAACTTTGATTTTCTCTGGAAAGCAAGTGCCTTTTGGAAAACCGTGTAGATGTTACTAATCAAAAACAAGGACAGAATAGGGAAGGCTTGCCAATGAGCACACCAGAGTTAGACT
This sequence comes from Phrynocephalus guinanensis, assembly GCA_037367245.1. NCBI lineage: Eukaryota > Metazoa > Chordata > Lepidosauria > Squamata > Agamidae > Phrynocephalus > Phrynocephalus guinanensis. Next base: position 84,614,644 of record CM074739.1, read on the forward strand.
AACTATCTCAGTCTTTCACTGCTGCCCTCTCCCGGTTGCTTGCGAGGCAGCTGCGTTTCAGTCCACTTCCCATCTCGAAAGGAAGGGAAAGGAGATGCCTGACCTTGTATCTCCCTTGTGACTCAAAACCCATCTTTAGGCACCTAAGGATTTCCTTACCCCTCACTCCGGTCCTCGTTAAAAATATAAGATGTAACATCTCTCCGCCTACGAACCTCCTGTGAGAATGTTTTCCCCTAATAAGAACATCATTCCATAAAGCAACTGGATGATGATATCATCATCATCATCATCATCATCATCATCATCATCATCATCATCACAACTGCTTGAAATTTAAGCTCTGCAATCAAAAGAAGTGCTGGTGGTGTGCACTGTCAAGTCAATTCTGACTTATGGCAAGCCTTTTCAAGATTTTCTAGGTAGGGAATAATCAGAAGTGGTTTATCATTCTCTTCTTCTGGGGTGCCTTGATACTTCTGGGATGCCTAAGGGAGAAGTGAACCCTGAACTTCTGGCTCTGTAGCCAGATACCCAATGAGAGCACATGCCTACAGAAACACTCATCAGAGCATCATGGGTATGATGCTCAACTAGGTCAGACAATACCTTTCAGGTCGCCACTTGCCCATCAAGGCAAGCTCACAGGCAGATCTTTGGACAATCACTCTCTCTCAACCTAACCTACCTTAAAAGAGATATAGTGAGGATAAAAACAAGGAAAAGGAAGATGTGCATGACTGGAAAGGCACACTATTATTGTAACAGACAGGTAAATACTTATGATAAATAAAACTAAACTTGTGCGACTGTTGCCACTTTTCCACTTTCCATTAATAAACCACAGAAAGGGAGGCTAGCATATTATCAAACAGAAGACAACAAATGTGGTAGCAGTGGCAAAAAAAAATCACAGGTCAGTGACCCGCCTCCGTCCCTGGGAGATGGGCATACTTACCACACAGCATGAACAGCAAGACGCAAGCCAGGGTGGCCACAATGACCAACAGTGTCAGGCCAATGCTTTGCCACATTTTCGCAGTTAGGACCTGGGGTTGCTTTGGTCTCCACGGTTCCGGGTCGTCCACCGCAAGGAAGAGGAAGAGGAAGAGGAAGGCAGGAGCCGCATCTCGACCTGCTCCGTGGAAGGGCGAGCGGCCACCAGAAGCAGCCGCAGGAGAGGAGGAGGAGGAGGAGGAGGAAAAGAGGGGAAACGACGGCGCCCGCTTGGGGGCGATTCCGCCCGTCCAAGGTCCTCCCACTAGCAATCAAGAGGCAGGGAGTTCCAAAGGATTATTAGGGCGAAGCCAGAGCTGGACCTGAAAGCCCAGCGGAGAGGAGAAGGGCTGCAGCAAAAGCCCAGTGGCCGGGAAGGCTTTGCCGCGTCAGAAAGCAAGGGCGAGGCGGACGGATGCGCAAAACGGAGAGAGACGCGACTGGAGGAGGCGGAGGCGAGGCAAGAAAGCCGCAGCCCCGCATTATTTCCTGTCGGTCCCGAGCCCAGCCGCCTCCATCGGCTCCTTGTGAGCGATGGGGAGAAGGGCACCGTCCTCCCCCCTCCACGGCCCTGTTGCTCAAGCCACGGTCGGTTTGCTCCGGGCCGGCTCCCAACGTGGCCACCGCCGAGAGAGCCGCCGGGCGCCTGGCAAGGAGGGAAGAGGCGCCGCCAGGGAAGGAACCAGCGCCGTCTTCTTCCATCAGCCGGACATGGCTCTTGTCTTTCCACCCTAGCAACAGCGAAGGAACCCATGGGAAGTGTAGTCCAACCTGGGCCGGGCCGCCCGGCCACCGCCTGACAATGGTCTCGGCAGGGAAACTTCCATTCCCAGCGTCCTTAGCGAACCAATGCCCGCCCTCCGCCCGGCCCCACGCTCGATTCCCGGTGATGCAGAAGGTGGAAAGCGGCCAGATCTAAATCAGTGCAACAGGTCCTCCTTGGGATCGCTTGAACAACCTTGTGGAGTATTTTTATATTGGCAGCGTGCGGATGTTTCTTTTTTTTTTTCCAAAACATTTCCCTCCCTCCCCCATATGTTGTCTACTGGAACACACACACACACACACACACACACACACACACACACACACACACACACACACACACACACACACACACACACACACACACACACACTCTTTAGGAGCAGAGTTAATCATGTCTGAAGCAGACACCACAGATTCTTTTGTCGCGTGAAACTTGGAGTAAAATACCTAAATAGAAAATAAATACATCAAGGACTAGCATGAAAAGACACGGCTGGGTAATATCCTCTACACCAGTGGATTCCAAAGTAGTCTATTTCGACTTGCAGGGGATCTATGACAGTGAGAAAAAAATTGGGGGTACCCAAAATGTAAATAGAGGTCCTCCTGAGCGGACCCCATTTAGGCAGATCATCAACATTTCTACACCACGCTGCCTCCTGCAGAAGCACGCCCTGTTGTCTCAATTGGGAGATTATATCCCATTGCCGGCAGGAGAAAAGGTATTGTAATCAGTGGGATCAGGCGGATTGAAATTCAAGTACAAACATTTAATGGCCATCAACAAACATAGCCTTCCACTGATGAGTCACTTAGCATATCTACTGCAATAAGGAGTTTACACCCAACGGGACACGACTGAAATTTTTGATTACTCTTTTTTCAGCTGTTTCACCTTAGGATTTCTTTTTTCAAACCTTTTTCTTTAGAAATAAATATCCCAAAGCCAGGCAACAATGAGAGAAATGTGTTTTTTTTCTACAAGTTTTTGGTATTAGTCTTTTCAAGAATTTCAGGCAAAAATCAAAGAAAACAAAAAAAAAGACATAAAACATGTGGCACCTTAAAGGCCATAATACCACACTTAACATAACAACAGACCCTGGCCAAATCATCCTTCCAACCATTTCTACAACTAATCAACTGTCCCTCCTCTTACCCCTCCCCTATCCACTCTCCCCCAACTCTATATACGACAGCCAATGAATATCTGGTATGAAATGTGGCCATCACATATTATATTGCATACCTCATTCTGCTGCTATATGTCTGAAGACGTGGATGTATCTAAGAAACATTACATTAAAATATGAAAGTTAGTCTTTAAGGTGCCACGTGTTTTATGTCTTTTGTGTTGGTTTGAATTTTCTTTGATTTTTGCCTGAAACTGATTACAGTATTTTTGTGCCCAGAATCTGAAGCGCTTATATATTTTAATTCCTTTTTGATGCACATATTTTAACTCTTTTTTAAATGTGCCTAGGGCGGGGTGGGGTTGAGTGTGTCAGGGAACTGGAAACAATACTGGAAAGAGGCCAGACTCTTAGCAGGGAATAAAATGGTCCAAGCTGAAATACCAATCAGATTCATCTATCTTTCTTAGGAATTTACACTTATTTTAGCAAAAAGGAATTGATAGTTCCAATGGTGAAAGGAGTGGAGAAATCCTTGAAGCTTCTGGGCAGAATTGGTGGTGGGTGGTGACATGGTAGGTGGCCTTTCTTAAATAGTAACAGTGACACTTAAACGATTCCTGTTAGTTCTGTGCAAAATCATCATTGGCATCCTTCAGTCTCGAAAGACTATGGTATCATGCCTGGAGTACAGATCCTAAAAACAATACCTAGTGTGACTAAATAGGCCAATTTGGGAATGACAGTCTCTACCGCACTGGGGGCAGATGTATTCTGTTTCTTGTCCAGTTCTCGAGTTTCGTTGTTTCCGTGCCTGCCTCTTTTCCTCTGCCTGTTGGACAAATGCCTCTTCAAATTTATGTAGACAATGCTGTATCTTTTGCCTCCAGACAGTGCAATCAGAGGTCAGGGTTTCTCATCTGTTGAGGTCCATTCCCAAGGCCTTCAGGTCCCTCTTACAGATATCCTTATACCGCAGCTCTGGTCTCCTCTGGGGCGCTTTCCCTGCACTAGTGCTCCATATAGAAATTCTCTTGGGATCCGGCCATTGTCCATTCTCACAATGTGTCCAAGCCAGCGTAGGTGTCGCTGTTTCAATAAAGTATACATGCTAGAGATTCCAGCTCATTTCAGGACTATGCTATTTGGAACTTTGTCGTGCCAGGTAATGTTGAATATTCGCCTAAGACCGCACATATGGAAGGTATTAAACTTTCTTTCCTGTCAGGCATGGCGGGTCCAAGACTCGCTGCAATACAAAAGTGTGCTCAGTACACAAGCTTTATAGACCTGTATCTTTGTATGTTCTGTCAGCTTATTGAGCCATACTCTCTTTGTTAGTCTGGAAAACATAGTAGCTGCTTTACCTATGCGTTTATTCAGCTCAGACTCTAATGAGAGTGTATCTGAGATAGTTGAGCCAAGATACACAAAGTTGTGGACAACCTCCAGTTCTTTTGCAGAAATTGTAATGCGAGGAGGAGAGTCCACATTTGTGTTTTTTTCAGGCTGATTTCTAGCCCAAAATCTTTGCAAGTTTTACTAAAATGATCCATGAGTTGTTGGAGATCTTCGGCAGAGTGAGCATTAATGGCAGCAGCAGCAGCAGCGAAGAGGAGATCCCGCAAACATTTCACCTGTACCTTATACTTTGCTCTCAATCTAGAGAAATTGAAGAGTTTTCCATCCGATCTGGTCCGGAGATAGATACCCTCTGTTGCAGTTCCAAAAGCATGCTTCAGCATGGTAGCAAAGAAGATCCCAAACAATGTGGGCACAAGGACACAGCCCTGCTTCACTCCACTTCAGATGTCAAAGGTATCTGACACTAGGCCATCAAAAACTACATTGCCCTTCATATCCTCATGGAAAGACCTAATGATGTTAAGGAGTTTGGGTGGGCATCCAACCCAGAGGAGTATTTTAAAGAGGCCGTCCCTACTAACCATATCAAACGCCTTAGTAAGATCTATGAAGGCTACAAAAAGTGGCTGTCCTTGTTCCCTGCATTTCTCCTGCAACTGCCTGAGGGAAAATACCATATCAGTAGTGGACCTGTTGGTCCGAAAGCCACACTGTGATTCTGGGTAGACTCTGCAAGTATCTGGAGCCTCTTCAGTATAACATGTGCAAACAGCTTCCTGACAACACTAAGGGCTTCGGTCCCACGTCCCTTTAAAAGCAGTTTAAATTACTAAATAAATCGAGTCCAAAAATGCCGTCCCCACGGCCACCGGGCTTTTTGAAAAAAAAGAAAAAAGAAAACCCAGTAATGCTCCCTTAAGCGAGGTTTCTGTGACTCACCTATGAGGTGGAGATTTTTTTTGCCTCGCTTTGAAAATCCAGCTTTTAAGGAGGCAGACACTGTGGGACCAAACTGATGATCTGGGTTTCTTTTTCTTTCTTTTTTTGGCTATTCCTGGGGCCAATGGGCTGTGTTTTTGTTAATTGCTTTTCACCTTCGGAGAAACAGGAAGCTCTGTCTGGTCCGACAAGCATTAATTTCCCCCAGTAAAATGGTCTGTTTTTTCAAATGCTATTGTTTTAATGCATTGTATTTGTATATTTATCAGTATTTGGATGTGCGTGTTTTTTATCTCGTGGTTTTGAAATGGTCTAATCGACTTATTCAATAAAGAATTCTGGAAAAAAAATGCTAGAGCCACCTGCTGGCCAGGGGGGGGGGGCTAAACTGCACTTTAAAATAAATAAATAAAATAGTTTTTGACGTGAGAACTCTTGTCCCAGATTTAAATCACGTGATGGGACAAAGAGGAAAAGCCGGACCTTCAGAAGATCAGGATCGAAACCCAGGTGTGACCACAGCCTTCGAGAGATACCAGATAGTTGTTACAGTCACTCCTGTCACCTTTGTTCTTATAAAGCGTAACAATATTAGTGTCCTTCATATCCTGCGGTTCTGTGCAAAAGAGGAGAATGATAAAACACTTTTGGATATTTTATGCCAAAACATGATGTTTAGACAATCTGAAGTGAAGGAAGAGATTATGCTGGAAGATGAGACTGCAGGTCACACGGCGCCAGGTCAGACGGCACTTGATCAGTTGCTTGGGAAAAGCAAAGAATACATTTGAATAGCACTATCACTATCAAGTGCAACTGGATTAAAGCCAAAAGGATGTCTAGCTGCAGAAATGCAAAGAGTCAAAAGGAAAAGCCAGTGCTGCATAGCAAAGCACATATCATTAAAACCTGAAATGTGGAACATACAAATCAAGAGAAGCTTTTTGAACTATTTTAAAATGGAATGTTTAGACATTGTGGTATTCAGTGGAAGAGGACTAAATGAACAGGAATAAGATATTTCTAGTCAGACAGTTAGGAAGTGTTTTACACTGGAAGCACCTTATTTAGAAGAAATGGTGGCTTCCTATGCTACAAGATGTAGCGTAAGAAGTTAGGAACTATAATAATGCAAAGCCTCACAAAACCCATCTGGCCAGATCAATCAGATGTGATGGAAAGCCTATTAACATTGCTTTCATTCTTTCATCAGTTACCCTTCCTTTTAGGGATGTGTTAAATGGGATTTGCTGAAATGGATGGTGGAATGCAGAAGTAAGAAATGAAGCAGAACTAAAAATTGCTGAAGAATTTGGCCAAGGAGTCAGAAATTAAGCAGGAGAGTGACTCACTGAATGTGAAGCCAAGAGTTTGGGTTTTTATTTTTACAAAACAATATGCTTCAACTAACATAATAGATAATTATACACATGGGTGGCCCCCAATGACCCATACAAGATCACTCAAAATCACCCAGTTAAACCGCTTGCAGTAGATTCAAGGCAGACAAAATTAAGTGCTTCTACAAATACTTTACATAATCCATTTAATATTTGTCTGCAAATTGCTTCCATTTGTTTTGTTTTAATGGGGGGGGGGAATCACTCACGTTCATCCTTGAGGATGAAATCCTACATAGGTTAGGCTAGTGATAAAATTGTGAAAGGGAACATTTGATTCATGTGGAACAACTCTGGAAAAGAGAAAAACCTGGCAGGTGTCTTTTTTTCTCACTACTTCAACTTCACACACTGATAAACCCCAGCTGCTACAATCCCCTTCTCTCCCTACAGTGCCTAATTAATTATGTGCCATCAAGTAAATTCCAACTTGTGCAACCTTCCTAGGGTTTTCTAGGTCTAAATTACTCAGAAGTTATTTACCAGCCCCTTCTTCTTTTGGCACTCTGGGACAGTGCAGCATGCCCAAGACCACACAGCTGGGTAGAGCAACCAACCACACTACCCAAATATGCTCTGGGGTGATTTTGGTTGGCTTGTCTCTCAGGAGACATAGAGGAGATTTGAATTCCCAAGTCCTGACTCTGCATCCAGCCATTCCAAATGGCAGAGCTACAGCAGATCCTACCACTATAAAGACTACCAAAGGTTTGCACTCTGTTGGAACTGTCCACTGGGAAGCACATAGGTCCACTTTTGTAGCGGTACAAACCTCTTCCTTTTCTACCAGGATTTGGGTTCTTTGAAGACAGACTAGAACAGTGGTGGCAAACCTTCAGTATTGCCAGATGTTTTGGACCACAACTCCCAGAATTCCAAGCCTGTATTGCCAATAACAAATGACTGTGGGAGTTGTGGTCCAAAATATCTAGACTGAGTGCCGAAGGTTTGCCACCACTGGACTAGAGCCTGTGCTTCACATACAGCAGTTATCAGGGTCAAGCCCTGGCAGAGGGTAGGAAACACCGTTTGCCAGAGACTCTATAGCACTACTGGCAATCATAGCGCACAGTACTAAGCTATGTGCCGAACTTACAAAAGTTGCTGTTTTGCGGTACACCTTCCAGAAAACCCAAACCAACTTAGCCAACTAAAAAGACTTTTAAAAAAAGAATAAGGCGAAAAGAAAGGAACTTTCCAAGCTCTAGAGCACAGACAGAAAACTTGGAATAAGAGATTATGTACTGTCAAGTCGCTTCCAATTAATGGCAGCTCCAATAGAGTTTTTGAGGTCTGTGAGACGTCCAAGGAATGATTTGTTTTTGACACCCACCTCCACTGACCTTTCATGGCTTCTGAGTCATTGACTGACATGCTATCCACTACATTACCCCTGACAATTTAGGAGAGCTTTCCAAAATCCACGGGCAGCCTGTGACTTGTTGAGTTGTTGCCATATTGGGTGCTGCCAGCCATTAGGCAAAAAGGGAAACTGAATGAGGGGGAACAACCCTCCAAAACCATGCCATTTTGGAGAATTGGATGCTCCAGGCTTTAGCAAAGGAACAGACTTTGCTGCCCAGAATATAGCAGTAGCAACCACGAGGCACTCAGTGGTGCTTGGATGGGCAACCTGTGTTCCCCTCCCACCACATTTTGTTGCACTAGGGCTCGCAGCATCTTTCACCACTAGCTATGAGCACAAGGGCCAGTGGGAGCTACAATCCAGCCAGTTCCAGAGGGCCGCAGGTTGCTCCCCATTATTGTAGCTGCAGCAGGCACACACAAATATAATGTCACTTATGAAAGAGCGAATTGTAGAGAAGTCACCAGGAACACAGCTCTTAATCCAGCCAGGGTAGGCAGGTTCATGTTCCACTAACAGCTTTACGCTGATTAGTGGGTGATTACACATTCCTTATTGTTTCTGCCATGATTCATAGCAGGGTTAGCTAAGGACAACACTGACTTTGTCTCCGATTAATAATTTTCTACATCCTTAGCCTCGGTATCCTGTATTTGTTTAGTACGTAACAGGGCAGCAGGTTTGACCTAATTTGATCTGTGACCCCAGGCTTCCTTTTCTGTGACTTGAAGGACGATGGATTCAGATCACGGGGTATTTGCAGTCTGGCTCCTGCCCATTTTGCCATGCTAGTGAAGGACCAGGGCTGCACTTTCAGTAGTGGTTATGGAAGTAAAATTAAAGATACCGCAGGCCCATGCTTGTTACAGAACTTCCTTTAGAATGCTTTGTTTGATAATGGTCTATAATATTACAGGGAAGGTAATAGGTAGGTATTGACACCATGTAATATAGTAAAAGCAAGCCTCATCCTGTCTGCACACAAATTTCAAACTCTTTTATTAGGCCAACAAAAAGTATGCCAGCCATCAAGATTGGTATCTTGTCATCAGGGAAAGTGTCACAGATGTAAATCAACTGATGGAAGAATCAGAAGTCTTTGCGGTATCCATGTTTCCTGCCCTGATAAAAAACTATGTCTGCTTAAATCAAGCCTTTCCTTCTCCTCCTTCCCTCTTACTTTTGTGTCTACTTGGTTGATGGAAAGATAGCAATCACGAAAGCTTGTGCACTGGTTGGTGCTCTTTTCAGTTACCCTAGTAATGGTATCGCTCAAAGATGGATTTAGGTAATATCAGCATTGACTGAGCTTGTCAATCAGGTCAGAGCCAAACTTGACTTTAGGAAGAGTGATGCTTGTGTGGCAGATGCTGGGAGGTGGCAGCACCTTGCCAGAGGGAAGAGCTGTCCTGAGCCAGGTCCCACACTCCCCACATTAGTCTGCTTCATCCAAGTGTAGTGATCATTTTTCCATCATAATTGTTGAAAGAGTTCAGTCAGCTTTTGCATGTGGAATGGAAATGGGTGCCATTTTTGTTCTTTGCCTGAAACAGCAAAAGGTGATGTGTCCCTGTCAAGAATGAGAGCCGATACCTCATGTGGCCATGGGAAAACTAAGTACATTCTTTGGAACATGCATAAAACATGGTGGAAGAATCTCAGTCGCATTCAACTCTCCTTGTTAAATCTCATATTATTGACCAAGGCTAGGTGCATGTATGTCATTTTGGCTCCGCTCCTTGTGGTTCTGAATAAGACGGTGCAGTAACAGAAGGGTCCACTAAATGGCAGCAGAGGCTCAGCTACATTCAGTGAAGAATGCACGAGGCTCATAAAATTTAGACACAGGGGTTCAAAGGGCTGGCAACAACCACTTTCTCAAAGAACCCAGCAAGCCTGCCCTCGCTGGTTTAAGTAATCATGACAACTTTCTCAGAAATCCCTTTTGTTGTCTCAGCAAGAAAAGATGAGTATGTGTCCATCTAGATGAGAACAAAACTTGGAAAAGTTTAACTTTCCAACTATAGCCTTCATTTGGACTCTCAGCCTATCCATCTATTTATTTTTGGGTGTGTGTGTGGATTTTTGAAGCGCTGGTTGATTGCTACAAAATGGTATAGCTGCCATGTCCTATATGAGGGACAAGAAGTAGAAGCAAAAGGAGATGGAAGGAAGGACACAGGCAAAGTGCACTATGAGAAATAGGTGTGTGTGGAGATATATAGGTAGGAATGTAAGGATAAGGTAGAAAGTTCCACTCACCCACCACAAATTATGCTCCACCTCACCTTGGTTTGGTCTACAGATCCTCTAGTCAATATGGCCAACGGGGAGTCTTGGGTTGGGGGACAGAGTAGCAGCATGGATGGCAACTCATGTCCCAAGGTGTTGGTCACTGAACTTTCACCTACAGCATCCTTGCCTGCACAAGGGTTATGCTGAGCAACTGGTGACTATTCCAAGCTATGCTGAGATTGCAGGGAGTGTGGAAGAGCAGATGGTCGTGGCCGCTGAAAGCTTTGCCCTGCATGAAGCAAAGATGGTCTGCTGGTATTGCTCCTCTGCATGATGTGGATGCATGCAGTTCATGCCCTATCAGAAGAGATCTCAGCTTCATCAGTCTGAAAAAAGCTAGTTGCAAGTCCTCCATTTTATAACTCACTTTGACCTCTTGTCACCCTGGTCTGAAATAAATTCCAGATAAACTCACCTGGATGGCTGAGAATCTTCCCAGACGGATGACTGGCAGGCATGTCTTTTACCAACCAGCCATAGCAACAGTCTTGATGGTGATGATGATGATGATGATGATGATGATGATGATGATGATGATGATGATGATGATGATGACGACGATGATGATGATGATTTTAATGTCCACCCAAGGAAGTTCCATTGTAGAGTTGCAAGGTATAAGTCCACATTGTAGACCACCAGGCAAAAGATTTGGAAGCTAAGGTTCTGTTCAACATGAGCCCTTTCACATGACCCCTAAAATCTGCTGCAAAACACTTGCAGATCCAGAGCATAAAATTGTTTTCCACCAGCAGCAGACTTTAAAAAAAATAAAGTATGACCACGCCCACTTAAGCGCGTCCCAGCACACTTTACAAGTACCTGTTCTCCAGAGGTAAAAAACAAAATTCCAATATGAATTGTAAGGCAGTGAATGCCTGGACTGGAATTCCTAATGGTGCTGCTGTGACGGCAGGCGGAGGTGAGCCTGCATTTTTTTCTCCCAGTTTTTTCTTCCTCCCCTCACCACAGACAGAAGCAACAGAGTGCGGAAGGGTGGGAACACAGGAAGCAGAACAAAATCCACATGATCTCTGGCTGGGGGGATCCGAATTTAAGTTGCCAGCGGATTTTAGGGGCCGTGTGAAAGCAGCCATACAGTAGGTACATATGTGCATTGAAACACATGTTAGTTCAACAATTTTTGAATACTAAAATCTAACAAATTGCACTTATTGAGTATGGGGGTTGTGGCTCTGTTTCACCAAAGAGAATGATGATTTGGCTGAGGGGAACAACCGGATAGCTCGGTGGTTTAGGTTTCTGGCTGCCAAACAGAAGGTTAGGAATTCAATTCCCATCTGTGCCTCCTTGGACTTGATGATCCATAGGCTCCCTTCCAATTCTGCAGTTCTAAGATTGTTTTTGTTGTTGTTCACCAGTGAGGTCTGGAAAAAACGGTGTTTCTTTGGGGAAAGAAACTGAACAGCTGCAGTGCTTAAAGAAGCTACAACTACCACTAAAGAAGAAGAAATCAAGTAGATAGATGTGCATTATTAAGGTTGATATATAATCAAGAAATAAATCCAAAGATATTCCTGAAAACAAAACCAAGGCTCCCCACACACACACACACCAGCACACACAAAATTCAGTATCTACCTGCAGCTTCCCCTAAAAACCTGATAGCCTCCAGGTCTGTTGAACTATAGAACTACTTGTCCCTCTTCTCTCATCATCGCCAGTCGCCATAGGCCTTGAGAACTCTTGTCCTTTAGGGATAGATAAAAGATTGCTCCATCTGATTAGGAATTTATATTCTAATACCACTTACGAGGTGTCAACCAACAGGACTATTATCTGAGCCAATACCTTCAAAGGTGTCCCCCCCCCCCGCCGCACATGTGTGCCAGTCGTGTCCGACTCTAGGGGCGGTGTTCATCTCCGTATTCAAGCTGAAGAGCCAGTGTTGTGCAAGTCCGTGGCCACGTGGCTGGCATGGCTGCAAGGAAACACTGTTTTACCTTCCCACTTTTTACGGCGGTACCTATTTATCTACTTGCATTAACATGCTTTCGAACGGCTAGGTTGGCAGGAGCTGGGGTTATCAGTGGGAGCTCACTCCGCTGCGTGGCACTCGGGATTTGAACTGCCGAGCTGCTGACTTTGCAGCCAACAGTTTTCGGAAGCCTTAGTCCACTGAGCCACCTTCAAACAGGGGAGTAAAACAGGGTTGTGTTTTAGCCACTATCCAATCTTTTTCTGAATGACTTACCTCCATATCTAAAGGTTGAGGGTTATCCTCCTAAACTTGGTACCAATACTACTTTATGCCGAGGACGCTGTCTAAGACTAAAGCGATTAAGAAACAGGTGTGCTGATTATCTGCTAGATAACAAACTTCAACTAAACTACAGTAAATCCAAAAACTATGGGTTTTGCCAAATCTTGGAAACCACTCTAAGGGAATTTCAAAATAAATAGGGTGGAACAGGTTAAACACCTCACATATCTAGGAATCCAGTTTCATTATAAACACACCTGGCAACAGCACCACAAAGTAGCATTGAACCTTGCAAGGATGACAACACAAGCCATAACCCGTTTCTTTTACAACGGAAGCAATGGTTATGTCGCAGCAGACCTAAACATGTTTAACACTAAAGTAATTTCACAACTGTTATATGGCATCCCTGTTTGGTTGAACGCCCTGGACTGCACAGTGGAATGAATTCAAGCCTGCTTTTTATGGAAAATCTTAGGCATACCCAGCTGTGTCTCTTATGCAACACTATGCTTAGAAGCAGGACAACCTCTGATAGAGACAAGGGCATGGCTTAGACCTATTAAAATTTGGCTCAAAGTATATTATTATTCTGACCAGGACAGCCTGCTCTACCAACTTCTTGAAGATTCCATAGCTCCAATAGGTTCAACTAAATTAAGTTTAAAAATCAGTGCTATGGGTATTGTGGTAGACACCCTAGGGCTTATTGCCCCAGTTAGAACAATACAAGTTGATAAAACACAGGTTGCTGGAGATACAATTGCAGGATTTACAGAGTGCAACAAACTGCATATGTTCACTGATGTGCTTGCAGATCCCAGTTCAAGCTGAGCACCCTGTTCATTACCTTTACTTGTTAAACTGCCCCGAGGAACGGAGGGCTTATACTCTCGCTAGACGCAATGCCATCCCATCAGCAGTGTTGTATGGGAAATTCAATTGGACTCCATTCAGCGATGGGCACTGTTCCTGTGTACTGGGTGGAGTGGAATCACTCTCCCATGTGGTTCTGTACTGCCCGTAAAAAAACCTCCTTGATCTACTCCTTTTGAAGAAGAGGCATTGCTCAGACATTGAAAATTTGAGGTATCTTCTGCCATCAGGAGAGTCTCCTCTGATAGAAAATGTGGCAGCTTTTTTAGCCCAGTTGGTCAGGGCCCGCAGGCAGAGATGCCCAGAGTTGCTAGTTTTGTAATTTATCATTACCTTTTAAAATCTGTATTGTAACTGTGCTGTTTTGTTCTTTTTTCTGTATGCCAATAAAGGGTGATTGATTGATTGATTGATATCCTTTGTCCATCTGCGGTGCAGGGTATTGGTCTGAGAAAGGTTGGAGTAAAGAGAGAAACTTGCAAGATAAAGATTTTAGAACTATTTTCCAATCACCTAAGTTGGACGTTTGTCTCTGGACCTTGTTGTCCAGAAACAAAGACACTGTCCGCACAGACACTGTGAATTACCTTGAAAATGGAATCAATATTTAAAATCTCACTAGTTCACATTACGGGTTCTCTAACTTCCTTCTCTAAATACTGCTGATGTTGGAGAATGGAAAGCTTTGTTACTACCTTTGCCCTTTAATCTTTGGGCCAAGCTACTGCTGCGATGGAAGATGAGATAGAGAAGGAGTGGGGGAAAGTCCACCCACTGGGCAAATAGATGTCTGCCCTTGTTCTGATGGGACCACCATCCCTGCATAACTTCAAGTTCTTCAGCACTGAACTAAAAGAAGTGCTTTAGACATAGCTCTCTGTCAGGCATGGGGGTGGGAATCACCATCCAGGATTATAGTCCCGGAATCAAGCAACTATGCCACTCGAAAAATTCCGGGAGTTGTAGTCCAAAATCATAACGTTTCCACACTCCACTGTATGTCTCCCCTGCAAAGCCAAATTAAGCGCTAGATTTTACCAAAGCCTAGTCATGGAAGTTCTCGCCCAGTTCCAGTGCATTGCCATCATGTGGGGCAGGGTGCAGGTGAGCAAATTGCCTTCACTCTTACCACTATATTTCCAACCTGGGCTTCATTGCCTGTCTGGTAATGGGAACTTCTTGGAGAAGTTATTCTTTTGGACTACCTCTTCCAGAATCCTTCAGTTAGCATGACCCCACAACACAACCTTTTAAAACATAGTTTTGTCTGTCTTCTCCACTTTTGAGTGTTCCCAGTGCTATGTGGCAATCTGAAAAATCAGAATTCTGAATAGCATGAGCATGAGAAATCCTTTTGATTCTCATTCATTCATTCATTCCACCTTTTCCTTAAAACCGGGGCTTGAGGTGGTGCATAACCAAAATAGAAGGTGCAAATAAACTCTTTCTCTTTATCTTCTTCTTTGTCTTGTATTTAAACTACAACAAACCAAAATATTAAAGTGCAGTTGAAGTAACAGCAATTTAAAAGCACATCAATAGAGAAAGTAAAGCACCACATACTAAACATTTCTGCCTCAGCAGCTAATCAGTTGATAAAAGCTGAAAAGACCCTTGCTTGCACCTTCATTCAGCAGAGAAAGGCTTAGACTAGCCCAATGATGGCAAACCTTCGGCACTCCAGATGTTTTGGACCACAACTCCCACAGTCCTTTGACATTGGCAATCTAGACTTGGAATTCTGGGAATTGTGGTCCAAAACATCTGGAGTGCTGAAGGTTCACCACCACTGGCCTAGCCTATCTTGGTAGGGAGATCCACATTTTAATGCACATCCACCCAAATATACACTATCAAACATCTGGAATTGCTTCCACATAAGTAGCTGGCAAGTAGCGTGTCTTAGCATACTGGTAATTTTTTTAAAAATGTCAAAATACTGTGGATCTTTAAAAACAGATGTGTCTGAAAGGGGTAGGTTTAGATCCATGAAAGCTTACACTGAAACCAATCTAAGACTTCAGCATGTTGCAATATTTTGCCCTGTTTCTACTTTCCCATTTTTCCAAAAATCATCTGGAAAATTTCAAGGCAAGCAATGAATGCTCTAATGAAACTCAAATTCTTCAAGGAAACCTCAGTCTATAACTGCTGCCTCTTTTTTCAGGACATAATTGCTCTGTTTTCAACTTCTTTAATTTTCTAAAGAGATGAAGCTCCAGAAATTGCCAAGTTTCAGGGAGGGTAGCCGTGTTAGTCTTTTCAAGAATTCCAGGCAAAATCAAAGAAAAACAAAACAAAACAAAAGACACAAAACATGTGGCACCTTAAAGACTAACTTTCAAATTTTAATGTAACAATTTGTGGACTACACGTCCACGTCTTCAGACATATTGCCAAAGAACTGAAGAAAAGCACTCTTAGGTCACATATTTTCTAGGACTGATAATAGAAATAAGTCTTAGTTTGACTCCTTCAAATTAAATCACTCTTAACTGTTGTGACAGTAACTATTGTATGTTCCTACAAAGAGTTCAGAACTACAGGCTGCTATTTTTATTTTATTTATTTTTATTTATTTATTAAACTTATACCCTGCCCATCTGCCCATCTGGCCACTCTGGGTGGCTTACAACAGAACTGAACAAAACACATATCAAACATAACAAACCTATAATATAATGAACTAAAATAGCAAACAAATAATTAACTACAGTGGTACGTTGTATAAAGGAATTAATTCGTTTCAAATGAAGTTATGTTAAGCAAATTTTCCTTTATACAAATTCCCATAGGAATGCATTGAAAACAGAGTAATCCCGTTTTTATGTTGTACAGATTCTTCCCATAGGTGATTATGTTAAGCAAATTTCCCCTATCTCCGGATTTTTTTATGTTGTACAGATTTTATGTTATACAAGCTGTTTGTTATACAAGGGTCCACTGTATTACAACACAGCATCAACCAGAGAGTGCATTATAAAATCATATTCAGTGCTTCGGTTGATCTTACTTAAAGTTAAAATTACAGGTAAACTAAATAAAATTCTAAAAAGTAGAAAAAAGAGTTTAAAGGCAGAGGCATGACTAGGATGATATCAGCATGTCCGTTCTAGAAGTGTTCATTGCTAGCAAGAGTGGGTCTTTTATAAAGCAAATGGTTCTTAATTGTCCCTTCAGGACCATGTGAAGCCAACATACTTGGTTTATATCTTTGGTCAATACTAACAAGGATAACTTCTGATAAGACATTGTGTAGACTATATCTCAGAGGAAAAAACTTGGTGGAGGATGTTACTATTCTTGCTAAGGGAAAATGTCTTGACACAGTCAGTTTAGGAACACTGGGTCATTCTGCTTGGTCCTTCTAGCCCAATACTGTAAACTCAAATTGTCTGTGGCTCTTCTGGTCTCAATAAGTCATCTTTCCTAGCTGTACTGGAAGGACTATACCCAGGACCTGCTGCATGCAAATCAGCATGCATGATTTCTTTTTGTCATGACAGAGAGTAAACCTGCACACATTAATTTGTTTTCAGCCTCTCCCCCACTCCCCCAGGCCTTCTGTCGTATGCACACACAAGCCCATACATTGCTCACTAACTGAGCCTTAATTATTTGTGTTGCTACAGATTTTTTTAAATCTAACACTGTTCACTTGGCTGAGTGTTTTCCAGACTTAGGCGTGAAAAGCAATCGCTTATACCACTTGGGTATGTGATCAAATCAGTTGGGACAAACACAGCACTCCCCAAACCAACACTCCAGGTGAACAGACATGCTTCCCATTCCCCTTAAAAAGCACCGCTTTGATGAAAATATCCTCATATTTGTGCTGGGAAGCTGATTATAGCTACAATAACCAGAGATTACCACATGAGTACACAAAGGAGACTCCACTCACATCCCTCAAGTGATAACCAGGAGAGATAGACACTGTGCACATTGGATCTGTTGCCTTGCTTTTACATAATCTCGTCAAAGAGGCTATGTGGTAAGCAGCCTTGGACCTTGCTTTGCTGATGTGTGCTCTGTTTTATTTGGCAAGTGACCCCTATCCTTCAGATTTTGCAAAAAGTACCAGAAGCCCTAGAATTCGCATGGTCACCTCCACAGCCTGCTTGATGAAAGTAAGGCCTTTTTGTTTTGCAAAATTCCTTCTAGCTGCATTGGGCTGTTGTCATCTCCCCTCATATTTTTGAGTTATTCCCTGGGGTGCATACTCATCCCCGAAGTGTCTTGTGTTGCTTAGCTCATCCTGCTCTATATTCCTTCCTGGGATGGATGCTTAAGAGTTGTGACTCCTCTGCCAGAGAAAGAAATTATGTAGAGTGACTGAATAAGCTCAGTAGTTTAGGTATTTAGCTGTGGTGCCTCAGGTTGGGAGTTCAATTCCCCACTGTGCCAACCTGTTTGGTCCTGGGCAAGCTACATGGTCCCAGGGCCCACCCAGAAGAAGGGAATGGTCAACCACCTCTGAGTACTCTCTACCTGGAAAACCCTTTGAAGGACTGCTATAAGTCAGAATTTACTTTATGGCTGCTGCTGCTGCTGCTGCTGCTGCTGCTGCTGCTGCTGCTGATGCTGATGCTGATGATGCTGATGCTGATGATGATGATGACGACGACGACGACGACGACGACGACAATGACGACGACGACGACAATGACATATAAGGGCCTTTTTACATGACCCCTAAGATCCGCTGGCCACTTAAATTCGGACCAGAGATCTTAGGGGTTCGTCGCTCTTCCTCTGTCTTCCTCTGTCCCCACCCCCCTCCGCACTTCCTGGTTGCTGGCTGCCTGAGGGAGGGAGAAAAAAGAAAGAAAAGAATGCCTTCTTACCTCCGTTTTGTTCCGGGCAGCATTCAGATCTCTTAAAGGGGCGGGGCGCAAAAAAAGAACAAACGGAAGCCAGGAGAGCCCCGCACTCACTATCCTTACACCGGATCAAATATTTGTCACCATCAAAGACCAGGTACAAGAAAACTGCTGTTTGGTCACGCTAAAGTGGGCAGGGTCGCACTTAATTGTCTGCAAAGTCCGGAGCTGGTGGGTAAACATTTTTAAGGTCCGGACCTTGCAGCCATTTGTGGCGGAGCTTAGGGGTCGTGTATAAACACCCTATGTTACTGCTGTTCTCCACAAAACTTTTCCTTCCACACATTTTCTTACATACAGGTATTTTGATATTTTAGCTTTTAAATAAAAAATAAATCAAAAATTTCCTTTTACTCTTCCTGCTTACCATTGAGTCAATGGTCTTACTCTAGTTGTAACTGAGGGCATGAAGCAGCAGGATTTCAGCCATAGAATCCTCAAAGGCTGGAATTAGAATGGACCACAGGTGACCACATTAACCCCAGCCCTAGCCAGAATCAGGAATAGCACTGCTATGAGCCAAGCCGGGCTGTGAATGATAAATGTTCTGGAGGTCACTTGTTCATAGGATTGCTGCATGTTGGAAGTGACAACAGCATATAACGGCAACAAAAACAATAATGTTAGATAATCTAGTCCCCTGAAAGGTAGTCCATTCCATTGTTAAAACAGTTTGCACTATTAGTTAATGCTGAGTTGAAGCCACGTCTGCAACTTAAATTGCTATTTTGCATTCTGCCTCCCAACTTTGCTCCATCTTCAACATGACAGCCGTTTAGATATTTGAAGATGATTGTCATATTGCTTCTTAGTTTTCACCTTCTCCAGGCAAAGCAGGCCTAGCTCCCTCAACCAATCTTCATAGGGCTTGGTTTCCAAATCCTCACCTTTTTTGATATCAATCTTGAACTGTGGTGCCTAGATCTGGATAAATTATGCAGAGTACTGTAGTAACTATTTGAACTATTTATTTTGGAAGGAAAACAAACTAAGTAAAGGTTTCTAAGTTTTTAAAGGGAACACGGTTCTTCTGTTGTTGGTGGAGACTCTGTTTTTTAATCACAGTATTCTGATATTTAATGCATCTGATGAAATGGACTTCAATCCACAAAACCTTGTTCCAAATAAAATTGTTAGTTTTCAGGTGGTACAAGATCTTCAATTATTTCTTTTGCAAGTGAGCATGAAATCACTATCATTTATCAGGTTGACATTGTTTTGTCTCTGCTGTTTCTTTAGGTGAATTGATAGTTCATTATCTTGGACACGCGGCTGTACAGCAAGAAGATGGGGGTGGAATTCCTCCTTGTGCTTTTAGGGAGAAGATCCAGCCTGTGAAGCCCTGGGCAAGCTGTACTGTCCCTGTGGGCAGCCCCAGAAGAAGAGAATGGTAAACCACTTCTGAGTAGTATAAAATTCTGGAAAGGATTGCCATAAATTAGAATAGACCTAAAGGCACCACATCATCATAATGATCATCAAAATGCATTTCATTAACCTTTTAGTTATTTTTAACACAGGAACCTAGCACACCCATCTGGCCATGATTTCTGGAACCATCCACTACTCTGCCCTGCCCAGCCTGTTGAAGATCAAAGTGTGTTTGATCTAATTAAGTGATCTAATACTTGCCTTGCCTTCGGTTTCTGCATAGATTCCCACTCCCCCCCCCCCTTTTCTTTCCCTCTTAACCTTGGAAGTTTTACTGCCGCCTAAATGCAGTCCTAAAACCAATCCCCTCTCCTTTTTTTGTGGCGGCCTGAAAAGATGTTCGTGTCGTTTTTGACAAGCGTTTTTACAGTCTCTCTCTCTCTCTCTCTCTCTCTCTCTCTCTCTCTCTCTCTCTCTCTCTCTCTCTCTCTCTCTCTCTCTCTCTCTCTCTCTCTCTCTCTCTGGTCTTCGATGCCAGCTGCCTTCAGCGTTTCACGTGAATTGGGATTAAAGTGGGATTAACTGCATCAGGACCTGCTGGTCACGATTCTGCATTTAGTGGCGGGTGGTGGTACCCAAGTTCTCCCTCCGCGCCCCCTCGGTGGGCACACTTCCTTCGGGGATGGAAACCCTTGCGGAATATCCAACGGGGACGAGGGCGAGCGCGACCGGAGACGGCCTGCGAAAAGCCGCTGCTTCTCGGTCGGTGCGTCTTGTGCGCCCCTTCAGGGGATCCGCCGCCCAAGAGAGCCAAGGCGATCCGCCGAGGGGCCACCTCTTGCGTCCTTAACCAGCGATATCCCCTACTCAGGATCAAGTGCAGCCCAAGCTGCAAGCGCCCCCCCCCCCCACACACACACACAGAGGAGAAAGCCTCGCTGGCTTTCATGGGGGGGGGGGGGGAACCAGCCAAGTCCACCCGTCCCCCCCCCGCTCCGCGTCCGTGCGCGCGCGCGCGCCCCCTGTCCAACCACCTGCCCTCTTTGCCTTCCCTCCGCGCCCCCATCCTTGGTCCCGCCTCGTCTCTGAAGTCACCGCCGGCTCCTCAGCGGGAGGGGAGGGGAGGGGAGGGGGGAGGGGGGGAGCACGGGGAGGCCAGAGCTTTGCTTAAGCTGCAGAAAGGGAGAAGGCGGCTGAAGGGGGAAGAAGGCGAGCGCGCTCGGGCCGGCCACGAAGGGACGAGCCGCCGCCTTGCCGAGCTCCCTCCAGCGCCGGCCGAGCTGAGGCGCGCGCGCGCGGGGGGGGGTACCCTGGACAGCGCCCCGCGCTTCCCCTCCGCCGTTCCCCGTCCGGAGGGGCCGCCGCCGCCGCAGCAGCAGCCCAGCGCGCCCGCCCGGCGACCCCCTTCCGCGGAGCCGGCGACATGGTGAGTGGAGGGGTCAGCCTATTTCTGACCCGCTTGACGACAGCCGCGTCCCTCCCCGCTCCCAGGATCGCTCAATTCCCCGGGAGGGCGAAGGAGGAGGAGGAGGAGGAGGAGGAGGAGGAGGAGGAGGAAGGCAGGCGAGAGCCCTCCAGCACGAGAGCTGCCTGCCATTGTCAGCGTTGGGGGAGCGGGGAGGGGGGGGGAGACAGCAGCAGCAGCAGCAGCACGATGCTGGGCGCCTGGGAGGGGTGTGTAGTAGCGAGAAGGGGTCGCGCTCTCACGCAGGGGTCTACCTGTAATGCAGAAGAGAACCAGCTCTCCCCTACCCTTCTCCCCCCCCCCCCGTCACAGACACTCACGGACCATGCTCTCTTTCACGCCCATCCACCCACGCTGGCATGCACGCCCGGCTCCTTCCCTTCCCTTGCACACATGCTTCCCTGCTCTCCCCAACGCACCCACTCGCATGTGTGCCCACTCCTTTGCCTTGCCTACATTTCTGTGCAAAGCTTCCTCATCACACTGTGTTTTCTCACCACGACTCGACTCTCTCTTCTGCACACACATGGGCGCGTGCGCGCACACGCACACACATTCTGTCTCTACAGATACACCTTCTTTCTCACACATACACAGAATCTCCTTTTAATACCTATTGCTTTTCCAGTCTCCTGAACACCATGTTCTTTTTGTCCTTACTGCTCAAACCCCACATTTTATCAGCTTTATTCTCTGTTATGCATACATTCTACCTTTCATTCTCTTTCAGGCAGAGGGATGCAAGCCACCTTCATCCAAGGTGCACACCCTATTTCCTTGCAAATAGATACATACCCATGCAGTCACTGATGCTGCTGCTTCCCCCCCCCCCACATACAGGTAACTAGGTGTGTCTGTTACCCTGCTCCATGTGCAGAACTAATTTTCCATTTCACATATAGCCACATTAGTCTATCATCTCTCTCTCCCACCTACCCGACCACATCCCCACATCCATGTGCACGGAAACAAACGGTGCATTCTAACACAAGAGACAGTATTTGCCTGTTCTCAACACACTCCTAGAAAGATTCACTGCTGCTCTTTCCCCACATTCTTGCACACGGTGATAGAAATGTACAGGATTCCGAATCTTATGGAAGACCTGTTTTACATGTTGAAATTTGCTTAACAAATCTTTCCCCCATCCATCTCATTGTGTTTTAAAAACAATGGACTCAAGGACCAGTTCTGCTTTGCACATCATGCATCCCTCATCCATCTACCACCACCACCCTTGATTCTTTTATAGTATGATTGCATAGAAGCCTACATTAGAAGTAAGTTCCTGGTAATCATGTTTGTGGCTTAAATCACCTGTCCTTTGCAAGCCCATCCTTTCCTTACAGAGAAGGAAGAGAAAAAGGGGAAAATAGATTCATGATATATGTCTGTAAAAAAAAGTGTGTCGTAAAAACGGCAAACTCAAGTGTGTTTCACTATGGTGGTGGTTCTGAAGCTTGGGTAAACCCAGGTATTCTTGACCTGCAATTTCCTGAACCCATGGGCAGCACCACTGTTGGCAAAGGCTTTTGGAAGTTGCAGTCCAAGAACACTTGGGTTCACCCAAAGCTGGGAACCCTTGCAGTATGACATTGCTGCATCTCTTCTTCCTTATCTGCTTTCATGGCAGTCAGATTAAAATAGTGTGGAGAAGGTTTATTTAAGAGGAAACACTCAACTCTTTCCTGACTTCTAGCCAACATCATCCTGCTTGGAGGGCTAGTCCAAAAGCTGTGTTGTTCAGAACCCACTAATATGAAGGACATCTTTCTTAGACAGAGGAATCGATGAAAGTGCAGACCTAAACGATTCCAGAAGTTTATGTCTGATTTGGGAAGCAAAACTCTGTGCATATTAAAAATCCATGATTTGGGGTATGTGGCTGGGAATTAGTAATCCACTTCTATGTAACCCCCCCTTTTTTTTTGAAGTGGACTTTCCATAAAGAGTTTTGCATTAGGTTTTTGTTTTATTAGAGTGTAGTTCAAATTGTATGTGCTGTAGAATGCCTTTAGCAGAAATGAAAAACTTATTTTAGTGCAGAGGATTCTTTGGTATTTCATGGAATACTTTGTGCATATATGCTGCAGTGGGCGAGGGGGGGGGGATATGGGGGCTTCCAAAGGTTTTTGGACTGTATCTCTTCTTGTCAGACTTTGGTAGGATAACTGACATTGAGGAAATAAAGAGAGCTGCAATCCAAAAAAATATTCCGTGTCCATAAAATAAATTTAAATAGCAGAATAAACCAATCCAATACTTTTACTTTTTTGATGACTGTGTGGAAAAGCTTGTAGGTACTGTCTGTAATGACAGGTACCAGCTCCAAAGAGCACTGTAATTAGATGACACATATCTGTTTCACTTTTGTTTGTAATAAAATTTAGACTGGATATCGCTTTCTCCCCCAGAAACACGAAAAAGCCCAGACATGTATGCAATGAGAGAGGGATAATAACTATTCAGAGAACTGCAGTATAGTTTAGTAAAAAAATAACTTACGCTAATGTATGTTGTAGCAGATCAATTGTCATATCACAGTGCAATGAGAATAAAGTGAAGAAATATAAAATAAGATTGAATATGTACTTAAAAGTATTCTCAATAGATTTTCTATTTTACATAGAATGGAATTGAAGAGAGGGTCTTTTTGCAGGGCCCCTGGAGGATACTGCATATTAATTTATGACCAGATTGATTCCACTTCTCCCCCCAAGGACCCCCTTTTTATTTCATTACCTTTAATAAGAGATTTAAAAAAAATTAAGTGAAGTTTTTCAAAAGTGATGGCTGTGAATAATAATGACAAATACAGTCTAGTCTAGTTGAACATTTTGAGAGTGGGAGGTGGTCAACTTATGGGCTGTGAATTTAAAAACAAACAAATCCTGCCTAGCCAATAATGTCAGGTAAGGCTGGCTCATGATTGGGATGGGACTGCATAATCTAAATTTATGGGAGGGGAGGTAACCCCCAGCAAGCTGCTCCTGTTTCCAGGATTTAAGAACAAAAGAGTCCATTTGTGTGTGCAAATAAACAAAACAAAACAGAAAGGCAAAGGAGGGGTGGGGAAGAAAACAGAGGGAACAGCAGTTCTCTCTCTTCATCTTCCTTACCTGTTTTGTCATGTCCTTTTGAATTACACATATGAGGGCAGGGACTATTTTGTCTTGTTTTATTAACATGCAACTCCTTTTACAAGCATTTTCAGCTATGGCGTGGCATGCTTTATAAATATAATGAATAAAGAGCCCTCATTATTAGTCCTGTTGGATGGACTAATATACCAGCCAGTTCAATAGGTGTATGAATTGGGAAACTAAGGTGCAAATTCAGTTCTCAGCAAGGTGGTTATATATTATTTTTGCTGTCTCAACAAATGAGACTCCCTCATAGATCACTAAGGTGTGCACTAATAGCACCATATAGTTAATGATATATGTTATAATTAGCAGCTAGATGTACATAATCTGTGCGTCAGGTCATATACCGATTATGAAATTCTTATTAATCCAGACATAAAACCTCTGGCTTAAACTAATTAGGCTGACTACCAAGAAAAATCAGTCTTTGGTGAATTAGATTTCAAAAAATATAAATGTATTCTGTATGTGTGACTTATCCTGGTAAGCATTTATTTATTGCATTGTTTCATTTATTTATTTAAATAAAATATCAAGTATATACTTGAATTATGCTCCAATATTTCAACTATAGGCTTGAATTGTATTTCATTACAATTTTCAGTTGAGGCTAACATGAATTTAATTCAAACGCCTGATGTTTTGAAAAATTAGATAAAAGAATTTTGAACTGATACATAACGCGGCTAGAGTCCTTTTACTGAGATAAAAAGGGATATTATAAATGGAATGAATGAATAAACAAATGTATGAAAATTCAGAATTTTGTACCAATTTCAGTTTGTGTCATTGGAGCCTGCATCAGATTTAAGTCTGGCGACCAAATTTGTACTTAAATTTTTTTTAAAAGTTTCATCAATAAAAACCTGCTTTCGGCCTTCATGTGTGAGCTGATCATATGGACATTAGGTTAGAGCCAAAGTAGTGTTCAGTGGAGTTCACCTTGCATTGGAATAAATGGATTATAGATAGTGTTGAAAATGACTCCTTTCCCCCTTAGGGCAAGGGAACATCCAGGAGCATTAAAAAAAAGTGAATACAGTGGAAAAAATGGAATTGGCAAAAATTGTCTCACTGTCCCCTCTTCCAGTGGGAGACTTTGCTGGATTGTGTGTGTTTGTAATGGATGGAAAGAGTCTTTCTGTCTATAGAATGGCAAAACTGGATCTAGCATGGCCATGCTTGAAAGTAGGCAATGAGTCAAATGCAGTGAGTTAGTTCAGACTAATATAATATGAAGTAAATGAGACCAGTTAGTTTAGACTAATGTAAACCCAATTGATTCCAATTATTTCTGTCACTGAGCATGACTGAGTTTGGATTGAACCAATTATTGGGAACTAATAGCAATATAGCAATAGGTAAGTCCCAGTAATGCCTTTAGATTCAAGATGGTTATAATAATTGCATTCTATGACAAATTAACAGTAGGATTTGTGATGGGTTTATTCCATTTATCATTTTTATCACAGCTTTGTAAGGTTTTCATAAGTGTCGCGGCCGCACTCGCTGCAGGCGGCCACGCCCAGGGAGGCTCGAAAAACGTCTACTCATGACCGAGCTTTCTCTGTGGCTGGCCCTACACTCTGGAACCACCTCCCTAGCGCCTTGCGCCTTGCACAGTCCCTGCCAGCCTTCAGGAAAGCATTAAAGACCTTGCTGTTCCAGGAGGCATTTGGTGACTCCTAATTACGGGTTTTTTTCCCCCTGCACCCTTTTTACTATGTTTTAAATTGATTTTATTATTGTTCACATGCTGTATTTAATTGTTACTATTTTGCGTGTTGTGAACCGCCCGGAGTTCCTTCGGGAAGACGGGCGGAATATAAGCCTTAAATAAATAAATAAATAAATAAATAAATGATCAGTAGAGGAGGATGTTTAGTCCCATTCTGCCACGTGGTTCAGTCTGAAGAAATGCGTGCTTGCTTCGTTAGCAGACTATGCTTCCCTTTAACAATTAGAGCTCTCTGTGGTAGATGGATTGCTTATCCTGAGCCACAAGGCTGACTTTGCAAATCTTTGCCTAACGTGTGCCTCCTTCTTACAAAGTTACTAAGTGGCTTACAGAACTACACAGGCCACCTCATGTCATCTCAGGAGTCATGGTGGGGTTTATCCTGTAAATGTGAGATAAGCTGAGCCTGTGGTCACCTGTGCAAAACTGGGATATTTCACTGCTCTCTGTAGGTATAAGGGTCCCCCTCACCCACTAATGTAATATGTTTCTACAATAGAAATTTCTTTCTTTCTCAAGGGGTCTATATGTTTGGATGTTATGAAAGTGCAATCTTCTAGCCACATACATAATGATGTTTCGGTGAATTAAATGGGACTTACTTCTCAGTAAGGTAGGACTGTGCTGTGCTTCAGCAGGTCGGATCCTGCACTTAACTTGCCCTTTCTTCTCAAACATTCTGCAAACGACTAACACCAGTTTTTGGTGTCTATAATGCTCAGTGTGGTGTACTGGAGAGAGTGACAGGCTCGGACTCTGGAGAACAGGGTTCAGTTCCCACTTGGCCATGGAAATTCACGGAGGGAGTGGACTGATAAAACCACTCCTTAAATATCTCACTTACTTTGAAAGCCCTATTAGGGTCACTATAAGTCAGTTCTGACTTGAGAACACAGAACACAACACAGCCTTCTGTTAACTAAATAAATGCCACAAAATAAGAAGATGCATATACACAGGTCTTGTATAATACAAGAAGCTTCACACATGTGGTCTTCTGTATTATTTTTTCTTATAGTTCTGGAGGTAAAATGTTTTCATAATAATGATAATTATTTTTAATAGGCTCTTGTATGCATATCATGTTTTCTATTTTAGTTTCAAGGCTAAGTTTGAGTAACCCTCCTGGATGTTTTCTCTTTCTTCTCAAAGTTCTATCATACATAATATTTTTTTCTCCTGGAACAGAGGACAATAGCATATATTTTTTATTAGAGAAGGAAAAAAATTGGTCTTAGGCTGGTGTTTCTGCTGAAAACTTTATAATGTCTGGTCAACACATGTGGGATAAGTATGCAACTTTAAGCAGAGCTTGCAAAAGTCACTTTTTAGGGCTTTCTCTCCCAGAATCCCACAGCGATGGCCACTTGTTCTTATCCCAAACTCTGTTTTAAACACAGCTCACTGGTCAAAGACAACATTTCCATGAAGGAAGCTCCCAATTCATTCCCAGTGCCTCCAGCTCAAAGCATCTCGTGCAGAAAGATACATGGAAAAAAACTCTGTGTGCCTCAGAAACCTTCCAGACAATAAAAGACCAGGTGACTGCTTCATATTTTCCCATCAAGGAAACAACAGTAACAACACTGTTCCCTACATCGGTTGTTTCCTGCAGCAATTTTGACAGTTAGTAACTACAATGCTTTTTTTATCTTTAATAGTAACATTTTAACATTTTTTCTTTTAATCGTTGGAGCTGCTGAATAGGGATACTTTGTAATCAGTTTGCCTAGTATCAAGGACAAGCTCACAGCACCAATTTAGCCAATACACACTCTTATTGTCTAAACATTTTTTTTTAGAGTGTGCATGTTCCTACAAACAAGCACCCCTCTCAAGGAAGACATTTTATCTTCAGGGCAAGGCTATGTTTTGCCTTTAAAGGCATAGGGCACAACTATTGTTAAAATAGAAGGGTAGTGAGGTAGCAATTCACTGCGAAAATGTACTTTTCTTCCTGCAATATGTTGAGAACTCAGCTAGCTCTTCTTTTAGTTTGATACTGCCTTAGGCAACAGATTTGGGGGGTAGGGGGTTCATGAACATACCTACGTACGTACATATGTACGTACGGATTACGTATGTACTTACTTACTTACTTACTTGATTGATTGATTGATTGATTGATTGATTGATTGCCTGGATGCAGGGCCAGCGCGTCCATTAAGGCGAACGAGGCAGTTGCCTAGGGCACCAAAATGGACAGGGGGCACTGGCCAGTCTGCTGCCCCCCCGCCACCACCCCCCGCTGGCCACCGCTGTCCGTCCCCCACTGCCCACCACCATCTGCCCGCTGCCCGCCACCCCCGCCGCCACCCACCCACCGCCGCTGCTCACCCCCTGGCCCCCCACCGCTGCAGTCGCCCCCTGCCCCCTGCCCCCCTGCTGCCGCTCCCCCCCACTGCCCCCCCGCCCCTCGCCTAGGGCGCAAAAAACCCTAGCGCCGGCCCTGCCTGGATGTAGAGACTAAGTTCCTGTAGACGGATTTTCTGGTTCATGTAGCAAAATAAATTGGCTAGCCAGGGAGTCTGCAGTGTTGATCATATTGACATCTGTGAGCACAGGAACAATTTGGTGCCTGACATAGAGCTTCAAAACATTTTGGGCCAAGTATGACTGAACGGTTTCCAATATTGGCTTACTTGTGGGGTTCTATAAAACCTTACTAGGGGTTTTAAACAAGCATGCAGTCTTGCTCTTTTGGTGAGCCATCACCATTGTCCAATGTAGCAGAGTGTTATTAAAGCATAAAGCAGATTCATATGCAGTTCAAACCCAGAAGAAAGAATCAGAATACAGTGGTGCCTCAATTTACAAATTTAATCCATTCTGAATGCATGTTCTTAAGTTGAACTACTCTTAAGTCGGGGTACCTATCTAAAAATTTGAAAAAAAAATAAGTTAAAGAATCAAAAAATGAAAAAAAATGTAAGTCGAGCAGACCATAAGTTGAGCAGACCATATCTAAAATTTGTAAGGCAGCAGTTAAAACGCCAACAGTTTTATGCTCTTAAGTCAAGCTGCTCTTAAGTCGGGGTACCTCTCCCTCCCCTCCAGCTACAAATTCTCCTCTAAGCTAAACACAAGTGTGTGCTTCTTAACTAGTGTGTTGTTTGTTTGTTTGTTTGTTTGTTTGTTTGTACATCTGTATTAGAGATGGGTATGTATGTATGTATGTATGTATACAGTTGTATACCACCCGTCTTCCAGAGGAACTCTACGAGGTTTATAAAAATCACAGCAGTATCCGTTCCACTTTCACAATTTGACCTGAACTGCATTCAGACTCCACAATACCAATTACTTTTATGAAACAGTGGCTGAAATCCACAGTAAATTGTAACTTGAGTAGGCCCATTGAGTCAGCAGGGGTTTGATGAGTCAACTTCTGCAGAAGTCCTACAGATTCATTGAGTTGTGATTTACCCCTGGATTCCACCCAGGATATTCCTAAAAGTGGAAAATCTTCAGAGGAACAAATATAGATGAAGAAAAGCTTCCAGCTGATATTTTAAACCAAGAATCTGGTGCACCATTCCTGTTCTGCTCTATATCATTACAGGCTAATCAGCAGAGTAAGCTCTTTTCATCATCTCCATCCTGCCCCTGCCCCTGCCCCTCCCCCTAAAAAATCTTCTAAATTGTATAAGAGAAATGCTTGCGACTGCAAGAATACAAGCCTGCATACAATTCCACTGGCCGGCAGTTCAGAGGCTTGCTGAAAGATGGATCCATCTTCTGTATTACCATCCTCCTCTGGAGTGACAGAAGAAAAGAACAGATAGTGGGAATGATTAAAAAGCCAGACCAGGTCAGGTGATAATTCTGGGACTTTTCTGAAAGGTTAAGATTAGAACATAGAGTTAAATAAACCTAGTTCTGTGCTGTGGATTGCAGTGGGTCTTTTGCCTTCTTTACTCTTTTCCACAGCTTCCTGCAGTGCCTGGATTTAAATGTGTTCTGGCGGTTTCTCTTCCTGTCCCAATGACCAGTGGTGGGGAAGCTGCAGGGAGGGAGAGGGGAAAGTACTTGGTTTCCAGCTTTACTAGTGGGACTATTTCTGTCATAAGAATGGCACTGTTAGATCAGGGACATAGGAAGTTGCTTTTTACAGAGTGAAATAGTCTGGCAAGAGAATTTCCGGAGATTTGACTCCGGGCAATGCTGTGTTCAAAGCATGCCTTCTGTCACTGAAGTGTTGGCCAATTTTTATTTGTTTTGTGCTTTGATGTATTATAGAGCGTTCAGAGGTGGGATACATGGACCCCATGTCTCCTATTTTATCTCATCAATATTACTGAGAAGTGCATTTGCTGGAGAGAAAATGAGAATGGCTTAACGACACCTAGACAGCCTCATATTTATTTATTTATTTATTTATTTATTTATTTATTTATTTATTTATTTATACCCCTCCCATCTGGCCATCTGGCCACTCATGGCTGAAATCTCTGCTGAGTCCCAGTAGAGCAGTGGTTCCCAACCTGGGTAACCCAGGTGTTCTTGTACTGCAGCTCCCAGAAATCCTGGGCAGCACAACTGATGGTGAAGGCTCCTGGGAATCGGGTTACCCAAAGTTGGGAACCACTACAATAGAGCATTCTAACCATGATGCTGTGCCCTGATCTTTATGGTCCAAGGGAGTTTTTCTTCACAAGTAGGACACAAGGAAGGGCGTTTATACACGACCCCTAAGCTCCGCCGCAAATGGCTGCAAGGTCCGGACCTTAAAAATGTTTACCCACCAGCTCCGGACTTTGCAGACAATTAAGTGCGACCCCGCCCACTTTAGCGCAACCAAACAGCAGTTTTCTTGTACCTGGTCTTTGATGGTGACAAATATTTGATCCGGTGTAAGGATAGTGAGTGCGGGGCTCTCCTGGCTTCCGTTTGCTCTTTTTTTGCGCCCCGTCCCTTTAAGAGATCTGAATGCTGCCGGGAACAAAACGGAGGTAAACCGGCGTTCTTTTCTTTCTTTTTTCCCCGTCCCTCAGGCAGCCAGCAACCAGGAAGTGCGGAGGGGGTGGGGACAGAGGAAGAGCGACGAACCCCTAAGATCTCTGGTCCGAATTTAAGTGGCCAGCGGATCTTAGGGGTCGTGTAAAAAGGCCCGAAGTTGCTGCTTCTGCCTTCCACAGAAGGGTCTTAGATCTGATCTGTGCACAAAAAATGAAGCAATGGGTCCCACTGGACTTGCTTTCATTTCCTTTTACATGCCTGTCTCTTCGTTTGCTATATAGGCAAAAGTCTGTACAGATTAAAAAGGCACAATGGTGCTTCTCCCCTCATCTGTTTACAGCCTTTTAAATAACTTGGAGGGGCAGGCCAAACAGAACATGGAGATGTGGTGTCCAAACTTGTGGCAGTCCAAAGACTAATATCAAATCAGCTCTTTATTTGTATTATCTGATATTCTCCGACATTAAATAGAGTTGTGCAAAAGATACGGGTTTGATTGGAGGGAATTCTTGTGAAAATCAATTGACACAACTGAGGTGTAAAAAAACAGAGCAAACAAAAGTTCATTTTTGGAAAGCAGGGGCATATAAATTTCAATCTATTACTGAAGTTGTACATTTAGCTTTATTTCTTCACTGAGGTTTAGGAATAAGGACCAAATTGACAGCCTTGTGTCTGTCAGAGTTCTCAAAAGTTTTCTTATTATTTTGGGACATTTTAGGCAGTTCTATTAAAAGTATTATCATGTTCTGAATATTTTTCTTTCTTCCAACCATGTCATGCCACTGCTGTGCCTAATGACCTGCAGATAATATGTGCCACTGCCTCAAAGAGATTCCAGACTGTAATTTTGGAGTATCGATCACATAAATTGTCCTCTTAGGTTGCACTTTTTTCCTTGTAATTAATCTGTATTGTCCCACTGTCAGAGAGCTACATGTAATAAACAGATTCATAGGACTATTTACCAAACAATTGAACAATGTCTTCAGGCCAGGATGATACAGTGGATCTGGTTGTTGACCTTTGAGAAGATTTGGGATCATGTTCTGACTCTTTCATAGGACTTGACCATCCAGTGGTGTTGCCTCTGGTCATTCTAGGTTTTTTGTTTTGTTTTATTTTGCCTGCAGTTTTGAATATAACATGCTAGTACAGTGGGCCCTTGTATAACAAACGGTTTGTATAACATAAAATTTGTACAACATAAAAACGTTCCGGAGATAGGGGAAATTTGCGTAACATAATCGCCTATGGGGCAAATCTGTACAACATAAAAATGGGATCACTCCGTTTTCAATGCATTCCTATGGGGAATTTGTATAAAGGAAAATTTGCTTAACATAATTTCTTTTGGAATGAATTAATTCTTTTATACAAGGTACCACTGTATTTGGCTCTACACATGGGGAAGGTACTTGTTGCTGGAGGTGCCAGGATATATCATGTCATATCAATGCCACCATTCCACTCTGCACACATCTAGAATTGCTACTTAAGGCCTCTTCTGCAGCACAGATTGCCATTCCCCCACTTTTCCCACCTTCTCTGTCCTCCAAGTTACTTAAAGGGTGTAAACAGAGAGAGAGAGAGAGAGAGAGAGAGAGAGAGAGAGAGAGAGAGAGAGAGAGAGAGAGACTGCTACCACCCAGTGAGTGTATAAAAACCCAGAAAGCAAGGAGTTCCTCCCAATTTAATTCGGCTGACATGAGATTCAGCCCTGCATTCTCTGTACAGTGGCATGTGATACTCTTGTTGGGTACATGTCTACCTTTGGATACATCTGCTTGCCTTAACATCCCCATTGGATACAATTGTAATAATAGCATATCCGCTTAACAGAGATATCTACTAGCAAGATAAAGCTTGCAACAAGGTGTTAACAGTTTGAATCTCTGTTAAATTATGTTGGCCTGCAACTTCCATTGTCTTCCTCCTCCTCCTCCTCCTCCTCCTCCTCCTCCCAGAAATCCTAGCCAGCACAACTGATGGTGAAGGCTTCTGGGAATTGCAGTCCTGGAGTACCTGAGTTACCCAAGGTTGGGAACTTGGGTCTAGATCATTATCTGGAGCAGCCATACTCAATTTTTCTTTTGCCACAGCCATAAACACAATTCACAAGAAATAAAGGTTGAATCAGGATTGTATAAGTTTCATAACAAACCTGATAAGGTGGTGCGTGAAGAATTGTTTCCAATCTCTGTCCACTGTCAGATATGCCATCCCCACCCAAGGGCCAAATGGCCCTGCTTGAGAAGGGCTGGCCTAGAGGACTGCATTTTGCTCACTTCTACTGTAAAGCTTTCTGCACATCAAATGTTATATCAACTATTATAGTGCAAGAGAATGCACAAGTGCAGATTCTACTATGTTCTCTGTTTCCTACCCCATTTCCCCCACCTTTCCTCACAGAGTTGGCATTCAGATTTGTTCAGCAGCCCATGTAATCGTAACTTGCAATTCTTGGCTTAAGTAATGCAACCAGGGCCCACCTGCTTTTCCTTGACGAAGACCAGATTACTTTGCAGTATTAATTTCATCGGCACAAGTGGTGCTCTTTCTGCCTTTCCCACAGAAACATTTTTTTTCACAGCCAGCATTAAGTAGAGAGAGCCACTATGTTTCTTGCAGCCTTTGGACAGAATTCTTTCAAAGAGCAGCATGTTGGGGACAGATGAATGGCTGGCATGAACCTGGAAGAGGGGGTGGAGGGAAAATACGGTTTCAAGGAATTGGCATTCCTTTCATCAAGATGCAAATTCCAAACCATGGGCAGCCGCAGCTGAATTGCTTTCCAGTTACTTGTTATGTAATGCTTCATTTTGGTGAGTTGTGTAGGAAGCTGGGTGAATTACACCAGTAGTTTTTTTTTTAAACGACTGTGTTTTAATGAACAAAATGAATATCGCAGTTAGCAGCATGTTATGAACTAGAGTTTTAGAAGTCAAAAAAGATACCCAACATGTAATTCTGACTGCATTTACTTCATCACAATCCCATGAATTATGTTATTGCTTAGCAGAGCAAATCAAGATTGTACAAGGCAGTTCAACAAATGGGAATATTATTCCCTATTAAATCATTTTTAAAAACCTCTGACTGAGTCTGGAGCTGCCATAGACCAAAGAAGAGAAGACGTTCACTCCTGAAGAAGGCCCTGCCAAAATGTATCAAGCCAGAGCTTTTTAAAATGATTTAACAGGGAATAAGGTTCATTTTCTATTTTTATACATCCTGAGACTCTGTCTCCCACTCGTATTTTGACTTCAGTGGATGTACCAGTTCCTTTTACTTTGCAAACAAATAAACAATAACAATAACAACAAAACTTTGAAACTCAGATCAACACTAAATTTTGCACAGGTTTAGAATGCAGTCTGTGGAAGTTTTGGCTTAGGGTTTTGAAGTTACATTTTTTTAAAAAAGTACAACTGCCCCCCCCAATTCAGAAATAGGTGATGTTAAGAACCCACAGATTTAAAACAAATAAAATATATTGAAAGAGGATGGTTGGCCCCCATCACCTTTTTTATTTGGAAAGAATCCAGGCTAAAACATAGGTGTTTTTTTTTAGGATTCTGAAGAGCAGACATGCAACATTAGTTTATTGAGAGGTTAAAGGGTATACAGTACAGTGGTACCTTGTATAAAGGAATAAATTCGTTTCAAATGAAATTATGTTAAGCAAATTTTCCTTTATACAAATTCTCATAGGAATGCATTGAAAATGGAGTAATCCCATTTTTATGTTGTACGAATTTTCCCTATAGGCGATTATGTTAAGCAAATTTCCCCTATTTCCGGAATTTTTTATGTTGTACAGATTTTATGTAATACAAGCTGTTTGTTATACAAGGGTCCACTGTATATATTTCTCCATTGTGTGCAATGGGGCTACACAAATAAAATATCAGTTGAGTAGTATAAATCATGACTCATTTGCAAATAAAAACAACACGTACTTTCTTGGAGATTTTTTCTTTCAGTATTGTTAGAAATCCTGGATCCGCAGTGCCCCACAATGGAAAGTACACAACCGTGCAATAATGGTATGTGGGGTTTGACTGACCTATAGAGTTTAACGCATAGTGCAAAATACTGTTCTATTAACATACATAATCATAACTCAACTAAAATATAGTTACATAAGTATAATAGTGAGCTCCGTTATTATGAGCTCCGAATGATCTGTAGTAACTACCAGAGTTTGGAAAAAGTTCTTTTTTAAAACAAAAGATAATTCTCAGAATTCTTTCTGGTTACGTGCTGACTAAAAAATTCTCGTAGCCATAGTCCAAAAATGTCAAGCTTTGGAAGCAACAACAAGAAATCTCAAATCTTTTGTGCCACAGGACCAACTGAGCAATCTATGCTGCTTACTGGCACCACGTTTCACTACTGTATGATCAGGACAAAAAATAAAAAGATCACTTGATTAAGATTAGTTGCTATGGCTGCTCTTTCCCCCTTCTGTCCTTGTGGAAAAATTGTGAGTGTGAATGTGTCTACACATCCTTCCCTGAGACCTTAGCTCAGGGGTCCTCAACCTAAGGCCCCAGGGCCGGATGTGCCCCCCCAAGGTCCTGAATCTGGCCCCCGGGACCAAATGCAACCCCCCCACCTACCCCTGCTTTGCGAGCAAGCAAGCCTCCGCAGCTGCTTCTATTGCTGAGGCAGTTCAAAGCAGTGGGCTATGTCGCTTCTCCCACTCCCCCCCCAACTACTGCCCAGATGATCAGCATGCTGATCTAGCATGCTGGCTAGTGGGGCATTCAAAGTGGGAGGGCTATGGCAAGGTCCCCCACTCCCTCCCCCCCTTTTTTCCATGTTGGCCTTTTTTTTTTTTTTTGACTGTGGTCCGGCCCCCAGTGGTGTCTGGGGCGTGGTGGACCGGCCCGCTGTTTGAAAACTTTGAGGACCCCTGCCTTAGCTGGTACCATGATACATGACAGTGCTGCCAACTGGCAGGCCTTACATGTTCAGGTTGCCTCTTCCATCATCATCATCATCATCATCATCATCATCATCATCATCATCATCATCATCATCATCATCATCATGCTATGGGCTACATTTTTAGACTCCTCCAAGGGCCAGATAAGTTTCATACTTAAGGTCTGCAAGGAAGATAACAGTATATACTCCAGGATATTCATAGCATCTTAGATTGTTCAGTGTTTGCAGTAGAGATGTTTAAATGTGATGTGTTGGAGGGACAGTGTTCATCACCACTTAATTATGTTGTGTTCAGACATATGAGTGAAGATCACTTGGCCTCAGATATCAACGTCAGCTTTAAAAACGTTACAGTAAATAGACATCACAGAGTTAGAACCCAAGGTTGTGGTCCAGTTTTGCACTGAAGAAACATGGATTTCCTTCAGAAGACAAATTGTAGTGTAAATTCTACTCTTTGCACTTATATACTAATGAACAAAGCACTGTGGGGGAATTTCTGGCTGGTTTGCTTTTCAGTACAATACCCAGAGTCTGCTTTTCCTGGGCAGTGCCATCTTGATGAGGAAGACATTATTTCCTGTATTTTATCCAGAAATGGGTAAATGTCCTGTTAGTTTCTGAACAACAGTTTGGTGTTACCTATTTGGTTTCTTTAGAATAGCAAGTAATTAGTTGTTATAGTTTTAAAAATTCCAAAGTAGCTTATTTTTTGTTATTCAGAAGTAAATGCTGCTGCCCTACAATATAAAAAAAACATGTAAGCACTTGCAATAATAATAAAACTAGTTCTTTCCAAAAAGGAATTACGTTCTGGTAATTATTTGTAACTAGTTACTTCTAAGCAGTAAAGTGAAAGGTGTTTCTGAAGTTCACCCATATATTTATTCCAAGCAATGTGCTTGGACTGTTTTTAGAAGCCTTAGAAGCACCTCTGTTTGCATAGTGGTGTCATCCGTTGTGACAGAAATGAATAACTTGTTTGCTAGGTGGCTCATTAATCTAGTAATCCTCTGGATCAGTAAAGAGTCAGCCGAATGGATATCCTTTAATTTAGGACTATTGGACTGCTTGAAATGAGAGTTTTGTTTTGTTTTGTTATGTCAAATGTTAATGTTAATAAGCAACAGTAGAATTACCTTTGCATACAGGGCATATGTAGAAGGCTCTTCAACAGGGCAGACTGCAGAGTTGCTTAGGGACAGAAAATCCTTTTTGATCAGCCTTACTAGTAACAGGAGGAACAACCCTGGGTACATTAATCTCAGTCTTGGGGACACAGAATTCTACTGCAGGCAACTGGGACAGCAACCAAGAAACCTGCTTCTTAAACAGAGAGCCCCCTTTGTCTCCAGGCCAAAGCACTGAAAAGCATTCTTTGTGTTGCTCTGTTGCTGTCTTTTAGTTTGAGAAGTCCATTTCCAAAATAGCATACAGATCCGGTCTGCAGACTCTGCATGCATTGTCTCAAGTGTGTTGAATGAAGGGGGTGGATCCAGTTTCCAGTCTCCAGTCACAACGAGAATCAAAATGTGTGGCAAATACCTATAGGAAGCTCATTCTATTCCACATAGTTTACTATTAGGATAGATAAATCCAAAACATCTGGAGTGCCAAAGGTTCGCCACCACTGGTATAGTCATACCAGTAACAGGTTTATGGTGAGACTGAGATGGTTTTCCAAAGCCACCATCATTTGCTGATCTTTTTTTTTTTTTCAAGAAAAGGAGAGTGGCTGAGTATACCATGGTCACTCCCACTCCCTTTTTAATGGCATGACATCTATAAGGTCATTCACAGACAATCGAATGCCCACTGTCAGCTGCAAATTCATAGCAGTTTCCAGTTGACTAGACCTCAGGATTCTAATAATAAGAAAAAGCATATCGTAAACTTACAACTCAATAAATGCAATGGTCCTACATCAAAGTAAATATGCTTGTGATGACACCACACTCTTTAAACTCAAAGAAATAAAAAACTTGTTAAAATAGACACCTGTATTCAGTGGATGAAGACATTGTTTCCACTCCCATCTCCAAAAGAAAACTCAGGGGGATTTATCTTAGTAAACACACAGAGGACTGTACTGTTCGCTGTTAAAGATCTGGTTTTCTTATGTTCCAAATCCAATTTAATCTGATTAATGACGTTTACAGTTTCTCAGTGGGTAGTTTAACAGCATCCCACTGACTGGAATTTTTCTTATACTTCTGTACTATTTGCTGGTTTGATCATATATTAAGACCACCTGCTAAGAAACAATTGTATTAGCATTCTCCTGGAATTCATATGGGACCAGTTTTCTCATGGAACTGGGGCTTATAGAGTCAGAATTCCAAGGCTGTTTGAATAGTAGGTCGGATTTATGACATCTTCCACTTTCCTTAGATCATTCCTGCTCCCTCTGAATTTGGCTACAGTCCTCATGATGGTACAACACAGTTGTGATTTCTCAGCAACAGTATATGATTGGGGAAGCATAAGCTTGGGAAACCTGCCTTGTGATCTTTCAGGTAGAAAGGTGGGATATAAATATTTTAAATAAATAATAAATAATTTGGGAACTATACTTGTGGCAGTGCAAAATATTTTTGGAATGGAGTTGAATGAAATGGACATTGCTAGAGTTGATTGTAACAGTTAGAGAAGGCATGTTAAATGAATTGTGGAATGAGTAACGTTTCATATAAATCTCATTGATTCTATTTAAGTTTGAAATATATGTGTGTGTGTGTTACAATCTATTTAAGTTGCATCTGACTCAGAATTACTCTAATGAGGTTTTCAAGGTAACTGCGAATTTTAAAGAGTTGTTCTACCAGTACCACTGCCCAGGAAGTGTCCATAACCAAAGAGGAATTTGATCCCTTGATCTGAGTCCTAGTCCACCATTCTGTCCACTGTACCATACTAGGTATATACAGTAGATGGGAATAACAATTGCATTTCAGGTAATAAAAAAATAATCCCCATATTTCATTTTTTTTTAAAAAAACAAACAAACACATTGCTTGTTTTCAAAGAGGCAAGCCTGTTAATCTGTTTGGGCAGAAGCAAGCACAAAAGGATTTTGTGAAATTTGAGACTAACAAATTTCATGGATAGCGGACGGTCCATTTAAAAAAAAAAAAAAAAAGAGTCAGCCAGAAGTGGTTTGTAATCTATGAAAGTTCCCTCTGAAATAAATTGTTTAGTGTCAAAGGTGCCAAAGCTGGTTTTAGTTTGTTTTACTATGTGGGATGCAGTTGATCCAAGCTCTACTCTAATTCTGCGATTCCTCACCCTAATCTCTCTTTTAAGGTTAATTATTTCACAGTGCTTCAGTTACTTTAAGGTCAATGACAAACCTAGGTGTTAACATCCTCCCACTTTTAAAAAAAAAAAACTTGCTGTTTCTGGCTTTGAAAACTGATTTTTTTTATTGGTATTAGAAATTCTGAAAATTTGAGGATCTACCATTAATCACCAAGATGCCTACCTATAGATCTGGATCTACATTCTGCTATCACTGGGCAAACGTTATTTTTCTTAAAGTGGAATGTATGGGCTGAGTATGATCTGTGAAACAAAATCAAAAAAATACGCTCAAGGTGCAAAGACAACAAGGTCACTAGAACCTATCGACACATATTTAGGCAGATTATGGCCATGGGAAGACCCTGTAAATGGCAGCCTGGCTGTGTGCATCCATGATCAAGTATGGGAATTAGATGTGAGTACGCACTGGGAGACTGGTTGGGGACTTAGCTCAGGGAGTTAAGTTTATGGCTGCAGAGGTAGGGGTTGTGGGAGTTCACTTCCTGTGCATCCCAGAAGAGTCAGCCGGTGTGACCTCAAGCAAGCTGCACACTCCTAGGATGATGCCCCAGAATATGGACCGGGCAAATCACTTCTGAGTACTTTCTACCAAAATTACTCTGAAAAGGGCCACCCTAAATCAGAATGGCTGGGTTCAGTCTCCCACCTAGCCATGGAAATTGACCAGGGGAGTAGAACTGGTAAAGCTATGCCTTAAGTGCCTTACTTCGAAAGCCCTTTTAGGATCACTGCTAGTCAGTTCTGACTTGGAGCCACGTAACATGCACTCAGGATCTTTTCTTTTTCCGGTGCTTCCCTGAGCATTCCCCGAGAGCTGAATACCGTATGTGGCAGGATTTGTTCACTTCAGAAACTTCCTTCTCAGTGCTTTTCCTGAAGCCGCCACATACCTGCCTGCGGATTGTGTGAATTGACCTTGGCCACAGAGTAACAGATGTGAGATTACAAGAGGCTCAGCATCTCTGTATGCTGCATTGAATTTAAAAGGGAAAGGAGAGAATAATTATGTATGGTCATTTCCCTAAGAATGGCAGTATCATTTCTTAAAGTTTCCTCTTCCCAGATCAATCTGTTTTAATTGCAAGTTAAGCTGATGTTCCACCAAGAAGTACCATAGGTAAAAGGGAGTAGGATTACTTTTAAATGGATTGCATTTGATCTGCTTTCCAGGCAAGCTTATCTTGCAAGCAACTCTGCAGAGTTCTGCAGGCAGATTCTGGGCATACTGGAGCTGAAAACATGATGACATTTTAATATGGTGAGAATTTGATACGACTGCACCACTGTATTTCAGCTTGAAACAAAAATAAGGTGGCAAAATCACTGCAGTTTAGGTGCCACATTATCATTGCACAGAGAGATGGTTAAAGACAAAATAAACCAGATCACATACTATGTATACTCGAATATAAGCCTAGTTTTTCAGCCCTAATTTTGGGCTGAAAAAAGGGACCCTCGACTTATATTTGGGTCAATACTTTTAGCCACCGAGGCAAGTGCTTGGGTCGGTGGCTAAAAGTCATTTTAAACATTGTGTGCCACTTCTCATGACCCCCCTCTGCATCACAGGGTAGCGGCACGCGATGTTTAAAATGACTTTTAGCCACTGACCCAAGCACTTGCATCAGTGGCTAAAAGTCATTTTAAACATCACACACCACTCCCCCCAGCTCACAAAGTAGGAGCTGCCAGGCCCTGCTGCATTTCCCACCCTAGACTTATACTCGAGTCAATATGTTTCCCCAGTTTTGGGGGGTTAAATTAGGGGCCTCAACTTATACTCGGGTCGACTTTTACTTGAGTATATACGGGTATGCTCTGGAGGAAAGACATTATTTTGTGTTTGTTTTATTCTTGTAACATAAGAATCTGCAGTGTCAGAAATCTTAATTAGACTCAAAGTTACTCAGATTTATTTCTTGCTCCTTCACAAATGGGTATTGTCAGAGGTTTAATTACCACAAAACATTAATTAGCTAAAGTTATAATTATAAGGCCCAAGAAGTAGTTAGTTGTTATTGTTAAAAGGTTTCGAAATGAATTATTTAGGATTTTAAAAAAAATAATGTGGAGTCCTGTGGCACCTTAAAAGCTAACAAATTTGTTTGATGTAATCTGTTGTGGGTTCTAGCTCACTTCTTCAAGTGCAAACTGTGCTACATTTGCAAAAGTGTGTGTCCAAAATAAATAAAAAAATAAATATTGTTAGTTTTTAAAGTGAAATGAGGTTCCATCTTATTTTTTTCTGTAAATGACTATAATAACTACCCCTTGGAGAAAATAGTTCGATTTCTTATCAATTAAAAAAATAACTAAACGAAACACTTTTTGTGTCATTGAAGGCTACAAAGTGTTCTGTTTATATACTGCGCCATAGCACTTCAAGCACTCTCTGGGCAGTTTATAATTTAATTATGCAGGCTACACATCCCCCCCCCACCAAGCAGGCTGGGTATTCATTTTACCAACCTCGGAAGGTAAAATGAGCCCACTACCTGGGATTGAACCTCAGGTAGTGAGCACAGTTTTAGCTGCAATACAGGCATTTAACCACTGTGCACAAGCAGTGTTGGCGAACCTATGGCACGGGTGCCAAAGTTAGCACTTGGAACTCTTTCTGTGGTCACCCAGCATCGCCCCTTCACAGCCATCTGTATTCGGGTTAAATTGCCGTACTAGCACTTTGCGAAAAATTAGTGGGTTTTGAATGTGGGTTTTGAATCGCAGTTTGGGCACTTGGTCTCTAAAAGTTTCGCCATCAATGCCCTAGATAGTAAACAGAACAGTGATAAAAATGTATCCACATAAGGAGGCCACACTGTCTGTAACTATAAAAGTAACTGAAAACAATCATGCTATAAATGGAGCAGCATTACAATGCAAATTACTTATGCCTTAGTTATTATAAAAAGGAATTACTTTTGATTGTACTAACTCATTACTTTGAAGCCCTCAGTTTTCAATGTCACTATTAAAACCTTTCCACATCTCTTAAGAGCTTGACTAGATGTTACACTATTTCTGTTTTTGCATCCCATTTGGCGCACTTGAAAGTGATTTAAAAATCTCCAACTATAGGACATACAACTTAAACTATGCCAGTTTAAAATTTATATTAAAAATTGATCTATCTATCTATCTATCTATCTATCTATCTATCTATCTATCTATCTATCTATCTATCTATCTATCTATCTATCTATCTATCTAAATACAAGGATTCTGGGGATAGGCTGACAATCAGACATGTTCACCTTCACAGATGTGCTAAGATTCATGATTATTGCTTCCCTGCTGACCACCTCTAGCATACCAATGAAGGGAGTCCTGAAGCTGTATTCTGTGCCATGGAGGACATGGGTGGCTTTGCTGGGAACTTGCTCTGCCGTCCTCTCTGAAATGATGTAACAGAATAAATCCAGTATGGCCAATT
Source organism: Phrynocephalus guinanensis (assembly GCA_037367245.1). Classification (NCBI taxonomy): domain Eukaryota; kingdom Metazoa; phylum Chordata; class Lepidosauria; order Squamata; family Agamidae; genus Phrynocephalus; species Phrynocephalus guinanensis. Next base: position 84,657,278 of record CM074739.1, read on the forward strand.
CCTGGAAAGATCCCTCTTGCTGGGGCTGCACCCTCCTTCGCAGCTCTGTGGAGCTCCCAGGAATTGGAGAAACTTAGGGTGCTTTTACATGACCCCTAAGATCCGCTGGCAACTTAAATTCGGACCAGAAATCTTGGGGGTTTGTCGCTCTTGCTGTGTTCACCTTCAAAAACCAGGTTCTTGGAAAATGTGCTGGGATGCGCTTAGGTGGCGTGGCCGTACTTTATTTTGTTTAAAGTCCAGAACTGGTGGGAAAACATTTTTAAGCTCCAGATCTGGCAGCCTTTTGCCCCAGATTTTAGGGGTCGTGTAAAAGCACCCTTAGGTAGCAGATCTTCAGAGTAAGGAGGAGCCATCACCTACTCAGACTTTGCTCAGCCTGAGAGAAGACTTCACTGAGTGAAAGGCTGAGAGATACCTTGTCCACATATAACACAGAGGCAAGACATGGGAAAGTTGAGGAGGTCTTATTGGGCCAGCGTCCATAATGAGACACACAGAGACACAAAACCCACATGGTATTATATCAGTGTGGGTTTTGGCGTTCTGTATTCAAGATGGTATTCTATATTCACAAAACACTGTGGTTTATGGGAGACATCTGAATGAAAATAATTACAAATAATTAAAGTATAACAATTCTTTTCCTTCAATGATTTTTCTTTGACTTAAAAATAGCTTAATAAACACATGCCATCAAGTCAACTCCCTATGCTGACAATTTCTAGGATTTCCTAGGTACAGAGAATTCAGGCACAATATATGGTTGCCTTCTCCTGGAGATGTTATGGAACGGTGCTGTTTGCCCAAAGGCCATGTAGGCTGGCTCTGCTGCCAGAAGGCACAGTAAGGAACCAAACTCTGGTTTCCACAGAGCTGTATAATATTGACAATGATTCCTATATTGGAAGTAACATGTGAAATGTTCTCTCTCTCTCTCTCTCTCTCTCTCTCTCTCTCTCACACACACACACACACACACACCCACACACCCACACACCCACACACACCCACACACACACCCACACACACCCACACACACACAGAGAGAGAGAGAGAGAGAGAGAGAGAGAGAGAGAGAGAGAGAGAGAGAGAGAGAGAGAGAGAGAGAGATCTGTCTATCTAACGTTTAAAATACATTTCTACACATGTTTACTCAGAAGTCCAAAGAAGGTGATTTCAAAGGGCCAGAATGCAAGATAGTGGGATAGTTAGGTCAGGTTCAGTTACATAAGCCAAAAAGAAGTATCTGGGGCAAAGGGCAAGAGCATGTGTCTCTCCCTGCACCCCCTGCTGTACCATGTATAAAAGCAAATGTGGCAATTTAATCTAATTCTAACACAGGTATTAAAGAATCATCTTTCACTGCCCATGAGGGCAGCAAATTAGCTGGATGGAAGTCCCTGAGACAGTCACATGCTGTGTACAGAGCTCTTAATGTTCTGGTTCTCAGTATCTAGTACTGCCTGAACTGCTTCGTGGTATTCCTGGGTTATTTCTTCAGAAATAAGCCAGATAACGTTCTATGGGGCTTACTCCCAATTAAGTGGGCACGGCACTGCAGCATCCATGGCCCTGTTTTCACGAAGTCAATTAGAACAAAGGTTCAAAGGGGCTATGTTCCTTTATCTTGGCTATGATTCAGTAGCCTACTTTCATGACCTAGACAATGGAAAATGGAAAGCATTCAACCAAACCATGTAAGGTCACTTTCCGGGACATTGGTTTGGAGATTCAGTAGAATTCCTGCAGACTTGTTTTCATTCTCCTTGAAGATAGTTGTAGAATGTTATTGAATAAATTGTGTCAGATTTATTATACCAGATCAAGCAACCTAAGGAATTTCAGTTCTGTACATTGGTATTTTCACCCTGATTTGCTTCCAGATTCAGAATCCAACTGCAATACTCTAATTTCAGTGCAAAAAAAAAAGTGAAAAATGGGAATGGCTTATTTGTTCTTTTCTATTAGCACTGCCTAGGTGCCCTAAGCCCATCCAATCTCGCCTGATTTCGGAAGCTAAGCTGGGTCAGCCCTGGTTAGTACTTGGATGGGAGACCACCTGGAGAACTGGCAAGCCACTCCAGTGTTCCTGCCAAGAAAACTCCATGGACATGGAGTCACGAAGAGTCGGTCACCACTGTAATGACGCAACACACACATAAACACACATACACATTTGCACACTTCAGTGGAAGAGTATCAGAAATATCACTTACTTCACAGAAGTTTCAAGCGCATCATTTCTGATCAAGGGCACAAGTACACTGTTAAATTAAATAAGGAGCTGGTTTAGGATTTTTTTTAAATTTTGGAGATTTAGCAAGGTCAGGCACTGGTTGGGACATAGCAATGCTTGCCTTAGTTGTCTCCTACTTAGATTACTGTAACGTGCTTACATGGGACTGTTCCTAGAAAGCATTTGGAAACATCAGCAGGTCCAGAATGCTGCAACCATACCACTTAAACTGCAACTTATTATAAAATTATCACAAGGAGAAACAAAATTTGTTATTCTGACAGCTTCTTTGGCTATTGGCCCACTTTCATGTGCAATTCAAGGTACTGATTTTGACCTACAAAAAGCCCTAAAACAATTTGGATCAATGTCCAAAGAACCATATCTCCTCATATTAATATGTATTTAAGTTCTTTGGAAAGTCCTCTCTCTCACTCCAGCAACTTTTACAGGCATGTCTGGTAAGGACACAAGGGATGAGTTTTTGGTGGCTGGTCTTTGACGCTTGAAGTTCCTCCTAAGAGAGGCCAGGCTGACTTTTTCACTGTGTTTTCACCAGCAAGCAAATAGTGTTCTATTCAGGCAAGTCTTGGGCAAGTGCCTGGCTGCAAATGAAATGTTTTTTTTTTTAATTGTGATGTCCTCGTGTGGTTCTAACAGCTTGCAAGGGAATGTGGAGCTTACCAAGATTTTGCAGCCAAATTTAATTTAGAAAAACCCTTCACTGAACACTATAAGAAATCCTTTTATAAATATGTAGGAAATCTACTTGCTAGAGCTTCATGCCTAGAGCTCAGTGTGAATGGAAGGGAGGTTGGGGTTTTTGCATGACTATTAAAAGATAATTAAAAACTTCCACCAAGAAGGCTCTTACTCAGAAATGAACTTTCTGGGAACTGCTATAGCACTGCATCCCATTTTCTGGAACAAAGCCTACAATCAAAGTGAATCATAATTTCAAGAGGAACAAAAAAAGCACAGAGAGTCATGGGAAAAGTAACTGTGTTAACCAAAACAAAGTGAACATTATACGGATGGTGGGGAAAATCCCAATAACAGTGGTGGAGGAGGAAGTATATTACAGAAAACAAATATTCAATCTGAAAGACGTCTGTGTAAATAAGAAAAAATAGATGGCAGCTATTATAGTTATAGCCAAAGCAAAGCAAAAGCACAGTATGCTGCTCATATGCCACCCCATAGTGGTTTAAAACACTCTCTGGGCAGTTTACAAGTAATTATGCAGCCTACACATTGTGCTCAGGTACTCATTTACTGACCTCAGAAGGATGGAAGGCTGAGTGAACCTTGAGCCTGCTACCAGGAGTTGAACCCCAGGTTGTGAGCACAGTTATTGCTGCAGTACAGCAGTTTAAGCACTGTGCCATGAGGCTCTATATCAGCAACAGCATCAGGGGGGTACTAATGTCTTTTTGTTTTAATCCTTAGCCTACACTTGGATGGGAGAATCCTTCAAATGGAGGACATTGTCAAAAAGAGGATTCTATCTATCTATCTATCTACATACATATGTATATCTATCTATCTATCTATCTATCTATCTATCTATCTATCTACACACACACACACACACACACACACACACACACACACACACACACACACACACACACACACACACACACACACACACACACGATGTATGGCCACCCTACCCAAACCTTTCCCCAGAACTGATTAAACCCGGTGTCCCTAGAATAGGCATGGCCAACCTTCGGCCCTCCTGAAGTTTTGGACCACAGTTCCCAGAATTATAAGCTTAGATTGCCAATGGCAAAGGACTGTGGGAGTTGCGGTCCAAAATATCTGGAGGGCTGAAGTTTGGACATGCCTGCCCTAGAATGTATTACTCCTCTTAAAACTGGGGTGAACTTAATTAATGACCTGCTCATATACTGTATGGTGATACCACTTCTAGTACAGCCAGATGTTACATGTAGCATCTGTTTCTGTTTGGGGGACAGTTGTGTTGGGAGGGAGTAGGTTGATGATTGCTGCTTTCTCCCAGCTACCTCCATATGATCCCGCCCCACACAGTTCCAGGACTACATTCACAACTGGAAACATGCACTTGAAAACATAAAGAAACTATGCAGCATTGTCAGTCAGCTTTGATGAGTACTGAAATGCTTTGATCTCACAAGAAAAGAAGTTCAGTTGCCCTGACTCAACTTCCAGATAACCTCGTCTCATCCAGACTGAGAATCTTCACAGATATACAAGGCAGTGTAGCAGAAAAGGAGCGGATATGGAAAAACTTAAGTAAATGCCTTTGAGGACCAAAAGAATTGAAGAGAAGTGTTCTAGATAGAGTCACGTTAATTAAGTGAACATTGTTATTAAAAGTACTCAGTGGAGACATGGTTGCCTGAGAAGCTTACCTTGTGTGTGTGTGGCTAGCTAGATAGATAGATAGATAGATAGATAGATAGATAGATAGATAGATAGATAGATAGATAGATAGATAGATAGATAGATACACACACGCGCACACACACAGAGGGAGAGAGGGGGGGATCTTAGGTAATACCTGGTTTGGGGTTACTCCAGATTCTGATGTCGTAGAACTGTTAGAAAACATGGAATGAATGCATAAATGTTGTAATCTCCTTCCACATGTTACTGCTCCAAATTATCATTTTCTATCACAGGGCCACCATGCCAGAGTAGAGTGAAGCAGTTGCCCCAATGCAGCAAAGATGGCAGGAGCATCTGCTCCCTTCCCTCAGCCAAAACCCTTTGAGAAACATTTAATATTAATTCCATTTATGTTTAGAGAAGTGAAATTGTTCTTTTACCTGCAACTGCCCAGTTTTGGGAGGAAAAAGCATATAGATAAGTTTTGCTTTAAAAACATGTTTAGGAAAAGGTCTTAGAGCATGTAATAGGTTGATCTTCAGTGCTTGTGGTATGTTGCGAGTTAAATGGTTATTAGAACAAAGCACTGTACAAAGATATTTCAAAATGTCTCTTACTTTTTCTTCTTGCTATGTTCCATCTTTCTTATATTTGGGAGATACTCTCTGCTCAGTCATGTGCGAAAGAGTTCTATTGTTACATAACATTTTGTTCCAGATAAAACTGTTCCGTAGGCCTTGATGGGTCTTACAGAAAAGAAGACTTATCTGCAACTTAGATTCTTTACAGTGCCTGTCTACGCCAACAATTCTGTGTTGCAACTTCTGTCTGTAGCTGGACTTGGGGACGTGGATTTGGACTGCAACCTCTGTCAGTCCTAGCCAACTGATCACTAGAGATGGGCATGACTTAGCGGTATTCCCGTTTCCGTTTCCGTTACTCGTATCCGTTACTCTACGGAAACGGAAACGAGAATTACTCCACCAGACTTCGAGCTCGAACCGACGAACGAACAATTTGGTCTGATTTGTCGTGCTCGTTACTTGCATCGCGCAATGCCAAGCGGCACAGAAAAAAAGTTTTTAAAAGTTAAAAAAAACCCCGATTCCTGGCCCTAAAAGTAGGCGAAAACTGTCTGAGGGCACCTACCAGGCCAGAAGGGTGTTTGATTTGGGGGGGGGGTTCCCCGCCCCCCTCTCCTTGGCTATTGCTACTGCTGCGCTGCTGGTACCAGGCTGGGAGGGCGCATCCATTTGCCATGCAGTGCGGGGGATCCAAAATGGCGACCGCAATATTTTTTTTGAAATCGTTGCCCAAAACCCCACCAAAGCACCACAGAAACATGCGGAAATTAGCTATTTTAAATGCTTGAATTTTTACAGTAGCAGCAGTGGGTTTTTCTTGCAAAAAAGTCTCCATTGATTTTATTTTATTTTATTTTATTTTATTTTTTTACACCTGCGCATTCGCAATGATGGGCTCGCCCATGGGAGTGGACCATGCAAAGTTTTGGAGCCATTTCACCAATCGCATGGCCAGGTTTTGCTGACTGTACCAGGCTGGGAGGGCGCATCCATTTGCCATGCGGTGGGGGGGGATCCAAAATGGCGACCGCAATATTTTTTTTGAAATCGTTGCCCAAAACCCCACCAAAGCACCACAGAAACATGCGAAAATTAGCTATTTTAAATGCTTGAATTTTTACAGTAGCAGCAGTGGGTTTTTCTTGCAAAAAAAGTCTCCGTTGATTTTATTTTATTTTATTTTATTTTATTTTTTTACACCTGCGCATTCGCAATGATGGGAGCAAATTTTCCACCAATCGCATGGCCACTTGGCCAGGTTGACCACAGAGACTTCTGGGATGTGCCAATCGGGCATAAACAGCCCACTAATCGTAGCCCAAACCCGAACCCTAAGCCTAACCCATACGCCAGTACACTGTCCTTCTAAGTGGGTCAGAGAGGCACCCAGAGGTGCACCCCAATACTCACCCTAACCTCACCCGTAACTAGCCTAACCCTAGCCGTTGCGCTAACCCGTCTTAACCCTAAGCCAGATCTACTTGCATTGCACTACATGCAAGTACGTGAGACACAGCGGGTGCAAAGAGTCTGCCAGTCCGTCACTTGTGGCTCTGGCTGACTCCTGCAGCTCCCTCCAGGAGCCCGCTACCCCCTCCCCAAACCAGTACTAACGAAAATGAGAAAACGAAAAAACGAACCGACTAATTTTTGCAAATTTTCGCGAAAAACGGAAACAAGCCGAAACGGAACCGGCCCGACTAACGACAACTCGAAAACATTTTTTTTCAAGTCGTGCCCATCTCTACTGATCACACATGATGAGAGTTGTAATCCATCAAGTTCTCTACCCCGGGTATTTGGGTTAGAGGTTTGCTTTCTGCCGGACGTTGCCAAGGTGGCATCTTGTACGAAGCACCATGAATGTCTAACCAGCATTGTGGGTTCAGAGATTTCTTTCTATAACAAGTACTGCATATGCTGAGTTTTATCAGCAAAGACGAAGCTGTAATAGCTTGAAATAACAACAGGTAGTCTTTCAAGGTTACAGGCAAAGTCAGCAGTGATAACTGTGCAGAACTGTGGAGTGTTTTAGCATTTTCCCAGTACCTTGGAAGAGAAAGCAGCTGGGGCCTCTTCTCCCACAGGGAGCATTCACTTCTTCTCTTATACTTTTATAGCCTTTTGTTCAGCCCACTCACTGATTGGCTCACCTGGAGCCCTGCATAATATAGGCAGCTGGAATAAGGCATCCGAAAGAACTATGTGGGCTGAAGCTGAAATCTTGAGCAGCTTTTATTCCTGCTGCATTAGAAATTGTAAAGAAACCTGCAGACTTCAGATTGCAAATTGGCAGCATGAATGACATGCTTGCCTCACCCAAGGAGTGTAGCAGAATTTCTGGCTCTTGTGCTGGATTAATAGGGAAAACATTTCCTTTGAATGAATTATTAGAAACTGGGCTCACCAAAAGATTATTACAGAACAACAAGAAGGAACCAGTGCCCACCTGTAGTTTCAGGATTCCCATTAATGCAGTTGGCAGGGCTACTAAATAAGTGATAATGGGATATAAAGTGCAACAACATCTGGAGGACTCACAAAGTCCTAATGTTGTTGAGGCACATTCCCAATTAAGGTTGCATTTTCCTCTGGCAAGTTGTAGATCATTTAGCCCCTTACTGTTTCACTCAACAAAAACATCGAGCAAATTAATTTATTTTCTTATTCATCTATACCACTTTATTTCCCAATATTTACTCAGAACAGGACAGATCTGTGCATGTTCATTCATCCTTACAGGGATGCACATACTCGCTTAAGTGCATTTTCCAAAGGTACAGTCATCCCCTGCCATTTCGCGGTTCATATACTGAAGTCCCAGTATATTACAGGTCCACAGTATATGAAGGCAAGGGCCCCTGGGCAAGCTGTGTGGGCCTGTTTGAGACCATCTGCGCTTATCCCAGGCTTGGCGCTGCCCCAAATGGGCCTCCAATGGGCTTCCTGGGCCTGTCGAAGGCCCTAGGAGTGGTCTCTGGCGAACCAGAAGTGCTGTCTGAAAAACTTCAAGTGACTCCTGGATCACCCAAAACCACTTCTGGGGTCTCCAACAGTCCCAGGAAGCTCATCGGAGGCCCATTCAGGGCAGTGCCAGGCCTAAAGTAAACGTAGGAGGCCCCAGACAGGCCCCCCCAGTCCCAACCTGACCCAGCATCTGCATATTGTGGATTTTCCTTTATTGTGGGTCGGGTTGGACCACTAACCCCTGTGATAAATGGGGGATTACTGTAATTCAGATCTTCTAGCTAAGTACTATATCTGCAAAGGTGTTTATTTCTTGGATGTATGTATCTATCCTGCCTTTGCTTTTGTGCATGCAGATTTCACCACTGTTCCACTACAACCTCGGTATTCAGACTATCTACAGAAGATATAGTTATCAAGCATCTCACTGTAGCATCTTCTATGAGATGAGTCTCAGATTAAATACAACAAAGGTGATTTTGTAGCAGCTGAAGTCTAGAATGTTGGAATAAGGAACCATCTTTAGCTTTGTCTCTGTTCAGCCTTGTCTCTGTTTTATCTGAAACCAGTTACAAATAACTGGTAACATTGATAAATTCTATTTTGCATAAAGACACTTCATGTCCATTGCAACAGTAAATTAATAAAGGGGACTGAAATTGTTTTGAATTGCAACTGAAACTTTATAGTTCTTTTTACGGTTATGGGGATAGTGAACCACAAGGTAGCGAAGAAGGAATATCATCTGTCTTTTGTCCTGTCTTATGGTTTCTTGTGGGTACTAAATTCACAAAGTGACAGATGGAAACAGTATATGTTTGTACCACCATAGATACCTCACTGGATTCATAATATTTTTTTTAAAAAAAGAACAACAAAATCAGCTATTTGACTTAGTATAAATAAAAAGGAAATGTAGAAAAAAATACTTTGCAAACATGGTACCTAAAATTAAACTAGCTACTTGGAGAAACACATCATATCTCCTGATTTCCTGATGCCAGGCACTAACTTTCCACAGTCACTGCAACAACTGTATCTGAAGTTACATTGCCCACGCAAGCAACCCATATATGGTGATGATTTTTTTTTTTTTGCTGGTGCCGTGAGTCAAACTTGTCAAAAATTCGACATCATTGACACCCAAAAAGACAACATTCAAAACCAGTTGAACATGTCCTTCTCCATGGACACATTCTGCTCCTGGCCTAAACGTTGCCCTCCTGGGGCAGAGGAATTTTGAATGGGAAGACCTGGCTAAGATAGCGGAGTGAGAAAAAGCAATGTTTGATTGTGTTATTATTACAAACGACTGGTATTATGAAGATCCAGAAGTTGAGTCATGGCAACAGGACTTGTTTCGCTATGCATCCAAGCACCTTCTTTAGTTTGAGGAAGATTGACAGACATGTTGCTGTTATGAATAGTTACCCTGATTATTTTGTCTATATTTAAGCTTTCATTGAAAAGCCCCTGGCAGTTATTTCATGCATTTCTTTACCATTTAAATTAATTGCTTGCAAGCCATGTACCTCCAAACCCTCTAGATCTGCAGCTGCCAACCAGGTCTTGTCAACATTTTGGGACTAGAACACCCAGAGTGCCCCATAATTGGAAACCTCTGCTGCCAGCTAAGAGTGAGCACTTCAGCTGACAGAGTAAACTTTCATCTGTTAACTCTTGTCATAATAGGTGTCTCAGCATTTAAGATGCTATCTGTCTACTATTGTGTCATATAACGAGTCCTTTTAGGTCACACAAAAATCCCGTCAAGCTGCTAGTTCCATCAAAAGCCAGATGTGCCTGAAGTGCCCATGTAAGGCAGGAAAGCATTCCCCTTTAGCTTTTCCCCCAATATTAGGTACTGATAAGAAGTATGCCGCTCTGCTCCTTTGTAACACAAAGCTTTCATCTACAGAATATACCGTGGTTTAGCACATGTACAAATCAGGAAACAACGTAAACTGACCCTTGTTTTTGTCACCTTTGCTCTAGGAGCAGCTGAAGGCTTTTGATCGAGAAGTAAATGAATTTGTGGATTATATGTTTGGACCCAGAGGTAAGTGTCCTTTTATAGCATCTCTCTGCCTCCTCGATGACATCATAGAAATGACTATGAATGCATATGTATATGAACTGCAGAGGACAGAAATAGACAATAATCTAGGCAAGCTTGATAAATCTGGCTGTTGTGTGAATTACATATTCATAGCCTGCTGAGCAGGTGTTTGGTTTGGCCAGCCTTCTCCAGCCTGTTGCCCTACAGATGTTCTGGACTACATCTTAAACCATGTACCATGCTGTTAGGGCTGATAGTACTTGTAGCCTGTAGCCTCTAGAGAACAACATAGCATCCAGAACAGAGTTGATACTGAATCCTTAAATGCCATGCAGTTCCCATTCCTCAGGATACATTTGACTTCATGTCATGGCTGTTGCTTCCCGTTTTTAGCTGTGACAAAGCAGAAAAGACAATTTAGCAGGACAAATATAGGTATTTTGCTAGAGGAAGCACGATGAGTAAGAGAACATGACAGTTGTTCCCGCACCTTGCATCTCCCTGGGAAAGTTCACCTCAATCCAGTGCTATATTAAGCCACTGTTCTGAAGGTTCTGTGTGCTCAGTGAGTCCAGAGCTTGTTGTTTCAGAAGCAACAGGAGAGTAGGCACAGAATCTCTTGTAATTGTCACTGACATCACTTTCAGACCTATTTTTTTTTTTACTGTCCCATTTAACTCTATTCTCTCTGTGGCTATGTTTCTTCTTAAAGAAGCAGCTATGGGGAAAGAATACAGTAATCAGATGCACAAAGAATGTCTTAAAGTCACTAATGAGCAATTGCGTTCTTGACAAAGTTTGGAAGAACTGTACAGTATATACAGTGGTACCTTTACTTACGGGTTTAATCCATTCCAAATGCATGCTCTTAAGTCAAACAACTCTGCTGTAAGGCAGCAGTTAAAAGGCCAACAGTTTTTCACTCTTAAGTCCAATTGCTCTTAAGAGCCTCGAGGTGCATGGGTTAAATGCCTGTACTGCAGGTAAAACTGTGCTCACGACCTGGGGTTCAATCCTAGGTAGCAGGCTCATGGTTGACTCGGCCTTCCATCCTTCTGAGGTCGTAAAATGAGTACCCAGCTTGCTGGAGAGGGGGCAATGTGTAGCCTGCATAATTAAACTGTAAACTGCCCAGAGACTACTTGAAGTGGTATGGGGTGGTCTATAAGCAGGACACTTTGCTTTGCTTTGCTTTTAAGTCAAGCTGCTCATAAGTAAAGGTACCACTGTATCTCTTGTGTGTGTGTGTGTGCGCGGGGGGGGGCTGCATTTCTCAGGCCCTCCCAACCACATGAACATGCTTCCCATGCTTACTGGGCTTACATTGTCTATTAGAGAAGTGTAGTCCAAAAAAGTAATGCTTCCAAACTCCAAGTGAGCCCTCAGGATGCTAACTTAGCTTCCATGACACAGGGCAGGGCATTGGTAGAAATCTGGTCTTAATTGTTTTTCAGTCATTCAGTCGTGTCTGACTCTTTGTGACCCCATGGACCAGAGCATACCAGGCCCTCCTATCTTCCACTGCCTCTTGGAGTTTGATCAAATCCATGTTGGTTGCATTGATGACACTGTCCAACCATCTCATTCTCTGTTGTCCTCTTTTCTTTTTGCCTTCAATCTTTCCCAACATCAGGGATTTTTCCAAGGAGTCCTCTTTTCTCATGAGGTGGCCAAAGTATTAGAGCCTCAACTTCAAAATCTGTCCTTCCATTGAAGATTCAGGATTAATTTCTTTCAGAATAGATAGGTTTGATCTCCTCGCAGCCCGGGGGACTCTCAAGAGTCTCCCTCATCACCACAGCAAAAAAGCATCGATTCTGTGGTGATCAGCCTTCTTTATGATCCATCTCTTACTTCCATACATCACTACTGGAAAAACCATATCTTTGATTATCTAGACCTTTGTCGGTGATATGAATTTATGAGAAAAGTCAAAATTATTATAAGCATTATTGAAGTGTTAACAAACCCGACTGTGGGTGTTAGATATATTTCTCTGAGAAAACATAAGGTCTCAGTGACCCATCCTCTAAGACTTGGCATAACCACACATTGCGGGGGTGTCATTTTGCTGAGAACAACATTTGGCGGTTAGCCAGGAATAAGGAACCAACTTGAACTATCAAACAAACTGGGTCAGGTCATTCTGGCTTTGATGACCAACTGGCTATGAGCTAATGAACAGGCACGTGTAGGTACGTGTGGACACGTGAAGGGGCGTACAAGATAACATCAGTCTGAGATCATACAGACCATACAGAGAGTATATAACAATCATGAGAAGCAATTTGAACCCTGTCCTAGACCAGCAGGACGTGATCCGTGCAATGGATCGACCAAGGCAGCTCTGAACCCTTAAGCGAAAGGCTTAAGAATTCATACTAACCATATTTATGTTTTGTGTACTGCTGGCTTGCTGAATACTTTCTATATTTCTGTATTCCTGTGAAATTCTAATAAAACCCTTGCTATATAACTAACTCTCAGCATGGCAATTTTTAAGGAACCACCTGAACTTATCAGTCAGCAAAATGATGCCTCTGCACTTTAAGATGCTGTCTAGGTTTGCCATCGCTCTCCTCCCAAGAAGCAGGCGTACAGTGGTGCCTCTGATAACGAATTTAATTCATTCTCAGAGGCAATTTATTATCCAAAACTTTTGTTATCCAAAATGTGGTTCCCCATTGAAATGAATGTGACATTGATTAATCCATTCCAGAGGCTTGAGGAAAGGCAAAAAAGCTGGGGGTGAGGTTCCAGACCTCTTTATAAAGTGCACTTTAAAGGCCTGCAGTGCTGGAACACCCCCTCCAGAACACCTCCTCTGCAGTGTAATGCGAACATGGATAAGAGAAACTAGCAAGACTACCCCAGCCTATTCCTACCCAAGGTGCAATGGGGAAAAATGCAAACGGACAAACATAAGCAGCAAGAGAAATCCAGCCTGTTCTTGCCTCCAGAGCAATGGAAATGATTGCAAACATGGACAGAAGAAGGCAGCATGACTACCCCAGCCTTTTCCTGCAAAAATACAAAGAAAAGCAGTGCAAAGATTAATAAAAGCTAGCTCCCCACCTTTCCAAGTTCGAAAGGTCCAAATCCCTCAGCAAAACATGTCCAGAATGGCTTAAAAAAAAAGAAAAAAAGCTCTAACTCTTCCCAGCCCTTCACAAACTACAGGGGGTGCAATACATATTTATTTATTTATTTATTTATTTATTGCATTTATACCCCGCTTATCTACAATGTGTACCCTAAGCGGCTTACAAGGCTGCGATAGCCACACAAATTACAATGGTGCACAGACAGGACAGGTGATAGTAACACTAAACAGAGTTAAAACCTTATGGCACCTCAATAACTAAACAGTGGTAAATAAAAACAGGTAGCGATGGGGCAGGGGGGAAAAAACTTAGTTAAGAATCGCCAAAGGCCTCCCGGAAAAGATAGGTCTTTAGCGCCTTCCGGAAGGCCTGCAGGGACTCTGCAGAGCTCACTTCACTGGGGATGGAATTCCAGAGGCTGGGGGCCGCCACTGAGAAAGCCCGGGTCCGAGTACTCGTCCTCCAGGCTTCACGAGGAGTGGCGACCCGAAGCAAGTGCGCTCGCGCCTGCCGAACGGGACGGGCCGAGGTTGATCGCTGAGCGATACGCTCTGCCAGGTAGTCCGGTCCCAAGCCATGGAGGGTTTTATAAACTAAAACCAAGACCTTGAATCTAATCCGGGCTGCAACGGGCAACCAGTGCAGGCGGGCCAGGACTGGGGTGATGTGGTCATAGCGACGCACACCAGCCACCAGCCTGGCCGCTGCGTTCTGTACCCGCTGCAGGCGCCGGAGAAGAGTCAAGGGCAACCCCATGTAGAGGGCGTTACAGTAGTCCAGCCTCGAGATCACCAGAGCTTGGACCACTGTTCTCAGAGAGTTCGCGTCGAGGTACGGGCAGATCTGGGCGATCCGACGGAGATGGTAATAGGCGGACCTGGTCACCGACGCCACCTGGGACTCCATGGTGAGCGCCGGGTCCAGGAACACACCCAGATTCCGCGCCCTCTCCGCGAGCTGCAGGGAAACTCCCCCCAGACAGGGGAGAGGGCCACCGTACCCCGACGGCGAGCTCCCGAAGAACATAACCTCCGTCTTCTCGGGGTTGAGCTTAAGCCTGTTCGCCCCGGTCCAAGCCAGTACGGCCTCCAGGCACCCGTCGAGGACCCCCACAGCTTCCACAGCAGAGGTGGTAAAGGAGAGATAGAGCTGCGTGTCATCAGCGTACTGATGGCAGCAGACTCCAAAACTCCTGATGACCCCCGCCAACGGCCTTATGTAGATGTTAAACAGCATGGGGGACAGAGACGACCCCTGTGGAACCCCACAAGGGAGAATCCAAGGGGCCGATAACTCCCCCCCATGCTGCACGTACTGTGGGCGGCCCTCCAGGAAGGAACGGAGCCAACTGCGAGCAGTGCCTCCGATTCCGACCTCAGAGAGCCGGTCCAACAGGATACCGTGGTTGACGGTATCAAAGGCCGCTGACAGATCCAGGAGGACCAACAGGGTAGAGCAACCCCTGTCGGCCGCCCGGAGAAGGTCATCTTGCAGGGCGACCAAAGATGTTTCGGTACCCCGGCGGGGCCTGAACCCGGACTGGCATGGATCGAGGCACTGCCGATCCTCCAGATATGACTGCAGCCGGACCGCCGCCACCCTCTCGATCACCTTGCCCATAAATGGGACGTTGGCGATTGGGCGATAATTTGTTAAGTCGTCCACCGCCAGGCCAGGTTTTTTCAGAATGGGCTTTACCACCGTCTCCTTCAAACGAGAGGGAAAGACCCCCTCGCTGAAGGAGGCGGTGGCGATGGCAAAAAAGCATCCTGGGTACGCTTTTTTTGCAAGGCATTATGAAACATTTGTTATCCAAGGCAGCCCATAGGGAACATTTGTTATCTGAGGCAGCCCTATACTCAGAAATATCCATTTGTTATCTGAAAAATTTGTTATCAGAGGGATTCTTTATCCGAGGTATTACTGTATTTTATTTCATTGCTGCAGTCACCATCTGCAGTGATCAAGGAGCCCAAGAAAATAAACTCTGTCATTGCCTCCATTTCTTCCCCTTCTATTTGCCAGGAGGTGATGGGACTGGTGGCCATGATCTTAGTTTTTTTTATGTTGAGCTTCGTCTCTCTCTCGTCTCTCTCTCTCTTTTTTTTTTTTTGCTCTCCTCTTTCACCCTCATTAAGAAGTTCTTTAATTCCTCCTCTCTTTCTGCTATCAGAGTAGTATCATCTGCATATCTGAGGCTGTTGATATTTCTTCAGGCAATCTTAATTCCGGCTTGTGATTCATCCAGTCCTCCCTTTTGAATGATGCAATTCTGCATATAAGTTCAATAGGCAAAGTGACAGCATACAGCCTTTTCTTACTCCTTTCCCAGTTTTTCCTAATAGTTTAAAACGGTTTAAAATTGTTCCATACCCAGTTCTGACTATTGCTGGTTGTCCCACATATAAATTTCTTAGAGGAGACAGATAAGGTGGTCATCACTTCCATTCCTTTAAGAACTTACCACAGTTTGTTGTGGTCCACACAGCCAAAAGCCTTTGTGTAGTCAATGAAGCAGAAGTAGATGTTTTTCTGAAACTCTCTAGCTTTTTCCATAACCCAGCACATGTTGGCAATTTGATCTATAGTTCCTCTTCCTCTCCAAAATCCAGCTTGCACTTCTGGGAGTTCTCTGTCCACATACTGCTGAAGCCTCCCTTGTAGAATTTTGAGCATAACCTTGCTAGCGTGTGAAATGAGTGCAATTGTACAGTAGTAGGAGCATTCTTTGGCGTTGCCCTTCTTTGGGATTGGGATGTAGACTGATCTTTTCCAGTCCTCTGGCCACTGCTGAGTTTTCCAAATTTGCTGGCATATTGAGTGTAGCACCTTATCAGCATCATTTTTAAAGCTTTTAAATAGTTCAACTGGAATGCCATCACTTCCACTGGCCTTGTTGTTTGCAATGCTTCCTAAGACCCACTGAACTTCATACTCCATGATATCTGGCTCGAGGTCAGCAGCCACACTATCTTGGTTATAGGGAACATCCAAATCTTTCTGGTATAATTCCTCTGTGTATTCTTGGCATCTCTTCTTGGTGTCTTTGCTTCTGTTATGTCCCTACCATTTTTGTCCTTTATCATGTCCATCTTTGCATGGAATGTCCCTTTAATATCTGCAATTTTCTTAAACAGATCTCTGTTTTTCCCTTCTTTATTGTTTTCCTCTATTTCTTTGAACTATTTGTTCAAGAAGGCCTTCCTGTCTCTCCTCGCTATTCTTTGGAAGTCTGCATTCACTTTGCTTTCTTGCATTTCATTTTCTTTCGGATAGTTTTCGTTGCTACCTCCTCTACACTGTTACAAGTCTTCATCCATAGTTCTTCAGACATTCTGTCCACCACTGGTCTTAATACCTCTTTTTAAAAAAGTGTTCCCCACTTGCTGACCACACTTTAAGAATGCAGCTCATTTTTTTTTTAAAAAAAGGAAATATTTAGAAACGTCTACGCCATATCCATTCAAAATCTATTCCTGTCTTTAACTGTTGTCATCACCATAATTCAGGATTGCCAGTATCATGAATCAAAAAAGTTCTTTGTTTACATTAGTACTTTGTTTTCAGCTATATCCTTAACCCTTTTGTCAGAGAATTGATTGCTTACAGCATTATTCTGTGCCCCTCTGATTACCTTTACATATGAACTATTATTAAATTACTGCTTTTAAAAGCCTGTAAATAAAAAAAAAATAAAAAAGTAGCCTCAAAGGCGTTTTCCTCTGTTTTGGTACCTGCCTGGAGAATGGGAGCTATTGTACAAGACATCTAGAGCAGGCGTGTCAAAATTTTGGCCCTACAGATGTCTTGGACCACAACTCCCAGTCCTTTGCCATTTGGAAATATAGGCTTGGAATTCTGGGATTTGTGGTCCAAAACATCAGGAGGGCTGAAGTTTGGACATGCCTGGAGGCTGTTAATTTGAAAGTGTTGCTTAAAACAGGGGGCATTGCCTCTCCAAATATTTTGATCGTTTACTTCCAAAATTGCAGCCAGCATGCCCAGTACTACCAGACTGGGGTGGGGTGTGGGTGTCAAATGTCCCTTACTATTGGCCAGGAGGATCTACCTTTTCACATTCTCTTCTTCTATTGCTGCTGACTTGGATTAACTCATGAACTGTGTCAAAAGATTAGAGTGTGGAGGGAGTTAAGATTGTTTTGTCCTCAGAACATACTGGGTGTGCCTGAACTAGTTAAAGTGATGCATGCCATGGGTAGAAGGACCTTCCTTTTTGCTCCTACACACACGCAGTCCCCAAGCTTCTCATGGGAAGACTGGGGATCAGTGCTTGTAGAAATGTTGGGAATTTTACCCAGGGATGGATCTGCTCGGATCAAGCATAGTGGTGCAACAGATCTAAATAAAGATGCAGTAGGCAATCTGTTGAATTTGCTGCAGAGATGCCCATTCACAAGAATAAATAAATAAATAAATAAATAAATAAATAAATAAATAAATAAATAGAAGACAAAGTGTGCTGCTTGTATACCATCCCCATTGTGCTTAACCCACCCTCTGGGTGGTTTGCAATTTAATTATGCTGGATACACATTGCCCCCCAGCCCATCGTACAAGCTGGGTACTCATTTTACTGACCTCGGAAGGATGGAAGGATGAGTGAACCTACAGAGCCTGCTACCTGTAATTGAACCCCAGGTTGTGAGCACAGTTACGGCTGTAGTAAAAACAGTTTAACCACTGCACCACAAGGCTCATTCACATCTCAACTCAGACTTAAAGTTCTCACCCCTGTTTCAGCTCAGCTTTTCCCAGAGAGTTGTTTTAAAAATGAAACAGAAGAGTAACACCACATTATTTTCCTGATCGTTTTGGAGGAAGGATGCATTCTAAAGGAGCTAAGGAAATCTATAGATTTTATTTATTTGTTACAATTATTTCCTGAAAGCTGTCTTGCCCAAGAGAATCCCTGACTCAGTGTTTATAATATATATCCCTGCTCAGCTATGAAAACTGACTGGAGTGGAACTGGTAAAACTGTAAGTCAGTTCTGACTTGATAGCACACAGCAACAACAATGACACAATAACAACAAAAGAATAGGTAATTTATTTAAGATGTATGAGGACTCTTTATTTCTGATTTGCAATTTTCCTAAAGTTTGTTAGGCAGGATATTTTCACTGAATCCAGCAGGTAGTGTTTGTATCAGCAACTGATGACCTCCCCAATATGTGCTAGACCAATGGTGGCAAACATTTGGCACTCCAGCTGAAGGTTTGCCAACACTGTACTAAAGTGTTCTGCTTATATACCGCCCCATACCACTACAAGTAGTCTCTGGGCGGTTTACAATTTTGATTACAGTGTGCAGGCTACACATTGCCCCCCCCCCAGCGAGCTGGGTACTCATTTTACCGACCTCGGAAGGATGGAAGGCTGAGTGAACCTTGAGCCTGCTACCGGGGATTGAACCCCAGGTCGTGAGCACAGTTTTACCTGCAGTACAGGCATTTAACCACTGCACCACAAGGCTCATGCCTCGTGCCATAACTAATGCAACTCCTCCTCCGTCTCCTCCTCCTTCTTCTTCATTACATGTATACCACGTATTTCCACTAAAATATAGTGCTTTAACTACCTTGCAAATATCGTAAAAGAATAACAACAGATAAAACCATATTTAACTTTTTAAATAAATTCTATCATCCCCAGCTGGGCATTATAGGGCTTGTAGTCCGGCACATCCAGGGGCACTAGGTTGGATCAAATATTATTAGTGAGATACAGTGAAAGATTATTTTTTTTGCATTTTAAGGGCTAAGGAATGAGGAGTAATGGTTTAAAATTCCTTTTCGTCTTATAAGTGGTAAATTAAAATAATAATAACAGCACCAATATGTGAACATTTAATCAGACGTAATCGGAGCTATCCATTAAGTTTTGACCTTAGCATGGAATAATCCAATTTTAGTCTAATATAGGGTGTATTAATATCAGGGGGACTTGCATTAGGTTTGAGTATGAAGCCCCATTCTTATCAGCTGTTATGCTATGGTTCAGGCCAAAAGCGGACTTAACCTGAAGTTGTCTCTTTGAATCCTTCTCTCATGTGAGGGGTGGGAGAAAAATTGAATGAATAAGCAAAGAAATAGAAAGTGTGTAGAAGAAAGTGTAACACTTCTTCCAGTATTGTATGATGCGTTGCTGAATTCTGAGCAACGGGCAACATATTCAGTTTGATTGTGTAACAATTGCCCTGATGTGATCAGTTGGTTAAGACCCAGTTAATTAATCAAGAAAGGTTCTTCAATGGGTAGACAACCGTAATATATCCAGGTTACAAAGAGCCTCCTTGGAGAGAATCCTAAAGATGCCATTGGTATGTATTACGAACCTTATGAATAATTGTACTGATCAGGATATGCTTCTGTGCACTTAATTCTTTCAGTCTGTTTGTCTTGTTTCCTTTCTGCAGATCCCAGGGTCAGAGGATGGCTGATGCTGGACTCTTACTTACCAACTTTTTTCCTCACGGTTGTATACCTGCTCTTCATATTTCTGGGGACCAAGTTTATGAAGAACAGGCCTGCTCTGTCACTCAGGGGTCTTCTTATTTTATACAACCTTGGAGTCACAATGCTTTCATTTTACATGCTTATAGAGGTAAGTCTCTTCAATTGCAGTACAGTTTTGAAGATGGGCTTTCAATTCAGCTAGCTGGAATTTTGTTAGGGATTGGTTTTCTCACCCGAAATTCCCAATGACAAATTACAGATTTTGCATTACGCGATGTACTCTATACTGCCATCCATATACCACAGTTTACTTGTTTATGTGCATTGTTTAATTTGCTCCATGCTCTATATTCAGGGTGCATCTGTTGCTCTCACTTTTGAAACTTTGTGACAGGAGATGGGGGACCTTTAGCCATCCCAATACTTTGGCTGTAACTCCCATGATCCCTTACTGTTGGCCATAATGACTCAAATCCTGTTGTACACTTCTGTGTGCGCAACAGAGACGGTAGCACCAGTGAATTGCTGCTGATTAAAGGCTTCCTTTGATGATCCCAGGGGTCATAAAACTGCATCACAGTGTGTCAAATACACCCCAAAATTGTCTTTAATCAGCAGCTATTTTGTTTTAAGTCAGTTTCAGTTTGGCCCTGATCCCTGTTGTGCACGTAGAGCTGCACAGCAGGACTTCACCCACAGCCTGACCTTCTGGGAGTTGAAGTTCAAAACACTTGAATCTCCCCTTCCCAACTCTGTGATTTTGATATTTGCACAGAGATTTTTGGACTACTTTGCACCAGATTGCATACAATCATGTGATTTCCAGCAAGGGGTGCATCTAGAAGCTGATCTGAAACATGGCACATGTATATTCAGAATCAAACTAGACATTTTAAAGCCATTCAGCAAAATAAAAACATCCTGTGCTTTTATTTGTAAATGGCAAGTGTTCCACTTAAAGTGCCACTTTTCCTGAAGAAAATCCACTTCGGGAGAAGCCCATTTTGAGTTGAGAAGGCTGTTGAAGAGACAGGTTTCACCTTTTCCTGTGATGTTTTTTTCAGTCTAAATTAGGTACACTTCTTCAAACACTGCTTGCTTTTTGCGTTATACAAATTGCATGTTAAACACAGTTTCAAAAACAAAAACCTTGCATCTATCTCTACTCCATATATCAAATTAGAAAATATCATAGCCAAAATCCGGTTGCATAAATTACTCCTGCAAAAGGGTGATTATGTCACTGGCTGGGGAAGATTTTTGATAGTTAAGCAGCTCCTGTATCTGTCTTGTGGCTTGCCTGACTTGTTCTTAGTCCGTCTCATTGTGTTTGAGCCCTGGGAACCCTGAAATGGAAGGAAGAACTCTTTAATTCTAAGATTCTCTCCCTGCTGATAATACCATCACTGGTCTGCAAGTATCATTTGTGCAGCAGAATTCTGGCCATAATCAAAAGCAGATGTTTTTGTTTAACTTAATTTATAAGGGGTTGAAAAATAGTAGGTGCTAATCTACTTAAATAGTGACTGTTGTCAGCAGAATACAGTATGTGGGAAGTGAAAATCTTCATATAAAACCTAGTGGCTAAATTGAGTGGTCCCATGGCCCAAATCCTCTTTGTCCGTTATGCACATTCCCAGCTATTTGCACAAGGAGGTATATATTGCCTCATTGCTTGAACGAGCACCCAGTTGCTGAATATTCTCCAAGCCTCTTGAAAACAGAAAGCTAGTCCGTTGAGGAGTAGATGATTACTGAAGATTTATTAAAAACATTAATGAATATTCTTGTAACCTTAAATGTCATTATTTTAGACACTCCTCATATCTTAGTGTCGGGGTTGTCAGAGCATCCTCAGTATAGTGGACAGTTCTCGTGTTTGGCCTATTCCGTATAGCTCATATATCTTCTGTAGAATGTCAGTGTCCCTGAAGCACACAAGCTTGTGTCCTTAAAGGCTGGCTGCATTTTATTTCCACGGTCCAAGTAAAACCATGGATTAAACTGTAGCCATGGGAAGATCATCTAAAAATAGGCAACCTACATAGAAAGCAGGGGTCAAGTGTAGCAAGGACTCAGGAGTACTGACTTCTCCAAGCATTCAGCTACTCTGAAATTCACTTTCTCTCTCCCCCCCCCCCATTTTTGGCTCAATTCTGAATTTGTTCTCTCAACAGTTTTCTCCTAACCATGTTGAAAAAGAAGCAAAGCTCTCCCTCCAGAACAAATTACAGATTTGATTTAAATTCACTGTTTGCTTCTCCCTGTTGTTTATCCTTGCAAAGTGAACAGAAACTCCTTTTTCCCATCAACAGTGTACTGTATCTACTCTTTGCTTATCCCAAATGTCGGACTGTGATAGAACACTTGGACATCCTTTACAGAAGACGCAGAAACAAAACAGATACTATGGTGATCACCCCATTAGAAGGAGAGCTTCTTAAAGAGATTAAAGTCATTTGTTTGTCCTTGTTCCCTACTTTGGAAGTTGCAAATTAGCATGGTTTGATTTGATTACTGATCATCAGGAGATAAAAACATTTGCTCAGTCCCAGGAACTTTGAAGGACTGCTGTTTTCGAAGAGAATGCATTTTATCCCCACCTAATAATGAAGCTGGGATCGTTTCTTGTTTGACCCTCAGATTTAAGGGAAGTTCTTAAAAAGGACAAAGCAATAGAGCTAAGAAGGACCTGGAAAGAAAAAAAAAACCCCAAGAATATCTCCTGGATTTCAGCCATTGTTACTTCCACCGGTTGGTGTATAGTGTACTTAGTGGCATCCTTTGTGGAAGACCAAGTACATTGACAAACATATCCATCTAGTTCAGTGGAAGGATATATAGATCTGTGTCTGTACATCTACTTCTGGCATGTCCAAACTTCGGCCCTCCTGATGTTTTGGACCACAACTCCCAGAATTCTAAGCTTAGAATGCCAATGGCAAATGACTGTGGGAGTTCCAGTCCAAAACATCTGGAGGGCCGAAGTTTGGACATTCCTGATCTACTTGCACCTGTTTCTGGTATGTGTGCAGTTCTTCAGATGGAGTATGTAGATTGTACCTCTAGTTTGTTGTCATGGAATTCATGCTGTACTGCAGTGGTTGCTTCTGATTTGTTCAGGTTGCTCTGTCTTCTCTTTCAAATGGATTTTGGCAGGGCTTTTTAAAAGTAGATGGATACATGCAAAAATGTGCTGCTTCAACAGATTAACATGATCAGCTTTGCCCAAATCAGCTTTTGAAAATGATTTAAAACTGTCAGGTTCAAATTCAAAATCTATCTTTCATATTCTCTAACTCTTATCCCAAGAGTAAAGAAAGAGTTGCTTGGGATGGGACAAAGCTGTCATTATAATCTGAATTTATTTATACATAAATTGTAAAACATTTAGTCATATGACTATGAACACTTGTTAATCAGGTCATCTGAGGGGATGCATTTTCTCCGTAAAATGCAATAGCAGGATGTTTTGCTGTTAGGCAGAATTGTGTAAGGTTTTATTATTTAAAAACTAACCCAAACATTCCCCAACTACTATGCTGTAGATTTAACATGTATGGCTGAAATGCATATGTGCTTGGGATGGTGTATTATGATAACAGGAAAGTAGCCCAAAACAAAACACTGCTTTAAGTACTGAAGAGGAGTAATTATATTGCAGATAGAATGTTCCCAACTGACCAGTGGCACTTGACATTTCAGAATTGAAAGGACATTGTCAGAGGGAAGACTCACTTCATGAACTCCATGAAACTTTATAGTTGCAAAACTTTACATAATCCAGTCCAGAGTCATTCTGACTTTGTCCTTCAATGGAAAAAAATTGTTGACATGGAACACTGTCCTGCAGTCACATTACTTTGTGGCTTGTCTTGACTTATCATCAAGTATTGATTAGCTACACTGAAATACTGCCAAGTATCCCTCCCTCCCAAAATACAAGCTTCTAAATGACAAAATTTGTGTTGTGATAGAAGTCAGCTGAAAAGCTGTTTCAACCAATAGCCAGTGTAAGAAGTTGTTAATGGATGAGATTAGTTACAGGCACCTGCAGCAACAGAATGAAGTGATGTGTTGGAGTCATGCAATTAACTCTTGGCATTTATAAACTGCACTTGGGTGCAGCAACTAAAAGGCTGATAAAAAGTGGAATGATTTTAAGCTCTTGGCAATGGGCATGAAGTACCTACAGTATATAATGCCCCCACCCCCAACTTTCAAGATATGTATAGTGCCTCAACAATGTGCTTTTGCAAATTTCACATGGAGTATCCTGCAAGCAGGGATAAAGTCAATACACTATATCTGTATATGGACTTGATAAAAGAAATAGTTATTATAGAAATAGTACAGCCCCCAGGGGAAAACGTGAGCAAGAAAGAATAGTTTAGGTGCTGGGGCAGGTTTGAGTAGCTTATGACCTTCCGATGTTGTTGGACTTCAAATGTCATAATCTCTTATGTTGATTCCATTGGTTTGGGTTTATGGCAGCTGTAACCCAACAGCATTTAAAGAGCAATGTTTACTTTGCCTTTTTAGGCTTTATAGACTGAAGACGATCTTACTAATACTTCCACCAGAAGTCAGTAAAGAAGCTTTCCCAAAAACCTTAAACATGACATCGACTGCTTATGGTATACAGTCAGATGCTCGTTCCCCTCTCTGCTCTTGTCTTTAACTTCATTTAAACAGGGTTTGTGGGGTTCTGTCGTTAACTTCTATTTGAAATTGCTGTGTTCAGCTGCGTTTTGTGATCTAGTCTAGTGAGGTTTTCTAGATTGCAAGTTTGACTAGGCTAGATTACAAGGCCACTGACCATTACTACCTAGCAAGCTTGTTTTTGTTGAGAGGAACGAATCCTCATTGGTGCTTTACTAATGCTATTTTAATGGCTTCTAAATCTTGCAGGAGGTTTTCTTTTAGCAAGATACAATGCCCACCACAAAATACAGCATTGGGATAAAGGAAATAAGTGTGCACTTTGTGAGTAATAGTGGCTCTGTCCAAAAAGCAAGCAGATTTTGAATTTGTCCAAACAACCTCCTACCCCATTCTGGCCTTTATATTTTATTGCAAGAATCCTGTGAAGCCACCATTACCTTTTCTACATTTAATTGTAAGATGGAGATTAATGCCTGTTGATATCACTCTCTGCAAAACTGGTGCCTGCCTTAGATGAATTGCAGTCTCTTGCTATTTATCCATGAGTAAAACCTATTAAACTAAACCTACCTCTTAGATGTGCCTAGGATTTTCCCTGTAAAAATACTGGCCTTCTTCTCGTTCTGCAAATGAACCTTTTTGCTTTTAACCCTATCAGAAAATCTGAACACGGAGAGACTTCAATTCCTGTTGGATTAGATTTACCCATGAAAAATCATGCCACCAGTTCCTCACTGCATGCAAGAATCCCTAGCCTAGACCATGTTTTTTTTCTTACCCCCCCCCCCATTTATATTTTTGGGAACTACATTTCTAATTTGTAGACAATTGCAAATAGTAGAATTTACATTTGTCTTTTTAGATATATTGCCTTCATTGAGTCTGTAACAAACACTGTTACTGGAGAAACAGGTTCAAGGTTTCCATTTATTCTTAGGGTAAGAAAAATTAAGATTCTCAGAATTTAGATGATGTTTAAACTTGTTTAAATGTGCATTAGATTGCTTTTTTTGCTTTAGCGCTAAACAAATGGGATGCTGTTGCAATGGTGCCATTTTCTGATGGCTGTATTTCCAGCTATGCTAGCGTTTGGAAGACTGTACAGTAAACAGGGCCAAACATTTGGATAAGAACTAACTAAAGGCAAGAGATGAATACTAGAAGGTAACAATGCAACTGGTTTCAGCTGAAGCATGAAAAAGTTTGGCCATTTTTATTTATGAGAATAAGAATTTATGGTACATTAAGAAACAAAATTATGGACCCTTCTTTTGCATTTCCAAGTACATATACTAGTTCACAAATACATTGGGTGTTTCTCTTTAGAGTAAAGAGTTTGTTTTCTTCTCTAGTTAATTCTTGCCACTTGGGAAGGAAGCTATAATTTACAATGTCAGAACCTGAACAGTGCAGGAGAAGCTGACATCCGGGTAAGTTGCAAAAAGCAACTCAAACACTTAAAGATGATACAATCATGCATGCTGCCTGATCATTCTTTCTTAGGCTAGCTCTTTATTTATTTACCTTGTTCGGAATAAGCTCTCCTAAACTCAGTAGAGCTTATTTCTGAGCAGATATGTGTTTGAAATGTACAGCCTTATCCACCATAGCCGATGGTGGAGAATGAAGTGAGTTGTAGCCCTAAACCATGTGGAAGGTCATGCATTGTCAACCTTGCTACATAGGACTGTGCTGTTGGCTGGCTTCATATAGCATTAATAAAAGGAAATGATAGTATCATCTTGATTATCCTTCATGCTATTAAATTGGTCTACTCGGTTTTCCACACTGTTTGAGAGTCTGTTTCAATTTTCTGATTATGCTTATGCTTCTGATTATATTTAGGATTTTTTTTAATGAAAATACACTTTTTTTTAAAAAAAGGAAAGTTGTCCTTTTGCACAACAACATATGCACAAACTTTCGAAATTAGGCAGTGTGTATTATGGATTGCAGAAATAAATAAAAGGTTATTATTCTGTCATTGAAAGTTTTATATCTATAGCCAGAATCAACAGTCAAGAAAGCCTATAGTTGAAATGTAACATCTGAGTGATCAAAATTGGGAGTGGACAGTTTTGGCTCTCCAGATATTGATGGAGTGCAATTTCGTTCACCTCGAATCAGCATTGGCAGTGGTTGCAGACCAGCAACATCTGGGTGCTATTTTGCAATATTTGGCTGGTCGCAGTTGTCCACACTGATCAAAATCTTTATTCTTTTTATGCTACAACTAAAACCCTCTTAATGCACGTGAAGCAACAACATGTGCAGAACAGAGCACAAGATAGTGCAATACTGGTAAATTATTTGTTGTAGCTGAAAAATACAGAAACCGAAATCCTGTTGGACAGGTTTTGGAGCAGGAATGATGTCACTGCAAGTAGCAGGCTGCTGCTGGAATACAGCAGTTGTTCAATTTCAGAGTGCATGCTACTTCGTTTCATTGTGTACAAGCCATGCATAGCCTGAAATCAGAAAAAAAGAAGAAATCTTTAAATTTGCTGCAGTCTGCCACAGATGACAACATTCCCATTATGCAAAAGGAGTTGCAGGACAGGACTTTGGCCAATATATTTTATCAGCATGTCCTTTTATGATTCTACTATAGTTTCTGTACTAGTTTCTAATACTGTATAGTTATTGTGGCCATGCATTTTAATTGTTTCAGAATTAGTAGTGCCCCAAACCATACATAAATACATCCCCTAATGCAGGCATGTCCAAACTTTGGCCCTCCTGATGTTTTGGACCACAACTCCCAGAATCCTATGCCTGTATTTCCAATGGAAAAGGACTGTGGGAGTTGTGGTCCAAAACATCAGGAGGGCCAAAGTTTGGACATGCCTGCCCTAATGCCTTTCTTCTGCTCAGTATGAGATACACAGTTGGAGCCAGAAGCTTTGCCTGGTGTGATCTGCACCCTTTTGTCAGATGTTGCTGAAGTTACTCAGAGGAAACATCATTTGTTGTAGCCGTAGCTACCTGGAAAGGCTATGTGTTCATTTTCTCAAGTACACTTGCTTGGTGCAGTTGGGCTTTCTGAATAGAATGAGTTTCCTTCCAAGGTTTAGGAGTAGGAAGAGTAATTTCTTATAGGAACTAAGGTTCAAGTCCTGTGCGGGCTTACATGGGAATATGTTTCATGCATCATGTGCTTCTGAGTAAAACAGGTAGGACCAAGCAGCACTCAGCTCTAGCTTACTGACAACATCCTGTATATGCCTAGTCAGAAGCAAGCCCCAGTGAATTCTGTACCCGATATAACAGGTGCATAGGACCACACTTTAAGAGACCCCTGCTTATTTTAAATAACAATACAATACCTTAACATGAGTTTTTGCCTGACTGAAGGATTCTTGAAGGATGAGAGAACATGTTGTTTAAAAACAGGTATTAATTTCACTCTCATACTCCTGCAGGTGGCAAAGGTGTTGTGGTGGTATTACTTTTCCAAAGTGATTGAATTTGCTGACACTCTTTTCTTTGTGCTGCGGAAGAAAAACAGTCAAATCACTTTCCTTCATGTTTATCATCATGCCACTATGTTTAACATCTGGTGGTGTGTCATGAACTGGATACCATGTGGGCAAAGTAAGTATCGAGAGGTTTGAAGTTAAGATATCACAAAATGACACAGATCATATATCTGTGATAAGATGGTGCAGGCACTCCGGGGAAGAATGAAAGAATCGGATGTAGATATAAAACTCTTGTGTCAGAATGCTGAGAAAGTAGTTATTGTATTCTATGACCATTTTGTAAACCACCCCAGGTAGTGCAGTTTGCACTAAGGAGGAGGGGTGTGTGTGTGTGTGTGTGTGTGTGTGTGTGTGTGTGTGTGTGTGTGTGTGCGTGCGTGCATGAATAAATAAATTATTATCTTTAGACCTGAATTAGCCATCCTACAAAAGTAGCTACTCTTTTGCGGCTTATTCCTGCACTGACACTTTTTGCACGTTAGAAAATCAACATCAAATATTCCTCTAGCACAGCCTGTGCCAGATAAAAAGTACACAGCATAGTTGTTTGGTGCATTGCTGGAGATAATTGGTTCAAATCTTATTTGCAGCCTACATTTCTTTGTTGGTTAGCATTTCACAGAAATCCCAGACTATACTTACAAGGTTTTATTTATTTATTTATTTATTTATTTATTTATTTATTTTTACACACTTATATACCTCCCGTCTTCCAAAGGAACTCCGGGCAGTTTACAACAATACAATAAAATACAACATAAACATAAACATAAACATAAAATAAAATAACACCACAGGCAAGGGAAGGTTTCAGAAGACATCTTTGGCATAGAAGTATTCAGTGTAATCTACAGAATTTACCAAGGGGCGCTCTATTGTAATTCTTCATTTGAGTAACTTCACTTGAGTAACTATCACACTCCCTAGAAAATCGAAATTAAAATCCACAAACCTCATAGTGAAACAAAATCAGTTATCTTTAAAGGTGGCATAAGGCTTGGTTTCTTGATTTTTATGTTGAAACAGATTGGCATAGTTGCCTCTTTGGAACAGTTTCCTCTTCTGTTAAGGAAACAGTTAAGGAAACAAAAAGATGAATCTATTTATTGCTAATATGACATTCCACCCAAAGTAACCACCCAAAGACTGAAGAGGCAGGAGTTTACAGTCATCTGTTGCTGTACTTAAGAAGTGAGGGTGGCTGTGCTGGGTGAAGAGGATGGGTGTTCTAACCTAAAACTTCTGCAGTGTTCCTATTTGTAGAATACTGGAAAATGCTGAAAGAAGTATTTATAGGCTACAATGAAGAAAAAAAATAAATAAATATGCAGAACATGTTAATAGTGCAAAATGCTAACACCTTAGATTGTCAAGTAGAGATGGGCATGACTCAAAAAAATGGTGTTTCGTTTGTCGTTTGTCATTTAGGGGGTCCGTTTCGGTTCGTTTTCGTTTTTCGTGATTTTTTTTGCAAAAAAATTCATTTTTGTTTCATTACGTAACGAACGAAAAAACGAAAACAAAAACGAAAAATTGCTGTTTCGTTAGCATTCATTATAGTTCTATGTATTTGCCGCAATGAAAACGAAACGCACGGCAAAATTTCTGTTGTTTTGGTTCGTTTCGTTTCATTGTGGAGACAAAAATTCGTTTTTCATTTCGTTACACAACGAAACGAAAAAACAAAAACAAAAACAAAAAATTGCTCGTTTCGTGCCCATCTCTATTGTCAAGTTAACCAATTTCTTTGTTTATAAAAAAAAAGTGAACCATATAATTTTCAAAAACAAGACCTTTGTAGTAATTGTGCAGTGACTCATTTAATTCAATCTTCACAGGTTTCTTTGGACCTACCTTGAATAGTTTTATCCATGTGCTCATGTACTCCTACTATGGGCTGTCTGTCATTCCATCCATGCGCAAGTATCTTTGGTGGAAGAAATATCTCACTCAGGCCCAACTGGTATGCTTCCTTTGTTTTGGTTCATTCTTAGTAACTATAGTTTAGAGAGGAAGATAATCCAAAGGAGCTATCCAAGCTTGAGTCCTGTGTGCAAACAACTGTGAAATGAGGATATAGCTAGAGTGTGCATGGTGTAAGTGTTCATGTTTCCTTTGTGTCAGATTCTTTCACAAGTGATTGTTTCTTTGTTTCCTTTGTTTCCATTTTTTCTCACACACTACCGATTTTGTTCAACATGAAAGGCAAAATTTATTTCAAGTTCTTTCATTTTTTGTTTCCCTGTCTTGTTTTCTCGCACTTCAAAAGCCCTGCAGAATCCTTAAAAACTACTACAAAAAGTAAAGAGGCAAGAAAACAGAGAATCAATCTATTCAAATAGCATGCAACTGTACATGAAAAATCAAAAAATCATTAGACCTAAGCAGGCACTAACTGATAACGCTTCTGACAGTACCCAAGGTAGAGTCTCCAAGGTAGAGAGACGCCCAGGAGCTTAGCAGAACACTGCAATTCTGTTCACAAGGAAAAATTGTGAGGCAAAGGACATTTCTTAATCAGTTCCAAACAATCCAGATCTTTTTACATATTCAGAATTTCTGCCCCTCTGACTGCCAACATGCTTACTGGCTAGTGATGGCAGCACTCAATCTGATGAAAAACTTCCTGGTGCTTTGACAGACAAAGGGTGAAAGAAAGGTTAAACAAAAGAAAAGGAAATGTGAGAGAATGAAACTTGCATGTCCCTCTTTTCCATTAGTAAAGATCATTTGTGTTTTAGGGGATCTTTGTTGGGAAACAATAAAATAATATGATAAATATGTTGGGGGGATAACCTGTGTTTCTGTTTGTTGAAACAGAAAAGGCTGTTTCCTAGACATAAGAGAGGGGCAGAAAAACTTCAGTTCTTATGGCAGATTTTTTTAAAAAGAAAAACTTCTTTCCCAAGTACCCATGGATGCTTCGCTTCGTGTGCCATCTTTTAGATGCTTTGCAAGCGCACTTACAAAAATGTGTTATTTCCAAACATTAGGTATTTCAGCTTATATCATCCTTAGTCAGCATGGCAAATAAGGTGTCATGGGAGATGCATTTCAAAACACCATGAGAGTAAAAGCCTACATATCCTTGGTTTAGATCAGGGGTCATCAACCTAAGGCCCCGGGGCCAGATGCGGCCCCCCCAAGGTCTTGAATCCAGCCCCGGGACCAATTATAACCCCCCACCTACCCCCTGCTTTGCGAGCAAGGTAGCCTCCACAGCTGCTTCTATTGATGAGGCAGTTCAAAGCAGTGGGCTATGTCACTTCTCCCACTCCCCCCAACTACTGCCCAGATGATCAGCATGCTGGCTAGTGGAGCATCCAGAGTGGGATGGCTATGGCAAGGTCCCCCACCCCCACCCCCACCCCCTAGATGGTCGGGGTGCCGGGTGCAGCCGAGCGAGTCAATTTAAAACAGGAGGGCTGCGGCAAGGTCTCCCACTCCCTCCATGGCCCTGAGGCCCCACCCCTCCTCTTCCTCCACCCTGCCCACCTGCCTTCCTTGTGTGGCTGCCGCCCGTGTTATTGTAGTTGTGAGGAATGAAGGGGGCAGGCAGAGACAGTGCCAACCAGCCTTCCATGCCAGAGCTCATGGGGGGGGCCTCCGCCGACTTGCCCCTCCCTCTCCCTTTTTTCCATGTTGGCCTTTTTTGGGGGGGGACTGTGGTCCGGCCCCCAGTGGTGTCTGGGGCGTGGTGGACCGGCCCGCTGTTTAAAAACTTTGAGGACCCCTGGTTTAGATAGACAGTTCCTCACAGCCAAACCTTTCTTAACTATTGCCAGAAAAGGGGTAACAATTATGCTTAGTTAGCACTGAAGTTATGGCATTGAGTTGTGAATGGAAAACTTCTAAATACTATATCATGCTTTTAGTAGCAGAGAATTTATTTTTAGTCTAAACTTCCACAACCCGTTGCCATTAGCTGTGCTGGCTGGGGTTGCATATATGGGGAAATCTTGATTCCAGGCTATGTGAAATAAATGATACTGTTTTACTGTTTATTAACTGTTTATTACCGTCTTTGCCAAACTGGAGGTATACACAGCAGTAGAGCAAAACATGTAGACAATGCAGTTATTAGCTATGAGAGAATTGGGTAAACTTAAACCTGGGCAAGGGCTGATCCTGCAAATAATTAGCATTGCGTTTTTTTCTTCCACAGATTCAGTTTTTGCTCACCATTACACACACGCTCAGCGCAGCTGTGAAACCCTGTGGTTTTCCACTAGGTTGCCTCATCTTCCAGTCTTCGTACATGATGACACTGGTCATTCTTTTTGTTAACTTTTATATTAAGGTAAGCTGAGGAAGGTATCCTGTCAATATTTATACGTGCACAGCTGTATATATGGTTTTATATGTGTGTCTTTTATGTTTACATGTAACATTGGTACTAATGCAGGATGGTCCTAAATGTATGCTCCTAGCTTTAATAAAGCCAAGAGTGGTTGCTGCCCACCCCATGCCATCAAAACACACCTGGCTCAGATTGCTGATTAAGATGAACCTGGGGTGGACTGAGATACAGTTGAAGTCACAGCCATTGTGCTGCCAGCAATTCTGCAGGCTTCAACTTTATCATGTTTCCTGCAGAGTGTCCAATTCTGCAGAGCTATGGGGAGTCCTTGCTGCAGGCTGCCTCTCTCGCCTCCAGTTCCCATGAAAGGTGGAGAAAACCATCTACTGTACAAGGGCAATATCAGATTTCATAGTCACTAGTAATATACAAAGACTAGAGGCATTAGTGTGTATCAGGCAGAAGTAAAATGGAAAGCAGCCAATTCTTGGTAACTACCTTCCAGAAAACATGTAGAAAGTACTGTATAGGCAAAGGTTTAGTTGCTTGGAACTAGATTTCTAGTTGTAGCTACAAACAATTAGCAGCTACGGATAGGAATACACAAATCATGATTCCTATCAGAAGAGAAATATCCCTTTAGCCTCTTAAGCTGGATCTGGTGATTCTCATCTGCTGCATATGAGAATCTGCTTTTTTTTGAATTCAGGCAGACCTTTTTGAAGGCGTACAGCCCATCTATTTCATTTACTATGTAGCGTATCCATCCTTTTGTCCTTCAGACTCAAAAGGGGACACACTGTGCCCAATTTAGTTCTGACAAGCAATTCTGAGGAGAAAAAAAAAACAATTTACACTTCAGTTTTCTACAAAATATATCAATTTGTTTTTCTCTCTCTCCCTGTTTTCCTGCAAGGTTGTGCCTTTTGTTACTGAAACATTGCATTGTACTCAAAACTACACTCTTTCTTGTTATCTGATGCGGGTGGGGTGGGGTGGGGTGAGGTCTGCCTTTCACAAATGTAGGGCACTCAGCACTTTTGTAAGAGCGGTGCTGTTCTCTTTCAAAGAATCCTTTTCCTAGCTCAGTTCTACTGGTGTGTTGGGAGTATAAATCCCATAACCCACAACTGATTTGCAGTCTAACTCATTTGGAAGAAAGCAGGTTAGGGAAAGTTGATCTCCTCTCTCCCTAGAAAACATACCAAAAAGAATCTTTGCACCTCTTTCCACAAGCCGCACTTTAAAACCGCTACCGCCATCACAGACTAGGCCGAAAGCCTACAAGAGGTAGAATGAGATTGCAGTGGTCTATTTTTTGCTGAATTTTTTTTCAGTGTGGAGATTTTCAGCAGGTTCCAGAGTTTTGAAAAATGGATGGATGCAGCCCGCTGAGACCTGAGGGAAGGTCACCAGATCTTCCAAAATTATCGACCCTCCTATAGGCAGACTTGGGATATAACTAAAACATCAAATATAATCATAACCGAAGAGCCATCCTGATTATGTTTTTTATTCTTCCTCCTCAGACATATCAGAAAAGACCTTCAAGAATCGACACAAAAGAAGCTCCCCTGGTGACAGAAATCAGGAATGGCTTCCATAAAGACTACCTAATGGCAGCTAATGGTGTACTGAATAATAAAAAAGCACAATAAGTATAAAGTACATAATATTAAATTGTAGTTTATAAAAGGGCCTCCCACACAATTTTTTTTTCTAAGAAAAGAAAAAGACTGAGTTGACCGGGCAATCATACCTAGCTTCATACAAGCTTAGACTCAGTTTGGTTATGTTTACTTATCCCTTCTATACTCTGTTTAACTCCTTGATTACTTTTTAATAGTACGATAACATTTTTAACATTGTGATAAATGTCACAGTTAAAATGGTGTGGGCAGTCATTTCCTTCACCCAGCCAAAACAAAGCCACCTTCTGTCATTTTTAACAATGGACAGAATGACAGACATTTGCTCCTTGGAAGGATGAAGGTCCAGTGAGAGTATAGATATTCTTTGAACGGAAACCTGACTTTTCAAAATTAACCGGCTTCTTTACAGATTGCTAGTTCTGTAGCATAAACTGTGTTGGACAAAGTATGTATTCTGTTATGTCTGCATGAGGATGCAAGCCTTTTGTTATGGATGATGTCCCTTCACTTTCATAGATTTGAACTGGTTTTTGGAGGGAGGGCAGGGGAAGCGTCACTGTGTCCTGAACAGCTTTGTTGTTGCCTTCAAAAAGACTGCTCCTACCCCCAATTGTTCCAGCAACAGGGAATAAATTTTAGCAAAGCATAAGGAACAGTAGGGTTTCCGGCAAGCTCATGCAAATTAAGGCATTTGAGCCAAAATGAAACCCATATCCATATGAGCACATGTACCTTTTAATCTATGCTACTTCAAAACTGAACAGTACTAGTATGCCACCTCTCAACAAATGGGTCAGTCCATAAAGCCAGTATTTTGAAGGCTGGCATGATCATTCATTACAAGTTCATCAAAACCTTATTACTGCATTTTACTCTTTAAATCCTTTAGCTTAAATAACACTTTACATTCTTTTCTTCATTTTAGAACACATATTTACTAGGTGGACCCTAACATGTTTTATCTTGTGAAATTATGCAGTGGATGACAAAGAAGCCTATTCAAAGAGAGATAACTACTTTGTGCAAGCACCCAGTTGGCAAGGCTTATGTGTGCAGAATCACACGCGCGTATTTAGAAATAAAGACTTTTAGCAGAATTTGTTTTCAAGTAAGGGCGCCTAAGGTGGTGGTTTGTTAGCTTTAGAAGTTCCAGGGCGGCAACAGAAATCATTTCCATTCTTTCAAAAAGAATCCCCTCTTCTAGCGCAATACTACTCATGGAGAAACTTGGGAAGGCCATGGCAACGTGTGACCAATGTGATATTTTCATCCTTTAAGCAAACAACTTCTTTCTGTGCTCTTGTCAAGCAACCAAAGAATCCATTTGGGCTTTGCTGGTTCCTTCCAGCCAGTTATGCTTATTCACACCATCTCACACGCATCTGCCTAGGACTAGAATGTTGAAAAGTCACATGCTGGCACACTATCCATGCCTTCAGCATGCAGCCCCCTTGTTTTGAAAAGGTTTATTCTGTAGCTTCACTGTGTACCAATAATATGGGGAGATATTTATTCCCTATGTTTTAAGGGCTACCGTGAAAAGCAGTGATGACAGATGTTGGCTTGGTGCAATCTGGTATACTATGCTCTAGTGGTGCATATGCCAGAGCCTAACAAATTTAACCATGTAACTAAATGGTTCACTCTAATCATCAAAAACTGACTCACATCCTTTAGTGTATATTTTTATTCAGAAAGGTGTTTTACAATCTATTGCTTGCATTCTGAACCAGTTTAGGAAATACGGTCCTCTCTATTTCGTGAATGAAATGGAGAAACTTGACACATGGGGACTCTCAAGATAGTGCTCTTAAC
The DNA here is from genome assembly GCA_037367245.1 of Phrynocephalus guinanensis. Lineage (NCBI taxonomy): Eukaryota > Metazoa > Chordata > Lepidosauria > Squamata > Agamidae > Phrynocephalus > Phrynocephalus guinanensis. The sequence goes on from CM074739.1 coordinate 84,693,002, forward strand.
AAATACACAGGTAGGACCTGGATCCAGTTCTTCCTATTCGTCTCTCAATTTCTAGGCCAGTTAACAGGCTCCGAGGAAGCATTCCTTCTATTCCAACTCAGAAAATTCCTTCGGCTGTAATTTTTCTACGGCTTCAGTTGAGCAGAGACTTGAGGGCGGGGGGGGGGGAGATGACACAGCATTGGGAAGGTGGTGAATGCAGAATATTCTCCACAGAGAAGATGGAAACCTGGTTGTAAAGGAGGTAGAGGTATCAATTGCAGAGCACTCTTGAAACCCAGGAGAATATGGCTGACCACTGCTCAGATATAATGGGAGCCATATTTAAAAGTTTCTCCAGGGCATCAGGTTCCCAATCATTTTAATAAGTAATGCAGAAAAGGTTCACGATGATGGATTCACACCACACACAAGTATCGAACTTCAAGACCATTACCTAGTAGGAATTTAAGTGGAAATGAAAAACAATACCACTGCAGGCATTTTTTCCCCTACAAAGGTGAATAATAACTTAAGTAATTTTAAGATCTAAGTGCAATTTAACCATATGAATCTTGTATGAAGATTCCTTGGGGCAACTACAAATTTAAACTGGAATTCCTGGAAATATCAATGGGCAAGAATTAAGGGCTAGTGTATTATTTTCTACCAGAATCCCATCATGGTTAACATTCATCCAAATTTATTTGAAGGGCTCAGTACTGGAAGCCAACTCTAACACCCCAACTGTGACAATCTGTATATGCGCTGTTTGCAATCACTGAAAGTGTGGCTGTTTAATCCGTGTTAAAACCACTCTCCAGAAAACATGAATCCATTTGGTTTCAGACATTTGCTGAATAGAAAGGACATCCTTTCTACTGTTATTAGTTTTACTGTGGGAAACATTTAATCCAGCGTCTTCAAATCTTTTAATATAGAAGTTGCTGAAATTCAACATCAACAATATCGATCAGCCATTGTTCTCTTAGAAAAACCAGTGTTTCACAAGTTCAGGTTTGAGAATGTACTGCCAGCAAACATTTAAGGTCTACCTTTGTTCTTTGCAGTTTAAGGCTTTTTTTAAAAAAAGAAGAAGCATTGCCTTACTCAATCTTTTAAAGGGCTGAAAAAAGAAGCAATGTTGAGAATTAAAATCATTTGAAAAAATGGTAATCAGGTATGTTCTCAATACACAAAAATTATTAAAATGCTGCTATTTTGAACAACCACTAGAATGATAATGTTTAAAAAACTTTGTGTAAACATTTACCTTTGAAAATAAACACATTTTAAAGTCAGTGCATTTCAAAGTCATCTCTTTTTGCCATGTGACAGATGATTATTAGCAATATCTTAGTAAAAATGATTCTTAGTTTGATTTTTCTTTCCCATGTGGTTCATTTTTATACATCTCTGTAGCGACTGCATTCTTTCAAGTAGAAGTATAAAACAACTCATGCCATTTTACTAATCTTGAATTTCCCCTTTAAGATGGTGGTTATATGACATTTTATCATTAGTTGCTACCTGTTCTGCTAGGATCACTAAATTCACCATTTTCATTTTTGAGCCTGAAATGCATATACCTGCTTCACTTTCTTTGGTTCTTATAAGTAATTCCCTTTGGGCCAGCACAAGGAATACGAAGATGTCTTACACCCAGGTCAAAATCTTCAAATCCTTCTGGCTCAGAACTGTTGACACTGACAATCAGCCCATCTCCAAGATTCCAGATGATATTTTTTTAAAAAATGTTTTTTTGCTCTGCATGGACATACTAGGGACTAAAGCTGGGACTGGTTGCATACACTGGTTGCATGCATTCTAACATGGAGCTATGCCCCTTGCCCTCCTATCAGGAACATAAAAAGGCCAAGACAACTCCTTCCTTCAGTGGCCAAGCAGCTATGTGCCAGTGTTTGGTTCAAGCAACCTTCACCCCCTGAGGACTTCATCCAGCCATGCACAAGAGATGGGAGAAAATGGGAAAGCCCTCTACATTTTGGAAGTTGAGTCATGGCAACTGGACTTCTTTTCTTGAGAGAGTTGAACGTTTCATTGCTCATCCAAACAGCTTTGTCAGTCTGAGGAAAGCTGGTTGCAAGTCCTCCATTTCATAGCTCACTTTGACCTCATGTCACCCTGGCCTGAAATAGCCTCCTAAGATGAACAACAGCCTGAGTAGGCTCATTATGTGGACAATAGCTTCAATATGCCATTAGGTGGGAAATGGCCTAAGGTGCTGAAACCTTATAGGTTTTATAGGTGAACTATAAAATGGAGGACTTGCAACTAGCTTTCCTCAGACTGGCGAAGCTGTGTGGATGAGCAGTAAAGTGTTTCAGTCTCTCAAGAAAAGATGTCCAGTTGCCATGACTCAACTTCCAGATAAACTCACCTGGATGACTGAGAATCTCTACAGACCCTCTACACTTTGTTCACAAGATGAACAACAACAATGCTCAGCAGGGGTCTTGTTCTGTTGCAGAATAATTAAAAGAGTATGGCAGACGGGCAGTCGCTATGGCAGTTTGGGTGTCATATTTGAAAAAGTAGCTTTTCTAAAGATCTGCAGTTCATGCACCAGGCTTGTGGATTGATAATCTCATGGAGGACAAGCTAAAGTGAATGAAACTCTCTTCTAACATCCCAGAGAGACAAATAGCTGTGAATCCTGACCATTACAACTAGCTTTGTGACAAAAATATTTTGGCCTGACAAGCCAAGTATGGCAGCAAGGAGTTCATTGGAAGACAGACAGTATAGAAATATATATATATATATAATACCATGGTCTTTCCAAGAGGAAATTGAACATGGAGCTATGGTAAATATTCTTATAATAGCTAACATTAATAACATCCTGATTTCCAGGTCTTCCAAAGAAGTATGCCTTCTGGGTATGCTTCCACACACCTCAATAAAGCGAAATGCAAACTTGTGATTAAGGATCCATATATCAAATTTATTTGATGGCTGGGAAGTGTGTTAGAGCAATATGGCTAGTTGACTTTTTTAACCAGCCTCCAGGGAGTAGAGACAGGAAATCTTGAGCTGGGTTTTGACAATGCAAAGGCACCCTGGATGGAAGCATCTGCAACCAAAAGAATAAAAAACACTTCAAACAGAGCGTCTCAACTAACCGTCCCTTAGACAAATACAGTTAAATGACTGAGAGTGAGAGGGAGTGCACACAAACAATTTTGGTACAAGCAGTCATACTTTACAAAATGTCTAGCATAGTAGCAAGATTTTGCAGTTATGAAATACTCAATAAAACTGCTTCAAGGCTGGAAATAAATCATGATTTGAAGTGGTATTTCAGGTACTTGCTGTATTTCAGCAATCCAGGCCTGAAAACTCAAGACTCCCCTGCTGGGCAACAAACACTAAACTTATATGGTAAGCTTTTAGTAGCACTGAGTCATAGTGTGACCATTAATGGCTTATGACAGTGTGGGCTGAGGGTACTTATCCAATGTCTTTTAAAAATTATTCAGAAAGCATCTAATTCTGATGAAGAGCCTCTAAATTTGCTTAAATGAATTTAAGTCACAAGTGATGACAAAAATTTATTTCGTCTCTTCTTTGTCATCTACTCCTTTGTGAAGCTGTGGGGTGGTGAAGCATCTAGATGGAAAAGGGACACTGATACAGTGAAGTGTTCATTTTATGTAGGAGGAGGACATCTTTAAGAGATGGGTTGTCCCCTCCTTCTTGTTTCCACCAGCAGTAGTGATCAGCCAATCAGGTGGCATTAGGACTTCCTTAGGAGGGAAGGACCAACCCTGGCTTTATCTCCAGCCACAATAAAAAAGGATTGTTAAAAAAATACAGTACAGATGAGAAAAGACAGACTTTGTAGGTGCCTCTCCAGGGACCTGGAGAAGGGGAGGATGTCCAGCTGCTGCTACATAAAATAAATATTTCACGGTGAGATGAAGAGCTCATCCCAACAAAACATTTTACATGAGAATCCTGTACAATCTCGCACTAGCTATTCCTATGTCCTCTGCAATATACCTTGTGAAGCAGTTCTGATTTTGAAGGGGGGGGATATCAAGTAGAGAAGGAGGGAAATCGTACTACAAGTAGTATCCTGCATTCAATGTTGGTGCTGTTAGGGGCAGATTTGTGGGGCAGACACCCCTGGCTGTGCTCAAGTGAATAACCAGCAACAGTTTGAAGGTAGCAAGGCTGGCGTGCCACATTTGGAACCACATGAAATAATCCTCATTGCTATCTGGATATTATATAAGATGAAAGCAGTGGTTCCCAAACTTGGGTCCCCATATGTTCTTGGATTAAAATGCTCAGAAGTGTTCGCTGTCAGCTTTGTCGGACAGGATTTCTCGGAGTTGTACTCTAAAAACATCTAGGGACACAAGGCTGAGAACCACTGTTCTAAAGGGTAAATTCCAACTGTAGTAGTAACGCTGAAGAATTTGGTGCAGATGTCATAAGCATAGCTACTCAGTAAATTCCCTATCTATGGAGCAGCACAACATCCTAACAGAGCCCTGGATGTTTAGTCTCTTTATAAAACATTCAATGAATATCTGTCCCCTTGCTTGGTTGGCAAGTGTCTTTTGGTTCTACAACTGCAAACACTGATGCAGATTAAAACAGCTACTTCACAAACACAAAAAGGGCATGCACAATCCTCTCTTTACCCTCCTTGCTTGGGAGAATATGTGCTTGACTGGTGAGGTTAATGTTTGTAATAGAGGAACTGGTGAAATCGAGGTGGGGTGTGTGTGAGGAAGCACAATGCCAGGATTTCTTCAGAGTTGGCATGGCAACAGAAACATTGTTCACCTTTACATTTTAAATGGTACCATCCAGGTTTCTTCTAGATTCATCAAGCACAGAATCCATGGACTGTATCCTGCAAAAGAAGGCACACTGGATATTAGCTATTCATCCCAATTTAGCACCCTTAGCTTCTTTAGCTGCAGAACACGCAGGGCAAAGTGAGGGTCATGGTGGGAAGAAGGGGGGAAAGAAACACACGTGAGGCTGTTCTTCACCACAAGATACTTCCTGATGACACTGGTTGCCAGCACAGTTTTTAGAATATTGCAACCAGCATCCTCAGAAAACATGGAGTAAAGAACAGCCTCTCAGCCCTATTTCCCTCTCCTGAAACTAAAGTACTTCCTTGTGCAGTGAAACGACCTGGAATGGTGCACAGAACACAACACACAAACACACCACTGTATGTGGATGACTGTGTGAAAGGAAAAAGACATGTGCTGGCAATATCCCATTGATTGGGCTTGCCACTTAGAAACTTTACCAACTGAAAAGACTGTCAGTGGCAATGAGATAATCAGGTGAATAAACACAAAGACACCAAGGACCTTCAGACCCCTACCCAGAAAGGAAAAGTGTGCACAAAGAACTTTTCCCCCAAGTTGTGCTCATTAAGCAGGTAGCAAGAAGACCAAATACCTCTGCATTTGACGAATGCAAAAAGCATTCAGCTTACTGTTCAATTTGTTGGATTGTTCAGTCCAAAATTCCTGAAACAAATGTTCTTAATATGAGCCTGATATCGAAGCATTTAAAATAACG